>OX376079.1:17200000-18400000 GCA_947361185.1 Charanyca ferruginea | reverse complement strand
CTGAATGGTCCTATTTTTTAAAAAATAATGTCTTTGCAATCCGTACTAAAGGACCATTTCTTTAGTGTTTCGTTACACCGCGTGCCAAGATAAAGTGGTCACTTTCAATTTGAGTCGAGTGTAGGTAACGGAAAACAGCTAACGGGTATATGGGCGTGCAGTAATTCAATTACGGGTAATAAATAGTAATTTGGAGATTTTTAAGACAGTTTTATCACTTTTCGATAAATTATAGTAATTTTTGGAGGTAGATTGATTTTGTTGATTATTATGTTGTTGTTTCAGATTTTTAAGAAGATCTTTTTGGTGGAAGGAATGTAGATAATTTTAATAATAATTACTTAGGAGATGCTTTACGCTTTTTAACTGACGAAAGAAAACAGAGGAGATTCTTAATTATTTTAGATGTATAGTTTTTTGTTATGTATGACCCATCATTTTTAATTACGATAGTTATAATGCCCTGAGTATAAGCGAGATATGTGACTTTTTGCACAAAATATAGAGGGTACAGAAGGACCGCTCCCGCCATCTTCAAAAATAATTACCTAAACTTGCCAGACTCACTAGGGCTGCTACTGTATTGACTCTGTAGGTTTTATTTGTGACAATATGAAATTTTATTGACACTGGTTGGGACTCTTTGCATTTTTTTATAACATTTTTTTTCCGTTCGTCATGAAATGTCAATGTCTCTCATTTATTCATTTAGACAAAACGTGACAGTCGAGACTGATGTCTGCTTGAAACTGCTTGAGATTGCCTATAATCGTAATGTCAATGTGTGCGTGAATAAAATGGCGGTTTGTTCTGAGAGGTCTCTCTGCTCGGGCGCGCCGCAGCCATTCGTACTTTGTGCTTTTTGACTTCATTGAATTTAAGGTTAGGTTTCACTAATAAGGCTTTGTCTAAAAAAAAAACCTTCGGTTTAGAAAGCCAGAAAATCTGACAGCCAGTCTTACCACTCCATAGTCACCCTGCAGGTATTGTGTTACCCAGTAACTGGGTTGTGGAGGGCAGTCAGGTAATAGTACACTTGGTATTCAGCTGCATTCAGTTAGACTGGAAGCCGACCCAAACATATTTGGGAAAAGACTTGGCAGACGATGGTTTAGGAATCCGTTAAAGAAATGGTGTTATGAATTTTCAATTGAAATATTTGTAGATATGTTATGTTATGTGTACCTTGTTATAATTAGTTAGTACTGTACGAGCAAACCCGTACATATCAATTGTATCAATTTTATGCTGACATCGACGCGCAGCAAATGAATAAAATACATGCATTTGAGGAAGCGCTCAGTAGTCGCATATTAAGCTGGCACTTCACATTGCGTATTTGTACAAATATTCGCCTTACTTGGATAATACAAAGTGTACCCTAAGATTTTTGAAATAAAGTCTATTTTGTATTATCCAAGTAAGGCGAATATTTGTACAAACACGCCATGTGAAGTGGTAGCATCATAGTTTGGGCAAACTAAAGAACACATTCGCCGCGGGTCGATCATTAATCAGTTTTGAGTGTTTGTGCTTTCTTTAGAACTATCAATGCACAAGTTGAACTTATTATCAGTTTTATTATTTAAATGTACCCGTACAAGTACCTAATCATTTATATTTAGGGTGTTAGTCTACCTACTAATTGGTTAGTAATAAAATTGAATCGTGTCCGGTTCTCCGTTTCCTAAGGAATAGGTTATTTATTGCTTTGGCAATCGTTACCCGTTGCCCTAGTCGTAAATAGGTTATTAGCAAACAACTTTAATGGAATCTATGCACAATGTAATTTGAATTCCTAATTCGTTTCGAGAAGCGATGAATAAATTAATACTTTGAAGGTTATAAATATTTTTGTCTGAAGCAGTTCTAAGAATTAAGAAAGTAAAGAATTGCCAACATCCATTGGACTGTCAAGTATTTATATATTAATATTTAAAAAAATACACGTCGTCACAGGTTCATACTGCACTAAAAAGAAAAAAATAAATATCACAAAAAGAGTAAGTCGCTTTTACTTAAGGGGCTATTAACCGACTTTTACAGATTTTAAACTGACAATCACGTCAAAATGTGCAGTGTAAATGATTTGAAAAAAATATATGTTAAACTAGAACATTCTCTTAATCACTTAGTAGGTGAATATTTTTAATTATATTCATATTATATAGTTTAATGAATACGTGAAGTTGTGTCTGACGCGGACAAAACATTGACAATCACACAAAATCTACCAGGTATAATTAAACAAAACTTACACCAACTTACAGACAATTTTACTATCTATCTTTTAGTATACGCCTTTTTTTAATTTTGTAAGAATACTACTTTTATTTAATTTTTTCGACTAAAAGATAGATAATAAAATTGTCTGTAAGATGGTGTAAGTTTCGTTTAATTATACCTGGTAGATTTTATGTGATTGTCAATGTTTTGTCCGCGTCGGACACAACTTCACGTATTAATTAAACTATATAATATGAATATAATTAAAAATATTCACTTACTAAGTGATTAAGAGAATGTTCTAGTTTAACATATATTTTTTTCAAATCATTTACACTGCAAATTTTGACGTGATTGTCAGTTTAAAATCTGTAAAAGTCGTATATCGTCGCCTTAAAACAAAATATTTTAACTTAACAGTAATGTTTGCAAAAGTAACATACGAATTTAATATTTTTTCTTAGTAATATTATGTTTTCTTCTAATAACAGTGTAGTATTCTCCTTACTAACATGTAATTGAAAAAAAAGATATATAAAATAAGACATTTATAAGCAAAACCAGCTCATTAAAATTAACGATCTAATTTCCTCAGGCATTCCCACAGACAATACCTAATCTATCCATAGTATAGAGATTGAACAGCTTAACAATGTTAGGCCGCAAACTAGTCTGCCTAGGCGAAAGAGTTAGCGAGATGTTATTAAAGATTTCACTGAAGAAAGTTGTGTAGCTAGTTCTACCGGTGGTAATATTGCAAATGTAGTCATATTATAAACTATTATGATTTAGCTAAGAAACGTTTGTGGTTTTAAACTGGCTAAATTAACTTTTTATTGTGGTATTTATTTTTTGTATTGAGAATTTTCGTACCACTGGATGGGTCTGAAATTTACACAAGATGGTCCAAATAGTGACGTTAATAACAAAAAAAGTGGATTCCTCATATATGTTCTGTGATTCTTTACATTTTTTTGTTTTAATTTTGGGGTAATTCTTCGGAAACATGTTTTTTTTTTTAATCTTATCAGTTTCTTCTACTAATTTTAAAAACCGCGGCATGTTTAGCCCTTTAATAGCAGTGTTTAAACTAATATGTAGTAACACTCAAAGTTTTGTAACCGAAAAGGTAAATATTTGGAAATACAGTCGCCATATTTCACACAATACTAAAAGGAAATTACATAAGCTGTATAACTGTACATTTTGAAACAGAAGCAAAATGACTGAAGTCGATAAGTATGATATTCCATTTTCAACCAAGTCTGGAATGACGGTGTAGGACGTACAAAGAGTGTGTGAAAGAAGTCGATGGGAAGTAATCGATAGGAAGAAAGAAAGAAAGTTAATTTATATACTCAGATTACAAGAGTTCATAATTAAAAGAAGGAGAAAGAGTTTATATAAAGGCACCTTGAAAATTAGGCAAGGCGCGCGGCGCGGGAGTAGCTACAGAACTCACTCTAATGGTCGAAGAATTTATTGGTTTTTTTTTGACGTAGGTACTTGTTATTAACTAATTATCGCCAAATTATCATTATCAGAATAAAGCAGTAACAAAGTATCTACCTATGGAATATATACCAACCTGTATTTGTACATTGATATTATTAAAGGTCACTAAGAAAAGAAGTCTAAATAAGAGTGCCAATGTAAGTGTGCCTTACCAAGAAAATGCCTTCCAGCTTAAGAAAAGACTAGAATTGGCAAGACATAGCGAAAAGTAGAGACCGATGGAAGATGCAGATGGAGATGGAAGATGGATGGAAGATGAAGATCTGCAGTGAATCGTAATGCACCGAATTTCGCTCGTACTGCCCGTTTGGACGAAATCCGGTCGAGATAATAAATAAGTAGTAAATATTAATATAATTCATAGCAAGACATATTACGATATATTTCAGACGCAGCTTTAATATATATTTTTAATACGTCACCACAATTTGTGGAAAAGATATGTATAGCAAGGCATATTAATATAAATTTCAAAAATGTGAAACAAACAACGATCGCAGACGTAATAAGGTCGAAAATATATTATTATATTATGTATGTGGTGTGGTGGCTAGCTATAATATATATTAGATATAGCTACGTATGTGACAGGCTTCATGATTTATTCATGACTTTATAATTTGAGTGACAACGACATTACTTTGTTTGACTACTCTTTGTTTACTTGTTCTAATTAAAATTATGACTCCACTGAAATGAATTAGATCGAGTTTAATAAGGATTTTGTTCTAAAATGGCGTTAATGTGTTTAAAAATAAACGTGTTTTATTACACGTGTTTCATTGTTTGCTGTGTTGTAAAATTTAATTTACTTTGGTGAAGCCTTTGTTTGTATTTTTGGATTATAATCAACTAAGTATTAGTAACAATTTCTTTTTTTTTCAGACACATTTTTCATAATAATCATTATTTATTTATTAAAACTTTATGCACAAAATGTAAATTAAAAGGCGGAACCTAGACCTTGTCAAATTTCAATTACTATCTTTTTCCCGCGTGTTTGTCCGCATATTTCTTTTTTAATAAAATATACAATATAACTTCCTATTCGAATCTGTTTTTCCATTTTTTAATAGACTTTAGGTTCTTGTGATTATCGCCTTCAAACTAACACTTTCAATAGCTTTAGCTTTATAATATTAGTATAGAAAACTATACTTTTTCGATCCGCAACCGTGACTAAAACTAACTAAATACAAATCTACATGCAGACTAAAACAACAATACAAATTCTAAATAATTTAGCGCACTAATAACCGTAACTAAATCTTACCAAACATAATCTAAAAGCCGTGAAGTCACGACTTCCATCCCGGACTTACGTCTTATCCTACAAATAATGTCAACGATTAATCCAACTACAATTTATCACTAAATCAATTTCGATGTCAGACATAGCTGGGAGCTAAAACTATTTATATTTTATAGATTATCTTTAACAAATACGTGCACACTATTCCGGCTAGCTATGATTAATCTTGGGTTAATAATACGTCTTAACATCTCGAATGTCGATGCGGAGACACAAGGCAAACACAAGTGCTCATCACACAAATGTTTTCCGTCGGCGAACGTCGGAGGCAGATACACAACTACCTAGGATACAGAGCCGAGCTAAAACGAATATACAATTAATACATGATTACTGATACTAGATTACTGACAGATACAAACAAATTCGGAATTTCGGAGAGTGTGCTTTGGAATTGCACAATTTAATTCCCCCATCCCCGTTCCATCATCGGACGAGCAGAGATACGGCGAAGCATCACCGCTATATGGTTGAAGTTCCACGGTCTCGAACCAAGCGCTTTGACTCCACATTTATTGCGCGAACTGCCAGACTGTGGAATTCCCTGCCCGCCTCTCTGTTCCCTGATAAGTATAATCTGGGTATCTTTAAGGCACGAGTGAACCGGTTCATCTTAGGCAAACGTGTTCCAACTTAGGCCCAAAAGCATTAAATGTGCAATGTGCAATGCAATGCTGATTCTTTGGCCCTCTGATCAGATGAGCAGGGTAACCGTAGTTGAAGAAATAACTCTCACTAAACCAATATTTAAACCACCCACCGGAATCTTCAAAAGTCGCGTTCAAATCTTAGTCATCAGACCTTCGTAAGCATAAATCTTTGTAGTCTCAGACACGGCCGCGGGCGAAAACTATTTATTTACACATAATATGACATGTTTATGTGAAAAGTAATCAGCTGAGTTTATGATGAAAAGCAAGCAGGATGTGGCCGCCATCAGGACGGTATCTGGGTGATGGAGCGCCAATAAATATGTGTATGTATAGCCGGCTAATTGGCAAGGGAGGAAGATTTCGTTGAAGACGCACAAACATTAAGACAGTTCTGAAACTATTTGGGATTTTAGACTCTACAGTAACTTACATAAAGAAACATTTGCATGTTTAAGTATTCTCTTTTTTGTCTCTTGTTATTACTTTTAGCAATCGATTAATATTGACAAAATCTAAACATTTATTTAAATTGAACCAACACTAGAGATCTCGTAAATTCTTAGATTTCCCCCGCGTATCGTCGATATTGTGAAAATTCTACATAATATTTCAAATATTCTAACACTCGCTTTTGCCGGTGATTTTTTACTAAGTCAGTTAAACCATAAAATATGTATATCCTACGACACTTGGTAATAATTTATGTAGAATAGATGATTTTCTACATCCAAACTTAAAAACTTGACACCTTTATAACATACTGAATGAGTAAATTTTTTCGATTATTCCTAATTTCTTCAATTGTTAAAAATAGCCCATGTTACTCAAGGATAATGTAGCATTCTAACGGTGAAAGTTTCTCAAATCGAACCAGTTGTTTTTGAGTTTATTCGGTACAAACATACAAAAATACAAATCATATCTCTTTATTATATTATTGTAGATGGAGATAAAGTTCTCTAAATGGCCTGTTTAGTCAATGAGTGAGAGATGAATGACCTTTGGCATAATACTCTGTCCAAAAATAAAACATTTTGGAGGAAACATAAAATATCTAAATAGCTGATCTTTGTCACACATATTATTACGCCAAGTCAACGCCAAGCGTACACATGTAACTTCTGCCTAGTCTTTTCCCAACTACATTGGGATCGGCTTCCAGTCTAACCGGATGCAGCTGAATACCAGTGTTTTACATGGAGCGACTGCAGCTCTGACCTTCACAACTCAGTTACTGGGTAACACAACTAGGGCACCGGCACACTAGGGCTAGGGCACCTAGAATCAATTTTTTTTTCTCATTTGACGTTCAAAAGTGCCTTATAATAGTCTAATTGAAATAAATGATTTGACTTTGACTTTGACTTCGACTGGTTGTCAGACTACTCGGCTTCTGACTACCCATAACGACTGCCAGAGATCTAAGAATGACAGCCGGGACCAATGGCTTTACGTGCTTTCCGAGGCACGGAGAGAACCCGGTATGAAATGGATGGGTGGTTACCCGTCGACGCGTAGCTTGAATGATTTATTTGCTAAAAAATATGTTCATTGTTTGGTGGTAAAATTGACATAAGGTTTCACTATTCGACTTTCCAGTTAATTTTTAAGTGACATACCAACAGTTATCGGTTCGGCAGTCCTATTCTGTTACAATCTCCCTCGGTGAACACCTAGGTGAAGTGAGCTGTCATCCGATTGTAGTGTTTTGTAAATCCCTAGCATCGGGACAGATGACAGCTCACTTCATCTACAAACGACTAACTACATACTTCTTAGCTGTGCAATTAGTTTCCAATCAGTGATTAAAGTCAAGCTTAGACGTGTTACAAAACTTTTAATTTGCTACCTTTTACGGCTATAATGATAGCTAATGGAAGTGGCCAGTGTAAACTGGGCTTTTAAATGGCGCTGCTAGTAGAGAGAACTGTCAATGATCTGTCAAACTTGGTACATTTTAAATATAGTTCCATATTTAAACTTTGAAGTCGTGAACAAATTTTCCTTGGCCTCATATTTTCAAAATTGGAACTGCGTCTACAAAAACATTTAAGTTATTCGGCGCAAATATAATAGCCTTTTTGGGAGCTATTTGTTTGAACCGTGGAAACGCTAGCGTCATGGGGTCCGAGTGCTCATCTTGTTTTTTGGGACATCTCCAAGCGACTGGTCGACTCTTCATGTGAACCGAGGGCTGGCCTATTCTTCAGCCAAAGAATCAGCATTGCCATACAACGTGGTAATGCTGCCAGCCTGTTGGGCATATGTTCCAAACGACAGCGATGTGGACGAGTTTTTTTGATCTGTATGATCTCCTCTCTTTTTTTTATTTTACGTAGTTTTAGAATTTTTTTATTTATTTTGTTTGCGCTAGGCACGGTCTGTCTGTGGATGGGTGCCCATCTCTTACAAACTCAAACTCAAACTCAAATCATTTATTTCAAATAAACCATTTACTGGCACTTTTGAATTGTCAAGGAGTCAGTCAGTCAAAAAGTTGCAGCTTGTTGCTCGTTCCAAACAGTAGGTTTCTATGGAGAAGAACGAGCAAGAAACTCCATGAACACTCTTTTAAAATCAATAGAATATTACAAATTTAGGTTACATCATTTATGTTGAATCTAGAGGTACAATGTGAGAACAATGTAACAAGTTGTGCACGTTAAAAGAGGTCTAGTGGCAATGAAATTAGACAATTCAAAATAAATTTAAAATAACCGAACCTTACATACCGAGTTTTCTCCGAAAGCACGTAAAGCCGTTGGCCCCGGCTGTCAATTGTAGACCTTTGGCAGTCGTTATGGGCTAGGGCCAGAAGCCAGAATGTCTGACAACCAGTCTTACCAAAAGGTATCGTGTCACCCATTATCTGGGTTGTGGAGGTCCGAATTGCAGTCGCTCCATGTAAAACACTGGTATTCAGCTGCATCCGATTAGACTGGAAGCCGACCATATTTTTTTTTACCTCATACATGGTGTGCCTTTAACTTGAAGGAAGTTCTAACTCATTTCCTTAACTCACCTAGCAAAATCCAATTCAAAATTTAACAAGCCCTCAAATCAATTTCGAAATTCTACTATTTCATATTTAATCTACACAATCTTGTTCTCAGACAGTCTGACGCGTATAATTCGTGACCTAAGTAGCAAATATCCTTATCTAAACAATAAACAGTGAGACTATGTTCACTATAATTGACATTGACATCATTGCACACATTCCTGATTTAGCACAGAGTATTAAATTCAAAATTATTGTGTAATTTTGAATATATTACTGGTGAATGACAGCTATTCTGATGGTAATTCATAGCTATTGTAGTTATCGACGAGTAGCTAGCTCTATCGATATATTTAACAAGTTTGTCATCGATAAAATCTCTATTCACTACATATTATTTGTATTTTACATTTCACTAGAATTAATTTCCGTACGTTCAAGCGTTTTTGCCACACCTGGTCTATGGTTAGAATCAAATGTTATTATAATTTAAATGACTTTTTGAATGATAATTTGACATCCTAATTTAATTGTAATCTTTTATACTCTGACATCTCTCTTTGATAGTTTGACATTGTAATAATATTTTGACAATAATCTAGATATAATAGTATGTTTTTACCTGACATGCCTGACACTATATTATTATTATTCCTTTAATAATATCCTTACAAATGTAAAAAAAAAATTATTATTTTTTTACTTGTGATAATTTTATATACTTACCTATGTACCCTAATATTTACGCGCCCCACGTGGCAGAATGTGATGAGACTGTTTAATAAATTTAAGACCATATAATATGTACCATATCCGGACAATTAAATGAATTTAAATTTGAATGTAACAGCTCACAGTTTAGGACCCATTCATCATCATCATCATCATTTCAGCCGAAAGACGTCCACTGCTGGACACAGGCCTCCCCAAGGGGGGGTTTTGCCATAATCGCCACGCTTGGCTGACGGATTGGCGATCGCAGTATGGTTGACAAAGATACAGAGAACGCTGCTGCCCATTCTCTGGACCCATTAAATAATGTTAATGCCCCCTAATGCCTATGAGCCTAGTACTTTTCTGTCTCCAGCATGATAATGAGAGTAGTGGAAAATATGTTTTTTCTTACTCCTCCGCTGTTGTTTACTGATTAATTTTGACATTGATTGTCACTTAGATGAGTTTACGTCTAGATTTTCAACGTTTATAATTATGGGAAATGGCTATCGGAACGTATACCTTAAGCCATTGGAAATGGTAAAAGAGGCTTTGAAATAAAATACAAAATAATCATTAGTAATTGTACGAGACAATAATGCTCATACAGCAAAACACTTACATTATAAGTAACAACTTAATTATTTTATTTTAGTCGTAATTAAACTGCCATCACGCTCTAAAGTGTTTATAGTGCATTTATGTGCGACTCAGATAGCTAAGCATAACATAACCTGTGTTTACAATCAATAAATATTAGTGATTTGGGACAATTAATTTATTACCTACATCAACAACCGGAGTATCGTCAACGGCGAGAAAACTCCAACAGTAATCTAACATCACTAGCGTAACAGTAAAATGGTTCCTTACAATATAAAACATCCTGGTCTTTAGCATTTTACTATGAGCAATTACTCTAAACATGACCAAGGCATTTCCAACTCCTTCATAATTATCCGATAAACTGTTCCAACGCGGTAGGTCTACGCACGCAAAGTTATGTTCACACAGCCCCACCCAATACAAATTTCAAAATCCACGGCTTTAACATAGCTCCTTTTATGGCAGTGACATAACCACCAGGACATAAGGGCTTGCCTTGGGTCTAAAATGTCACAGCACAGCCCTAACGTTGACGTACAGTTGAAGAAACTAACATGTACCTACCATGATTAGCATTTAAGTAGCGAGCACGATTTTGTAATCATTTGTAATCGTGTTAAGTAGACTTGGACGATGTTTGGCCTTCAAAGCTGCAGTTTAAGAGGTGTCAATGCAGTTAATCACATATTTACGTGTGATAATTTGAATGTGAGATAAGCATCTGCTTTTATCGAAAAATAAATTGAGTTAACTAGGTAGTAAAATCTGGCTGCAATTAGCAATGACGCTAATTAGGCAGGCTTGACCTTTGACTTCATCTGTAAGTGCTTTACCAGCTTTCGAACCAGTTATACACATTTGATATACTCGACATTTTTAGTGTTTTATGAATTTAACTGACATAATATTTTAAGCCGATGGCAGATGGGGAAAGGCAGTTCTAGAAGCCTAGACCTGGTCTTAAAAGTGTAAGCAGACAGTTAATGACGTAGAGCGACGACCTAGTGAACATTGCTGGACAAGGTTGGATAGGGAAGGCCCAGGACGGAGGCGGAAGGTGTGCAATGCAGGATGCCTACACTCACCATTGGGTGACAAAAGGCTGAGAAAAAGAAGAACAAGATAATATTTTGAGGCGAATTTCGATATCGACCCGCCGCGGTTTCGTTGTACGTTGTACCCTTAGGGTCGACCCAGGTAGCATTCACTGGTAATTTGACAATTAACCAAAATATTATAGTAATACAGTAGAGAAATAGAAGATAGAGAAAGATAATAGAGAGAGAGAGAAGTATAGAACAAAAATGAAAGTAATTTTCAACTCTCACCACCATCTGCCTAGCCTTTTCTCGATTATGTTGGGGTCGGCTTCCAGTCTAACCAGATGCAGCTGCATACTAGTGTAGCGACCACTTTTCTGATCTCCACAATCCAGTTATGTATTGGGTAACACGATACCCCTTGGTAATACTGGTAGGGGTTCGGGCTTCTGGACTACCCATAACGACTGTCAAAGATCTACGAATGACAGCCGGGACCAATAGCTTTCAACTCTATGATAATTGAATGAAAACTGACAATCATATAGCTGGTCTATTTATGCTGGTTCTTACGCAACTGATTCGTATAATAACCAATGATGGAGTAGTTCCCAATCGACGCTTTTAAGGATCAACAACTTATCTAAGCCCTCTTGTCATTTAGATAGGGCAAGTTGTCGACTTTACCGCAGTGTTTGTATACATTGACGTTAAACTATCACGTCCTTGGTCTAACGGTTGGGTCTACGATGTATTGAATGGATTAAGATAAGAATGTCACGTAGACTATCACTTAAGGGACTGTGGCAGCCTAATTCTATAGATTTCTTGATCGGTAACGAACGGGATTCTTTGGAATAGAATTGATTAAATACTAAAGAATTGCGGCGGAGTTTGTAAAGACATTGATAACAAGGTTTGCCCGCTACTTTGTCTGAAAATAACGATCTGTTTTTTGTTCAGAGCATTGAACATCGCCGCACCGTTGCCAGGTCTTTTATGGGGTATATTTCGGAGAGTGTGCTTTGGAATTGTACAACTTAATTCCCCCATTCCCATTAAATCACCGGGCAAGCAGAGATACGGCGAAGCGTCATCGCTATAATGGTTGAGGTTCCACGGTCTCGAACCAAGTTCACATTTTATTTGCGAACTGCCAAACTGTGGATTTCACTGCCCGCCTCTCTGTTCCCCGATAAGTATAATATATACCCTGTTTACAATAAGATTACACATTTACAAAAACCTTTTTTAACAGTCCGATCAACCGATTTTAACTCATATTGCGTTGGTAGCATGACAAATGGCAACTGCAGTAAACAGTTGTTATTGTAACCAGTTTTTTGCCTATAATGTCATCCTTTTTGGCCCTATTTAAAATCAGAAAAGTATACATTTGGAGTATTTAAAAATGTTAGTTACACGGAGTTAGACTTACAACTAAGAAATGTGATAGTAACTCTGTCTGTTACGCTTTCACGATGAAACGGCTACACCGATTTTGATGAAATTTGGTATGAAAATTGCTTGTACCCTGGGGAAGGACATACTATACTTTTTAATCTCCAACTTCGTCAGCATCCGCGATAACCGACATTCACGAGGACTAGCTAAAAGCTAGTACAAAATATAAAAGCTAATGAAATAGTTAGAATCAAAAGTGTTATAGCTTTAACACCTGTTTTATAAGTCTGTATATCAATTAGCAGTAAACCAGTTAGAGTATTATCTCTACAGCAGGTGAATTGATTAATTCAATTTACACTCAATTAATTCAATTGATTAGTCTAACGCCGGATTGATTACGAATGCATCGGGGACTACTGCGATAATATGATGATTGAACAAGCTTTGGATTTGCAAATATTTGAATTTTGTGTTATTTGTAACAATATAATCTATACGCTCGGCGCCCGTTTAAAGTGCTTAAGAGCGGCCAACCCATCATAATTACCATACAAACGCTTTTACGTGATTATATCGTTCACAGATATTTCGAACACACAGGTATCTTATTGTTTAGATCTAAGTTACTATGTAATAAAAAATAAACTTTTTTGAGAAACGAATTCAGTAAGGACATATGAAAATCCGTTTTTTGAACAAACTTTATCTGAACTTCGGCCATTCATTATGTACTAATACATTGAAAAAGTATAGAAATCATCATCATAGAAATCTGCACATGTAATAGAGATTCTAAATTACAAAAAAGTATATCAGAATATTTGTAAGGCTTTTCCAAAAACACGTATTTCCTGGAACAAGCTTTGTGAAATCTCCGCGCGCCAAGTTTCGTACGATGTTATTGCGTTCTCACTCACAACTTAGTTTCCGAACATTGCGTTGAATGAAACAAAAAAAAATCGGTCATGCTCGCTTTGACGATGGACCGGGAATGACCCTCTTAAATAAAAAGTACTGAATATTTTTTTATGATAGGTAATGGAGATTATGTAAACCTACATACATACATTATGGTTTTAAAAATAAAATATTTATTTTCGTAAAAATACATATTAAGTATTATTATGTATGCGCGTTTATGGGTTGAGTCGATTTGGTTACTCGCGAGTGTATAAGATTTAAGATTATTTATGTTGATCCAAATCCTTATAACATTTGGCTTGTAAGTTATCCTGTAACCCTAAAGTTTTCCTTGCTGTCATACTTAGCTAAACATATTTGTGCATTATCCTTTTTATATCATGTTCTACACAAATAAACGATGTTTTGTTATTACTGATATTAAGATTTAAGATTTATTTATTGAACAGAAAAATAGTTGTACAGTCAAACACTTACAAACAACACCATGCTTATACAATAATAGCGTAAGTTTTGTAACCATTAGTGTTTTAAATGCAGTCTTTGTATGAACTCTGGTATCCAAAGAAAGATTAAACTTGTATTATGGATACCAGCATTCTCACAATAAATCAACATATCTGGGTAACATTGGTTGCATCAGAAGAGTGGCGCAGTATACAAGAGAGGAATCCTTTAGTGGAATGTGTGTAAGTGTAGTGAAAATGTTAAATGGTAATGCATGAGTGAGGAAGGATTGTGAGTTTGTGTGTTTGTGTCTATCATTCATTGTACTAGGTCAACTTATGTCTATGGAAGTAATGCTTAACTTGATAACTTTATAAGATATTGTATGTCTCTTTTTCCATAGCTAGATACATATACAATTCTTATTGACGCGTGTATGTCAATGAGTTCCTACTAAACGGCTTGGCCGATTATTATAAGAAAGTTGTGTGCGAAGGTTGTGCCAGTAGGTTTTTTGATGGTTTAGATTTACAACTGTACCCAGTTGTTGATTCTACAGTCGGGTCCTAGGTTCCACTGTTATTTTCACGGCAGTAGAACGTCCGCCAGATCAGTTAGTATTTGATAACTCTCAAGTAGGTACCTAATCTTCGAAAAAATATTTTTTTTGTGATATTTTTTGTTCTGTTTACTGTTCTAACTCAAATACCTTACTGTAGTTTTGTTCTCTTTTTATGGATTTTTATTATGTATTGTATCAGTTGTTACTCTTGGCTTTGTTACACAATAGAAATGAATGGTAACTTTACAGTATCAACCTCAGAAAAACCAAATGTTAAAATCACTCAAGGACTCCACGAGACAGGCTTGAACTAGTGTGGAGACCACAAGTTAAAATATAATTAATTATGTTTCCTTTATATATCATTTCACGGCCCATTTACGCGCCATTATAATGTTACTGTTATATTTATATTTTAAGGAAATGTAACTGATATTATTCTGGTAAATAAACGATTATTATTATTTTTTTTTTAATTATTGTCATTCACGCCTACAGTATTAGCTTACATTATAATTGAGATTTATGTTAAGCCCTCGGCTTGGCGAAAACCTGTTGTCCCATTGGACTACTAAGTAGACCTTTCTCAAAGCTATTGGAATACACGGTTTTATTTACTTTGTCCCCATAGTTATAAGTCTCTTAATAGTCTCAATATTTCTCGCATAATATAAATTTCTTAGAACGAAACGGCGCACTGATACATAATTTTTCTCCCACTCAAGTCTACAACAACAATAGTGTTTATCGAGATATGCTATGTATTTATTCAGACCACCTGGATTACAGACATTAACACCATTCTCTAGTGTTGTTTGTGACTGTACTGTTAAGAGGAAATACCACGGGCTAGAGAATTGAAAATTAGGTATTTGTAAAATCTGTTGCTGTCGCGCGATGCCCGAACACGAACCGCAGAGCGCGATAGAGACAACTGCAGCTTTGACCGAAAATACCTATTAAAAGTACACAAAATGAATGATTCGTAGTTCCCTGATTTCTTCTCCAAAACTTAACCGATTTAACTGCTTTTTTCATTAAAAAATAAAGAAAGGCTTTTGCCGTGTTCCTATGTTTTCTATTTTTTATATAATCAAGTCAAATTTGTTTTCTAAATGTTTGAACACAGCGGAAAATCATGCCAATTTTTTAGGTTTTTGAATATTCATATCTCTTTTAATAATAAATTTATAAGAAAAAGGAAAACATAGGGACACGCCTATAGTAGCCATGGATATTTAAAAAAAAATTGATCTACTGGCATTATCCAGGGAGGAAACAGGGGACTAAGTTTGTGTGGAAAAACGGCCCTTGTGTTTCCTCTTAAGACGTGCCACACTATCACCACACCACAGCGACAAAAATGTCACACATCGCAATCACCTGCGTCGCCTTTTCCTAAATATGTTGGGGTCGGCTTCAAGTCTAACCTGATATAGTTGAATACCAGTGTTTTACATGGCCGTTTTTAGGGTTCTGTAGCCAAATGGCAAAAAACGGGACCCTTATGTATTCGTCATGTCTGTCTGTCTGTCCGTCCGTATGTCACAGTCACTTTTGTCCGAAACTATAAGAACTATACTGTTGAAACTTGGTAAGTAGGTGTATTCTGTGAACCGCATTAAGATTTTCACACAAAAATAGAAAAAAAAACAATAAATTATGGGGGTTCCCCATACTTAGAACTGAAACTCAACATTTTTTTTTTATGGATAGGTCTTCAAAAATGATAAGAGGTTTCTAATATAATTTTTTTCTAAACTGTATAGTTTGCGCGAAAGACACTTCCAAAGTGGTAAAATGTGTGCTCCCCCCCCCCCCCTGTAACTTCTAAAATAAGAGAATGATAAAACTAAGAAAAATATATGATGTACATTACCATGTAAACTTCCACCGAAAATTGGTTTGAACGAGATCTAGCTAGTAGTTTTTTTTTTAATACTTCGTAAATAGTAAACCGTAATTTACCTTACTTGCTGCTACGGAACCCTTCATGGGCGAGTTCGACTCGCACTTGACCGCTTTTTTGCCACTGTGGTGTGGTGTGGTCATTGCACTTTTGAACCAGATCTTTGTATGAATTTTGCGCCCGCCTGTACTCGGCGCCGATAGCTATGGTTTATGTGCGACGTGACAAATCGTTGCGCGATCACAGCGCCAATTACTGGCAACATTATGAAAGTACTGTTGCTTACAAAAAATTAACGTGAGAATTTTTGAGGAACATTCGAAAAAAAGGGTGAAGACCTCGTGGCTAAGTAAAAGTCGGAGAGATCGATCGGTCAAAGGTTAAGCTACGCTTGCCGCGGTCGGTCTGTGGATGGGTAACCTTTTTTTTTTCGCGGTGGACATCCTCATGGACTTCCTCCGTCGTGGGGTGACGGAGGGGCATGCCGGACTCCTACCGGCTAAAACCACCGCGGTGTTCCACCTCTGCCTATGGTCGGGGGTGCGGGATTCGCATGAGCATTCACCGCTCGTGTTACCCAGGTAACTGGGTTGTGAAAGTCCGATAGGCAGTCTCTCCATGTAAAAACACTGGTATTCAGCTGCATCCGAATAGACTGGAAACCGACCCCAATATAGATGGAAAAAGGCTAGGTAAATGATGATTAAAAAAAGGGTGTTGTATTTATTATTCGCATTTTAGTTTTATTAGAAATAAAGTCAGGTTTAGTGAACTAGTAAAGTTTTGCTGAAAGTTTATAGAAGCTTATGTGTCATACAATTCACTTTTAAGACGCACTAACAACACAAGAAAGATCAAAAAGTTGGCAACTCTCACAGACTCAAATTCACCCAAAAAGTCAAAATCAAAAAGAAACGTATTCCTTAGAACGCGCCCACACGCAAGCAATAATAATTATTACCCGAACACTAACTCACCTACACGCCAAAATAAAAACTCGTACTCCTATAAACTCGAGATTTTCACATAACATCTTAAAGCATTGGAAAAAAAACGTTCTGAGAATCGAATAGAGTGGTCAGGGAATAAAATTAGATAAATACTTTCAAAACCGTTTCTTACCAGGTAACACTAAACAGATTGTGTGTAATACGTATGTCTTGTACAGTCGGCCATGTACACGGATAGCGAAATGCTCGGTTTATTTATCTTTCGCTGCCAATTTATTGCTATTTACTCCGGCTAGAGATAGGGACGTTTAATTGAAATCGATTCGGACGTGGTATTGATTTCGGTATCGATTACCAAAGTTCATATCAATCAGATGTCTCTTTGTGAACTTTAGTATTGTTAAATCGATCATTGTATCAATTAAGATCGATTACAATTGGTTTGATTATTATTTTTATTGTCTTTATTAAACAAGCATAGCTTCTACAATTTTATTACAATATAGTATGTTAAGACACTAGTGAGGTAAGTTAGCCATTACGGTCGAACCTGGATGCAACTCGAGCTGTAGGCGTGGTGCAATGATGCCGAGACTATAATAATAAAATGTTCACGAGTTTCATACGATGATTTTCAACACACCTATTAGGAAAAATAAATAAAATTTCTTAATCTTCAATGTTTAGGACAAAAAGATTTGTGAAAAATGACGAGAGGATTTCTTAATGCATGTTTCAGACCCAGAGGTGCCTCGTCCCCGTAGTTGACTGACGATTTTACCAAATAGTCCTGATTTTGTAAATGAAAACTGAATATTTGATGAAATATAATATTTAGTTATGACATTTTATTAATAATTAACGTCATTTATTCACAAAACATATAAAAAAACTCTTTGCCGAGATTAAAAAATCTGTTACTGCACTAATGTAGTAATGTAATTAAATGTAACAAGCACGCGTGCGTAATACGTAACATTATAATCCTAAAAGCGCCCAATAAGAGCCACTTTACGTGCAATTGTCTTGAAAAGACCACGTATAATTTAATTACATTCCTCACCGCCATAAATCGATTCCCTAATCGGTATCTTGAAATCGATTATTTTGTCACTGATTCCCGTCTCTTAAGGCGAGTATATTTTGTTACTCGACTGTACATTAACCGTTCAACTTTAAATATTAGGTGCGGACAACGTAATTGTTGGGTAAAATGTATTCTGTGTTTGTGTTCAACCATGATTTAAAGCACAAAGTGATTTATTATGAAAACAATGTTTCGCGAACGTATGTACGAATACGAATGGCATATACAACAAACATAATATTATGTGCAAATGTGTAAAAGTGGAGGTGTGTGCATGTAAGTGTGTGTGTGTGTGTGTGTTGGAGGGTTGTGTGTTGGTAGCAAATATGGGCGAATGGGAGGTTATTGACTCGTAAATATTATGTCATAACATTGTCGGAATAAGGCTGAAAATGTAACAGCTGATTGTGATTGCGTAAATTATTGATGCAGTAGAGAGGGTGGTGTTACGAATAATGTAAGAAAATTTATGTATATTTAGATTTGAATAGTTTTAATGGGTACAATCCATGATTTTACTTGTTGTTTTGTCAACATTGGCATGGTCAACTTCCAGAGCATTTTTTGCACTATTTAGATTATTTGCAGTATTTAGATTATTTGGAACTTATACATTTTTTTGTACTACTCTAAATATTCATCTATTTACAGACACTAGTCGCCACTTCACAGTATCCTGTGCATGTATATTTGCCCACACCCGGAAGATTTATGATCACACAAACTTTTCGTACGGTCCTCATATCACAGACCACGAATCGGTCGCCAATCGAGTTGTCCAATTTGATGTATCATGTAATTTCACTTAACCCGTCAAGTATCTTATCCTTCTTACGAATGGAGTGTCCAAATTATCTTGACACGTTAGGGTTGACAGCAAAAGCAACTTGTCCTACCCTATGGTACTGTAGTCTTTAATAATGTAATACCAGGGTGTTGTTGTTCCAATAGGCGGGAGCGATCTCTCGCTCCCGGCCGTCGTTCAATCGATGGTCGAGAGCGAGAGCGCATGGGACGGGGTTGGCTCTTTTTGTGAGGATGTTATGTGTGCTAAGGAGGCAGCCGAGCGGGAGAGAGAACCCGCATCCTCTCTCCCCTCCCGCAGAAGACGCACCGTGCGCCAGAGTAGGGCGCAAAACGATCTGCGACCTCCATGAGACGTGACCTGCGGGCGGCGGACTAGGTGCGTCCCTCGTCCGACCAGATAGGCCCGAGTTGGCGGCGCAGTGTTTCACGTGCACCACTCGAGAGTGGGTGCGGCCGTTATGGGAATGGCCGAACGGGGAGGTGGGACCCATTGAAGAACAGTTGGCGGAGCGGTGAATGCTCATGTGAATCCCGCACCCTCGGCCATAGGCAGAGATGGAACACCGCGGTGGTTTTAGCCGGTCAAAGTCCGGCATGCCCCTCCGTCACCCTCACGACGACGACGGAAGAAGGGCATAGGCCTCTTCACATACAGAGAAGGCACGAACATTGATCACCATGTTTGCTCATGGCGGATTGGAGATTTCAAACTTATAATCGTTCACAAGATTTATTACGATGTTGTCCTTCATCGATGTCAGTGATGCCCAAGATAAGCTTAGAAAGTACATCATAGTAGCCTAGCCTTTTCACAACTATGTTCCGGTCGGCTTCCAACCTCACCAGATGCTGCCGAATACCCGTGTTTCACATGAAGCGACTGTTTGTTTTACACGATACCCCTTGGGAAGACTGGCTGTCAAACTTTCCGGCTTCTCTATACCCTTAACGATTGTCAACGATCTACGGATGACAGCCGGGACGAACAGCTTTTTAAACTTAGAAATTGTATGAGAGACAAGCGCCTTAACTACCGCAACTGATGGACATCATCAATATCAGTGGTATCACGAGTCTCTTGCTATTCCACACAATGACAAAGCCTGTCATGTGACTGGTATTGCACCCTTTAAACCAGATCACGAGGTTTTTTTACGGCAGAAATCAAAATAGTATTTCTCCGAACAAGATCTTTTATACAGACAGTCTAGTTTTATCTTCATTTTAACTTTCATCATCTGTTTCATCATTTCTGCCGAAAGACGTCCACTGCTGGACATAGGCCTCCCCCAAGTGGCGCCACATTGCCCGGTCCCGTGCGACTCGCATCCAGCGGATCCCCGCAACCTTTACCAGGTCATTGGTCCACCTAGTGGGAGGCCTTCCAACGCAACGTCTTCCGGTTCGGGGTCGCCACTCTAGAACTTTTCGACCCCATCGGCCATCTGTTCTGCGAGCAATGTGCCCTGCTCACTGCCACTTAAGTTTGGCAATTCTTCGGGCTACGTCGGTAACCTTGGTTCTCTTGCGGATATCCTCATTTCTGATTTTATCACGCAAGGAAACTCCGAGCATAGCCCATCATCTGTTTAGCCTTTTCCCAATTCCCTATGTTGGGGTCGGCTTCCAGTCTATCGGATCTTCACAACTCAGTAACTGGGTAACACGATACCCCTAGGTAAGACTGGTTGTCAAACTTCCTGGCTTCTGAATACCTATAACGACTGCCAAAGATCTATGAATGTCAGTCGGGACCAACGGCTTCATTTTAACTTTATGGACAACAAAATAAAAAGGCGGACTTTAAGGCATCCGTACGCAAAATACGCGCTGAGACGTGGAGTTGCGGACTTCAACCCGTTATATCATGTCATACCATACCATGCTACATGCATTCTTAGTTTCCAGACAACTTCTCTTTTCCTCTACCAGGGGTCTGAGTACTCTGGTCTTTTACCGAAGTAAATATTACATAAGTTTAAGTACAACGAAATCTCTGCCGGGTACTTGAAACCAATAAACATTGAATGCGGAGTTCGTTGACACCTGTCAGCTTGTCAACCAAAATTGTGATAAATAATGTTGCCAAGTTGTAAAATGTAGGGAAGTGGTAGAATCGGGTCAAAATTGATGGCAATTTTATTGTTTGTTGAGTAACGGTTTCAGTGAAGTTTCCGGTGGAATTTAGGTCATGGATTTCTTCCTATTAGGTATTATATAAGAGGTAATAGAGGATAAGCAGCTTTGTTTTGTTCCACGGTAGTCACATTTTACTACACCATCAATCTCGCTACTAAGTCCTCCGCTGTTCTTTTCGGTTTACTGAAGATGTGGACACAATAGGTATACACAGTGTCCTAAACGTACAAACAGACACTTCAATTTTATTAGTAGGTATAGTTTGAATAGATAGCCGATGGCATTTGCCAATAGTGGAGTTTACTATCAGTAAAAGAATTTTTGCAAACGGTCAAATCGTTTAGAAGACTACATCCAAACTTACAAACTTTACTTTTTCATAGTATTAGTGTTGATAAAAAGTAAGTATACATTATCCAAATTCTAAGCAAGTACAATTATATATTATGTATATTACACGCCATTTAAGAACATACATACATACATATATCATAATGTTAACTGTAATAATGTACTTATTTTACAAACAAAGTCGTACACTTCCTTATTTGTAAAACACTTAAACAATTATTTCTAAAACGTATGTCCGTTTGTTTGAGCCGTCCAAACTCGGAAATAGCTAAACCTTTACTAATGATCGTTTGCAAGCTTTTAGAAACTAAGAATGTACGGGCAAATAGATGGCAGGTTTTAGAGTCTGTAAACTTAGTTTTATTTACAGGGTAAGTGGACTTCTAAGCGCATTTTGTAGTAAACGAACAAACATAAAATATTTGCATGCCTTACTGTTTGTTGTTTTAACAAATCTCCTAACACCATTCGTTATTCAAATATGTTTTTTTATACTCAAGTTTGGCAAATAAGCTAGGTATCTTGATTCACAATGTTCCGTGTGTAAGTTCAGAGGCATAAATCTTTTAAACTGAATTATGGACGATTTTGTTCTTTGGTGGAGTCTCAAGCTACCTAGAATTAACTCTAATCTGTTTTATTTTTCGATGAAAAAGCGATATATATAGTGACACTAGAATTTTATCCTGTATCGTGAGTACATATACACAGCAAGTTTAAGTGGCAATGGGCAGGCCAAATCGCTCGAAGAACCGATAACCGATAGAGAAGAAAGATTCTCGAGTGGCGACCACGAACCGGAAGACGCAGCGTTGGTAGGCCTCCCACCAGATGGACCGACGACATCGTCAAGGTCGCGGGTAACCGGTGGATGCAAGCGGCAGGTAGCCGCTCGTTGTGGCGTTCTATGGGGGAGGCCTTTGTTCAACAGTGGACGTCTTTCGGCTGATGATGATTATGATGACTACCCGCAGCGTAGCAGTCAATCGTTTAGCATCAGCACCAACCACGTCGTTGGGTTTTATGTTGTAGTTGTCAGAGATTGAGACATCATCATCGAAGAACATCAAGTACATAATTCTTTGCAACTCGCCATTTCCGAAATCCGACGTCAAAACTCAAGAATGCACTACCCAAGTCTCATTTCCACGATAATGACGAGACATGACATGTACTCCACTGATTACTTACGAATTATGAGTGGTAGGTACTCATTGATAACATGAAGAATGTCTGACAGATAGTAAGAAAGGTATCTAATCTTGTGAATGTAGGGGAAGAATCGTTTCGAGGTAAGTATGGTGATTTTACACTTTTGAATAAAGTTTTTGTAATGAAACAAGACTATGATTATGACACGACAACCAAGCAGACACAACAGCTAAACAATCGCAATATGATTTCAAAAGTCATACTCCACGGACATTTTTTACTACTTTTTTGTACAGCTAGTATCCTTTGTAACTTTGACTACAAGTGTTGAAGTGCCAATGGGCAGGTCGATGGGGAAGAAAGGTTCTCGAGTGGCGATCACGAAACGGAAGACGCAGCGTTAGTAGGCCCTCCCACCAGATGGACCGACGACATGATCAATGTTGCGGGTAATCGATGGATGCAAGCGGTAGGTTGCTGCTCGTGGCGTTCTATGGACTCTTTCTTCAACAGTGATGATGATAATGACGATGATAATGACGACCTAATTTAACTATCTACAGATTGTAGATTGACTTCTTTCAGTATGACCAAGTTCAATTCATCGTTGTACGCCACATATCGACCGCGACTCAATCGCTGTACATTCGTAAACAAAATCAAATTAGTACCTTACATTGCAACTGCTTACAAAAAGGTCTAAACCACACAAAGGTAATAACCACGGAGTGATTGAAAAACACATCGATTGCTGGTCGTGCCTGTCCTGCGCACGGCGTGGAGAATTGTACATTATTGAACTTTTTAATAGCCCCAGTAGCCATTTTCCTTCGAAGATGTTTGCTCCTTTTATAGGGCAGTTTTGAGGTTGGTAGCGATTTGGGCCACAGATTGTTGCAGGACAACTTTGCAAACAATGATTGACATTAAAACGGTGAGAGCTAGTGAAGTAAAACGTATTGTCTAATACTACAAAAGCGATAATTTAGGGGTAAAAATTTAGGCCGTCTCACTAAGCTTAAACGTATGTAAGTCGTCATCTGCCAAGCCTTCTTCCAACTATATTGTGGTCGGCTTCCAGTCTAAATGGGTACAAATGAATACCAGTCTTAATTTCACCTAAACAACCTAATTAGTGAGTAACACGATACCCTTTGGCAAGACTAGTTGTCAAACTGCCTGGCTTCTGGAATACCCGTAACGGCTGTCAAAGATATACAGATGACAGCCGAGACCAACGGCTTTACGTGCTTTCCGAGGGAGGCACGGAGGGGTCTCGATATGAAATGAAAGGTCAGCCATCTATGAAAAGACCGCAGCCAGCGTTGCTCTGCCATAACCGATCTGAAGGGCTTTTATTTAGCACAGCTATTATACGACTTAAAATATACAAATTTGGTATGAAAATACCTTGAACCCTGGGAAAGCACATTGTGTACTTTTTAATCCGGGACTTCGTCTGCATCCACGATAATCGACATTCACACGGACTAAATCGCAGACAAAAGCTCATTATAAATAAAGAGTATATTTTTAATAATTTAATTACAAATATATAGTTAGACTTTTCCCTGTATTTATTGTATAAGACGAAATTACTTACCAAATTGTTTAGTTCTAGGTCAACGAAAAGTACCCTAATTTTGATTCCCTTGAGAGTGTCGAAATGTATATTTTTTGCGACACCGCCGTATTTTTTTTCCACGTTAACTTAAAAGTTAGATTTTTTCACAGCTTTAAAGGGACCCGTAGACTTAAGTATATGGTTTTTTTCAACTCGATACCTCTACGCGTTCCCGAGATAAAGGGTCTTGATAGACATACGTATAGCAAAGTGATCCTACAAGGGTTCCGTTTTTTTCTTAATTCTTAGCTACGTATTCCTCTCTATATCCTCAAAATTGTATCACTTTAGTGACAAGCTTTTAAGATTGAATGCTCTAAACTCAGCGATCTTTTACGGCAAGATTCCACTCTTCTCATAGATGTTGCGATAGGCAACAAAGACTTTAAACCTAAGCATGAAAGTGCTGCACATTCATAAAGCACTTTCGTGCTTCCAAATTCGCTCAACCAACACCGACAACATTAGCATTCCTCACTAGACCATTAATGATCCTGTCTTGTCAAAGAGCTATCTCAAGAACACGTCAGAACCAGATAACATGATGACGTCAGTAGACATGTGTCTCCAAAGTAGTGACCTCATGATTGTAATCTTTTACCATCAGGATAAGTCATTAACCTTAATTACCAATGTCCTTAAACTAAAAAAGCTATGACTAAAAACCGATGACCTGATGAAGGTGGTGGTGGCTGGAAGTGGAAGGCAGAGGACCAGAAATAATGGCGCCCTTATGTCCAACAGTGGACCATTAGTAAGCTGAAGTAATGAGGTCCTTAAACTTGTATTGGGTATACCTTCCTTCTTTCTTGACGCACATTGCCAAAAAAGTGTCTCAAAATAACACTAATGACTGACCATCCTACTACTATTAAAAAGCGAAACTTTTGAACATGGATGGATGTATGTTTATAACTATTTCACGCCTAAAGAGCTGGTCAAAATTAGAAAAACTTGGTAAAGCAATATCGAATCTTTTTCTTTCCAGATCTTTCCAGGAACCTTCCAGTCTTAAACTTCTAGCAAAAGAGCACTTACCTAATAAACTAAGGCTGGCAATCCAGCTAGCTTGCTGATCACTGACGGTGAACCCTCCATCATGCGTCGTGGAGTCTTGCATCGACGCTATCGCTGGTGACATGTAGCCTTTACTGAGGCCTGCTGCAAACGGGCCGAGGGAGACGGCAAGAGCTGCAAGGATCTGTAGGAGAAAGAGATGGATATAATTTTGTTGATACGTTTGATTGGATGGGCGAGGATCGGCATTTGTTTTTGGCAGCAGTTTTATCTTCATTCTTTGTTTTTATCAGAACTTGATGAAATTGGTAAGTCTATACATCCTTTTTGTTTAACGTAGTAGTCTTTAGATTAGGTGAAACCAGAAGGTCATCATCTACCTAGTCTTTTCCCAACTATAGACAGATAGATAGATACATAAATAAAACATTTATTTGGTGCATACAAAAGACATATCATAATACATCATCATCATCATCATTTCAGCCGAAAGACGTCCACTGCTGGACATAGGCCTCCCCCAAGTGGCGCCACATTGACCGGTCCCGTGCGACTCGCATCCAGCGGATCCCCGCAACCTTTACCAGGTCATCGGTCCACCTAGTGGGAGGCCTTCCAACGCAACGTCTTCCGGTTCGCGGTCGCCACTCTAGAACTTTTCGACCCCATCGGCCATCTGTTCTGCGAGCAATGTGCCCTGCCCACTGCCACTTAAGTTTGGCCATTCTTCGGGCTACGTCGGTAACCTTGGTTCTCTTGAGGATATCCTCATTTCTGATTTTATCACGCAAGGAAACTCCGAGCATAGCCCTCTCCATTGCCCTTTGGGTGACTTTAAGCCTTCTGATGAGGCCCATTGTGAGCGACCATGTTTCGGTCCCGTATGTAATCACTGGCAACACATACTGGTCATAGACTTTCGTCTTGAGACATTGCGGTAAGTTGGACGAGAAGATACCACGCAACTTCCCGAACGCTGCCCAGCCGAGTCGGATTCGACGTAATACAAATAATACAAATCAAATAAGGGTTAGACAAGGTGAGGGGAACTATGTTGGGGTCGGCTTCCAGTCTAACCGGATGCAGTTGATTACAAGTATTTAACATGGAGCGACTGCCTATCTGACCTCCACAACCAAGTTACAGGGTAACATAACACGGTACCCCCCTAACAACTGGTTGTTAGACTTTCTGGCTTCTGAATACCCATAACGTCTGTCAAAGATCTGCAAATGATAGCCAGTACCAACAGTTTTACGTGCTTTCCGAGGCACAGAGGGGTTTAGCCATGAAATGGATGGTGACCCATCCTCGAATCGACTACGACAAGCGTAGCTTAACCATGACCAATCCACGACCATAGCCACGAGCACCTCTGGAACCAGAAAGCCGATTCTCGTAATCTAGTCGCAAATATCAATGTCAAATACTAGTCAAAAATATATGTTAAAAAGAAAAATATTTTAAAGAATGTGTAAGATTAGAATGCGAAAGTTTCTAAAACTTACGAGAATTGTGTTGTTGACTCCGACAGTATCAGGTTGTATTGTAACAACGTAAAAAATATGCGTACAGAATTATAATAATTAAAATCACCAACATAACTCTTCAATAAAGAAAATCTCGTAACCGAAAAATCCAAGACATGACTTCTCTAAAATATACTTTATATTACTAAGGTCACCGATATAGCTCTCAAAAAAGTTGAAGTGACAATGGGCAGGCCACATCGCTCGAAGAACCGATATCCGATGGGGAAGAAAAGTTCTTGAGTGGCGACCACGAACCGGAAGACGCGGCATTGATATGCCTTCCACCAGATGAACCGACGACATCGTCAAGGTCGCGGGTAACCGGTGGATGCAAGCGGTAGGTCGCCGCTCGTTGTGGCGTTCTATGGTTGAGGCTTTTGTTCAACAGTGGACGTCTTTCAGCTGATGATGATGATGACGACTTTATATTAATTTTTAGTTTCTTTGAAATTAATTGAGTTGAAAAAAGTGACGTCACATTATCCATCGCCATACAATATCTACGAGGGAAACGCATTTCGACCGCTCATTAAAAAGTATATCAATTAATTATTGGTGTCAGAAACCCAATTTTCCACCTGACTGATGAGAATAGTGTCATTTGATCTACCATTGAGTCTATCGCAGCTGGATACTTTTTAATGAGTAGGCAGACAAGATGAAACTGCTTATAAATTGTAATGTGATAGAAAGTGGTTCATGTCGTCAAAAATCATGTGTGACACAACGGGGGTGTTCCGGTTACCCGCGAATCTTGACAACAACGTTGGAATGTCCACCAGTATCCTTTCCCTATAGCTAGCTCCATATACAAAAGAATTTAGAAAATCTTTTTTGTGATTTTAAAACCATTATCATTTTCAAAACTACGTAGTCTGACGGAAAACTGACCAACCACAAGCCTAGGAATTAACAAGCTTATTCTATTTAATTTCATCGAGTTACATTAGGTACTTCATCATCTGCCTAGCCTTTTCCCAGCAGTCTAACCAGATTTAGCTGAATACCAGTGTTTTACTAGACAAGTTTTTTTATGGATCGCGCTGTTTGTCCCTTTGTACAGTCAGTGCTCTTTAACCTTTTGATTGCCACACCAAAAAAGCAAGAACGTGCCTTCGGCGCCAAGTTACGAATTACGTACTCTCATGGACTCGTGACCGTGGTATGCTGTGCCGTGGGCACATTTTGGTTTGCATCTATACATGATTCTGGCGGTCAAAAGTTAAAGACTAGAATCATGTTGCTAGGTCAGACCACGTAGCGACTACTGAATAGTCCTCTTCCCTATCGCGCAGTCCAGTAAAAAGAACATTTCTTCAGAGGGAACTAAATAGAATTTTTAAGGACATTACTAAGCGACTGGTCGACTCTTATCGATGACGTGACAGAGGGCTGGCCTTTTCTTGGGCCAAAGAATTAGCATTGCCATTCAACGTGATAATGCTGCTAGCCTTTTGGGCACTTGTCCCATTGAGAACGATGCGGACGAGTCTTTTGATGCCCTGTGAGCCTCCATTGTACATAATTTAATATTTTTATATATTTAATACAGATAAGTGATTTAAAAATATTTTTAACTAGCTTTTGCCCGCGACTTCGTCCGCATGAATGTTGTCGCGAATGCAGACGAAGTCGTTAACGAAAAGCCTATATCCTTCCCCAGGGTTTAAACTATTGTTATCTTAAATCTCCAAATTTCATCAAAATAATTTCAGCCGTGGAATTCCCTGCCTGTCTGTGTTTCCTGATAGCTACAACCTGGGAGTTTTTAAGTCAGGAGTGAATAGGTTATTTCTAGCCAAGCGTGCTCCATCTTAGACCGCATCATCGAGGAGAGATAGTGGTCAAACGTATGCCTATCAATAGATAAAAAAGCCGTTTTATCTTGAAAACGTAACATACAGAGTTACTTTCACATTAATAGTTAGTACGGAAGAATGGATTAAATAGAATCCAACTCGATATGAACAGACTGGATAATGACGCAGTGACAAAGTGTAAAGACCAGTCGTACTAATGGTTAACTACATACTACTAAACATTTACAACATCGGCTGGCGCCATGTGTCGCGTACGCACATCTAAAGATCACTAGCACTAACAAACTTGTAGCTGCCATGTTAACCTACTCCACATGAATATACCTCATTGGTTAAGTAGAAGGGAAGACTAATCTCTCTAAGTTCAATATAAAGGATATTTGAACATCACTGAGATCGGTAAATGAAAACATTGCGAGGAGCTCTGGACTTAAAAGAATCATGGCGAGATTTGTACAAAAAAAAATAAGATGTTTCGAGAAGTTGAAATTCTAATTCTTATATTCTTGGGTACCTAAAGAGTATCTTCAGGCATTTAGAATATTTTTAAAACCCCGCAATAAAAGGTTAATAGTTTAACGAAAAGCTCATTATTTCAGAACAAAACAGCAATTGACAGTAACAGTGACACTGACAGCCGCCGTTTCGCAGTTCTTACATTGAAATTGCATCATTTTATGGAAAATAATATCACAAAATACTGATTATTTTTTTCCACGCATTTGTCACATAACTTGTCTTCCAATTTTATAGATCCGTTAACATCGCTTGTCATTTTCTTTTTTTTTATAAACACAAAATGGGTATCGAGATGAAACGAAAAAGTGTTATTTTCAGTTCGTAATATTTTAATTATACGGGGGTTTAAAAATATGCTAAGTATATCAATTTATTCCTGGTAATGTATTCTTCACATTGGAAAATATTTAAAAACCTCTAAATTACTTTTATTTTTCATACAAATGAATGTATGAATCTCGCCATGATTCTTTAATCATCATCATCATCATGTCAACCTTTAGACAACTACTGCTGGGCATAGGTCTCCCCCAAGGGAGGTTCAGCTGTAATTGCTATGCTTGGCCGATGCATGTTGGCTATCGCAGTAGGTGTAAGTAAGGACGCTGCTGCCCATTCTCTGTCAAATATCCCTCTGTCGCCTACTACGACAACCACGGGTAGAAATGGGGTGGTGCTATTCGCGGCTGGCACCACACTGCTGTAGTGAATTAAAGATACTTATAATTTATCTAGTAGTCTGAATCGACAATCCGTCGTGAGCGCACGTGGTGTTCAATGCTCGTGCCTTCTCTATATGAGAAGAGGCCTTTCAATTACAACTACAAAATGCTCTCTGCCACGCCCAGTTACGCTCTAGTCAGCGTAAATTGTAACGAAACAACTTTTACAGTTAGCTCAAAGTCACAATTAATTTAATTCCTTGCAGTGACACACTTGAATCAAACGCCCAAGTCCAATGAAAAACCCGTCTATCATTAGTTTCAATCAGTACACCAAACACTTGGCGACCACCTCGGAGATAATTCCGACAGTTTCAATAAAATGTAAGCGGTACTTTTGATGTTATACATTGGTTCTAATGGACGTGTATTAAGACGCGACGGTGTATAATTTGGTGTCCCCAATATCTGAGACATTTGTAAGTACTTAGATGAAGAAACAGGTAATTTGGTGGTACGCCTTATCGGTGATGTTGCAAGCAAATACTTATAAGAAAACTACACTCTTACTTTTCCACAGGATGGAAAAAGTGTGCAGTACCAAGTGGAAATAGGAAATCTGATGTATTTTCTCAAGCATGGGTGTCAAAGCCAGGATACCACCTGTCATGGATAACCGGGAGATTTAGATTTGGATTTGAAAGATAATAATTATATTCCCCTGATCAAATTCTGGAAGTCCAATTGCAGGAATTTGCTTCTCTTGGTCTTGCGTTTGGCGGCCACACCTGATCTTAAGTGATAATGCGGCCTAAGGTGTAGCACGCTTGCCTAGGATAAACCGGTTCACTCGTGCCTTGATGATACCCTGATTATACTTATCAGGGAATAGAGAGGTGGGCAGTAAATTCCACAGTCTGTTAGTTCACACAACAAATGTGGAAGCAAAGCGCTTGGTTTGAGACCGTGGAACTTCAACCGAATAGTGGTGACGCTTCGTCGCTCGTCCGATGATGGAATGGGGATGGGGAATTAAATTGTGCAATTCAAAAGCACACTCTCCGAAATGTACAAGATAAAAACATCCATTAGGATGTCAGCATCTTCCACAGGTCTAATTGTGTTTTGTTTGTATCGTGGGCTTTTGAATTTTACTTCAAACTGGCGACCGACCCAGCTTCGCATGGGCCTATAGCCTTCTTCGATAAATGGACTATCCAACACAAAAATATTTTTTCAATTCGAACCAGTAGATCCTGAGATTAGCGCGTTCAACCAAACAAACAAACTCTTCAGCTTTATAATATTAGTAAGTATAGATAAACGCAGTATACGCGTTTAAACATCAAATAGTGTCAATATGCACGAAGTGCTATCTCGTACATTCGACGACACGGTTGGCGCAGTGGCTGAGCGATCGACTGCTGCGCAGCGTGTTGCGGGTTCGATTCCCGCCCAGGGTAAACATTTGTGTGATGAGCACTTGTGTTTGCCTGGTGTCTGGGTGTTTTTTATCTATATGTATGTATTTACAAAAAAAAAAAATGTTTTTGTGTATGTATATCAGCTGTCTGACACCCATAGTACAGGGTCTCCCTAGTTTGGGGTCAGATGGCCGTGTGTGAAAATGTCCCCACATATTATTATTATTATTATTAAAGGTTTTTTTTTTTTTTAAGTGGTCCTACAAGAGTAGGTACATGACGACGCATCATTTCACCCAGCAGCGGTACTAACCTTGCTGACTTGTCTAGTGACACGACGGCATAAGATGTTCTTGTATAGCTCGTGCCAAGTCCGAAGTAAAGGTGAACACGATGACAGACAAGGATGTATCCCTTTTTGAGTCGTGAAAAGAGTTATGTCTGGAGTGTATTTTAAAGAAATTGTCGACGTTTTAGCTGCTATTTATTGTGGTGCGTTACGATATTCTCTAGCTAAAGGGCGCTGTCAGTAGTGATTGGTCAGCTCTTTTATGCCATGGACTTTATCTTGCTTCTTGTTTATGTTTTGTATTGCTAGATTACCTTCATAGTTTTCACATAAAGAAGCAACAAGAATCATATATTAACAACTTGGTTTAAAAGAGTGTCCGTGGAGTTTTTTTGCTCGTTCTTCTCCATTTCTACCTACGTTTTGGAACGAGCAACTAGCTTCAACTCTTTGACTAACTGACCGACACCTTGACAATTCAAAAGTGCCTGTAAATGGTTTAATTGAAAAATGCTTTGACTTTGAAAGTCTTGATCCTTTAAATAATAATAATAATAATAATAAAAAGTGTTTATTTCTCACCACAAGCCAAAAATTACAGACAAAATTTTTCAAAAACAACAAGTAGCTATTCGAAACAATTTCTGGTTGTGGATCGCTGGTGCCTGTGGTAGGTAGTAACACCTGTAATACAGGTCACCAGGTCCCCACCTATTCCTAGTTACATTATTTGATAGTTTACATTTATTGGACAGCGAGTAACAAATGCTAAATGACACAAATTAGTGAGTTTAATCATTAGAGTAAATAAGACAGTAGAGTAACTTAGGTTCTGTATGAGGGTGTAGGTGTTTGGGTGAAGGTGTTTGGGTGTAGGTGTTTGGGTGTAGGTGTTTGGGTGTAGGTGTTTGGGTGTAGGTGTTTGGGTGTAGGTGTGTGTGTGTGTGTGTGTGTGTGTGTGTGTGTGTGTGTAAATGTGTGTTTTGTTTACGGGGTCCCGGATGTATGTGGTTAGACTGGTACCTCAAAGAGGGCTTCTGTGGCGGTGTATGTTTGACTTTGGAGCCAGGCTTGTAGAGTGGTTTTAAAATTATGTTTATTCAATGAGTGCAGAGAAAGAATTCGGTTCAATTTGTTGTAGAGATAGGGTCCAAGAAAAATGAAGAATCTTTGACTAAAAGAGGTTTTAAGAGGAGTAGATGAGGCAACTAATTGATTTCGGCGATTGGTTTCCTGAGAGTAGTTGGAAATAGCGTGTTGCTTCCTGGCCACCGCCAGTATAAACAATTGCCTAACCGTAAGGACTTGACAATATTCATACAGCTTGACGGTGGGATAAAGTCTGGGCTTGAAGCAGCACACTTTAAGAACGGCTCTTTGCGCACGTTCGATCCGAATATTGTTAGATTTAACCGCACCACCCCAGGAAGAGATACAATAAACCAAAATAGATTGACACATTTGATAGTCAGTATACATTGAAATATTAAATGATTTACAGGATACCAGCTTTTGACTTTTTAGAAAGGCTCGTATAAGTTAAAGCTGTTCGAATCGATTGTTCATAGTTAAGCTATGCTTGCCGCGGTCAGACCGTGGATGGGCGACCATACATTTCATACCGACACCTCTACGTGCCTCGAAAAGCATACGGTAATGCCGTTTATCCTGACTGTCATTCGTAGATCTTTGATAGTCGTTATGGATAGTCAGAAACCTAAAAGTCTGACAACCAGTGTTATAAAGGGATATCGTGTTACCCAGTTACTGGATTGTGGAGGTCAGATAGGCAGTCGCTCTATGTAAAGCACCGGTATTCAGGTGCATCCGATTAGACTGGAAGCCGATCCTAACAAAGTTGGAAAATGGCTAGGCAGATAATGAGATTTTGACTTTTGAGTACTGTTTAGTAGTAGTAGGCTAGTTTTGCTGATTAACTACTTTGACTAATATTTCCGTCTATTTTCATTATACTAATTCATGCCATTCATGTGTGGTGCCGGCCGCGAATAACACCACCCCATTTCTACCCTTGGGTGACGTAAAAGGCGACAGAGGGATATTGACCAGAGGATGGGCAGCAGCGTACAGTCAAACTCATATATTTCTACAATAATTTAGGAAACACAGTTTTGGTGATCATTTACTATTTTTTAGGTGATCATTTACTATTTTTGGTGATCATTTACTGATCTGAGTAATACTGATCAGATCTGAGTAAATGATCACCAAAAATAGTCAATAAAAAAATTCAGTGTGTACTTATGTACGCGCGTGAGAAGTTATACTTCTTCGAGTCACAAAATAGCAACGAAGGCAGTAAGTAGTTCAGCATGTACGTCAGAGATGGCGTTGTTTACAATTACTCCCGTGAGAATTTTGTGTGACGGTGTGCGCGCGCATCGTAAAATTTCACTCTCATCATTTTTTCATAACGCGCCTAAAGAAGTATAACTTCAAAAAGTTATTCTAAAAAATAAAAATATAATTTTGATGCACAGACAAAAAGTATTAACATGTCAGTGTCGCTTTGTTTACCATATAGTTCGGTGGCGACTCTAGCCTTCTAGCAGAAAAGTTTGGCAGTAAGATTCCAAATTGTTTTATCCACTTGACTGTTGTCATCTTGGACACATATTGCGATTGTTTTGCTTTGTGCCTGCTAATTGGACAGATGAGCTCTTAAATTGTTCTTTACCAACATTGTTACCACGCATAGGGTTTTGTAAAAACTTGATTGAGAAGAATATTCGTGAAGCTACTTGCTTGTTCTTCTCCATAGAGACATACCTACGTTTGGAAACATAACCGGCAACTAGCTTCAACTCTCTTACTGACCGACTCCTTGACAATTCAGAAGTCTATAAATGATTTAATTGAAATAAATGGTTTGGTTTGACTCTGACTTTTTTCGTATTGGCATTATTTCATCATCATCATCATATCAACCTTCAGACGCCCACTGCTGGGCATAGGTCTCCCACAAGAGGGGGTTCAGCCGTAATCACCATGCTTGGCTGATGCATGTTGGCGATCGCAGTAGGTGTTCTGGTAATCAGAAGGACGCTGCTGCCCATCCTCTGGCCAATATCCCTCTGTCGCTTTCTACGACACCCACGGGTAGGAATGGGGTGGTGCTATTCGCAGCCGGCACCATACGACAATTGGCATGAATTAGTATAATGAAAATTTACGGAAATATTAGTCAAAGTAGTTAATCAGCAAAACAGTAGTAAATAAAATAACACCGTTAAACATAAGCCTTCAAAAAATATTTCTGTAAGATGACCAGTGTCAACTAACAGCGCCCATTTACGAACATGACGCGTGAATAAGCACCATTTACACAGCCATTTTGAAGGAAACCGAATGACCAAACAAGAAAAGGTAAAGGTATCCATTTTTTTGTGTAATATTAACACTCTGGAATGTGGAACCAACAAGACTTTCTTTTACTTACTATTCCTGCCACATACAAGATATATTTTCCATGTAGGAACGTACAAAGATACATCAGTGCTACGGGAGCATGTTTGGGAGTGTTGGAACACGTTCATAGGATCGATCGCTGTGTCGAGCACCATGTGTGAATGGTTTGCTAGTGATGCGCCTGTGTTAGGAGCTTATTATTAGGATTATCGATATCGATGGATGCGGGATTTTGAGTCAATGTTTGAGTTATCTTTACAAACGGAATATGTAACAGTGGCAGTTAAGGGACGAGGAGGTGGAGGACTTAACTAAACCCCACCGGGTTTAGTTAAGTTTTTTTTCTTACTCTGAGTCCTTTTCTTGCATGCGATATTTGTACGCCTTCTGGCATAGCATGGAGTCAAATTTGTTTAAGCTTAAGAACTGTATTTTTTTTGGGTTTACCGGCCTACGTACCTACCCATGTTAATAAATAATAAATGATATTATACTATAATAATTTTTAATAATTTCAGACCAAAATTATAATATATATATCGATATTTTGAAAATTGCATCAGAATATAATTTAAATGCTAAAACATACCAGTTGTCATAACACGTTACCAGTCCCAAAATGGGTCACCTTGTTTCAACATCCCCATAGTCTATATTCGGCTGATAATAATCGACCTCGATATACATCCCGGGACAACCCTAGTTACTCTATCAGAATGCGTCCGCTAGACTCCATACATTTGGTAGGGTCAATGACCGACACACTGCCATACATTCTATCCCCCTCATACAAACATATCAAGATAGCTGCACCAATCAAAAACCAACCTTAATGCCTAAAAAATAAGAGTTGTTTAAACTGAAAGATGATCGTTGGTGTTGACGATTAAATTTTTCTGTCAAGGGAGATTGATCTTTGTTTCTACAGTTACAGGGGTGACATAATAATGTTTTGCTTGGCAACTAAAATTATGGCTCGAGTTAATGTCATTGAAATTGACGGATTGTGGAATGAAGTTCGAATGTGTATAATTTTATTAAAATTGATTATTATTTCATACGATATTAATTTTGTATGACTTTAGTAATTAAGCTGCTGGATATGATTTATTAGTGTCATTAAAGAAGATGGGAAGTTATTTAGAGTTCCGGGTTTAAAAATAGATTTTATTAATTTGTATGAAAGTTGTATGGGTCTACTAGAGAGACGACTGTCATTTTAAAATATTGAGACGATTTGTTTTCTCTGTGATCATGGTTTAAACTATTTTGAACTCTTCGATAATAGCTAGGAATTTTAATATATCGCGGATGCAACTCTGTCAAACTTAAAAAAAATCTGACCATGTGTGAGTCGAACTCGCTCATACAGGGTACCTACCGTACTACCGCATAATAAAAAAGTCAAAGTCAAAGTCAAAAGTCAAAGTCAAAGTCAAATGTCAAAGTCAAAAGTCAAAGATTCTATATATAATATTATGATTAAATATAGGTACCATATACATACGGTCGGCCGAGCTGCATGGTAGGCGGAGTGGGGGGTGTCAGGTATTATTTTCGATACGGACTTTCTTGATTCGGTCGCCGCGCTCAAAGCCCACGATAAAACCTATGCAATAACTTAAAAAATGTTTGTATGTCAAATATTAAAGGGACCTTTAAGATTAAAATCTTTAATTTTGCTTATTATTTGTTGTTACAGCAATGCAATGCAAACTCTGTGGAAATTTCAAATGGTTACCAATTACGGTTCAACTGAGATGCTTATAAGTACCTAGTAGTGTCCCGTTTGGTTCCCTAAGGGTACAGAACCTAAAAACGTATCTAATGCGCCAATTTTTTTCTAAACTCAAGCTTGGAGTTTCTTTTCTTAAATCTCCACTGTCAAAAGTGTTGCAACCACAGATATAGATAGACCTAGATAACGCAAGTATCACGATCTGTATGACAACCAAGCGTGCTATTTTTTGGACGTCACAATGTAATACGAATGTTTTGTTTTTACTTTTAATTATTCCTTATTTCTTTATTACCAAGTATTACTGAAGGTATAAGATTAAAGATAATTGTTTTTTAAATTAATTACGCATAATATTAATCACAATTTATTTTACTTACGATTTTTTATCGTAAGTCAGGCAAGAAAATAGGCTTGCGAAGTAGTTGCTCTTGCGTTATCTAGGTCGATCTATATCTGTGGTTGCAACTTTCTCATCTTTTTAAACGAGTAACCAAAAACTTGAGTAACTCCTTATAGATGACAGCTGTCAACTGTTTTTAGATCGACACACTTATCTTCACGAGAAAACGTCAAAAAGCTGTCAAACTTTTCTCTTTAATTCTCCGTTTCGCCACACGCATAGTAAAGTATGTCGTAAAGACGAAAAAGATACCAGTTGTTGTTATTATCGGAAACAAAAATATCGTAAAAAAGGTGTATCGTAAAATTTGCTAGACAAAATCGAGCCGATTGCTAAGTTAAAATACCTAATTTCATACTTAGTATAAATATGTACATAATTATATATATTTGACTCTTTTTATACACTGCTCAGGCTCACATACTGATTCATTGTTTGTTAAAATATAAGGAGTGGTCGTCTACTGTTTCAACATTTTGTAATAATATGTGAACACTGTGTATCTATGTACATATAACTTAGTCTGTCATTCCTTAATCTGTGATACTTTGTACACACTTTCAAATGCCTAGTGTTTTTATGCAAGGTACATCGTATTTACGTATAATTATATAATTCCTGTAAATGAAAATATTGTTAACATCGTTTTTAAAAGAGTAAGTATGGAGTTTCTTGCCCATTCTTCTCCATACAAAACTACCTTTTGGAATGGGCACCTAGAATCGATTTTTTTTTCTCATTTGACGTTCAAAAGTGCCTTACAATGGTCTAATTGAAATAAATGATTTGACTTTGACGTTGACTTTGACTTTGTGACATTTTACGAGAGCAAGTTGCAGAAATATTCAACGAAGTTTTTTAGTTTTTTTTGTACTGTTAATAAGAACACAATTCTTAATAATTAATTACGATCTAGCCTAAAAAACTAATAAGCAATTTAACTCTGACTTGATTTATATGAAACTAGCTTTTGCCCGCGACTTCGTCCGCGTGAATGTCGGTTATCGCGGATGCAGACCAAGTCGCGGATTAAGAAGTAACCAATGTCCTTCCCCAGGGTTGAAGCTTTATTCATACTAAATTTCATCAAAATCAGTTCAGCCGTTTCGTCGTGAAAGCGTAACAGACAGAGATACTTTCGCATTTATAATATTACTAGCTTCTGCCCGCGGCTTCGCCCTCGTAAAAAGAACGATTATCCCAAGGGAACATATTACCGGGATAAAAAGTATCCTATATGTTAATCCAGGAAATGGTCTATCTATGTGTCAATTTTCATGCAAATCTGTTCAACGGTTTGCGCGTGATTGAGTAACAAACATCCAAACATCTTCACAAACTTTCGCATTTATAATATTAGTTTTATAATATTAAGTATGGAAGTATGGATGATAGATTATGTTTAGACTAAAAATAGTGTCCATTTGTAATTTTATACAAGTCCGTAGCACTCTCTTTATCTCGAGCATTTTCACTGCTAACTTTTTGTCACTTGGCTCCCGGAAAACGCGTGTCAGTATAGTTTCCGGAAAAGAAATATCATTTGCTTCGCATTCCTCGCTTTTCGTGAATGGTGATTAAGAGATTTACCCACTAGAATATGCATCAGCAATCGCTATAGGTATTGTAATATTTCAATTTTACAATAGGTACCTATAGCGATAGTGCTGGGAAACAAAAAAACTCAGGGTAAAAAAGTAATAGATTATTCTTTAGGTTACCCCATACTGGGAATTTCTCTTGTATTGTGGGTATGAATTTATATAAACTCACATACACAAACAACCAGACCGAGAACAGCTCAGATCATGAAACAAAAGGCAGATAGACCGCGTGGAACACTGAAAGTGAAGCCAAAAAAACAAATACAAATACAAAAGCGATTGCCCACAATCACGCGATTGTATTCGCTTTTGAATTTGTGTTTGTATTTTTATTTGTTTTTTTAACGATGCGGCGTTTCGTGCTATCCTGACTCGTGTCAGTACAGCACGAAGCGGGTTGTAGGTATTCACTTTTGAAATTGTATTTGCTTTTTTGGCTTCACTCTCAGTGTTACGCGCGGTCTATCTGCCTTTTGTTTCATAATCTGAGCTGTAGGCCATACAAATATTTTGTTCTTTGCAAGAATCAAACTCGCGACACACAGCGCAACCGCCAATTGCTCAGCCACTACGCCAACCATATCATCAAAGTTAGTTTAGTTTACGATGAAATCTTCACTAATATATTAAAGCTTAAGAGTTTGTTTGTGTAAACGCGCTAATCTCCAAAACTACTGTTCCGATTTTGAAAATTCTTTCACTAATAGGAAGCTACTACATTTTCCCGAAGGCTTTATTTTTTAACCGACTTCAAAAAAGGACTACAGACGGAATGCCTTCTTCTTACGAAGTGCAGTAATTTTTAATAATATTTCCTCTAATTTAAATGTCGATTTATTTAGAACCAGCCATAGCACATTAGGACAAGCAATAAACAAAGAATTCTTTGGTAGAGATCGTAATAGAACACCCATAATAAGTACTCATTAAATTAAATAACGCAATATAATCACAATTTTGTCTCATTTTGTTTTATTTTTAACTATTGTATTTTGTCTTAGTCTAAGAAATAATTGTTTTTTTTTTTTTTTTTTTTTCTGATTTTGTTCTCATGTAAAGAAAATATTTGTTTTATATAGTTTTAATGAAAATGTATAGTTTAAGTATAAATATATTTATTTTTCTTCGTTAACTTTAGGTAAGTAGAAAATAGCTCATGTGCTGCTTTTAAATGACAAATGACAGCGCTCATTATATATTGTTTAATTATTATTATTATTGTTTAATTTATTTATTTATTTATTATTCAGAAAACTTACAGACTAAGATCTATCTTAGTCTGTAAGTTTTCTGAATAATAAATAAATTAATAAAAAATTAGGGATCCTTTGGGAAAAACACGTGGATAAAGTCGAGAGGTAAAGCTAATTCATACATAAATAATCCATAATCCATCCATTCATCCATATATTATAAATGCGAAAGTAACTCTGTCTGTTACGCTTTCGCGATGAAACAGCTGAACCAATTTTGATGAAATTAGATATGATAGCTTGAACTCCGGGAAAGGACTTTTCAACCAACTTCAAAAAGAATACAATACAATACAAAACAACAAATAGAACAGCCAATTTAAGCCACCGACTTCTGAAACTTTTTAAAGTTATTTTTCACTTTTTGGTTTTTGAAGGCGGTTGTCTTTTTTGTAAAAAAGGTTTTTAATAAGCGACTTTGTCTACAGCCACGATAACCGACATTCACGCGGACGGAGACGCGGGCAAAAACTAGTATTATTTATAAATGCGAAAGTACTTAACCCAGTTACGTTTTCACGATGAAACGACGGAACCGAATTTGATGAAAGGAGTTGTTTCAAAATGTATGGAGCCTGGGCCCAGTCCTTGTACACCTATATACAGGGAAACACATTTTAAATAGTTCTCAACTGTCCAATTACTTTAAAATGGCTTTTTGAGCAAAAGAAATTGCACTTGAAATTGCAACACACAACAAAAAAACAGTCATTGCGGTAAGCTGTCATTTTGATTGATTAATGACGTTTGACATTTATAATTCTGATTTTGTACGTCAATTTGTGGACAACCAGGTAAACAGATGGGAAAGAAACAACGAATGGAAGGTTGTAAAAAAAACTCCAAAAACTAAAAACAAAACGAGACGAAAGCACAGAACATACGGACGAAAGTGACACTGTTTTAACACTGACAGCTGATAGTTCTCTTTCTATGGTCGATCTATGGTTTATAGAGTAGCTAAATCTGAGTGACGCCATGTTGAAAATCCATAAAAACAATTGTTAAATATCAATTTACTACCACAACAGTATACATTGAAATTAATTATCTTTATTTTTTTGAAGTGGTGTACATAGACTGGGCCCAGTATGAAACATGTCCTTTGTTTTAAAGATAGCTAGAACCTTGGGGAAGCACATAGGCTACCTTTTCCGGTACGTCGTCAGTATCCACGATAACCGACATTAACGCAGACGAAATCGCGGGCAAAAGCTATTAATCAATACTTTTCGGTACATACCTGTCTCCTATAACTATTTCTTCCATCGTTGGACCTCATCATCATAATCCTGGTCTCAGGAGTAATGTTCGTCATTTTCTCACTACGCAACACCTTTTCACACATATGTACACTAATTGTCGACCACTGTTATGTAAACGTACACTTTTTTTTCGATAATTGTAAAATTGTTGGTTACGTTGAGTGCGGGATCATTTTGTGAGCTGATTTCAAATCTGGAACAAAAAGAAAGATGGCGTTAGATTTGGCTGTTTAACTTCGAATTTCAAAAAGTTTGCTAATGGAAGAAAATCTTCTAAATAATAAAAATTCTGGCTGGATCGATTTGGCTAATTTTGATCTTGATATACTTGTGGAAGTCCAGGTAAGGTTTAAACGACAAAAAATGTAAAAAATTATTGACAGGACAACGTTTGTCGGGTCAGCTAGTATTATAGGTACAGCTAGTACTACTATTAAGTTTGCAAGAAATTCCTTTTATGTCAGGAATACAGGCTTAGCATGTAAAAGTTAAATGACTTCCGCAAAGACAATTGAAAAAGAAGCATTGTAATGTTTATTTTTACCTTTCTTATAATAATATTAACTGACCCGGCAAAAGTGTTTTGCCAAATAAATCAAATAAAAATAATAATTGCCTACGACCTATTCTCAGACCCATCAAATAATTATACACAAATAAAAATAAAAAAATCGGTCAAGCCGTTTAGGGGAAGTTCGATAACAAAGTCTATGACACGAAATTTTTATACATTAGATGCTACACACTAAATAACAAGTGCAATGTTTTATACCGAAAAAATAAAAAGTTCAGTAAACAAATCCACTTTTCCTTAAAACCAGAGAGATCGCTAATCACTGATGAAAACACTCCTTTCTTTAAAAATACCTCCAAAAACAAAACACATCTTTACCACATCAGAACAAAAACAACAATAAAACAAATGACAGTCAAAACCTGTGCACCAAATTCCAAGCTCTCACAGAATCCCCACAAATCAATCAATTACATGCAATTACGAATGACAATTACACGAGCGCTCCCATCGAAGCTTCACACATAACTACAATATACTGACAACTAATTGTCCTCTCATACATTCATAGACACACATAGGTATGTATAGAGATACATCTGTTATCTAGGAATCTACCATCACATTTTCATTGCAGTTAGTGAGCGGGAGAAACAATAAGCGATGTCAAGCGATACAATGGCATGAAACAAAAATCTGTCTACATCCAATGCGTGGCAATTTTTTCATAAACTCACAAGAGCATGAAAGTTGCTCAACTTTGCTTGCACATTGAAATCTGTCAAGCTTTTGCAAATGGAGCTGAGCATCCATAGAGGTTTGAGCATGTGAAGTAGTGGTAATAAACGAACTTGGGTGCAATTCATGTGCCACGCGTTCACTCATTGACCATTTGAACTTTTTATTACAAATAACATTTTATTCAACACCTGAAATTGCGCATATCATACTAGCGTTTGCCCGCAACTTTGTCCTTCCCTAGGTATTAAGCTACCTTCATGCCAAATTTCGCTAAATTCGGTTCAGCCGTTTCATCGCGAAAGCGCAACAGACAGAGTTACTTTCGTATTTATAAATTTTAAAGTATGCAGTATGGATAATAAACCTAGAGTGTTTGTTTTTTTTTTATCGCGCCTGAAAATTCTTTCGGTAATTCGCTTCGTTATAAGCTGTTGAATGGTATAATTGAAAACGTCGCGAGGAGAAGTTTCTACATCATATAGGTAGGAGCATCCATTACAAAATCAAACGAATGCTACACAAATATATTTCGTGATCACTCCATCGATTTCCATCACATCCAGAAGAAGGACATAACACAATCCACTTGTAACACATGCCCCTACTGATTGGGATGACGTACAACTATTGATTAACAATCAAAACAATTACGAACAATGGCTCGGAATGTTAGGACTCAAAGAAAGAATGTCTCAATATTTTTTATTGAAATGGAAAGTTTTATGGTGGAAAGAACGGTTTGTTTGTGTCTTGTTACAAAGGGTGGGGTAAGTGTGAATAGTTCTCACTAGCTTGACATTTCAAGTCAAGTATGCTATGGCATATTTGACTTAAAATCGCATCATCATCATCATCATCATCATCACGATCATTATGTCAACCTTTAGACGCCCATTGCTATAGGTCTCCGCCAAGGGGGGGTTGAAGTGACGCTGCAGCCCATCCTCTGATTAATATCCCTCTGTCGCCTTCTACGGAAAGATCTTCTTCTTAAAGGGGGAAAAGTCTAATATGAGGCAAACCACAAGAAGTTCTAAAATCTTAGTCCAAGTTTACTCAACTCAAGCAAAAGACAACATGTCGTGTCAGAGGATATTTAGCATAAATTACGAGACGCCTGTAAACAAGTCGTAAAACTTAACCGACTGAATACTAATTGTTAGTCTGACAGAATATCGGTCGACCTTGCTCTACTTATGCTCCAAAAATGTTACTCTGAAGTGTACAGACGCTAAATTACCTAACCCCTCCCTTTTTGTTTGGGGATCTGTTGGTGTTATCAACCATAGGGAATGAGAGGACAAAGTCAGAATCAACAGTGGCGACCACTAGAAAAGCGCCGAGGCAATAGCTCGGCGGGTCCCGGAAAAGCGATTCATCTGTCTTGGATCCCGCAACAAAATTAATCAGAAAAGAACAGCAGAGGAGTAAGAAATAGATATTTTCCACTTCCTTCCATATCAAGCAGTGAAGAGGTTGAGGTTGCCAGTTTTAAAAATTCTTTTAATTTTTCTGTTAGTATTTTGCCGATAACTAAGTTAAAAGAAATATTGACTGTCTATTCTGTATTCTCATCCCGTTCTGTGCTATGAAAATAGAACTGAAACTGAACTGACACAATTAATACCTATATATTTTTGCAGTACCTAAATCTCCTTTAGTGAAGTAGTAACCTTGAAGTGAGTTTCCAAATCCTATTATGTCAATATCATCGGGCTGACAGCTTTCACATCCCTGTTGGTGTTAACTGAGCTTGATAATCGCCACACGGCTGCAAAATTTTTGAAGACAATACCGACAGTACTTTAGGTTCTTGCTTTTTCTCGTATATTTTAATCAAAGTTCCAGTGTTCCAGTTCAACATTAGACATCCACACAATAAATTTTACAACTGACATTCTCAACACACCAGTAACAGGGTGGTCTACAAACAAACAACTCCTGGCAAACTCTTTTAACACTTCCTTTCAACTCCTCCAAATTACAATGAATACACTAAACACACAGGAAATTAAATAAAACATTAGACAACGAATATTTTAATTATATACACAACTACGAGGTATTCAACGGGAAGAACAACAAACATTCGTCAAGGGATCGGACGACGCCGGATGAAACTAAAACGGACCGGAATCGGATGGTGTAAACAGTTGCTATAGCTAATGTGTTATTGTGGGTGGTTTAATGAAGGATGGCGGGGTTTATAGGAATATGATTCAGAATTACATTCCATGACTGAATTAGGTGTTGGCCTCCCAGCAGATGGGTCGACAACAGTGTCAATGTCGCGGGTAACCGGTGTCCCCAGACAAATTGTTAAATGCAAGTGAGAATTTATTGCAGATACCGAACGATTCCACTAAGAACTTGTTGACATTAGACGTCACATAACCAAGAATAGCTCTGTTATCGAGGACAAATTCTTAATCTAGGGAGACTTACAAAACAAAAAACCATCGACGAAATTGCCGCTAGTTCTAGAAGTTTCACAAGAATTCCTTCCAGAACAAAGTGTAATTGCATTAGTTGAAAACTTGAAAACAGTTCTTTGTATTCAACATTATAAACCGCATCTACCTTTTGTATTAAAATTATAAAAAAAAAACCGCCTGTCCTAAAATTTTATCGAGCTACGTGAAGCTGAATATTTTTAAAGTATTACTTGCACCTTTTATATTAAAGGTGAGCTAAAGAAGGATTTTTTTAAATCATCCCTGAAATGTTTTAAATAGAGAATAAAAGTTTCTATGGAAGTTGTCATTGTCAATGTAAATTCTCATTGGACACACGATGACACGACGGGGTATAAATAAGGTCACGTCAGGTTATATTACCGTACGAGAATACAAAATTTTATTCGTTTGAATATAAATCGAGAGTTGTCTTTAAACCGTGTTTATGTCGCAAGGAAATGGTACTGAATGTTATGAAAATTAGTGATTTGATCAAAATATGATAGAGCTACTTATGCGAATCCTGACTTGTTTATTTCATTAGTTCACTGAAACAGTTTAGGGATTTAATCAAATCACTAATCTTCTTTAGAGATATGGCCCAACAGAGTTGTTATTGTATCATTTGCCGTGATTTGACTAAATTTCTTACGAATTGACGACACGGTTGGCGCAGTGGCTGAGCGATCGACTGCTGCGCAGCGTGTTGCGGGTTCGATTCCCGCCCAGGGTAAACATTTGTGTGATGAGCATTTGTGTTTGGCTTGTGTCTGGGTGTTGTTTATCTATATATGTATGTATTTACAAAAAAAAAATGTATTTGTGTATGTATATCAGCTGTCTGACACCCATAGTACAGGGTCTCCCTAGTTTGGGGTCAGATGGCCGTGTGTGAAAATGTACCCACATATAAAAAAAAAAAAAAAAAAAATTGATCAAATTCCTAATTGTATAATTTCCCTGCGACATTCAAATCACAGCCCAAAATTTATGATCAAACATAAGTTCTTTATTCAAAAACAGACTACATAGTTTATAAAATACGACGGAATGAGGGTAACATCTTAACACCGGAACTTGAGGACGTTCCTAATGTAAAAAAATACCATCCAAATATTCGAAACATTTTGTCAACCGTAATAATTACTGGTTATTTTTGTATTGAGGGTAGATTCTCAGATCCCACGCTTATGTTTATATTTGGAATATCTTCTTTTAACGAGGGATCTTTATCAGACGCTCGTGTTCTTTATTTGCGTTCAAATGCGGAGGTTGATAAGCTTATACGTTATTGTCCCTATGATTTCTACTTTTGATGAAAGCGATGTCTGCGTCTTTGCTTGTTATTTTGAAAACATTTTACTTGATGTGGGGTTGAAGCGAAAAAATGATAGACCTAGATATACTTTCCAATGTTTTAAGACCTGTATTCATCTTTACATAGTATAAGTCACTCCCGTCGTCTGTACGCTAAAATTTTTAAAACTAACTTAGGATTTCAATGCGTTTTCATCAATAGTTAGAATGATTTAAGAGGAAGTTTTATACGTATAGATTGCTCTACATTGTACCCGTGTGAAGCCAGGGCGTGTAAATAGTGTTTTATAAATAAAATAGTGCGGCGCAAGAGAGGAGAATCTTTACACACATAGACACAGTTATAAAACAACACAGACACCAACATTAAAGGCATCAATCAAGACACACACACACACTACACTAGACATTAATTTAGAAAATCTTCAAAACCTTTAGCCTTGGTCTTGGCATTCAAATCGTACATCCTATGTTAAGTGACAAAAAAAGCTTTTTTACAAAAAAGACAACCGGCTTCAAAATCTAAAAAGTAATAAATTACTTTAGTACAGAACACACATGACTTTAGTTTCGGAAGTCGGTGGTTTTGTTCTGTTTGATGTTTTGTATACCACCGACTTCTGAAACTAAAGTCATGTGTGTTCTGTGCTAAAGTTATTTATCACTTTTTAGTTTTTGAAGGTGGTTGTATTTTTTGAAAAAAAAAACCTTTTATTTTTCGCTTTTTAGTACCTCCTCATCATCCAAATTCATTAAGAAACGGCAACACAGTCAAAACAGAGATTGAAAGAACAGGGTTGGAGAAAATTAAAACATCATCCATGTATATTTTTTTGCTTACTGTCGATTTTTTCAAAAGATGCTGAATGAATTTCAATAAAATTTATATGGTACCACCCCTGAAGCATACTCTATACATCAAAAAAAGAATTTTCAAAATCGCTTTACATTTGCCGGAGAAATCGAAACATATATACAAAAAAAAAAACATACAGACGAATTGAGAACCTCCTTCTTTTTGAAGTCGGTTGAAAACCATCAATATTCTGGTAATGTTTAATTCTGTAGACATCTATCTGGTGTCTACATAAGGGTGTCTCATCCACTATAGCTACTGGAGCACATTATCGGATATCCCTCCAGTTTTCAGTACTCCACAAGGCAACACTGTATGAACCAGGTCAATGACAAACCAACAGATATTACTCGCTACCAAGGCCCAGAGATGAATGCCGAACATCTCAGTTATAGATCTGTCTTTAAATAAACTGTCTATCAATGTCGGATATTTATATAAATAAATGAGGTTTTATATAAATATCATAGAACACTGTGCATCAAAATTTTCCTATCTGTAATAGCAAATTCATGACTACCGTCTATATGTCTTTAGAACCGTTCCTTTAACTTACCGATGGATATTTTAAATTACGATGTTACGTTTCTTAGCTGACATTTTTCTTAAGGGGACCTGTATGTCTATTCTGTTACAATCTTCCTCGGTGAAGTGAACTGAACACCTAGGTGAAGTGAACTGTCATCTGACTCGATGCTAGGGATTTACAAAGTACTACAATTGGATGAGAGCTCACTTCACCTAGGTGTTCACCGAGGGAGATTGTAACAGTATAGCACTGCTGCGGGTATGATTGAATAATTTTTTGTTTCATCCAACGCAATATTTGAAAACAAACGAGTGAGCGAGAACGGGTTAAAAAAATCGCGCGGAGATTTCACAAAACTTGCTCCAGGAAAAACATGTTTTAGAAGCCTTACAAAATTTTATTTTTAAATAATTGGAATTTAGAATTCCTATTAGGTACAGTCACCAAAAGAGATAAGTATCCATGTCGCCGGGAATAGTTGAAGTTTATTTAAAAACCGATGGGTGTTTATGCGTAAATTAAAATACAATTAATAGAGAATAAACAGTTCAATAATTTCATTTCATTTGAAAACCTCCATTGGTTTCTAAGTAAACTTCAACTGTTTCCGACGACATGGATACTTATCTCTTTTGGTGACTGTACATCAACAAGGTTTCTATGATGAAGTTTTCTTTACTTTTTCAATGAGTTGGTACAGACGCCAGCACATCAAGCCATACCAAACTGTCAAATTTTCTTAATTGAATATGAACCTTAATCTTTTGCAAAAAAGTTGAAAATCTATCAGTATAATTTGACAGATTGTTGTGTAGCTTGATCAGTACAGTCGAATAGCAGATCTTCGAATAAAATGTATGCAAAATAAAAAATTCTGACGTTTTTAACTGAATTCGTTTCTCATTTTTTTCATTTTTATTACATTAAAACCTAGATATAAACCACAAGATACAGTTCGCTTCAAACTTAATGGCGGTTTGAAATGCGCTGTTGGCTGCGCAGTGCCCCGTCCTTCACCTCCGCCGTCACGTGAAATTGTTACTGAGCAGCCATTCGCTTCGTGTTCAGAGCCGCCATTAAGTTTAAATCGTACTGTACCTGTATGTTCGAAATATCTGGTGGAACATTTTTTATAACACCATAATGACGTACGAGCGTTTGTATGGGAACTATGGCAGGTTGTTACAAACACGTTCAAGGTATTACTGAAGTTCAGCTAAGGCGTCACCACATTACAGATAATCGTCACGACTTGTGATACCGGGATTAAGCAGATGTGACCTACCTGCATATCTCCGGTGACGGAATTAGGTCACAAGTGACAAGGGGCAAGCCTATCGCTATTTTATTGGGTAGCATTTATATTTCAGTTTCGATATGAATTTCGTGAATAGCAATATGTGAACACTATGTATCTGTGAAGATAACTTAGCTGTCATTTTCTTAACTTGTAAATACATTGTACATGTACATCCCGTGGTACAGGATGTACCACAGAACAGATAAATTCTTCGTACATAGTATAAAACAAAGGCGCCGAAATGTCTGTACGTGCATCAACTAGAATCAACTTTATATTTTTTTTATTATGACGTTCAAAAGTGCCTTTTTAATGGTCTAATTGAAATAAATGATTTGACTTTGACTTTATCTTCCAAACTACTGCATCAAATTGGATAATTCTTTTTAGTTTATTTGATAGAAAATTAAGGAAAATCGAAATAAAAATGCACCTGTGCAAGCTGGGGCGGACCGCAGCGTGTAGTCAAAACTTAGATTATATTAGAGTTAATAAGCCATTTGCCAGAGAAGTAAAGTCGCCGACATTGCGACATCGAATCAGCACGATGAAGTGGAAGTGGGCCGACCGCGTCTGCAGACGGACAGACGGTAGATGCAGCAGACACGCTCTAGAGTGGAGACTGCGTTTGGGCAAGCGTAGTGTGGGACGCCCTGCGGTACGATGGACCGACGGGTTGAAGAAGGTGGCTGGCAGCGGATGGATGCGTGTTGCCTAAGACCGGGTTGGTTGGCGATCTCTGGGGGAGGCCTACGTTCAGCGGTGGACGATAATATCAGCCTATTGTCGTGATGAATGATGAGAGTTAATAAAGTGGTTTTTATGAAAGGGGCGTCATATTTACGGACTTATACAAAATATTTTAAAGCATTTATTTTAAAAGAAAATGTATGGAGTTTCTAGTACATATTTCTCCATACAAAAATACCTTTTGGAAGGGGCAAATATATTCAGTTTTTCTTATAACTGACTAGAATGAATAATTTGACTGACATTGGCAATTTATAATTAGCATGTGATAGCAGTAGACTTTTTTGACAATCATCCAATTGATACTTTGTTTAGTCTACAACGAAAATTGTTTTACTCGAGATAAACATTGGGTTACAAAATTACGCTCAGATTTAACAGAACTAAAAATAGTAGAAAAGCAACTAGCATATTACGGTCTACATTTCCAATAATATGCGTAGTGTTGACATGGTATTCTATTTTGGACATCGCACGATTTGCGACGGTAATTCTTGACGCGCTGGGTTACCAGGGGGCCAAGATAAAAATATCGTAGACTATGATAATAGTGTTGACGACAGTAAAATAATAAACATAACTGTTGACGTGGGAGTGGCAGGTAATAAGCAACATGTATTAAAAGTGACCAAACGCGAGTCGAACTCGCGCACCAAGGGTTCCGTAAGTACCATTATCTGATCTACAACATTAGACACCGTGCAACAAAACAGCAAAAAATTGTTTGCTGTATGGGAACCCCCCTTAAATATTTATTTTATTTTGTTTTTAGTATTTATAATAGCGGCAACAGAAATACATAATTTGTGAAAATTTCAACTGTCTAGCTATCGCGGTTCTTGAGATACAGCTTGGTGACAGACAGGCGGACGGACAGACAGCGAAGTCTTAGTAATAGGGTTCCGTTTTTACCCTTTGGATACGGAACCCTAAAAACTATAAAGTGAAAAATAACCTAGTAAGATAGTTCAACCAAATTGAATCAGTAAATTTTGCAAAAATAATAATATAAATAATATGTGGGGACATTTCACACACGGCCATCTGACCCCAAACTAGAGAGACCCTGTACTATGGGTGTCAGACAGCTGATATACATACACAAATTATATTTTAAATACATACATATATAATAAATCACGAATATACATTTATACATTATACGGGTCATACAGATAATCTTCATTTTTAAAGTCGGTTATGATTGATTAAAATACAAATGCATTAGAAAGAACTTTGGTGACTATAGAAATTACGAAAAAGAAATATCAATTAAATACTACTTAATATTATAAATGCGAAAGTAACTGTCTGTGTGTATGTTATTCTTTTACGGCGAAACTAAAAAGAAAAAAGCCAGACAAGTGCGAGTCGGACTCGCTCACCGAGGGTTCCGTACAAATTTGTAGGTACATAATACATATATAAACTTCCATACTAATTATTATAAATGAGAAAGTAACTCGTTACGTTTCCACGATGAAACGGCTCAACTGATTTTGATGAAATTTAGTATGAAAATAGCGTCAACCCTGTGAAAGCACATAGGGTACTTTTTAATCCGGGACTTCGTCTGCATCCGCGATAACCGACATTCACACGGACCAAATCGCGGACAAAAGCTCATTAAAATAAAGAATATATTTTTAATGATTCAATTACAAATGTAAAGTTATCAGATTTTTCCCTGTATTTATAGTAAAAGACGATAATACTTGATTTCATAATTCTAGGTCAACGGAAAGTACAATATATTTTGATTCCTTTGAGGGTGTCGAAATAAACGTTTTTTGCAACATAAACGGCCGTATCTTTTTTACACGTTAACTTAGAGTAACTGATTTTTTCACAGATGCAAGGGACCGTGGACCTAAGTATATGGTTTTAATTTCAACTCGGTACCTCTACGCGTTCCTGAGATAAAGGGTCTTGACGGACGGACAACAAAGTCATCCTATAAGGGTTCCGTTATTTTCTTTTGAGGTACGGAACCCTAAAAAGAAGAAAGAACATACGATTACTTCATAAAAATGTGAGAACAAACTTAGGTCGATTATTTTTGATAGAACTAACTCCATTTCACTCTCTGGTATTCTCCAACGTTGAAGTGTTTATGCTCTAAAGATATTAATCAGCCATTTCTCTACCTTCCTAAGTATTATTCATTCTGTGATGTTTACACCATGTCATCATTATCAATACGCTGTATATAACGCTAATTACGTAAGTTAACTATCAATAAACTAGCTAAGTACATACATAACTTACTTTATGACTACTTCTCAACGTTCAATGTTATCATATTTATGACTCTTCGCTAATAACAGACTATATTGATTCTGATTTATTACTTACTCAGTTTGTATGGTAATTAAGTCATAATATTGAAGGTTCGAAGAATTTGTAAGGGCCGACACACATCAAAATGGTGCGTTGCGGCAACGCATCGTGCTGCTGATTCTAGCTCTGCGTTATCATATCGTAAAGCTTTTTACTGTACCGTAGCGTGAGGTTTGTCTACGTTGCTGGACGTGTGTAGGAATTGCGCGGCACTTTGTACGTCAGAAATGTTTGCACTGCGTCTAGTGACGGCGACACAACTAAACTCACCGACATTGCTCGTAGAATCAGTACGCTGAAGTGGAAGTGGGCTGGTCATATCTGCAGACGGACAGACGGTAGATGGAGCAGATACGCTTTGGAGTGAAGCCCTGCGGCACGATAAACCGATGATTTGAAGAAGGTGACAGGGGATGGATGTGGACAGCCTAAGACCGGGTTGGTTGACAATCTCTGAGGGAGGCCTACGTTCCACAATGGACGACAATAGGCTGATATATTTATGGGCGGCGTTGCCGATCTTGGCGATGCGGCACCGCACCGCTTTAATGTGTATCTGCCCTATGGGTTACATACAATATATTTTAAGCCCTTAAGAGGTAGACGGAATTATAGAACTAAATGATATTGAACCCTAGTCAAGGCTTTTAATATAATAGGTTAAAAAAATATATATCCGGTATAAATGATAGACGTCGAAGGTAATCAGGAGTTAGAACAGTAAACAGCTGTCGAAATATTTTGCGAGCAGGGTAATACTCAAAAATATTTATTTTGATTTAATCAATAATCAAATTAATTTACTCACTATACTGATACTGTTGGATGTTGTGGAATGTTTCGTGGGCATAATAAATAAATTCATGGGTGCCGAGATGCGAAGGTGTGGATGGAATTAAACCGAAGTATTGGCCTATCTTCTTACCCAAACCTACTAAACATCGCGACATAATGTGTGGTTGTGATTGGCTCTTAGCCCAGCTTCCATAACATTTTATCGATTGACCTTTATACTATTGTTTTTTAATCGACTGCCAAAAAGGACTATTTTGTCTACAATATCATTTCTTATGCTCTTTCAATATTAACATTCTCCTTATCTTTTTTTCTTTGAAAATATGTTTTGGAAAATTCTGAGAACTATGACAGTAAAATAAAAATTAAATTAAAAATTAAAAAAAACCCCCAACGCAAAACATAAAAGCGATTATGTAAAAAGTAAAAAATAATACTTTTGTTGAGCCATCAAATGTTTGTTCGTTGAAATGGCGCTATAATGTCGCGGCGGGGTACCGCTTAAGTAAGTCAGTCCCTCAATTTCATTCACTGTCTATTAATTTACCAGCATTTCCGACCAATTTGCTTCGATATTATCAAATTTTTGTTGCTAATCTAGTTGTTAATCTTGTTGCACATCTAGTTACCATCAGTTCGCTATTTTAGATATTTAGTTATTGCTTTAAACTTAGCGGTACCCCGCCGCGACATTATAGCGCCATTTCAACGAACAAACATTTGATGGCTCAACAAAAGTATTATTTTTTACTTTTTACATAATCGCTCTTATGTTTTGCGTTGGGGGCTTTTTGAAATTTTTAATTTAATTAATATTTTAATTTTTTTAAATGTAATTTAGTTTGGTTTTGTGTGGTCAGTGTGGTCACCTATAATAATATGTTTGAAAGCAAAGTAAACATCCGGTATGCGTCTAAGATCCCTACCGCAGCAAACAAAAGAGCTGATAACTTTAAAACTGCTGAACCGATTTTGATAAAACATGTCTAAGAACCATCGCTAGAGAATCTACTTTCAAATAAAAGAAACCGCATTCAAATCGGTTCACCCGTTAAAGAGCTACCTACAGTGCCACAGACAGACACACAGACACACAGACACGTCAAACTTATAACACCCCTCTTTTTCGTCGGGGGTTAATAAGTCAGTTACAAGTAATTAATTTTGCTATTTTAGATATTCTGTGTATTCTTAGATAGACTGAAATTAACAGCGTATACATTTATCCTGGAAACAGACTTTGAAAACATGGAAAATAAATAGAATAACGTAGGTACCTAAACTAAGTTGGCATAACTAAATAAATATAAAAGTTTAATATAAATAAAATAAAATAAATAGAAGTAAATGAGTACAAAACATTGACACAAGAACGTGGAAAAACAATTGAATCGTAATTAATAATTGATATGTCAACAAAATGAAGTTATTTTTAGATTTCATAGCGTCATTTTATCGCGCCAAACAAGTGCGTTGGTGGTGTAATGGTCAGCATAGTTGCCTTCCAAGCAGTTGATCCGGGTTCGATTCCCGGCCAACGCATTTATTTTAGCATTTTTCCTAAATTATTTTAAAAAGTTGACAAAACTGTTGAATTTGCGCTGCGCTTCGTCGTTTTTTGAACCCTCATAACTTGGGTTTGGAGAATGCTAGATAAACAAAATTCTCGGGATATGATGTCAATAGTAGACTTATTAAATGTATAAAGTTTCAATTGCATAGCTCTGAAACTTTACTTCAAAATAAATGTATGTGGCTTGGCTGTTTTGTTACGACAAGAACTATTGTTTAACATAAAAGTAATGAACGAACAGTGAATACATTTTTCAACTTACGCCCATGTAAAGGTAGCGAAACGGCCGAGCCGCGATTTCTCCGGCAAACGTAACCCGATTTTGAAAATTCTTTTTTTATGGATAGTGTATGCTTCAGGGGTACTCCCATATAAATTTTATCGAAATTGATTCAGCACTTTTTGAAAAATCAACAAATACCCAAAAATTGTACATAGACGACGTTTTAGTTTCTTCAATCTTTGGAGTAGTTAACTTTCAATCTCTTCTTAAGAGATTTGGTTGAGAAAGAGGTACTAAAAAGCGGAAAATAAAAAGCTTTTAACAAAAAAGACAACCGCCTTCAAAAACTAAGAAGTGAAAAATAACTTTAAAACAGAACACACATGATTTTAGCTTCGGAAGTCGGTGGCAGTACAATACAAGTTTTAAAGTTTATTTTTCACTTTTTGGTTTTTGAAGGCGGTTGTCTTTTTTGTAAAAAAGCTTTTTTAGTTTTTGAAGGCGGTTGTCTTTTTTGTAAAAAACTTTTTTTTTCTTCCATTCTGTCCTACCAATCGTCATGTTTTCACTGACTCCCTTTTCTTTCATATCATTTCTTCACACAGTCCATCTATTTTTCTTTTGCCTTCCTCTCACTCTAAATCCATCCATCTATTCATCAGCATCTGCCTAGCCATTGCCTATGTCGGCTTCCAGTCTAACTGGATGCAGCTGAATACCAGTGTTATACATAGAGCGACTGCCTATCGGACCTCCACAACCCAGTTACTGGGTAACACGATACCCCTTGATAAGACTGGTTCTTCTTTCTGGCTTCTGACTACCTATAACGACTGTCAAAGATCTAGTCGGGACCAACGGCTTTACGTGCTTTCCGAGGCATAGCGGGAAGTCGGTCTGAATTGGATGGTCACCCATCCACAGACCGACCGCGGCAAGCGTAGCTTAACCACATTTATCATCGTAGTTCTTTTGGTTACATAATATGTATTGCAATATTTTACTCCTACAGTCCTTCATCTAAAATTACAAAAGACAAGCAAATAAACAAAGCAAATAGACTAAAAGACAAAACGGGCACAAGCTTTCGAAAAGTCGCACTGACCCGCGACCCAAAAATGTCAATCCCAATCATTTCATTAAAGAGTATTCTCTTAACGTTAGTGGAACGACCGCCGCTCTGTCTAGTCGAATTGTATTGCATTCTTAACAACCAATGACAACACGCATTTTCAAATTCACTTAAGGGCGGCACTTAAAATCTAAACGATTGCTAGAACGGCGTAGCAGCATTGACACACACTAGTACAACACAATGGTCTGTTTGTGTGCATCAGAAAAAATAAATACGCATGAATAAGCATGAATCACCGAAATTGATCAGCGAACGACAGCGCGCGATGTTTTATAGTGCTTCTTAAAATAATTGTCTAAAATAAATGAGTTCGTATAACGGACTGAAAAATATTGTGTAAATTAAGCGTAACCTTTATTTTCATAAAATAAATATATCAGTTATGTTTTTATTTAAATACTGGTGAAAAAAAATTTACAAAGTGAACCGATTTTCTACTTTTTCAACATTGTTTTTTAATACATAATAGTAATATTTTCGTAATTTTGGCTCTGTCTCTGACTTTAGAACTGTATATCCTGTTGGAAAAACGCATAAAACATTATATTTTGGCATACTGTAATGGTTGTATTCATCCTGAAAGTTAACTCTGACGTCTATTTTCGTAAAACGCTATGAAAGGATTGTCTTCGCTTTAAAAAACCATAATTAAAAATTATACTTTTACTCTGTAGCTGTCTAAATCAAGACTTAATCTTTCTAAAACTGTAAATTGTCTTTAAATAATCTGCTCACATAATTACGATATTGCTCTGGGCAAAACGCAAAAACATGAAGTTTTCGTCACGAATCGAATACACGCTCTTAATGATATAAATCACAATTTAGATCAATTTACACATGCAGACACACTCACGACTGTCGACTGTCTGTAGTTTATGCCTAACGTTTCTGCCTAACACCATTGTTAGGCAGAAACGTTAGGCATAAACTACAGAGTTCCCAGTGCGAGTATTTCTACCGATTCATTTATAACGTAACTACAAATTGTTTGGAATAATTGTGTTGTGTGTGTGCTTCGCGCCCATGACACGATACACGCAGATGTGACCGGCCATTATCGGCTATCGTCGCGATCATTCGGGCTGCGTGTGTGCCAGCGCGCGGGTGGCGGTACGTCAAAGGGGTTTAGCGCGCTAACATATCGCGCTGCGTGGTCAGACTAGCGTTGTACATTTCGGCCGTTGTTTTCGATCAGTTCAGCCGTGTGCTGCGGCTGTGTAAAAATGGAGAGAAGCGATTAATGGTACTGGAATATTATGGTACTGAAGTTCTTCCATAATTATGACGCTGAGCCCATCATATGGGATCTAATCACAAAAAGAAAAAACATTTGGTGGTCGACACAATATAGAAGTAAAGCAAGCCGTCGTCCATAGTTAATCGTTTGGAAATGATTTCGGCCATCTTAGATTACCTATTGCACGATAGGTAATCATGCAAAATATCGAAGCTGCTAATGTGATCAATGCTTTTTTTACGACAAATGTTTAATGTCGAAACGTACGAAGCTTCGGCACACATTACTTTGGGACGATACACGCAGATGCGGCCGAAGCATCATTGTATAGCGCTATTTCCATTCAATACTAATTGTAGTCAACGTTAATGATAGAAAGCATCCGAATCTGTAAAAAACTGCGGCGCTTTTCCATTTTCAGTACAAATTGAAGTTTACGTTAACGCATAAAAACTCGCATTTATAACTCAGAGCGTTTTCTAGCGACACCCTAGGCTGAGGCTCGTACGGCGTACCCCACAGAGGGTGCCCTTAGCGTATTTTACTACCGCACTGAGAGACGTCACTTAATAATAATGAATCATTAACATTAATCGACCAACATAACGCTGTCTGTCAAAAAAATGACAGATTGAGCAGCCATGTTATGTTGGTCAATTAAAGTTAATGATTAATTATTATTAAGTGACGACTCTGAGTGCGGCAGTTCGCCTAGACTGGAGTCCTTTAATTCACTTTAGTTCTTTGATCCACAGGGACGACCGTCGGTTAAGCAGCCAATAACCTCCTAGGTCGACATGCGAGATGCCGGCCGGTCTGAAAAAAGTGGCCAAGTGCGAGTCGGACTCGCCCATGAAGGGTTCCGTAGCAGCAAGTAGGGTAAATTGCGGTTTACGATTTATGACGTATTAAAAAAAAACTACTTACTAGATCTCGTTCAAACTAATTTTCGGTGGAAGTTTACATGGTAATGTACATCATATTTTTTTTTTAGTTTTATCATTCTCTTATTTTAGAAGTTACAGGGGGGGGACACTCATTTTACCACTTTGGAAGTGTCTCTCGCGCAAACTATTCAGTTTAGAAAAAAATGATATAGGAAACCTCAATATCATTTTTGAAGACCTATCCATAGATACCCCACACGTATTGATTTGACGGATTTTTTTTTTGTGTGGGGACCCCCAAAATGTATTGTTTTTTTTTTCTATTTTTGTGTGAAAATCTTAATGCGGTTCACAGGGTACATCTACTCACCAAGTTTCAACCGTATAGTTCTTATAGTTTCGGAAAAAAGTGGCTGTGACATACGGACGGACAGACAGACAGACATGACGAATCTATAAGGGTTCCGTTTGTTGCCATTTAGCTACAGAACCCTGAAAATAATCTTCGAGCACTACGATCATAACATACTTCTATTACTTAGTTCACGCATCTGACACCTGCATCGAATCAAGTTAATTTAAATCTTATTTTGAAATCCATAAATATGTTTTTGGACATATCAAATAGCGTTCCTAAATGAGTCATATTTTCCCGTCAATATGTGACTGCAATATTGCTAGGAATGTTTAAAATATTGCCAGTTCACACTTGAAAGTGTTGCAAGAAAAATGTTTAGTATCATTTTATAAGCACCATAAGATTCCATTTAATACAGTCTATAAAGAATTCCAAGTGTAGGCAAAACCTTTTAACATAACTGCAACTTTAACTAAAGTCGTAACCGTTGACTTATAATTGCTACGAAAACAAAATAGTTTTATATTTTAAATGAGACGCGTACGAAACGATACTTTTACGGAAATCATCAAAACGAGTTGAAATTTATTTCCATTTTATGTTTCGAACACTCGGTGATTTTTTATGACACCGTTGTGTGTGTCCATTGGCACTCACGATACGAGATTTTTGCAACTTAGCAGGGCCTCAATTCTGCTATTACAATAGTGTCAGAATGGCCTATCATTGATTTCATAATTGTTGGTTTTGACAAGTTTGGTAATCTACAACTAAAATGGCGTCATTATGACTTTCCAATTGTCAACCACTGACACGCCATTGAAAGAAATGATATAGAATGGTAATCTCGTACAAAATGACAACTGAATTACTGACTTAGGCGGTATTCTGCAAAAGTCAGAAGCCAGATAGTCTGCCAACCAGGGCCTCAAGTCTGCTATTACAACAGTGTCAGAATGTTCTATCATCGATTTCATAATTGTTGATTTTGACAAGTTTGGTAATCTACTAATATAATGGCGTCATTGTGACTTTCCAATGGCCAACCACTGACACGACATTGAAAGAAATGATATAGAATGGTAATCTCGTACAAAATGACAACTGAATTACTGACTTAGGCGGTATTCTGCAAAAATTTTGACAGTTCCTTTGATCAGTGACCTGCCATTAGAACGTCATTGTGCAGTCATTGACCGACCAATGATCGACCATTATGAATTTAGTAGATTACGAACTTTTAGTAAAATGACAATGGGATCGTGTTGGAATGACGAAATTATAAAAATAGCAGACTTGGCCCCCAGGTAATAAGAAAAAATGCATGTTGCCACTGCAACTGTCCATTGAATAATTTTACCCGTTGGTATTACTCTCAGATAACTTTGTTTGCGTTTTTTCATCATAAATGTAAAGTAGCCGGTTTATAATTCTGTCAACTGTCAATGATGTTCATACGAGTTGTCATTGTCAACCTGGTAATGTAACGACCGCCATTATAGTAGTTACAGTACGGTCAACGTAACTTGGCGCGTTTGAAGTTAGCCGATTAGCTGCGCAGTAGACAATTTCGTTCCTAAAAGTTCCATTGCGCAGCCAAACAGCTAACTTCAGACGCGCCAAGTTACGTTGACCGTATTGTAACGTTGGATATTTGTTTGCTGACTCTTCGACAATTCAAAGGTGTCTGTAAATGGTTTAATTGAAATAATGTGTAGACTCTGTCCATTGGGTTTTTAGTTTTTTGACAGCTGCCTTATAATGTAATTATTCCCGAATACCTTAAGTTGACTTTAAAATTTGTTATAAAATAAATATATAAACTGCCTAATCTTGTTGGATTATCTTATTTATGACCTCTTACAGACATTATTATACAGGTATGCGTATCAGTTTTCACAAAAAACATAAATATTGTTCACTAGTTGCAGCTGTCAAAAACGATTAAACCAGTGGACAGAGTGTAAATGCTAAACAATGCTAAACTTTGACTCGATGCATTTCGGCGGTACAGCGATTTATTTACTCTCGGATAGACAGTTGTTCCGGGATGAAAATTTAATAAAACGAAAAGTTCTTTAACTCTAGAGTAATGAGTGATTTTATCCTCAGAATAGGACTTATACAAGTTTAGTCGAATTACATAAATAATACCAAAAAAAATAAAAGAAAGGTATATGTACCTAAATAATCTTAATTCCACGGAAGACGGTAAACAATTGAACATCAACAACGAATAATTTACTATTGTATTGCAACAACAATAAAAACAAATTATAACTATTACCCTTTTCTCACAAAGATAGATTACTTCTATTGATTGAAAGAAATCTGGTTGATGACTGTTGTTCGCTAAAAACAAAAGGTGATAAATCATTTTAGAAAAGTTCAAGCAGTAAATTGTGAAACAATACAACATCAACTACAACTAACTATCCATTCAGTAATACTGTTGATCAGTAGAGCTATTCTGTTACAATCTCCCTCGGTGAACACCCAGGTGAAGTGAGCTGTCATCCGTCCCGAAGCTAGGGATTGACAAAGCAGACGGACGGATGACAGCTCACTTCACCTAGGTGTTCACCGAGTGAAATTGTAACAGAATAGACACACAGTTTCTTTTCTCTTTACGCTAACTATATTCCTTGTTTAAAAAAACTGGTTGATTTTTTTAAAGTCTAGCTTCGCTCCCAACTTCGGCTTCAAAGTAAGAGTTGCCCGTGGCTAAGGTAAACCCGTACAGATCGATCGGTCAAAGGTTAAGCTACGCTAGCCGCGGTCGGTCTGTGGATGGGTGACCATCCCTCTCATACCGTGTACCCTCCGTGCCTTGGAAAACACGTAAATCCGTTGGTCCCGGCTGTCATTTGTAGATCTTTGGCAGTCGTTAGGGGTAGTCAGAAGCCAGACAGTCTAACAACCTTATCAAGGGGTATCGTGTTAACCAGTAACTGGGTGGTGGAGGTCCGATAGGCAGTCGCTCCATGTAAAACACTGGTATTCAGCTGCATTCGGTTAGACTGGAAACCGACCCCAATATAGTTGGGAAAAAGCTAGGCAGATGATGACTTAGGGGTAAAGTTACTTCCTACTCATCATCATCTGCCTAGCTTATTCCCAACTATATTGGCACCGGATACCGGCATAACCGGATGTAGCTGAATACCAGTGTTTTATTTTAATTACATGGAGCGACTGCCATGTGTACCTCCACAACTCAGTTTCTGGGTAACACGATACTTCTTGGTAAGACTGGTTGTCAAATTTTCTAAATTCTGACGGACGGGTCTTGGTATGAAATGGTCACCTATTCACGGACCAACCGCAACAGCGTAGCGTAACCATAAGTAAGTAATTAAGTAATTTATCTTGCAAATACGGGTACAGTACATGGGATAAACAGATAAAAGGTACACACACACACACACACTACAGTCAAAAGACGTCCACTGCTGGACATAGGCCTCCCCACAAGGGGGGTTTTTTTCCATAATCGCCACGCTTGGCAGGCGGTTTGGCGATCGCACTATGGTTGTTACAAAGGCACAGAGAACGCTGCTGCCCATTCTCTGGAGAATCCCTTAGATAAAAGGTAGGTTTAGCCATATTTTGCCAATAGGCATGCAAACAATAATTATAATTTGACTCTAAAACAATAAAGTCAGCAACACAACTTATTTAAATCACTGTAACACAATTTATATTGTAAAGTTAGACAATGCTTGTTCTAAATTATTTCTCAGTAAGGAATTCGCTGACAGTATAGTATGCTTTATAGGTTAAAAAACTCCGGAGCCTGTTTTTAAATAACGGTAGAGGCATTTCTCTCCAAAGCTTAGGCAGCTTATTCTAAACTAGCGATCCGACCCGGCTTCCTCGATAAATGGACTCTCCAACACAAAAAGATTTTTTCAATTGGAACCAGTAGATCCTGAGATTAGCGCGTTCAACCAAACAAACAAAGAAATGAACAAGCAAACAAACGAACAAACAGACGAACAAACAAACGAACAAACAAACGAACAAACAAACGAACAAACAAACGAACAAACAAACTCTCTTTATAATATTAGTATAGAAGTATAGATGACTGAACCCATGAAGTAGGAACATAGTAGGTTATTGTCACGTCTATTACGTGGAACTACGTCATCGTACCGTAATGAGCAGTCTATCTGTACGGCTGTTAGCCACAAACTCCTCCAAAGTAAAGTAAAATAGCTTCCAACTAGTGAAAGAACTTACAAAACCGGACCATGTAGGCCTAGCCAAGTTACAAACGTTTCGTATCGTATCTCTGCCTACAATAATTAACGCCTCGTCGTAATCCATTTTTTATTTTCGATCACGTTACTTATCGTTGAGCTGACGTCATTCGCATACATTTGATTAGTTTTCTATTAGCGTTATCGATTGTAAAATGACAATTTGGTTAAGCCTGTAGTAGTTTCGGATATTAGCCCGATCAAATACAAACTCAGCTCAGCGGCGACAGGAGATATTAATTTACAATATGTAGCGATGACATGCCTTTCTTTACACTAAACAAAGTTTTATTGAACTTTATCATTTGAAGAATCTTAAAATAATTAGTAAGGGATAAAAAACATGAATACCAATAATAAAATGTTTGGGAATGACGTTGTTTGTTGTATTTACTTGGCACCATCAACATGATTGCTTGTTACTGTATAGGTAATGTGATGGTAACATGATAGTAGGTATTTTATTCCAACAACACTTTATTAGCACTTGGATTTGATTAATTATCCTTTTGTGTGAGATCATTCCTCTCAAACGTGATAATGTCACACTGGTGTAAAGTGACAATTATAAAGGGAAATCCTTTATAATTGTCACTTTACGCTCGTCAATATAGTCTTTGATTAGCGTATATCACACTGTGGCATCAACCACCGCCATCCAGGTCCGAATTCGATTCGAAGCTTGAATTCCACCATTCGGAACACTGTGGTGCTATTCTATAAGTAAAACCACCTAAAGCTCGACAGGGGCAGCGGCGAGTTACATTTTCGTAATCATTAACCTTACGCTAGCGTCACGTATATTAACGGTTTTTAGTGAAACTACTCAAGGTTTAATAATTTGACACTTTTGACAGGTCGTCGCTGAACTCGACGTCGATTTCACGGCTGACACGATGTGGAATTCGCCGTCGAGCACAGCTGCGAATGGTAACGTTAGAAAATAGCATAGCCGAAGGATAAGTAATTGAATGCGATTGGTGTAGTGTATGTTTCAATGAGCTTTAATTTTCCGAATCAGTGCAATTTAGCGCATTTAGTTTCATTACCGAATGGTTACGTTAGAGCAGCTATACTCAACCTGCGGCCTGACGGGACTTTCTGATTGGCCCACCTAAAGTTACTTTATTGTAAAACGCGCCCATTAGATATTTAAACTATGGGCGCCGAGTAAATAAAATAGGTAACTAGATCTTGCAACAAGATTTTGCCGTTTTGGAAAGGTCTATATCGCATGAAGCTTTTCAACCACCTTTTCATTTTTACACGCTTTTTATTAGCTTCACCTGTATGTTTGTATGTTTGTTTGTAACCGACTTCTTTGGGCGCTATTTTGACCCACTTTAAACAGCCAGATTTCGTTCAAACTTTGTAGATTTATCGAGGACCGATGACAATACACTAAAAGCGTGGGGTGCTTTTTAAGATATTATCAAAATGATAATCACTCTACTCATATCTGTCAATAAAATATTTATAACTATTGACACCATGCACCCCAAACTTTTTTTTTAAATAAAATATTTTCTTTTTATTCACACTATTATTAATTTATATTTATTGAAATTTTTAACACTTTTCTTAATTTAAATTTATTAAAATTTATTTTCTATTTTTTAGTTTGGTTTTCTATAAAAAGCGTGTTTTTAGTTTTTTTAATCTATTATTTTTTATTAAAAATAATCATATAACGTCAATTTAGAATTGCGTTTTTTACCAACACCTAAAAAAATCTTGCTTGCGGCCGGCAACACCATGACTTAAACATTTTGTGGCCCCTATAAAAATAGGTTGAATATGGCTGCGTTAGAGGATAGCATAGCTGGTCGTGAATGCATTGACGTATATCAATGGAGATACCCCGAAACAGTTAAAGTTCCATGTGTATAATGTTAATTAAAAGCCGTTTTACTGCAGATGCCACTGAGAGTTATAATGCGGAAGTGTCCCTCCACAAGCAATTAAGATTACACAGATAAGTATCATGTTAAATGTTTAATGAATCTCTAATCTAACTATGGGCTTTGGTTGGAAAGTGGCCGTTTAGAAATTAAATCGTTTCTGTCATAAAATAATTATTGAAATCAGTTATTGATATCATCTTTGTATTTGGTTTAATTTCTATGTCATTAGTCTCTATCGGTCGTGGTAAGTTGCGGTTGCCGCAGTCGGCCAGTAGATGGGTGACCATCCATTTCATACCGAGACCCATCCGTGCCTCGGAAATCATAAAGCCGTTGGTCCCAGTCGTCATTCGTAGTTCTTTGACAGTCGTTATGGGTAGTCAGAAGCCAGAAAGCGTGAGAACCAGTCTTACGATAACTACAGGAAATATAGCTGATGTGGCGAAAATATTAAAAAAAAACCGGACAAGCGCGAGTCGGACTCGCTCACCGAGGGTTCTGTACAAATTTGTCGGTACCTACATATTCATACTAATATTATCTATAAATGAGAAAATAACTCTGTCTGTTACGCTTCCACGATGAAACGGCTGAACCGATTTTATTATTATTATTATTAATATTAATTGCAAAATTTCATAGTTCTAGGTCAACGGAAAGTACCCTATAAATTTTGGTTCCCTTGAGAGTGTCGAAATGTACGTTTTTTGCGACATAAACGGCCGTATCTTTTTTTCACGTTAACTTAGAAGTTTGATTTTTACATAGCTTCAAGAGACCCTAGACCTAACGATATGATTTTAATTTAAACTCGATATCTCCACGCGTTTCCGAGATAAAGGGTCTTGACCGACAGACGTAGAGACCGACAGACGGACAACAAAGTGATCCTATAAGGGTTCCATTTTTTTCCTTTTGAGGTACGGAACCCTAAAAAATGGGATGATGATAATGCTTGAAGATAAGATAAGATAATTATTTATTGCAATCGGTAAGTATTGGTGCAGTGTTGTTGTGTGTGTTGTTGGTGTATTGTGTTGTTGTGTTGGGGTCTAAATGTTAGTAATTAGGTGTAGTAAATGCCCTGTAAGCCCTTCCTAATTACACAAGTGTAATGTCAAAATTAAAAGGTTACGACCACGTTTACCAACTTCCTCATTGACCGTGCTTTATGAAGGTCACAGGAAGGTCTATGTTTGATAGAGCGGAAGTTATCAGACATAATTTTACAACATAAACGAGAATTTATATTAACACGTAACTTTGTCCCCGGTGTTATTTGCCTTCGCGGCATTATGCAAGACAACCCCACTAAGTAACACTAAGTTAAGCACCCAGGAAACACAAACATTCAAACATTTTTTTTATATGAAAAGTACTACTAAGTTATGCGCTCCTAGTACTTGGATATAAAAGAGCTTGGAAACTGAAGATATTAGAGCTATTCTGTTACAATCTCCCTCGGTGAACACCAAGGTGAAGTGAGCTGTCATCCGTCCGTCTCCTTTGTCAATCCCTAGCATCGGTACGGATGACAGCTCACTTCACCTAGGTGTTCACCGAGGGAGATTGTACCAGAATAGCTCTACTGGTGACTTCAACTGAGTCATGATTTCCTGGTACCTAGTGTCATTCGTCAATGGTTGTATCATACTGGAATTCACCACATTTTTTTCTCTTTTTAATTTTATACAAAATCTTTGTGCTTAACCTATGTGTTATTCTGATGTGTAAATAATTAATTATTTCATCAAAAGCCGTATCGTCGTTTTTGCATAAATGAGTAACAAACGTAAATCCATCCATCCTCCATTATTTATTATTATTTATTTTTATTATTTTTTTTTATATTGACGTAGTACACCCTTGCTTTCACGGCCTGCTTAGAAAGAAAACGTCGAAACAGTGAAGATTATTAGAGGAAACTTAAACAAATATAAAAAAGTAACAGTTCACTCATTAAAGTTGAAAAGTCCGAAATACGGCAACAAAGCTTTTGTCAGAACTTTAGCGACAGTGATAGAATGACAGGATGACAGGATGACAGGATGACGCTAATAAGTTCTCAACGGTTTGAGAACTTCACAAATAGTATATTATCTTGCTCAAACATCAGGAAGAGAGAAAGAAAAGATTGTGTTTTTCTTTTGTTTTAATGGCGGAAAAACATATGAAGCAAAAGAATTCTGTTTCTAGATTTATTCTAAAGAAAATTGATAAATGGATGCGTTGAGAAACATGGTAAGTATTGTATTTATTTCATACAAAAAATATGGTATGTCTTTAGTTTGACCTATTTGTATTGATCCGACATACTATGTCAGATAGTTTCTACCTCAGAATATGAAACAAAAGGCAGATAGACCGCGTGGAACACTGAGAGTGAAGCCACTAAAGCAGGGGTTTCCCTAACGCGACAGTTAAGCCCTTAGACTAATAAAACTATACATTTACTTACAATAACAACATTATTATATCATTACACCACTATAACACCAAAACATAGCATATACAAAATAATATTTATTTATTTATTTATTTAAAAGAAAGAAATGAAAGAAAATATAATAGATAACTATTACTATTAAATAATTACTTATCGTGTAAGTAATTATTCAATAGTAACAGTCTTTATAACAGTATTATACATAGTCCACACTAATCTCTAACATAATTTTCAACACACTTGCTCATAAAATGCCTCTTATTTCACCGCAATTAGGCACATAATGACACCTGTAATCAAACTGTGACTTTTTCATTGCTATTATTCACAAGTGAGTTATAACGTTTTTTTTTATTTTATTTGTTGAGTTGCTTTGTTCTTAAAAAAGTTTCGATACAAAAAAGGTAGAATAGTACAAATAAATTAATGTACCTATTGCTTGCTCATTTCATGCAACTTCGTATTTAAATTGATAATTTCAACTTGTACGTTTTTAATAAATAAAACTTTCACTTAAATATAACTTTTGTTTTCTCTGTAATAAAGAAAACTTTGAATTCCCCATTTTGTACGTGGCTAGAACGCTATCTGCAGAAAGAAAAAAAAAACGAAACCTCATTCTTTTAGTCTATGGCCGATCGCCATTATTTGATGCGCGCGCATAGGAAAACTGATTAAATTTTCCCGCCATTGCGAAAAATTTTTCGCAACTCGTTTTCACAGTTGAAAATATTTTTTTAGTATTATTTTCTTCACAAGTGTGTTGAAAAACGTCGTATGATACACGTGTGTATTGATGATTACCGTCCTCGGCTCTCTTAAGACCCTCACCTAACGGCTCGGGTCTCAATAGCGCCTCAGCGGTAATCACCAACATTACACACTTGTACCATAATGTACTATTACATACCTACTGACATAACACACATACACAACATACACACACATACATATATTTTATTTCATAATCTGAGTTTTCTACAGTGACTGCTCCGCCGGTCTCGTGGTGTCAAGCGCGATTGCTGAGGAATGGGACCAGGGTTCGATTCCCAGTCAGCCTTGTTTGATAGTTTAGTTTCTTTGTTCTGGGTCTGTTTGTTTGTTTGTGTGTGCTTATGTGTTTGTTAACGCATCAAAATTACAGGGGAATCTCATAGTGTGGGGCAACCAAAAAAAATTGGTATGTTAAATTCATCTATATTTACTAGGTATACAAAACAAATAAATAAAATTGTAGTGTCTGTTTATAATGTTAAAATAACAGTTTTTTGCTAAATGCAAATGAACGTATATTTATGAAAAAAAAAAAAATTTTTTTAATATTTTTCTGTCTTTGTTTTTGTTCCAGCTAATCTCTGAAACGGCTCGACCGAGTTTGACGGGTCTTTCACTGACAGACGTAGAATACTTATTTTTTTTTTTTTTTTTTTAAATAGTAGAAAAATGTCCGCTGATGACGAACAACCACGCGGGCATTAGCTGTTCCAATATAAAATAACATAGAAGTATCAAAACTTATAATAACAAACAGTCAAATGCCGTAATAACCAGTATTCTTAGATTAATTCTATTCTACGTCCAAGTATAATAGTATATTTACAATCACCGTCGAGGACAAACGTGGCCGGATTACTTGACAAGCTGTCAATCTGAGAAGAATATTACGTAATCTATGTTAATAAAGTAAAGGCAGTACATAGATTACGTATTTGTTAATTAGTCACCAACCAGTCATTAAGTATAGACACGTGACATAAAAAAAACCGAACAAGTGCGAGTCGGACTCGCCCATCGAGGGTTCTGTACATATTTGTAGATACATATTCATACTTCTATACTAATCCATACGTCCTATCCATACTTTAATCATCTTAATATTATAAATGCGTTTTTTGCGACATAAACGGCCGTATCTTTTTTTCACGTTAACATAGAGGATTGATTTTATTACAGCATCAAGGGACCGTAGAGTTGAGTATTATGGTTTTAATTTGGACTCGATACGTCCACGCGTTCCGGAGATAAAGGGTCTTGACAGACAGACAGACAGACAGACGGACAACCAAGTGATCCTATAAGGGTTCCGTTTTTTTCCTTTTTAGGTACGGAACACTAAAAAAGTATAATCTGGGTATCTTCAAGGCACGAGTGAACCGGTTCATCCTAGGCAAGCGTGTTCCACCTTAGGCCGCATCATCATTAAAGATCAGTATGTCTAATCTGTTACAATCTCAAGCATCGGGATGGATGTCAGCTCACTTCACCTAGGTGATCACCGAGGGAGATTGTAACAGAATAGACATACAGGTGAGTTGCGACCGAACGCAAGCCTATGAGCATATAAAAAATAAATTCAATAAATTCAAATCACAGGTCATCACACACAATACACATACATAGGTACAGTCAGCAAAAGAGATAGGTATGCAGGTCATCGGAAATGGTTGAAATTTACTTAGAAACCGATGGATGTTTTCAAATGAAATTTAATTAAATCATTGAAATGTTTATTCTCTATTGAATTAATTTTATATTATTCAAAAACATCCATCGGTTTTAAAGTAAACTTTAACTATATCTGTCGACCCTGCATACCTATCTCCTTTGCAGACTGTACACACATACACAACGCACACACATATACACACACATTCACACGCGCACACATATACACGCGCGCACACATACACCCACACCCCCGCACTCTTTCAATCGATCATGTCTTTTTTTTGTTTATTTGTTTTTGTTTTGATTTTTATTGTTATCTGCATATTTACACGTTTATAATATAAGGAAAGAGCGGAGCCTTCAACTACAGGCATTTTCTATGCCTAAATGGAGACTCCTCGACATGTAATATTAAGCCAAATATGTTATGAAATAAACTTATTTTATTTTTTATTTATTTTTATTATCATCATCATCATTTCAGCCGAAAGACGTCCACTGCTGGACATATGCCTCCCCCAAGGGGGGGTTTTGCCGTAATCGCCACGCTTGGCAGGCGGGTTGGCGATCGTAGTATGGTTGTTACAAATGCACAGAGAACGCTGCTGCCCATTCTCTGGTATGTCCCTTAGTCGCCTCTTACGTCACCCACGGGAAGATATGGGATGGTGCTATTCTTTACGTCCATAAGGACAATCACAGGTATTATTTTATATTTTGGATGTATCCAATCAGTAGAGTAGGTACTTAATCAAACTAAATGCACTGATACAGAAAATTAAACGCTCATTGAAACATACACTGCATCGATCGCATCCAATTAAGTATCCTTCAGTTATAACGTTCGTCGAAATCGATGAATTAGTTACAAGGCATATTACATTACATGTTGAACACGTCACACTTCGTACAGTGTAATTGCATCTATCATCCTACTTTATCAAAAAGGGGCGTGGTTTAAACACCTCATGTAATAAGTTCCACCTAGCCAAGTCTTAAAGATGGCGATTAAGGGCCAATTTCTTAAAAAAAGCTTTTTTTTTCTTCTCGCGAACGAGTTAAATCGAACTGTTTTGCATGGTTATTATGCGTAATATCCATAGCAAATTACCTTGTATCGACAGGCTACATCTTTATATGGGTGTTCAGTGTGGACTGTATATATTTTGAAAATAAAACAATTCTTCAGGCTTGATTATTTTCCCATTTATTCTTCTTAGCTCAGTATTAGTCAGTTGCTATTTTCGATCTGAATTCAAGCGGGCCTAGTGCCCTTTTATATAGACGGCTACCTGGGTGCAAGTAGTGGCGGGGGTAAACAATGAAAATCTCGACCGACCACTCGATCGCTTACTTTGCGCCCAAATGGCCTTGAAACTATGTACAATTCGTAATTATTATTATTACCTATTTATCTATCCTACTTAATTATATAATACAACATGGTTTGTACCTATAATGCTTACACTAAACTTATCAAACTTAACGCTACATCTTGTTCTTATTCAAACATGTTTATAATATGATTTTATTATTTACAGTTAGCGTCTATTACAGTTTAGGTCGGCGTCCGTAACAGTTCTCCCCCCGGCGAAGCCTGCGCAGCCTCTTCTTTCTTCGTCAGGACGACGAGCTTGCTCACTGGGCGTCGGAAGATGCCGGTTCTGGTCCGCACCTCGACGACTCGAATGCTGCCGTCGGTTCCCGGATGCGTGCGCTCGACGACCCCCATAGGCCAGGTGTTCCGGGGCAGTGTGCTGTCGACCACGACGACCACGTCGCCTACTTGCAGCGGCCGCGCGTCGTTCTTCGGCTCGCCGCGTGGTACCAGTGTGGGCAGGTATTCTCGTAGCCAGCGCTGCCAGAAGCAGTCGGCAAGCGCTTGGCTAGCTCGCCATGTTCGTCGGTCGGCTTCATCGCATGGTCCCGTTGCTGGTAGGCCGTTCGAAGACCCCAATAAGAAGTGGTTGGGAGTTAGGGCCTCAGGATCATTGGGGTCCACGCTGACGTGGGTCAAGGGTCGTGCATTGATGCAGAACTCAGCTTCGGCGAGGAGCGTGCTGAGTACTTCTTCTGAAGGCGCCTTCTCTTGTAGGGTTACTTTAAGGGCGGCTTTTACGGAGCGCACCATTCTCTCCCACGCGCCGCCTTGATTGGGCGCGCCAGGAGGTATAAAGCGCCATTCCACTCTGTGTTGTAGCCCCACATCCTTCAGGGCAGGCAGCCATTCAGTGTAGGCGGTGCGGAGCTCTTGATCAGCCCCGCGGAAGTTGGTCGCATTATCAGAATAAATTAATCGCGGCCATCCCCTTCGTGCAGCCATTCTTCTTAGTGCCATGATCGCAGAGTCTGTCGATAGGGATGCGACGAGCTCTATGTGCACAGCGCGGGAGGTGAGGCACGTAAATAGCGCTCCCCACCTTTTCTCTCGGCGACGGCCCACCTTAACGGTCATGGGGCCGAAATAATCCACCCCACAGTTGGTGAACGGGCGGTGGAAAGGGTCGAGGCGGGCGTGCGGCAGGTCCCCCGTGGCTGGCGTCCGTGGTGTCTCCTTCAACTTCTTGCAGAAGGCGCAGTCTCTCTCGATCGTGCGCACAGTGGGTCGTAGATGTATGATCCAATAGCGCTGCCGTAGATCATTTGTCACGCGCTCCCTGTTGGCGTGGCCCGCAGCGCAGTGTTCACGTAGCACTATCAGTCTAGTTAGCGCATGTCGACCGTCCATGATGATGGGTCGCTTTGTCTCTGTCGGTGCCGAGGAAGCCTCGATCCGTCCTCGTACTTTGAGGAGCCCGTTTTCTATTACAGGGTCCAGTCTGTATAGCCTGCTCGTCTTAGTTAGGGGGCGAGCTGACTTGATCTTCTCTATTTCTTCTTTGAAACTTTCTTCTTGCGCGCGTCGGATAAGTTCTGTCTCGGCGCGCTGGATGTGTCGATGCTCCATGCTCACGGCCTTACGTCGGCAGATGTCTATGAAGGCGAGCGCTCGTGCAGTGGCCCTCACCAGGACTTCATATTTCGAGAAGCGGGCCGGGTCTGGTAGCCAGCTATCTCGTCCTGGTTCTTGCGTCACGTGTAGGACCTCCTCCTCGTCTTCTTCTTCCGTTGTCGACATCATGGGCCATTGTTCTTCTGGCAGATGTAAGAAGCTAGGCCCCTGGAACCATCGGTCCGCTGTGCTCAGTGGAGTGTCGGTGAGCCTCGTCGCGTCGTCGGCCACATTCACTTCCGTGGGCAGCCATCGCCATTCTTCCTTCTGGGTTAGCTCGGCGATCTCACCCAGCCTGTGTGCGACGAACGGTGTGAAGCGTCGCATGTCGTGACGTATCCAATGTATTACAGTGGATGAGTCGGTCCAGTAGGTCGTTTGGTTGATCTTGACTCGATGTTCCCTTTTTATAGTGTCGGCGAGTCTTGCTCCGATGACGGCCGCCTGGAGTTCTAGTCGCGGTATTGTCTGTGCTCGTCTCGGTGCTACCTTGGCCTTGGCGGCCACCAACACCACGCCGATACTTCCGTCGTTGTTTATGATTCGCCAGTAGGCCACGGTCGCGTAGGCTTGTTCGCTGGCGTCGCATAATATGTGTAGATCGACACGTTCATACTTCTGTGTTAGGTAACATCGCGGCAATCGTAGCTGAGCCAGTCCGGTCAGGTGCGCGAGCCAGGACGCAAAGAGCTCGTTTTCTTCTGCTGGAATCTGTTCGTCCCATGCGGTCTGGAGGCGCCATAAACTTTGTAGTATTATCTTGGATCGTATCGTGTAGTGGCTCAGCAGTCCTAACGGGTCATAGATGGACATGACTGCACTAAGGGCTTCTCGTTTGGTCGGTGCGCGGGCTCTGGTTCGTACTTCAGTTGGCACTCTGTTCATGGACGTGTTGAACCCCAACTCATCTCGTTCTGCGTTCCAATATAGCCCGAGTATTTTACTCTCGGGCTGCTCTCCCCCCAGTTGTGTGGGAGAGGTGGCATGTAGTTCGGTGGGTACGTCTCGTAGCACTGTTCGTTCGTTCGAGCTCCATCCTCGTAGCGTGAACCCCGCGTGCGCGTGCACCGCTCTTGTTTCTTCTATCACCTTTCGTGCTTCTTCTGGGTTATCGTAGCTGGCTACTAGGTCATCCATGTAATGGTTTTCCTTGATCGCTTCTAGGGCTCGCGGGAACTCTTGCCCATGTACGTCCGCGTTGAGGTTCCGGACGTAGTGGGCCATAAACGGAGAGCTTGCTGCGCCGAAAATCATGCTCGTCATTTTATATTTTGCAGGAGGCGCTTCTCTTTCGTTGCCTCGCCATAGAAACTGCTGGGCTGGTTGATCTTCCGGTCTTATTTTTATGCGGAGAAACATCTCTTGTATGTCGGCCGTTATCGCGATCGCTCTTTCCCGGAATCTGAAGAGTATTCCAGGTAGCGCCAGCAGCATGTCCGGGCCTTCCAGCAGCGCGTCGTTGAGGCACACCCCGTTGCTTCGTGCGGCTGCGTCGAATACTAGCCTACACTTGCCGGGTTTGTTAGGATTCTTCACGGCAAAGTGTGGCAAGTACCAGCAGACCGGACTTGTTTGTTCCGAGCCGCCGCACAGTGTCGCGTACCCTTTCTCAAGCAGGTTGTTGATCTGCCTGGAGTATTCCTCAGCGAACTCTGGATCGGCGTCCATCTTCTGTTCTATCTTCTTGAGACGGCGGAGTGCTTGGCTGTAGCTTGGTGGCATGATAATGTTATCTTGTCGCCACGGTAGGCCCACCTCGTAGCCTTCATTGATTCTCTTCGCTGTTGTCTCGACGATCTTGATGGCGCGTTGGTCCGCTTCGTTCACTCGCGGCTTGCCGTGGATGCTGAGTGCTTCTATTTTGAAGTGAGCCTCGACCAAGTTGTGGAGCTCCTGGTTGCTCACGTTCGATGATCGGTCGGGCTCGTAGAGATGTAGCACCTTGCCTTCTTGCATGATGGTGCTGCGCGGTGCGGTTCCATGCACCACCCATCCTAATTGAGTTCTTGAAGCGGCCGGCTCGTTCGGGCCGCCGATTCGTAGTTCACGGGAGACGATGCACTCCCAATGATCGGTTCCTACTAGGAGCCCGGGGCGCGCGCGTTCGTAGCACACCTCGTTCCTAGGTAGGTCTTTCAGGTGCTCATATTCTAGCAGGTTTTCAGGGATGGCTTGCTGGTAAAGTTGAAGGTTCTTCATGGTCCTCGCTCTGACCTTGTAAGCTTCCTTTTCTTTGGCCCCCCTGACCTTGATTGTCACAAGCTGGCTCTCTGTTTCATCTTGCGACATGTTGACACCGTTTAAGCGCAGTGTCTGTGATGGTCCCTCCGCCCCGATGCTGGATGCTAACTCCTGGTCCACGAGTGTAATGGTTGCACCCTCGTCTAGGAGTGCGTAGGTCGACACCTCCCCCCGTGGTCCGGACACGATGACAGGACACATCTTCAATATGACTGTTCGCGGGCCGGCGGCTGGACGGGCAGCCACGGACAGGACTGCTTCCTCTTTAGGTTGTTCGGCTTCTTTCGCGACTTCAGTCTTCTCGTCGTGTTCTTGATGTAAAGTCTCGTGATGCGGGCGGCGGCATTGATTCACGCCGCACGGCTTTGCTTTACAGTTCATGCGCCTATGTTGTTTATGAGCGCATTTGAAGCAAATCTTCTTTTCTTTCAGGAAACTCCATCGTTCATTCACGGCGAGTGCCTTGTATTTTGGGCACTGTGTTAGTGCGTGGGCTTGTCCACACTTGGGGCATTTTTCAATTTCTTCCTCCGCTCCCCCGGTCGTAGTGAAAACGCTCGCCTTTTTCTTTAGTATCACGGCGGGTCGGGTTTCTTTCTTCGTAGTTGCAGCGCCTGTGGCCGGGGCGTATGTGTATCTCAGCGCCCGGTCAGCTTCTCTCATCAGGAACCGTGACATCACGACGATCTCTGGGTCTGCCGTCCCTTCGTGTTCATATGCGTAGTCACACCAGCGGGATCGTAGATGCGGACTGAGCTTGTCTAGTACTTCTCGTGTCATCAATGGATTGAATAGGTATCCCCTTCGATCGATGGTTTTCAGGACACAGATGATGTTCTGTAGTTTGATAGCGAAGCTATTAAGCTCTGTTGCTGACGTGCCCGGCTTCGGCAGCTTCTTCAGATCTTCCAGCGCCCGATCAATGATGACTTCTGGTCTTCCAAAACATTGCTCCAGAGTCTTCATAATCACATCAGGTTCGGTGGCTGTGTGCAGAAGAGCGGCCACGGCGTCCCTTGCTTCCCCTTTGAGGCAGCTTCTCAGTCTTTGTATGTTCTCGGCCGCTGAGATCTGGTACATGCTTGTTGTGTCTCGTACCGCTGCCTTGAATGGCAGCCACTCGTTGGCTGCGCCGGAAAACGTAGGTAAGTCGATATGCCTGGGTCTGGGTCTGGCCATCTTCTCGAGGGTTGCCGCCAAATGTTCGATGCTGTTTCTTGCTCGTGTCGGGGTTGGCGATCTCGCCCCCGATGCTTCGAATCGTATTTGCTTCGGTTCTTCCCTGGGCCCCTCCTCCCCCCGTGGGTTGAGGGGGTTGGTTCTCAACCACTCGTCCACCTTTCGATGGGGTTCTTCACGGGGAGGGCCAGGTTCTTGATCATCGTGTACGCTTTCTTCGTCGTTAATCACTGACACTTCAACTGCCAGCCTCTTCTTGATCAACTCTTGTTCCAGTTCCAACTCTTTTCTTTGAATGGCTGCCAACTTCTCGGCTGCTTCCAGTTCCGCCATCCGTAGTCTAGTTGTGACGCTCGTTGTCGATCGCATTGACCTGGCCGGTGATCCCATTCTTCGTCGGGTTACATTGGTCGTCGTTGCTTGGAGTCCAGAAGGCCCCGCCGCCGTACTGGTGTCCGCTATCTTTGAAAATGGCGACGCCGGTGGGTCGAGTGAGAATCTTCGTGTTCTTTCGCGTTCGATTTGTTCAGTTTCCCTGCGGCGCATCTCTTGTTCCTGGGCACGCCGCGCCTCTTGTTCTTGGATGCGTCGCTGTTCCTCAATCTCCGCTACGTCCCCTTGGCTTCGAGTGACAACCATCTTCTTATGCGTGTTCGTGTCGTCGCGTACCAGGCCGCACGTTCAGTTTGCAGCGTTCAACGCGCACCGGACAGCACGTTCAGTTTGCTGTGTTCGACGGCGCGTTCAGGTTGGTACCTCTTCTGATCGGTATTTCTTCGGCACGGTGAATAATCCCCTTGGCTTGATATCCCTGTTGAAACCCGTCGGCTCGGTTCGGTGAGTCGTTCAGGTCGAAACAAGTCTTGCTTGATGGCCGTGTTCGTTCTTCAGAGCTTCGTACTTCGTCTGGAGTTCGGTAGGCCAGGTTGCCGCAGGATCTTCGTTCTTCTATCCGGCTTCGGAAGGACCAAACTGTTCAGTGTGGACTGTATATATTTTGAAAATAAAACAATTCTTCAGGCTTGATTATTTTCCCATTTATTCTTCTTAGCTCAGTATTAGTCAGTTGCTATTTTCGATCTGAATTCAAGCGGGCCTAGTGCCCTTTTATATAGACGGCTACCTGGGTGCAAGTAGTGGCGGGGGTAAACAATGAAAATCTCGACCGACCACTCGATCGCTTACTTTGCGCCCAAATGGCCTTGAAACTATGTACAATTCGTAATTATTATTATTACCTATTTATCTATCCTACTTAATTATATAATACAACATGGTTTGTACCTATAATGCTTACACTAAACTTATCAAACTTAACGCTACATCTTGTTCTTATTCAAACATGTTTATAATATGATTTTATTATTTACAGTTAGCGTCTATTACAGTTTAGGTCGGCGTCCGTAACAATGGGGTTCTTTACAGTTCACGTGAAAATAAATTAATATTAAATGAGGATTTTTTTCTCGAGTAGCGACCACGAATTGAAAGACGCAGCGTTGGTAGGCCTCCCACCAGATGGATCGACGGCATCGTCAAGGTCGCGGGTAACCGGTGGATGCAAGCGGCAGGTTGCCGCTCGTTGTGGCGTACTATAGGGGAGACCTATGTTCAACAGTGGACGTCTTTCGGCTGATGATGAAGGATTTTTTTCTGCCTGTATTTTCCCACAGCAGGGGTTTTTTTTATATCCTAATAGGCTTTCCTTTGGCCGCATCTCACCTGATCTTAAGTGATAATGCGGCCTAAGGTGGAGCACGCTTGCCTAGGATGAACCGCTTCATTTGTGCCTTGAATCCTCAAGGCACGACGGTTCGGACAGTTCGGTTTCGGTATCAACCCAGATTATTGTTATTATTAATTGGGGAAAAGAGAGGCGGGCTGTGAATTTCACAGTCGAGCAGTTCAGCAATGTGGAAGCAAAGCGCTTGGTTCGAGACCGTGGAACTTCAACCATATAGCGGTTACGCTTCGCCGTATCTCTGCTCGTCCGATGATGGAATGGAGATAGGGAAATTAAATTGTGCAATTCTAAAGCACACTCTCGGAAATGACCCGATAAAAAGAGAAAAAAAAGAAAGATTGATAGTAAGTTATTCTATTGCTGAATGTCATTCTAATAGGCTACGCTGCCTCTTATGGACTTGACTTCAACGCGGTCCAAGTCACGAGCCGAAGTTAGTACATAAATATTATAAAAAAGACTTAATTTCGCACAGCTACCTAAAGGAAGTCTTTTTCAGCTCAACACTCTTTGTTCGTGATGGGTCAAAGATTAAACTATACAATTTACCATTGCAATTTACATTAAAATCTAAAGGAACGTGACTTTAACGCCATCATATAGTTTTCTTGAATAAATAACTATCAATTGACAATTAACTTCATGACCACCATAATAATAATATCTGTCTGATCGAATGTTTAGTCAAAGTGGTCCAGTTTTAAGCAGACTAGCCAATGCAGGAAATATTATAGTGGACAGGTGTGTGAGTAAACACAGATGCACTCCCTCTTCCCTCACTCTCATAGTCCGGTGGGACTGCATCTGACACGACCGGAGAGAGATCAGGCGCAGGACCAACTGCGACACGTGCCTTACGAGACACGGGGGTGTCACGTCATCACCACCTTACTAAGTACAAGTTGCTACTGAGAAATTCTAAATGGTAAAACCTAACTACAGAATTATGAAATTGAACCCAAGGCTTCAAGTTCAGCAGCGACGCTGCGCTTGAAGCCTTGGGTAGGTGGTACAATCAGAAAATATAAATAATTAAATCACTAAAACTAACGAACAACAGTACAACAGTATTTAAAGCTCGGCTAAAGGTATTGCTCATAAAAAAATGCTATTATAGTATTCAGGATTTTATGGAAGATAAAACATTAAAATAGAGTACAAATATAAGTATATAGCTGTTTGTTTTAATATTATTGTATAGCTGTTTGTTTTGATATTATTATATTTATTATTTTTATGATTAAAGCTAGATTTAAGTTTAATTAATTAATATAATATTTGAACTGTGAAAGTCCGTCAATGTGATATTAATCTGCCATATTATTAGTTTTAAGTTACCTATCTTGCTGCGCCCTAACAGGGTCATGTACTCACTAGTTTTAAGCCTAGCGTGTAAGCTCTGGTTGTGTACATGGTGCATTTAATAATAAATAAATAAATAAATAAACTATTCACTTTCGAAAAAGGTAAAAAAAAGTTTTGAAAGATCTTGAAATTTTCTTTGGGATAGGGGGCAATAAACCAAAACGTTCTTCTTCTTAGCGAAATGTATCATGCGTGTGAGTGTGTGTATGTATATGTACGTGTGTGTAAATATGTGTGAGTGTGTATGTGTGTGCTTGTGTTTGTTTTTGTCATTGCACTCATTAAGTCCACACATAAGCAGGTGACAGGGCATGCGGTGCAAGATAAAAGGTGGACCATGGTCTGCGGAGAGACACCGCATAAGCACTGCAGATTGACATCATCTGAGAACCCCCTCCTTTGAAGACCAGAACGTTGACACGAACCTGCAAATACATCGTATCGTACCCGTCCCGTCCCTTAAAAAACTGCTTGCATTTTTAATCGTGCTCATTACGTCCGTCGATCATCGTCGCTGTTCAGTTATGAACCGCGACGCTTTCAAAGGATCGCGATATTGATACCTCGCACAGGGCATGTAATTTCATACGCCCAAGGGAATTTCAAGTAGAATTTTTACACGTTATTATTTTAATTCTGGTCAGTGATGTGGTTTTAATTGGAAATTGACAGGTAATTTTTTCATGAGTATTAAATTGCAAAAGCGTGTAGTTAAAACAAACAATTATGATTAAATAAACTACATTGTTTTTTCAAAGTCTAATTAATTTGCATTGGATATGAAGGAATTCCTTGATTGTCCATATAAAACTGAGTAAATATCTACCTTTAAATTGTTTCCATGAACCTTTTCTACACTTGTGCCATCTATCTGCCTTGCCTTTTCCCAACTATATTGGGGTCGGCTTCCAGTCTAACCAGATGCAGCTCAATACCAGTGTTTTACATGAAGCGACTGCTTGTCTGAACTTCACAACCCAGTAATAAAGAAAGAAAGAAAGAAAGAAAGAAGGAAAGAAGCAAGGAAAGAAAGAAAGAAATGTAAAGAAAGAAAGAAATGAGGAAATAAAGAAGGAAAGAAAGAAAGAAAGAAGAAAGAAAGAAAGAAAGAGAGAAAGAAAGAAAGAAATAGAGAAAGAAAGAAGGAAACAAAGAAGGAAAGAAAGAACGAAAGAACGAAAGAACGAAAGAAAGAAACAATGAAGAAAGAAAGAAAAACTGGTACGACTGTACGTATACTTGGTTAGACTGGTTATCAGATTTTCTGGCTTCTGACTACCTATAACGACTGTCAAAGATCTACGAATAACAACCGGGACCAACGGCATCACGTGCTTTCCGAGGCACGGAGGGAACTCGGCATGAAAGGGATGGTCACCCATCCACAGACCGACCGCGGTTAGTGTAGCTTAATCTTTGACCAATCGATCTGTACAGCTTTAACTTAGCCACATTAGTACATACTACAAATACTTCCTCCAACATAATAATATTTAATACAAAAACAGAAAGCTGACTTAAGTTACTAACGGTCATCAGTAAGTAAAACTAACGATAAACCAGCTCATAATCTTATGCGTCGGTAATAATATCTTATGTTAACTACGTGTCGTAAGTATTTGCACTTCGCAAGATATTTCTGTAAGATAGTTTGAGCTGTTCCGACAAATTTTCTGCTCATTTGAAACATGATTTATTGAGTTAACCGCCGCTTTTCGCCTTGATAGTCATACTGGATTTATTTCTCCGGTTTTTGTACTTAAATCGTTACTACAGAGTATATTTTGACAGCCCTTTTGCACAACTTGACGCAAGACGTCAAATAAGACGGACCTTCAGTGCCCGGGCCAACGCTGTTTCGTATCCGTGCACGTCACGGCGTCGGTCCGGCCTGACGATATTTTCCAAAAAGAATGAATTTATGAATTTATCCTAAAGCATGTTATTTCTAACCAGGATAAACCGATTCGGCCTAGGCTAAACTGGTTTATCCTATCACTAACAGGATGAACGAGTTTGTCCTAGGCTCTACTGGTTTGTCCTATCGCGTATAGGGAGAACTGGTTTGGCCTAGGCGAAACTAGTTCATCCTAAAATCGTGTTTGGCCGGTAACATATAATATATAGCAAAATGGTGACTGAGGGGTACAGATGGTTGGTCGCGGCCTGTCCACGGTGCGGTCACGGCCCTGACGTGTGTGAACACGGATAGAACTCAATTCGTGTTTTTGAGTGAATTGTTTCTATATAAAGTTAAACTTAATGATTACAAACTAAATGATACTCGTTGTTATAGAGTATGGGCGCTGTCATTCGTAGATCTTTGGCAGTCGTTAAGGGTAGTCAGAAGCCAGAAGGTCTGACAACCAGTCTTACCAAGGGGTAACGTGTGACCCAGTAACTGAATTGTGGAGGTCTGATAGGCAATCGCTCCAAGTAAAACGCTAGTATTCGGCTGCATTCGATTAGACTGGAAACCAATCCCAACATGGAAAAGGCTAGGCAAATGATGATTCGGTTCCCTTCAAAATGGTTGAGCTAAGTGGTGCTGATCCGCGCGTCATGTCCGTGAACGGGCGCTGTCAGTTGAGATTGGTCATCTCTTAACTGCCATGGCTTTTATATTAATTTATTTTTAATTAGAATGTTTTGGATTTCTCTTCACTTACATTGTTTTCACATATAGAAGCAACAAGAATAATGTAGCCTGGATTTTGTAAAAGCTTGATTGAAAAGAGTGTCCGTGGAGTTTCTTGCTCGTTCTTCTCCATAGAGACCTACCCTACGTTTTGGAACGAGCAACTAGCTTCAACTTTCTGACTAACTAACTGACTCTTTGACTATTCAAAAGTGCCTGCAAATGGTTTAATTGAAATAAATGCTTTGACTTTGACTTTGACTTTGACTTTGATAAGTCAACTAATCACAACAGGTTACGCAAGTCATATTAATTCTGCGTTGATTTTCGTGCGAGAAACCATAATCTCCCAGTCTCGCTAAATTCCACACCACAATCCCAACTATAAATAAACTAGACATCAAAACACAACATGATCGTATATGGACACTAAATCCACATTTATAGCACCTACCCTGTTAAACCCTGGCATTAAAATTACTACGGGTAAATAAGCCTACTGGCTAATCCTATAATTTGCTGCATTCATACCGCGTTTCATTGCCATACATGACAGGGTTTTAAACAAGCAGACGAACAAACATGACATTCACATAAACATAGAGAGGTTATGGCCAGAACACGGAGGCAGGACAAAATGGAGGAATAACGAGGCGAGACTCAATTGTTTAAGGCGTTTACGGTCTTTTCATTCAAGCAGCAGAATAGTGTTAGTGGCGAGAAAATGGCGTAGCATATAAAAACAAACATTCACACATTTCATTTAAATACTCTGATGGTTTATTGAACCCCATTTTAAAAGACTGTAAGTATGGATTTTTTTTTTTCATTGTTCTCTTTACAAAACTACATTTTCAAAGGGGTAACTAGATTCAATTTTCTTTGTTGACGTTCAAAGGTGCCTTTTTATGGTCTCATTGAAATAAATGATTTGACTTTGACTTTGACCCCATAGGTCAAATTGTTGAAGCAATGTAATATTATTTTCTTGGTCTGACCAATTTAACTACTAAACAGTAATTTAACAAAAAAAATTGTAGTTACTTTGGGGATATTTTACCAAGACAGGAACAATGCATTTCCGCGATACCACTGAAGAATACAGACATATTGTTCTCGGGTCTTACTAATTCGTACCGTGAGCGTGGGTGTGTTTACAAACATAAAAACTTACATACACAAACAGCCAGACCCGGAACAACTAACTTAAGGTCATACAAATATTTGTTCTGTGCGGGAATCGAACCCGCGACACGCAGTGCAGCAGCCAATCGCTCAGCCACTACGCCAACCGTATCAACAATAATATTGTAAAACTGCGTTATTTTTTTTTTCACTTTTAGGAATATTAGTACCAAGACTTGAACAAGGTATTTTGACGGAAGAATTCAGAATAATTTGTTGAGTAGAATTCACTGAATCTGTGTGAGTACTCCATTTTCTCATTACTCCATAATCCAGTTCAGCGCCACAGTTTTACGATAGTCATAGTTAAAGTAATAGCAGAAATACGGCTTAAGTGTTGTCGGTTTAACGACTTGTCAATTTAACCGAAGATATTATTGATGCTATATTTAACTGTGCTGATAATAATATAATATTAAACTTATTATAGGACTGTAGTGAGGTCTGTAATACTCGTTAATCTTTTGATTTATTGTTTTATGGTTATCATCTATATTTAGTGGGATGAAGTGTCTTTATTATAACGTGTTTGCCAAGCTGATGCTTAAATAAATAGGGTAAATAACAATACGCAATAGGTCTCCACGCAATGGGTGCCTGAAGATGGTCGGCGTCGCCGAGGCCGGCCCAGGAAGAGGTGGCGAGATGACCTAGACGCGTACTGCGGGGGCTGGGTCGAGGCATCGCAAGACAAAAATAACTGGAAAGACTCGGGGGAGGCCTTTGCCCAGCAGTGGGACACAACGGGCTACTAAAAAAATAAAAAATAAATAACAATACCTATAATAGTCCCACTACAGGGCAAAGGTCTCTTCAACAAGTAAATTTAACAAAACAATCTCTCATCTTGATATATTTAACTCCTAAAAAACCATATTTAAGAATCTATTAATAACGTATGTAAATGACGAACTGACTAATAAATCTAAACAAAACAAAACAAAATAAATATATATTTATATATAAATTTAATTGCATAGGAGGTAAATACACACGGTCCTCACACACACCATAACATACACACACACCCACCTGCAACTCCTCACACACTCACCCACACTGTACACTTAGCAATGCTTAGTTGGCGCTAGCAGTTAAATTTCTTTATTCTCTATATCTGTTTCTGATGCGTGTATTTATATATAGCTATTAAATTGTTAATCCGTAATTCGCTGTAAAACCCGTTTATATTTTAAGATGAATTGTTATAAAGCTATGGATTTTGTGAATAATAAATAAATAAATAAATTCTCACCAAAGCACTGAAGTCACCGACATAGCTCATAGAATAAATATGCAAGTTGAAGCGGCAATGGGCAGGCCACATCGCTCGTAGAATCGATAACCGATGGGGAAGAAAGGTTCTCGAGTGGCGACCACGAACCGGAAGACGCAGCGTTGGTAGGCCTCCCACCAGATGGACCGATGGCATTGTCAAGGTAGCGGGTAACCGGTGGATGCAAACGGCAGGTTTGCAATTAAAAAAATTAATAATAGTCCATGTTTTCTCACGAAATTATCCTTCACCGAGGTCAGATGCGAGCCTTCACCACTGGGCCATCTGCCATGACTTATCTAAACTACGTACCTATAATAAGAAAATATTTGACTTTTCGTATGTTTGTTTGTAATTGATACACTCAAAAAATACTTAACCGTTTAAAAAAATTACTTCATTAATGGAAAGCTACACTATCCCTAAGTGCCATAGGCTATTTTAAAATCAATAAATTTGAAATCTGTAAGGCAAAATTTTCATGAATGAAGTCGCGAACAAAAGTCAGTATTAACAAAAAACACAATTACAAATTTCGGTTCACAAAACCCTAACTGCACCACCTGAGAACTCCAATAACGATATAACAGGTCCACCTCCCCTAAACTGGCTAATTCCGATTACTTTCAACCTCATCCAGTCTATTACTGCCCTCTCCCACTAGATCCAGGCACGTGTCACGATTACGTGTGCATCCGGAGATGTAACTTTATGCAATAGTCTAATTTGCGACACGTGAGGTGGCTACGGTATACAGAATGTTTCAGGAATTGGGAGCCATTACAATGACGTGTTATCCTTAGTTACAACTGGCAAAGTTTACCAGAATCAAAAACACGAAATCAGCAATTGTCGTGAAAAATACTGAAAGATCAAACTCAAAATCATTTCTTTACACAAAAACCATTTACAGGCATTTTTGAGTTGTCAAGGAGTAAGTGGAAGTGTCAGAAAAGCTGAAGCAAGTTGCTCGTTTCAAACAGAAGGTTTCTATGGAGAATAATGAGCAAAAAAACTCTATGAACACTGTTTTAAAATCAATAAAATATTACAAATATAGGTGACATCATTAATGTTTAATCTACTGGTACAATGTGAATACAATGAAAGAAAAACAATAATTACTAGGATTTGGCTAGAAAAAGGTTTAGTTATAAGAAGATCGGATTACGCCCTCCTCCAACCCCCCACACGTCAAGACCCGAAGATAAATTGGTGGTTGAAACAGGTTAGTGGCTGGCTCTGAAGATTGCAGAAGGTTTTCCGCGAACCCAAGGTGGTTCTTGGTCAGTAGGAGTGCATACTGGCTAAAAACCACTTCGAGATATTCTATACCTTTCGGCATCGCCCTGTAGATCACTAGGGCGGTATATCCACTTGTTTATGACAGATTGAGCGGCCAGTAATCTGATTGTGTTAACTGCATTGCACCGGCAATGTTCGAGCTCGCGCGTTGCATATTATGTATGTACCTACCCTGGCCGACAGGGGGACTAGTAACAGGTTTAAATTAATACGATAAACACCTATTGAATAAATCGATCTAGCCGTTGTGTGATAACAGGAATATAAATACTTTTCATCTTTCTTTCTTGGTCATAAACAGTTCTGCGTTATAAATTGAACGTTTGCAGTTGAAGTTTTGTGAAGTGAGAACATTTTCAACGTCGTTACTTCACAGGATTTCGTGCCCAATTTATCAAGAGGCCAAGAAAGCTTTGGCACGATGGACCGACGATTTAAAGAAGGTGGCTGAATGCGGGCTGCCCAAGACCGGGTTGGCCCTGGGGGAGGCCTACGTTCAGCAGTGGACGGCAATATGATGATGATGAATGAAAAACTTTCTATTTAAATAAAGAAAAGAGAATAAGAAGAATATAATAATATTATGCAAAGAATATAAGACCATTAGGAGCAGCCTGTTTGTAAAACTCACAAAATATTTAGTACAAATATTATGGCCAATAATTATTAAACCGTGATGAAATATACAAGGCTTGCGATTAGTCAGTTTCGGGTAAATCACCTAATTAAATTACTCAAAATCCGACTAACCACACGCTTAAATCTACAAAATCATAGCTTTATTACTTATTGACCATAGTATACCTAGACTCTTTAATATATCAGCTCCTGGTTAAGTAAAAGCTGCAGGAAACAATCGGTCTTGGTTAAGCTACGCTTGCCGCAGTCAGTCTGCGGATGGGTGATCATCCATTTCATACCCTCTATGCCTTCAAAGCCGTTGGTTTCGACTGTTATTCGTAGTTCTTTGACAGTCGTTATGGGTAGTTAGAAGTCAGAAAGTTTGACAACCAGTCATACCAAGAGGTTTCGTGTTTCCAGTAATTAGTTTGTCGAGGTCAGACAGGCAGTCGCTCCATGAATTATACTGGTATTCAGCTGCATCCAGTTAGACTGGAAGCCGAACCGAATATAGATGAACAAGAAAAGCTAGGCTAACTAATCATAAGAAATCTAGGAATCAAGAATTCGATCTTACATCGATACTTAAGTGCTAGAAGTACCACATAACATTCTAATCCTAAGTATATACTTTCACCGAATGAGGCGGGAAAGTTTAAAATAATATAAGACGTAATAGCCTAGTTGGTATTCATCGGGGTTTACTAGAAAGTTCCCGCTGAATCGGCGTGTATACTCGGAAAGTGGCTTTGATGACGGAAAATTTGCTTTCGGAAATACAATGAATACAAATATCTAATATATTTCAAAGCTTAATAATAATAAGCTTATTACGTACTGCTGTGACAGTACCCAGTGACAGATTTTGCGTTTGAAGCAGTAGCTTTAAACGCGAAATTTGTGAAGATCATCTTTTAGATCATCGTGGCTCTTCAAACCTCGTTTCTTATCTCCAAATAACCCTTTCCTTGCATCTAACACAATTCGCACGGTATCTAGTGACAAAAGATAAGGTTTAACCTTCAAGCGTTAAGTATCGGACGTCGCGATGAGTGGCTGTGTGTCTTTGTAACCTTATCCGAGCAACACCTTATTACTGAGGTGTTGTGTTTGATACCAAGGTTTCAGCTTTAGATTTGCTGTGTAATTACTGAGATTGGTTGTAACTGCCTCGTGTGTTTGCGCATAAATTTGTGCACTAGGTACAATTATCTTCTGCGCACTTGCTTGCCCAGTTTTGGAGTCTTGAGATTGACCACCGTGGCCGAAATTCGGACGAGAGAATATTATTGTTACTGATATTGATAAGTTTTCAACTGTTTTAAATTCACATTTGGGCCAGTCTCTTTCTTTACATTTATGACTCCTTTAGGAGTATCGAGATGAGTCAAGTTATTTGACGGGACACTGATTATCCACCAGCATAAGTATTAGTGTCCTTGTGCTTATCCTATCTATCGAGTCTCATTCAATGCCCGGTACTTGCCGTTGGAGTACATATACAATAGAGATTTGATTTTGGAGGATGGGCAGCAGCGTCCTTTTCAGTACCGAACACCTATTGCGATCGCCAACATGCATCGGCCAAGCATGGTGATTACGGCTGAACCCCCTTGGAGGAGACCTATGCCCAGTAGTGGGCGTCTAAAGGTTGACATGTTGATGATGATTTGGTTTTGGGCAGTGAAAGAGTTCAATATCATCATCTGCCTAGTCTTTCGCAACTATGTTGGGGCCAGCTTCCAGTTTAACTAGATGCAGCTGAATACCAGTGTTTTACATGTAGCGACTGCCTATCTGAGCTCCACCACCCAGTTACTGGGTAACACGATATCCCTTGGTAGGCTGGTTTGTCACTTTCTGGCTTCTGACTACCCGCAACGGTTGTCATTGAATGACAGCCGGGACTTGACTTTCCGGGGCATGGAAGGGTCTCGGTATGTTTTGCTTGCTTGCGCGTAATGCGAGTTGCTTGCTCCCCATTGTCGACCGGTTTGAACAAGCCCAACGAGTGTGATAACAGGCATATTTGATGATCTGTATACACGAATGCGTCATGCGAGACAAGTGTGTACTCGTACACAAATCCTCCAGCTAGGTTGTGTCGATGGTGGATGGATTTAGGGTCCACCTAGATATTTAAATCCACCCCGATTACTACTTCACTGCGTGGAAACAGACTTCACAGTAGGCCGATTCTGTAAAATTCAAACAACAACTCGCATCTCACATCGCTATTCACTCTCACTTCGCATATGGTTCAAAATGACCTTGATATATTTGACACTTTGAATTGGGTTCGAGTGCGAAGTGAGCGTCGAAGTGACGGGGAATTACCTTACAGAATGCCACTTCTTACGTCATCTCATACTTTATCTGTCAAAATCTCCCTGTCAATTTAGCTCAACTCGCTGACACGCTCGCAAGGGTGGCGCTAGTGTAAATTCGAATTATCAACCGAGTTTTTAGAATGCCAATCAAGAAACCCACAGCGGAATCAGATTCAAAGTTTAGAATGAGGTCTTACGTAAAGAATCACAGCCCAGGTCTCAGTTTGAAATAGATGGTCAACTTTAACAAACAATAGGGTTTACTTAGCCACGAGGGCTTAATATCTATGAGTGAAAATCTGATTAGATGTATTTCGTTTAGAACGCGCTGTCGATGAAGTCTCTTATGTGTGGTAGATTTTTGTAGCCCTAAATTATAATCAACACTTTACAAGTGTATTTAAAGGGTAAAATATAGATGAATTATATCATTGATGACTTAAAATCAACATAATTATTTCTGTATGTTAAAACATTTATCCTCAAATCGTGGCCATCTCATTTTACAGTATAAGTTTCTTATTAGCGACAAACTAAAATATTTTTCCTGTTAAATCGTAACGTAAATAGAATAGTATTTTAACGTCAAATATTGGAAACCCCGTTACGTTACGTTTGTGTTTTCTGTAAGTAAATAAATGATAATGTTTTTATATGCGACAATTTGGGATTGATATTCGAATTAAATGACAATGTCAGATCCTGCCCCACCCATGTACAGAAAAGTAAATTAATGAAAATAATTGTAATGAATATAGAACCTTTCTATAAGTAAATTGTTTTTCTTTAGAACTTGCGGATTACGAAATACCTACCCACAAAATACAAACTAATTTTACCTAAAATATAATTTAACCTATAATCAATGTCATTATTGTTTTTAGATTTAAACGGAAACCGCAAGTTCTACAGTCACTAAGACTAATGTTTAGTTATCAGCAATAAATAAACAGTAAGATGCTACATATTGCACATGACTTTTATTGAGTGGGGCAAAGTTCTATACAGTTTCTGGCAAAGAAACACACAGTTGGCGCAGTGGCTGAGCGATCGACTGCTGCGCAGCGTGTTGCGAGTTCGATTCCCGCCCAGGGTAAACATTTGTGTGATGAGCACTTGTGTTTGCCTTGTGTCTGCGTGTTGTTTATCTATGTATGTATTTTTTAAAAATGTATTTGTGTATGTATATCAGCTGTCTAACACCCATAGTACAGGGTCTCCCTAGTTTGGGGTCAGATGGCCGTGTGTGAAAATGTTTCCACATATTATTATTATTATCAACGAATGAGAGCCGGGACCAACGGCTTTACGTGCTTTCTGCGTTTTACAGAGGGAACTCGGTATGAAATGGACGGTCACCCATCCACAGACTGACCGCGGCAAGCGTAGCTTAACCTTTGACCGCGCGATCGATCTGTATAGCATTTACTTAGCCACGAGCTCCTCCTATGTAATTAAATATAGAATCATCAATCAATAAAGAATCCTAAGCAAAAAGATTATGTGCAGAAACATTATATATGTTCTTGCAATGTATGAGTGAAATTCTTCAAAAATAACAATTGGTTCGTACAAGTAAATCAAATAAAGATATGAATAATATAGGTATGTATGTATATTGAAATCGATATGTTTTACGATAGCAATACACTAGCCCACGCACCTGCCCCTTTTATTGACACATGTTTTATTAAACACAATCCGTTTCACAATGTTTATATTATTATTGAGTTCAGATTGATATTATACAATAGCTACTTTCTATTCTCGAAGGATATTATAAAATATATTGTGATATTTGACTTCGAATATTACTGTCTCAATAATCGAAAATGTTTCCTTATTATCTTCCGTCCTGTCAATCGTAATGATATCACTGATTCACTTCTACCATTCTTCACACAATACCAACATCAAGATGGATATGTAGGTATTGTGTGTGTGGTCCGTGTGGTGTCGCACGTAAAGAATAGCACCATACCATATCTTCCAGTGGGTGTCGTAAGAGGCCACTAAGACCAGAGAATGGGCAGCAGCGTTCTCTGTGCCTTTGTAACAACCATACTGCGATCGCCAATCCGCCTGCCAAGCGTGACGATTAAGGCAAAACGCCGCTTGGGGAGGCCTATGTCCAGCAGTGGACGTCTTTAGGCTGAAATGATGAGGTATTGTGTGTTCTTCGACCTTTCTGTTCCTCTCCATCCATCCATCCACATCTATATTGATAAGATTTTTGGTCACATGCGTTTCATTCCTCTTCTTCACATGCCCATACCAAGACAAACGATTTCCTTTCAACTATCGACGATGTTTCCTTATTATCTTTTTGTCTTTGTTTCACATGTTCCTTGGAGTCGGTGCTACACGTTTTTTCTTCCATTTCGTCTTTTTTAACTGGTACAAGCTCGCCACACTATTCTCAAACAACTGCGACTACTGTAAGCCAGAATCAACAGTGGCGACCACCAGAAAAGCGCCAAAGCAATGAAGCTCGACGAGTCCCAGAGAAACGATTCAACTGTCTTGAATCCCGCCACGAAATTAATCAGAAAAGAACAGCGGAGGAGTAAGGAAAAATATATTTTCCACTTACCTCATAACAAGCAGGAGACAGAACAGGCCAATAGGCACAAATTAGCGTTATTGAATGGGTCCTAAAATGTGAGCTGTTTAAATATGTTACCGATTGGTTAGAGTCTGGTAAGCACGGGCCTTACCGATCAAAATATTGCTATTTGCATACAAAAAGACATCAGCCAAACTTCATGAAATAATCCCAGTTTTTACGATGGGCGGTAAATTATTTCCTTAATGCCTAATTAAATATCTTCAAAATGATGACGAATATAATCAGATCCAGTGTTTCCATTAACGCCGACCACTCGTCGCTAATAAAATACATATTAAAAGAAAACGTTTTCTTTGAAACGAAGCGTCTATAAAATGCTATTTTCGTCAATTCGTGGAAAGTGATTGTCATAACAGAGATGAGTCTCAGAAAACAATGTTGGACTGTCTTTGGGAAGGGCTGAATAAGTTAAGTTGGTGTCAGAATTAGTTGCAGTTTAAAGTGCAAAGTCAAAGTCAAAACATCTATTTCAATTAAACCATTCACAGGCACTACTAGTCAGAAAAGTTGAAGCTATTGAAGCTCGTTCCAAAGCGTAGACTGGTCTCTATGGAGCAGAACGAAAAAGACACTTCATAGATATTGTTTTCAATCACGTTTTTTCAAATCCTGGTTACATTATTTATGTTGCATCTTGCAATTATTGCATCCTAAGACGAGGTTAGATACCCATTCCTCCTTTGATAAGCTTTATACACTGCGTCGCTATTAATTTTGATTAAATATGTGCTTGTCTTCGCGTAGACAGAGGAGCATCTACCCACCACCAATGCGACGTCACCAACACGAAATGAGAAAATATATTAAAAAAATACCTATATATCTTGTAACTATAAGCCTAGCTAGCATTTCAAACCAAAGTCATCATCTGCCTAGCCTTGTCCCGACTATATTGGGGCGGCTTCCAGTCTAATCGGATGCAGCTGAATACCAGTGTTTTACATGGAGCTATTCTATCTCACCTCGACAACTCGGTTACTGGGTATCACGATACCCCTTGCTAAGACTGGTTGTCAGACCATAACGACTGGCAGAGATCTACGCATGACAGCCGAGAACGGCTTTACGTGCTTTCCGAGCTTTCCGAGGCACGGAGGGAACTCGGTATGAAATAGACCATGGACCATTGGACCATTCATTCACTAGTAGCTTTGCTTTTAGCCACACAGTTTTAGCTTTTATTTAGCCACTGAACTCTCTAAACCAAACCAAAGTAAAGGCTACCTACTGCAGTGCGTCAGCGATGTTTGCTGAGGCTCAGGTGGACGGCTTTCACGCCATTATACGGAAGAGAGCAGCATCGCTGATGCGAAGGGTGAGGGGCAGTCCCAACGGCTACCTGAGTGTAATTGCTGAATACATCCATAGTCCTATTTGGAGGCATTGGATAAGGTTGCATGTAGTATAGGCTTGTGTGTAAGATACTAACATAGTTTTAAGGTATTTCTATGTATTACTAACACCATATGGACCTAAAGTCTGAATTAAATGTTTTGAATTGAATTTGAATTTGAAAATCTCTTCATTGCGAACCCACCATACCACTGGCCATATATTACTGGTGGTATGGTGGATCTAAAACTATACCACTCACCTAACCAAACCCAAATGATTCACCAACAATATTATAGAGGGGATCTGACGCTCGGCGGCCGTTACCGAGACACCGATCGCTTAGCTCTCTCGTCTTCACGCTTTAATGATCACAGTTCTATCCTAACTAGCTCTCGGCGGCCGTCGAGCGCTGCGCTTGCTTGCCTTCACGGTTTAATCCTAACCTAACCCAAATGATTTTCTCAGTGGTATAGTTTTCTATCTCTCAGAAACAAAAGGCAGATAGGCCGCGCGGAACACAGTGAAGCCACCAAAGCAAATACAAATTCAAAAGCGATTACCTGCAATGTCGTGATTGTATTCGCTTTTGTATTTCTTTTTTTTATTTGTATATGTTATTTTTAACGTTGCGGCGCTTGACCCTTGTCTGTACAGCACAAAGCGCGATTCGCTTTGGTGGCTTTGTATTTGCTTTGATGGCTTCACTCTCAGTGTTCCGTGCGGACTATCTGCCTTTTGTTTCATAATCTGAGATCTACCTACTAAACTTCTGATCATCTCTTCCCATTCCTCGCTCAATCATTAATTGCTTCGCCGAATCTCTGTCTGGTTTGAACGCGGTTTTTGTGTATACTCTGTAGCAGTTAGGGACTAATTAGGCTTTGTTTATCATTAACTAGTGTTCGCCCGCGGCTGTTCTCAGGGAGGCGGCTTGATTGATGTGTTTTGAGAATAATTCGGACAAAATATAGGGAGTTAGAGTTGTCTGTCCGTCTGTTTGGCTTTGTTAGGGCAAGACACGCGAGTCTGACATTATTTTAAGGACGTTGTAATAATAATAATAATATGTGGGGACATTTTTCACACACGGCTATCTGACCCCAAACTAGGGAGACCCTGTACTATGGGTGTCAGACAGCTGATACACATACACAAATACATTTTTTTTTTGTAAATACACACATATATATATAAACAACACCCAGACACAAGGCAAACATAAGTGCTCATCACACAAATGTTTACCCTGGGCGACAATCGAACCCGCAACACGCTGCGCAGCAGCCGATCGCTCAGCCACTGCACCAACCGTGTCGTTGTGCGTGGTTTGAATATTTTTTCTTTATTAGTATGTCGTGATGGCCCAGTAGTTAGGTCGCCCGCCTGTCAACTGGGCACGAGCAAGTACCAATGTGACTTTATCAATATCATATGTATTTTGGCAGTTTATCTTGGACATCACTGACATGGGTGAAGGAACACATCGTGAGGAAACCTGGACTTATAATTAATATAAGTCTGAAATCACCAATCCGCCTTGAGCGCACGTGGTGATCAATGCTCGTGTCTTCTCTGTATGAGAAGAAATTAGTTAAAAATTAGTTCAATTGGCAAATTCAAATTCAATGTACCCGAACGTCGTAGACACGAGGTTTGTGGATTATTTAAATCAAAATCAAAAGTAACAGAAGATACATATTTTGTTTTTTGGTAATATTTTAAACTATTGCACTATTGCAAGGACACGAATAATTATAGACCCGTTTCAGTTTTGCCGGTTTTCAGCAAAGTGTTTGAAAAAGTAATGCTTAACCAAATGCTCAGTCATTTTAATTGTAACAACATCTTACATGACCAACAGTATGGTTTCACCAGAGGGCGTTGTACTACTGACGCCGGTGTCACCTTAATTAAGCATATCTTTAAAGCATGGGAGGATTCGCAAGATGCTATTGGCATTTTTTGCGACCTCTCCAAAGCATTTGATTGTGTAAATCACGAAACACTGCTCTTAAAGCTTGAGCATTACGGACTGGGTAAACAAGCGCTTAGCTTAGTAAAATCATATTTAAGTGATAGACTGCAGCAAGTTCAAATAAATGGTGTTAATTCATCAGGCTTAAAAGTAAAAATGGGGGTACCGCAGGGCTCCATATTGGGTCCGTTCCTCTTTTTAGTTTATATAAACGATTTACCTCATTTACTGAAAAATCAACCACAAATGGTGTTATTTGCTGATGATACTTCATTGATTTTTAGAGTAAATAGACGGGCACAGCACCTTGACGACGTAAATGACGCCATGCTTAAGATTCATAATTGGTTTACTGTAAATAATTTAGTATTAAATGAGAAGAAAACTAAATGCATAAGATTCGCTTTGCCGAATGTTAAGAGTAATGAATGTAACGTTGTATTGAATAAGGACATACTTGAATTCGTCGAAAGGACTGTTTTCCTAGGGATTACGCTTGATTCCAAGCTACAGTGGGGTCCTCACTTAACATCTCTTGCAGGGCGGTTAAGTTCAGCCGCTTACGCTGTCAGAAAGATCCGGCATTTGACAGACGTGGATACCGCTAGGCTAGTATATTTTAGCTATTTTCATAGTATCATGTCTTACGGTATTTTGCTATGGGGACGGGCTGCAGATATGGATTCTATTTTTATACTGCAAAAGCGGGCTGTCAGAGCAATCTATAATCTCCGCAAACGCGAATCTCTAAGAGAATTGTTTAAACAGATTAACATCATGACGGTACCTTGTCAATATATATATGAAAACATTATGCATGTTCGAAAAAATCTTCATCTTTTTAATAAAATAGGTGACAGACATAATGTTTATACTAGAAATAGGAACAAATTAGATCAGCCAAGCTTCAGATTGTCAAAAGTACATACTTCTTTTATGGGGTACTGTGTAAAATGCTATAATAAAATACCACTTGATATTCTACAATTGAATGAAAAACAATTTAAAACATGTATTAAGCGCACACTATGTAGACAAGCATATTATAAGTTAGAAGATTACATCAATGATAAAGATGCTTGGCTAAATGCTGGTCCTGCTCCACAGCCAGTTTAGGGAATTTCCAAATTGGAAGAAAAGGATGTTTCCTACCCCTTTTTCTATTGACATGAGTAACGAGTATCGTTATTATTATATATAGATATTTTTAAATTATTAACTTTTCACACTTCATATGATAAAATAATATACATTGGAAACCTTAGTTTTGTATAATTTAGCAGCATTATTTCAATTTTGTAAATGTGAATACCATGGAGCCATGTATATTAATACCTTTATGTTTGACAAAAATTAACATGGCGGTTGGGAGTATTGTCATGCTCGCTCAAATGTCTCGCTGATGGTGGCGCGTGTGTTGGATCATTCGGCTCCCTTCAAAATGGTTGAGCTAAATGGTGCTGATTCACGCGTCATGTTCGTGAACGGGCGCTGTCAGTGGAGATTGGTCAGCTCTTATCTGCCATGAATTAGATGCCACTTTATCTTGCTTCTTTTTTGGGTTTTGTATTGTTAGATTACCTTCATCGTTTTCACATATAGAAGCAACAAGAATGTAACCAAACTTTGTAAAAACTTGATTTAAAAGAGTGTCCGTGGAGTTTCTTGCTCGTTCTTCTCCATAGAGACCTACCTACGTTTTGGAACGAGCAACTAGCTTCAACTCTCTGACTAACTGACCGACTCCTTGACAATTCAAAAGTGCCTGTAAATGGTTTAATTGAAATAAATGCTTTGACTTTGACTTTGACTTGACTTTGACTTTATTTATTTTGAAACCACAACCATAAACCACAAAGCTTAAAAAATATATTTATTATGTAAAATGGAGGGCTCACAGGACATCAAAAAAACTCGTCCGCATCGCTCTCAATGGGACAAGTGCCCAAAAGGCTAGCAGCATTATCACGTTGAATGGCAATGCTAATTCTTTGGCCCAAGAAAAGGCCAGCCCTCTGGTCACGTGAAGAGTCGACCAGCTGCTTAGCAATGTCCCTAAAAACATGGTGAGCACTCGGGCCCCATGGCCCTAGTATTCAACCCCAAACGGCTCAAACATAGAACTTCCAAAAAGGTTGTTATATAGATAATTAACTTTAAAAACTGTTTCGAAACACACATTGATTAGGACAAACTGAACCTTTACACGAAGATTACGTAAGTAAATAGTGTAAGTAGGTACCTAGGTGTGTGGCTATCTAATCGAGAGTGTATTGAACTTATATCTATGTAGTGTAACGAAATAGATAGTAAATATGATGGTGTCTTTGATTTGAAGAGCATAGGAAAACTATGTTTATCACTGTTTTGTGTAACATAATTCTTCTATTTTCATCCGGAAACGTCACCTACATGTTATGTTTTATTTGTAGATAATAATAATAATAATAAATGTTTATTTGTACACAGAAAAAAACATATCCTATAAGTACACAAGGATTAAAAAAAAAAACATTGTACAATAGGGTCACATTAAAGGGTAAACGAATTACTCCTAAACTAGGCCAAAAGCTTGTGTTTTAGGAGTCAAAGTTCCTCCAGATATTATGGCATACAAATTAAGCGTCATGCAAGTACTTATTTAAACAACAGCGTAAATTAAACAAAAAGCCTTATATGAAATACAGTATTTAGTTATACTATGATACAATTGCAATAAGATTTTCGGTTTCTTCATACTTCAACTTCTGCAACCAACTTGTTAGTTTGATTTTAACTTCATGTTTAGTCAGAGAGTAAATAGGCATAAGTTTATGTATTCTATTATACAATCGAGAGTTAGTTGCCGCCAATTGTCGGCTGGCAAAGGACAATGCCAGAAACTCTATAGAACTTTGCCCCACTCAATAAAAGTCATGTGCAATATGTAGCATCTTACTGTTTATTTATTGCTGATAACTAAACATTAGTCTTAGTGACTGTAGAACTTGCGGTTTCCGTTTAAATCTAAAAACAATAATGACATTGATTATAGGTTAAATTATATTTTAGGTAAAATGAGTTTGTATTTTGTGGGTAGGTATTTCGTAATCCGCAAGTTCTAAAAAAAAACCAATTTAGTATGGAAAGGTTCTATATTCATTACGATTATTTTCATTAATTTACTTTTTCTGTACATGTGTGGGGCAGGATCTGGCATTGTCATTTAGACCGGCATTGGACTATATCACTCACACACGGGAGTGCCTTTGCGTCTTTTTAGCTTAGCATAATCTAAATGTAGCGTAGATATTAAGTGTTTGTGACCCAGTGTTCCACCGGGCATAAAGACGTACTAGTGCGAGTTTACCAATTTCATAATACCTTGACATTGTGCTTACCACACTAGCTTTACACAGAGAGGGTTGGAAAGGAGGAATGGAAACCTTTGGCCAGTGGGACAGTAAAAGGCTAAAAAGAAATGAATTAAACCTGGCTTTGACTGACCCATTTTCTGAAATATACGAATAAAAGTTAAGAAATTTCTCTAACAATATCCTCCTCCATTTACAAAACGATAAACTTAAACAAACAAATATTACAATACACTCGGTAAGCAGCCATATTTAATTAAATGTCAACGAGTAATTGCTTTGCTCTGCTTCGCTGATATTAAGAGACAGGTGGCGCCGCCTAGCGGGTTCCCAGAGCGTTACATGTCTTTGCAATTATTAACATTAGTTAGGTGTGTCATTTAAGCATCTCTAATTTTTTGGTAATAAAATATAGCCTCTAACCACACCTACGACACTTCATACAAACAAAACGATTTAATTTTGACGACACGGTTGGCGCAGTGGCTGAGCGTTCGACTGCTGCTCAGCGTGTTGCGGGTTCGATTCCCGCCCAGGGTAAATATTTGTGTGATGAGCACTTGTGTTTGCCTTGTGTCTGGGTGTTGTTTATCTATAAATGTATGTATTTAAAATATATTTGTGTATGTTATAGTGTTTCGGTTCAACTCAAAACTATATTTACTTTTCATAAGCATAAAATCATTCATCGCACGTTATGTCTACATGTTATAATATTTGTTTGTTATTTGTAACTTGGAATCTTATGAATAGAATGTGTTTATCTACTTACGCTTTTTTATGCTGTTCCTGTCGTCATCCTTTGTAATTTATTCCTGTATAATTGGATCAAATTAATATTTACAAACCTGAAAAATAAATAATGTTTTGCTTTGACATGTCTGTCAGTGACAGTCGTCAAATTGACGACCGCAAACATTTCTTCTAAAATAAGTTTTCGGCTACTAACGTAAAACCTCTATGTTGTATATCTTGTAAGCTTGTTTGTCTGTGTTAGATAGTAAACGGCTGAACACCCGCTGTATTATCGTGTGTTCCTTTAGATCTGATTCGCACTAATATTATAATAAAAATTACTAAAATAAATGGCATCCGACAATTATTGAGCCTGGCCGTTGCTATATAAAAAACGATTTGACCGTTCTAGAAAGAAGATTCATAATTGGATTTTTTATGAATTTTGGAAGAGCGGTCAGAAAAGGAACCTGTCAAATGGGAGTCTGGATTTCGGAGCAGTTTGGTAAACACGCGGATTGCTCATACGCATACGTTGCTGGAGTCTGGATTTCGGAGTCGTTTGGTGAACACGCTGATTGTTCATACGCTTACGTTGCTGGAGTCTAGATCTCGGAGCCGTTGGGTGAACACGCTGATTCCCCATACGCTTACGTTGCTGGAGTCTAGATCTCGGAGTCGCTTGGGTAACACGCTGATTACCCATACGCTTACCTTACTGAAGTCTACCAGTCTACTTACTGAAGTCTACCAGTCTGCAACCGAGAGTCGGTTTAGAGGCTAAGTCGAGCTGTCACGAGCCTCTTGCTGCCCAGGGCTGGTCCTACTGACCGCCTGGGGGGGCCTCCGTCCCCGAGCTGATCGCGTCAGACTTCTCTTCGGCTGATCCTGTGCGCCGGCCAGGCTGGGGATCATAATCCTCCTGGGTACTGCCTAACCTTAGTGCGTTTAGGTCAGTGCTAACTTTTATACTTACAATTGTTTTTGATACTCATCACATTTTAACTTTCGTGTGAGAGCTTTTTAAATTCAATACGTACAATTCTGCATAGCCTTTTATTTCTCGTAAATTATCAGAATTGTTACAATGTATATCAGCTGTCTGACACCCATAGTACAGGGTCTCCCTGGTTTGGGGTCAGATGACCGTGTGTGAAATGTCCCCACATATTACTATTAATTATCTACACTACTACCAAAATAACAGACTGTACAAATACGTGCGTGTGTATGTGTGTATGTTAACGCGCCGCGAGAACTAAAAGCAGTTTCGAGAGCACGTTCGATGCGGGAAGAGGTGAGGGACGTGTTTGGGGGGGTTTAGGCAGTCGCATCATGAACACTGGTATTCAAGTCCATCTGGTTAGACTGGAAACCGAACCAGACATAGTTGGAAGAAAGCTAGACAGATGATGATGAGCCTGTTAGTCACTCTTTAGTCTTAGTCTAGCCACACCTCGGACACTTCATACAAAACTTGCAAAATAATTACCTATTACTACTACAAAACCAAATGACGTCTGTACACGTGCAAATGTGTGCGTAAATTTAAGTAGGGTTGAATCAGTTGGGTGTTGCATAATAATGCTTGAAACCCGAAGGTTTCAAGCATTATTATGAAGTGATCTTGTCCGAGCGTTCAATTATTTATTTCTTAAAGAAATAAAATAAATGATATTTGATTTTGAATACTCGGATTTGTAATTAAATAAAAGTAATATTATAGTATTTATTATGTAAAGAGGTTTATTTATTCATCAATAATGGTAAATTAAGGTACCTAATTACAAAATATGGAATTCACGATCGCCCCGTACCATTACGCGGCAACGCAATGGGGCGACGACGCGACAAAGTTAGTGCGTAGGGTACTACTTTTCAATTCCAAGAATGAATAGAACGTGAAAGAAAGGGACATAAGTACATAACTAAGACAATAAAGAGAGAGAGCAATATTAATAGCTGGTAATGTTGGTATGTTATTATTACGGAAGTTTTAATTGTATTATTATAAAACGACGAAAACTTGGAAAATAAATGAATCATCGAGATTAAAACTAATAAATAAAACTTAAAACAAAATAACTCGCAAAATTGTGTGTTTGTGTCAGCAGTACCTACAGCGCTGCAGTTCTTACGATTTTGAGCGCCCTGGCTAAAGAGTCGGCGGTTAGCCCCTCCGGTGCGGGGTCGAGGGTGCGGTATCTGATATAGCGCGGGGAAGGGAGTGTCCCTTCTGTACGTAGTACTATTAAGTATTCTGTGGTCTAGCCTTAGCTAAATACTAGTATGGTGGTATATCATTCTACTAAATGCAAGCGTTTAAAGGTTTAGGGTCCGCTCGCCCCTTAGATCTTGCCCATCATCATCATCATCATTTCAGCCGAAAGACGTCCACTGCTGGAAATAGGCCTCCCCCGAAAGGGAGTGTTTGCCATAATCGCCACGCTTGGCAGGCGGATTGGCGATCGCAGTATGGTTGTTACAAATATGCTTAGAGAACGCTGCTGCCCATTCTCTGGTACGTCCCTTAGTCGTCTCTTACGACACCCACGGGAAGATATGGGATGGTGCTATTCTTTACGTCCGACACCATACGGATCTTGCCCCTTTCGATTAAAATGTTCCACTCACCCCGTTTTTTATTATTTTGGTGTAGTGATTCGCCCCTTGCGACATTTCCTTGGAAATGTTACCAAAAAAGGTATAGTTAGACAGAAAAATGCATGCATTATTAAAACAACGCCATGTTTAATTTAAGTCTACGTTTAGATAAATTGTGTGCGTACTTATGACTACTTTACAAATTATGGATAATCTACATTGTTGTGTTTTTGACATTGTATTTCGACAATTTTTATAATTTTATTTTGTTGTATTCAAATAATATAATAATAATAATATTATATGTGGGGACATTTTCACACACGGCCATCTGACCCCAAACCAGGGAGACCCTGTACTATGGGTGTCAGACAGCTGATATACATACACAAATACATTTTAAATACATACATATATAGATAAACAACACCCAGACACAAGGCAAACACAAGTGCTCATCACACAAATGTTTACCCTGGGCGGGAATCGAACCCGCAATACGCTGCGCAGCAGTCGATTGCTCAGCCACTGCGCCAACCGTGTCGTCGAAGTAAATTAAAAGTTGCTGACAGTACTCTTAAAGTTTTAAGCATATATAAATGAATATTTTTTTCTTTAAGTAGTAAAGTCGCTATTTACACCAAAATTAAAAAAAACGGGGTGAGTGGAACATTTTAATTGAAAGGGACAAGATGCAAGGGGCGACCGAAACCTAAACCCTTTTAAAGTACTTTTGTCCTTAAACTGCTCATTTCCAAAGAATTTTTTAAAAGAATAAAACTATTTGAAGAAACAAAATGTAAAAAAATTCTAGTAAAAAGTACAATTGTGTGCACAAGTGTCCGCGACTCCGCGCACTGTTTCAGAACGTGTGTGCTCAAGATAAAACATCCGCGAGCAAATAGTGTCGGACAAACATTGGAGCGCATCTGTGCGCGATTGTACAAACACAATACCTTGGTCTATGTGCTTATGTGAACAGAGGAAGAAGCTTTTCGACACGGTCTTCGATTCTTGGGTGTGAAGCATTATGTTACTTATAATATTTGTGTCGTGATAGTGAATCCATATAAACTAATACTAGCTTTCGCCCGTGACTTCGTCCGCGTGGATACGGTTATCGCGGATGCAGACGAAGTCCCGGATTAAAAAATAGCCTATGTCTTTCCCCATGTTTCAAGCTATCTTCATACCAAATTTCATCAAAATCGGTACAGCCGTTTCATTGTGAGAGCGTAACAGCCAGAGTTACTTTGGCACACGACTTTCGCAATAATTTAGTATGGGGGTATGGTTTTTCTGTTTTGCTAATCTCAGAACAACTGATCCGATTCTTAAAAGCTATATTTTACAATTAAAAGCTATATTTTACCATTAAAAGCTATATTTTACCATTAAAAGCTATATTTTACCATTACAAGCTATATTTTACCATTACAAGCTATATTTTACCATTAAAAAACATTAAAGCTCCGTTAAATTCACGCGAATGAAGTTACGGACAAAAGCTAAAGATAAACTCGGAAGAAAGTCTGCCTATCAGTTTGTTACATTTGAACCGCTGAACCTATGATAATGTAATTTGGTGCAAACAAAGAACCTAAACGAAGAAAGAAAAGACCTAGGCTACTTTTTAATTTGGGGCTTGCATCTGTCTCTGTGACAATCGACTTAAACGCAGATAAAGTAGCGGGAAAAAGATAGTTAATTTTTTTACAGGTTGTCCAACGACCGATACACTTATAGCATACATAGTAGGTAGTACAATTAATGAATAATACCAAACAAACGCTCTGAGTTACGCACAAAAATTAAAATGGAAGTGGGCAGGACATGTTGCGCGGCTAACAGACCATAGATGGACCAAAAAAGTAGCTTTCTGGAACGGCCCACTAGGCAAAAGAACAAGAAATAGACCTATTACAAGATGGGAAGATGATATTAAAGCAATAGCTGGTCCAAACTGGAGACAAGTAGCTGAAGACAGAGCCAAATGGGCATCACTGGAGGAGGCCTTCACCCATTCTGGGGTTCCGATAGATTAAGGCGCGTCCCTGTGCAAAACGCAGCGCTAGCCGTTTTTTGTTCAGTTTTTCAGACCTAAATACTCTATATCCAAAAGAAATATCAACAAATAAAAAATAGATTAAATTTCTACATAATCTTGACTCCAAAATGGTAGATCTGATTTTTGTTTACGAAGTATAGTATTTAACTAATCTCCTCACAACGAAACCACAGAAATGAGAAATAATTATTGAAAACATGCATCTTCTCGGCAAGTAACCATTAATTCATTTTTTTACTAACACTAATGGATAGGCAATTTTTTAAAGAATATTTTGGTAGAATTTTTTTTTTCAAAATCCCAATATTTGATTTTATAAAGATTTAATTCTAAAATCTGCGCGTATTTCGCTACTGTATCTCTTGCGCGGCGCAAAGGTAACGAATGCTCAAGGTTATTTGCTCAGGGTACCGCCTTAAATAAAAATTAAGCAACTAAACAGACTATGATATAATACATAGGATACACATAAAATTATATCTAATAAGAGAAAAATAAAAAACATAGAATAAACTAAATAAAATGAACACATACATAGATCTTAAGAAATGTAAATGACAATGCCAGATCCTGCCCCACCCGTTTACAGAAAATGTAATTTAGTAAAATAATTGTAATGATCATAGAATCTTATTATAATAAATTGTTTTGCTTTAGAACTTGCGATCTTGTGAACTTGCGTTCTTGGTTTGTTTCCACGAGACAGGCTCGAGTGTGGAGTTGTGTGGAGTTCATTAGCAAAATGCTTCCTTTGTGTCTTATATTTGTTTTTTTTTTTGAGAACCTAATTGATAATATAGACTGTTGTAGATTATAAGGCGATGTAAAGAACTTTTTTGTTGGCAAATGAACAACATTATTATTATTACTTGCGGATTACAAATCAATGCTAAAAGGAATGCAAATACAGTTTTTTGATTTAAACAGAAACGGCAAGTTCTGCAGTCATTAAGACTAATGTTTAGTTATCAGCAATGAATAAGCAGTAAGATGCTACATATTGCAAGCTTGTACATGACTATTATTGAGTGGGGCAAAGTTGCCCCACTCAATAATAAAGCCCACTGCTGGGCAAAGGCCTCTTCTCATACAGAGAAGACACGAGCATTGATCACCACGTGCGCTCAAGGCGGATTGGCGACAGTACTTAGTAGTTCTCTATAAAGGCATGAATTGCCTGAATTGGTAACACGCAGCCATCTTGCAGGAAAGCTATCACTTTTCTATAGAGATAACAGTTGGGTTATCTACAATACTAGACAATAATATGATAAGGTTAACATGTTGACACCTAACATGGCTGTGTTGAATCAACAATCTCATAAACCCACGTCTAAATGGTAGGCAGAGAGCTTGCTTAGTATGGGTCGAATCATTTTTTGTGCAGGTACTTCATTTGGCGTATTTGTGCAAATATTCGCCTTATTTGTATAATTCTTAGGGCTGATTATTCAATAGTCAGATAACTTTTATCTGAGGAATAAAAATGGCGGTTTGACAGCTTATGTATAGAAAATATTATGTCAAACCGGAATTTTTATTCCTCAGATAAAAGTTATCTGACTATTGAAAAATCAACTTCATTTTAGTGAGCATAGGGTATATTTCCAAGATTATATTGGCATACTTATTTGTAATGGCTACGCAATTGCAAGTACGTCAGTTCAAAGTACACTCACGTGCAAAGAAAATAAGCCATTCGGCCAAATCTAAAACTTTGTGATTTTTTCGTTGATTTGCATACAGATATGCACATGAGCTATTACTTTCATGTACATAATTTAAAAAGAAGGTTGGCTAAGTAAACTCAGTATGGATGACGGTACTGGTTAAGATACGCTTGCCGCTGCGGTCTGTGGATGGGTGACCACCCATTTTATTCCGAGACCCCTCCGTGCCTCGGAAAGCACGTAAAGTTGGTCAGGGCTATCACTCGTAGATCTTCGATCGTCGTTAAGGGTAGTCAGAAGTCAGTCTGACAACTTACCAAGGAGTATTGTGTTACCCATTAACTGCGTTATGGAGATCAGGGACTCAGTTGCTTGATGTAAAACACTGGTATTCAGTTGCAATTCAGCACGGTAAGACTAGAAGCCAACCGCAGTATAGTTGGAAAAAGGCTAGGCAAATGGTGTGCAAAATTAAAGAGTGATTTTCTCGTTGAGTCCGTATGAAGACATGCACATGAGCAATATTTCTTTATATGCTTTAAATAAATTGCGACAAAAATCTACGAGATAGATGTTTTTGAATTTTCCGTAGTGTAGTGACCACATTATTTTGCACGTGAGTGTATATCACTTAAAGTTTTATTGTATGTCTCTGTTGATGCTCTAGTTAGACCCTCTGACTTGGTTACTATGACCCCATCAGGTTTACAACAATACCTAGTTATACAGTTAGTTAAATAAAAAAAGAGATTACGTAAATTCGTCTAAATCTACACCAATAATAGATTTAAAAAATACATCAGCATAAAAAAATTGTTTATAATATCTAAATATGTACCTGAGACTGTTTCTTTCACGCAAAAATGTACAGAATTCACGAATCCGATTTTGTATATCATTAAAAAAAAATGAAAACTTTACTTATATAACTACAAATTCTAGTAAGACTACAGAAACAGCAATACGCAGACAGCATTGAGAACAGCTCTGTTAAAGATGATGACATTTCGAGAGATCAAAAGATTGCCTCGACTACCAATACATTTAATCTGACGTTTACAAGCAGCTCTCACCATAATTCTTTTCGTAAAATAATATTTCTTTCTTTCAGACGAGAGCAGTTATTTCCTTATCTCTGCTATTAACTGTAGAAGGTAATGAAATAAGAAACCTGTCAGACATTTTTCCTGTATACGTGAAATTTAACACTATTAGTTGTCGACCCGATAAATTGATATAATAAGTCATCATCAGCCGAAAGACGTCCACTGTTGAACATAGGCCTCCCCATAGAACAAAACAACGAGCGGCAACCTGCCGCTTGCATCCACCGGTTACCCGCGGCCTTGACGATGTCGTCAGCCCATCTGGTGGGAGGCATACCAACGCTGCGTCTTCCGGTTCGTGGTCGCCACTGGGTTGCCAACCCACAACATTACGACATCCTAAAGGTTCATAAAACATTAAACGTGCCAACATACTGAATTGCATGCCTATACAATGTAGGCTCAATAAAATATGGTGTGTATATATACGTGGGTCATATGCGAGAGCCGTTATACGATTACTATTGAGTTACCGAACTCCGCACTGCGTGCTACTTCTAGTGTGTGTCCTTTGTAACACGGCTTTTTCACTGATAAAGATGGAGAAAAAGAAGCAAACTATAAAGACAGAGACAGACAGGGACGGACAGTCTCCTGTGTGTCATTGCCAACGAAGTAGGCTTGTCATCATCATCTGGCCTGCATCATAATCATCTTCTTGCTGCTTTATTCTTGCATTACTCTGTTGTAGCCATCATCGTCCCCTTTCATAGCATTATTATCATCTTCACATCATCCATCAATCGTTTCTTTGGTCTAAACTTGAACATCATTTGCAGAGAAAACCCCGTAGCGCTTAGCTACGAGATAAATTATGTTCTTTTATCAAGTACATTTCGGAAAGTGTGCTTTGGTATTGTACAGTTTAATTCTCCTGTCCCCATTCCATGATCGGACGAGCAGAGATATGGCAAAGCGTCACCGCTAAATACAGTTAAAATCCAAACCAAGTGCTTTGCTGATTGATTGTGCGAATTGCCAGACTGTGGAATTCACTGCCTGCCTCTTTATTCCCCGCTAAGTATAACCTGGGTATCTTCAAGGCACGAGTGAACCGGTTTATCCTAGGCAAGCGTGCTCCACCTTAGGCCGCATCATCACTTAACATTTAGATGAGTTGCGGCCAAAGGCAATAATTTTAAAAAAGGTACTTAAGAATTTCAGCACTCATCAACGATTCAATAAATAAACTGAACCAAATAACACTTGAATTAAAGCTGAATGCATAGGCCGTTATTAGCATGTGCACTAAACAATGAAAGAAAGTGAGCGTCGAACAACGAATCTGTTCTCTTGACACACAAAGCTTCAGAACCGTACTGTGAAACAATGGACACACGCATAGTGTCAAGTGTCAGTAACAAGGCATGCTTTCTTCAGAGCACAGACTACATTATAACTCTCAAACATCAAACAATATCAGTCTTACTTCGTAGAATATATGGTTGATTTTACTAAGAACAGGATATAGACACCTTTGATTTTGAGCCACTTGAAAATACATTCAACTTTTGTATGAACGATATTATGTTATTTCGGGATTTTTCCATGTTTAAATAGGGATAAGCAGGAGTGTAGGGTGTCATAACATTATAGGCGGTGTTAGATTATCGGAGGCTAGTCGCCTACACGACTTTGTAACAGGTTTTTCTAAGGAATATTATGTTATATGATTTTATTGCCTGGTTCAGGGATATCTTTGGAATTAAATTAGTGTTGTACAAGGAGTAACTGATATGGAGTAAAACTACATGGAATTTTAGTAAGGAAATAACTAAGTAGATATTAGATGACAAGAACGCACTTTCCTTGTTATCAAATATCTTGCATTAACGAAGATTCTTTTTACGAACTGCTCTTTACGAACTTTTTACGAACTGTTAGGTTGGTCTTGTCATATACAAGCTTTTGTCCACTTTCATTTGCGTGGAAGTCATTATAAATAACCTACCTTAATACAGCTTATTAAATAGCACTCAACAAAAGTGTACCTATCCATTGGTGAAAGAATTTTGTATACGGACTAGTAGTTTCAAAGATTATCGTTTACAAACACACTACAGTTCTTTACAGTCTTCAATAAAATCTACTTCATCTGCCTAGCTTTTCTTAAGTATATTAAGGTTAGCTTCTAGTCTAACCGGATGCAGCTGAATACCAGTGTTTTACATGGAGCGACTGCCTATCGGACCTCCACAACCCAGTTACTGGATAACACGATACCCCTCGGTAAGACTGGTTGTCAGACTTTCTGTTTTCTGACTACCTATAACGACTGCCAAAGATCTACAAATGACAGCCGGGACCAACGGCTTTACGTGCTTTCCAAGGCACGGAGGGAGCTCGGCTCAGATTATGAAACAAAAGGCAGATAGACCACGCGGAACACTGAGAGTGAAGCCAAAAAAGCAAATATAAATTCAAAAGCGAATACCTACAACGCGCTTCGTGTTGTACTGTAGTCAGTATAGCACGGAACGCCGCGCCGCATCGTTAAAAAAACAAATAAAAATACAAATACAAATACAAATTCAAAAACAAATACAAATACAAATTAAAAAACAAATACAATCAAGAGATTGTAGGTATTATCTTTTGAATTTGTATTTAATGCTTTTATGGCTTCACTCTCAGTGTTCCGTGCGGTCTATCTGCCTTTATTGTTTCATAATCTGAGGTATAGAAGTACAGATTCTCAAATGACGTAGCTCTTGTCATTCCGGGATCTCAGACTAGTACCTATATTCCATTAAATGGAAATACCGAGAAACATATTACTTTCATGCTCGAACATTCGAAATTATCTTGTTTTGGATCGAATGTCAGGAGAATATTCAAGGAATCCACAATTAGTTTGTGAATTAGAATTCCCTATTTTTTTCATGTTGGTTCTCTTAAAAAACTGTTATTTTTTATACTAATGCAATGTTGTATAACGTTTTGAAACCCCGACGAAAGTCTCGGTATGATATGAATCACACATTGACCTCGCGATCCTCCTTCATCGCGGGCAGAAGATGGTGTAACATAATTAGTGTGTTCGTCCATTTCAATACATTACGGTGAAATTACTTTATAACTGTAGCTAACAATCAATCGATGGCAGTAATTACTTCTCATTAACACCGCTGACATTCAACCTTTGTTGACTCCGTTATTTTAACGGGATGAAGTATCATACTGCTTGTCAATGTCAGGTAAGAAGTGGCTTTGTCTTTTGTAAGTTTTCATCATCATCATCATTTCAGCCCAAAGACGTCCACTGCTGGACATAGGCCTCCCCAAGGGGGGGTTTTGCCATAATCGCCACGCTTGGCAGGCGGATTGGCGATCGCAGTATAGTTGTTACAAAGGCACAGAGAACGCTGCTGCCCATTCTCTGGTAAGTCCCTTAGTCGCCTCTTACGACACCCACGGGAAGATATGGGATGATGCTATTCTTTACGTCCGTAAAAGTTTTATTCTGGGCTATTTGTGCAAAGTTTTTATTTATTTATTTCAATAACTATCTACGGTTACATCCAATCCATCCGTGTAGAGAGTAAACAATTTTTTTTTTAGCCTGTATATTCCCACTGCAGGGCAAAGGCCTCTCTACTCTTCTTCCACTTCTCTCTGTCAAGTGCTATTTCAGACCAGTCTTTGTCAAAAGAGTCTAGATCATCCCGCCAGCTCCGCCTGGACCTGCCGCGATGTGGCTTGCCAAGTAAAGGGACCCATTTGGGTCACGCGTTTAACCCAATGATCGTCAGATAGTAAACAAATAATTTTGTTAAAAATATTCAATTACATAATAATTAATTATCAACACTAAAAACATTCAATTTATGCCGTGCGCACTTCACGTGCCGTTTTTTTGTGCAAATATTCGCCTTATTTGGATAATACAAAATCGACTTTATTTCATTAACGATAGGGTACATTTTGTATTATCCAAATAAGGTAAATATTTACACAAATTCGCCATGTGAAGTGCCGGCCGGCATAATTTCAGAAAATAATTAAAATTTTTTGAATATGTAAGAAAGAAAGAAAAAATACACCATTAATACAACAAATGAATGAATTTTTGGTGTGGGCCTGTCTGTGCTATTCCAACTTTCTTTTTTAAAGGCTCCTGGTCAAGAAATGTGTTTAAAAGGTTGCATAAACATTTATAGATGAATATTTTGTTATTTTCCCAACAAATGTGAAGAATTTAAAATAGACCAATAAAAAGTAAAACGCCAACGTCACGCGGTGTTCCCAGGCGGTCACCCATCCAAGTGCTGACCGCGCCCGATGTTGCTTAACTTCGGTGATCGGACGAGAACCGGTGTATTCAACGTAGTATGGACGTTGGCATTTACGACTCTGAAATAGTTGATCCGTATCGTAATTGACGTCATTCTGTTTGCGTTTTATTATTATTTGCTAACGAACATTTTGCAAGGCTATTCAAATGTAAATTCTTTGCAATATTTTCTACTTTAGCTCCCGTTTATTAAAGTCTATAGTAATATTATTAAGCTTAAATTGGTTGTTTTGGTTTAATGTGAAACTTCAAAACTACTGGTCTGGTACTGAAATAGCTACACGTTTTACCAAGTGCAGTAGGATTTATATTTTATCATTCAAAAAAATTAAGGACTCCGTAAGTACCTAAATTACGGGAAAATGGTAAATAGTTAATGGAATAGCAAAGAGATATGCCATTAAGTCTTTATTAAGTCCTCGCTTCTAAGAATACAAGACAAGAAAACATAATTATAGCAAAAAAAATCAACTATCCGTCATAATACATAAACCATGCTGAGGTCATTCAACTCTGGCTTATTATACACTAGCTAATGTCTGCGACCTCACCCGCGTGGATGTCGGTTACCGCGGATGCAGACGAAGTCGCAGAAAATACTACGGTTATTTAATTTTTTCGACTAAACTTGGAGAGTTTTGGACGCAGACAATCGTATGCGCTGCGTCCAAAACTCTCCAAGTTTAGTCGCAAAATTAAATAACAGTAGTATTTTTTAACTTAAAAAAAAGGCGTATACTAAACGATATATAATTAAATTGTCTGTAAGATGGTGTCAGTTTTGTTTAATTATACCTGGTATATTTTGTGTGATTGTCATGTTTTGTCCGCGTCAGACACAACTTCACGATTTAATTAGACTATTAAATATGATTATAATAAAAAATATTCACACACTAAGTGATTAAGAGAATGTTCTAGTCTAACATATATTTCAAATCATTTACACTGCACATTTTGACGTGATTGTCAGTTTAAAATCTGTAAAAGTCGTTTAATGGCCCCTTAAGAAGTTGTAACCTATGCATGGTACCATCGAACCTAACTGATCTGATGATGGAGCCGAAAGATAGACCCCTCATGGAACAACATATCCTACTCGAGTTTGAGCTTGTTAGAATTGTCGAAACAACGTGTTCCAGTTGTGTTTGAGCTTGTTAGAATGATCACGAGTAAATCTCAAAATTGCCAAAAATACAAGTACTACCTAAGTAACATAATCAGCAACCATAGTAAAAGACTAAAAAAAATAAAAACAAGAATTACGCGGAAACATCAACATTCATCATCATTACAGCCGAAAGACGTCCACTGCTGGACATAGGCCTCCCCAAGGGGGGCTTTTGCCATAATCGCCACGCTTGGCAGGCGGGTTGGCGATCGCAGTATGGTTGTTACAAAGGCACAGAGAACGCTGCGGCCCATTCTTAGTTAAACACAGATACAGATTACCGTCATTCCGACCTCGCCGCCGAGGTCCCTCGCGACGACCCCGGTAACGCCCCCCCCCCCCCCGACCCTTGCTAGCGCCAGCCCGCGTCGCTGAGCCCTTAGCTTTAAAATAGCCCCTAATTAACGGAGACCCGATCCAGCCTGTCCATTTGCTGCCCTCTCTCAGTGGCGACCTAAGCCGAGGCTCGTACCCCACAGGGGGTGCCCTTAGCGTAGTCACTTAGTTTATAAGTTTTTGCCCTGGCTGGAGGCCCTAAAAGTCACTTTTAAGGCACCACAGGATTGTCCGGTTAAGCAGTAACCAACCCTCAGGTTGAACTGCGAGATGCCATACAGAAAAAAAAAAAGCGGCCCATTCTCTGGTGAGTCCCTTAGTCGCCTCTTACGACACCCACGGGAAGATATGGGATTTGACGCGGAAACATACCGCTAGTCAATCAAAGACTATTTTTTTTACACTCTTATAAAATAACCAGCTTCTGTCGACTTCGACTTCGTTCGCGTGGAAGTCGTAAACAATTATTACTTGCTAAATAATAAGGCCTAAGTACAATAATTTGCAATACGATTCTCATAAAGACCTGCTCAATAGAATGATAATTAGCAATAATTCATTACTTTCTATAATTGTTTGGAAACACGCTGACTATTTGATACTCGGTGCTAATGATAGTAGATTAATTATTTTAATAACTGCGAAATTTTTCACCGAAATTATACGCTTGTATGACTCCAAATACTTATGCCGGTTATTAAAGAATATCACTAGTCAAAAACTACTTTTTAACTCTTTTTAAACAAACTCAATTGAAATAAGTAATAAGGCATAATTACAATAATTTGCAATACGATTCTCATAAAGACCTGCTCAATAGAATTATAATTAGCAATAATTCATCACTTTCTATAATTGTTTGGAAACACGCCGACTATTTGATACTCGGCGCTAATGATGGTAGATTATTATTTTAATAACTGCGAAATTTTTCGCCGAAATTATACGCTTTGATGATTTAAAATAACTACACCCGTTATTATAGAATGAATTATTTGATAACGAGACTTTTTTCGCACCTGTATTATAGTGCGGATTCATTGAATCAAATGAGATAACAAACAGATAGATAGACAGAGTTAATTTCATTTTTTATTATAATAATGGGGTTTCATTGTAGTAGTAAATATATTATTATTTATTACTGAATTACATTCGAATATTAGAGGAGTTGTTTCAAAATGTATGGAGAATGGACCCAGTCCTTCTATACCATACTTAATAATAGGGAAACACATTTTAAATAGTTCTCAACTATCCAATTACTTTAAAATAGCTTTTTTGAGCAGGTAAAATACAAGAAATTGCACTTGAAATTGCAACACGCAACAAAAAAACAGTCATGGCGATAAGCTGTCATTTTGATTGATTAATGACGTTTGACATTTATAATTCTGATTTTCTGCGCCGATTTGTGGATAGCCAGGTAAACAGATGGGAAAGAAACTGTGTTAAATTCCAAAAACGAAAGGGAGGTTGTTATAAGCTACTCCAGAAACTAGAAACAAAACAAGACAAAAGCAAAGTGACTAAAGTGACACTGTTGTGATACTGACAGCTGTCAGTTCTCTTTCTATGATCCATGGTCTATATGATTTATAGAGTAGCTAAATCTGAGTGACGCCATGTTGAAAATCCATAAAAATTATTGTTAAATTATCAATTTACTACCACAACAGTACACATTTAAATGAATTATCTGTATTTTTCCCGGATTCTACGGATTTTTCTCCTTTTTGAAACCCATTATGAAACATGTCCTTTAAATACCTCCCCTACGGATGGCGATATTTCACAGTCCCGATACTGCATTGCTGACTAGTGCTGTCTTTCAAACATTTTCTATTGTATCGACACAAAGTCAAAACAGTTAATTTCAATTAGACCATTAAAAGGCACTTTTGAATGTCTTAAAAGAAAAATTTAACCTAGTAGCCCCTTCCAAAAGTTAGTTTCGTATGGAGAAGAATGGGCAAGAAACTCCATACTTACTCTTTTAAAATACTTAATATTGATAACGATATTTAGTATAATTACAGTAATTATATAATTATACCCATGGGTGCCGTAAAAGGCGACAGAGGGATATTCACCAGATGATGGGGATGGGAGATGTGGGATACAATATTAGAATGGAAGTATGGATTTCAGCAAACAATAAATTAGTGTGTGAAGCAGAGCAGTAGGTATATAATGTTCAAAGACTAGACTATCGATAAGTATGGTCAGCATTCGTGACTATAAGTGGCTACTTCTAGCAGGTTAGTGTGCGGCAGCATAATAATAGGTATATAGTTCTTACAGATTTGAATATAATATGTTATAGCATAGTTATGTAAGAGTGTGTAAAGTAATTGGTTTCCGCTATCTTGAAAGCGAAAGTCTCATTGCGAAGTACCTAGTCGTTTTAGAGATGCTGCCAAATAGATTTATGTAGAAACATTGATTGATTTGTATCTAAGCTTATGTGCTTGGCAATTAGTTACCTAGTGTTTCTAATTACGTTTTGCTTAATTGGTAAGTTTAATAGTGTTGCTAATTTATTTATGACCTATTAAGGTACAAATACGACAATAATTTCTAAAGAACTGCACGAAGTTGCTTTTCTCCATCCACTGCGCTCAATTTTAAACGACACGGTTGGTGCAGTGGTTGTGAGATCGACTGCTGCGCTGCGTGTCGCGGGTTCGAATCCCGCATAGAACAAATATTTGTATGGCCTACAGATATTTGTTCTGTCTCATATTTTTATAAACGCACCTACCACACAAGAGTAATTCCTAGTGTGGGGCAACGTTTTTTAAAGCGAAAAAAGAATCCTGAATTAACACCAAACCCAAGAGTAGGGACCCAAATAACCAATAAAAGCAAAAAAAAAACATAATAATATGCAAAATAATTAATATTAAATTACTTAATAACAAAATTATATAATTTATATTTTTTTTATTCTCTTTTTTTTAATTTATATTAAATTAATACGCAAAGGCAAAAATTGACTAAGAAACTATAGTCGACAAAAATTTTAAAAACTACTATTATACTCCTATTTATTACCAACTAGAATACAAACGAGTAGGTAGATATGCAACCTTTTGTTTTTTGAAGTTAGCAAGTACGCAAACTTACTCTCTCTCTCTCTCTCTCTCTCTCTCTCTCTCTCTCTCTTTTACTCTTTCTTACTTATTCTGCAATTTATTTTAATCTCAACCATGCCTAAATGACGTACGTCTGTGATCTTGGACCATAGTACTTATAAACAAAATGGAAATGAAACAAATAAAATCTTACGAGATGCGGCACATGTACTGCAAACTATGAACGCCATTGTAACTGGAAACTTACCTGCAACAAGAAAAAACATTTAGTATCATAATTTATTTATTTATTTGGGTATAATAATAATAATAATATATGGGGACATTTTCACACACGGCCATCTGACCCCAAACTAGGGAGACCCTGTACTATGGGTGTCAGACAGCTGATATACATACACAAATACATTTTTTTTTGTAAATACATACATATATAGATAAACAACACCCAGACACAAGGCGAACAGAAGTGCTTATCACACAAATGTTTACCCTGGGCGGGAATCGAACCCGCAACACGCTGCGCAGCGGTCGATCGCTCAGCCACTGCGCCAACCGTGTCGTCGAATGCAACGGCGATACATGTAAATTACAAAATTGTGAGTATTGTAATACTCACAATTTTTTTTTTTTGTTAATAATAGATTTCTCTGTTTAACTAGAATAAGTGTACAATACCTACGAAATATTTCTTAGTAGTAGGTACACCAAAAAATATTTAAGTTCAAAATAATAATAATATGTGGGAACATTTCACACACGGCCATCTGACCCCAAACTGGGAGACCCTGTACTATGGGTGACAGCTGATATACATTTTAAATACATACATATATAGATAAACAACACCCAAACACAAGGCAAACACAAGTGCTCATCACAAAAAGTAATGTTTACCCTGGGCGGGTTTCGAACCCAATCAAAAGATTTTATATTGAGTTCATATCTATACCTAGTTAAGTTTAAAATGTTGTTGCTATTAACTTATTAGTTAATTAGATTGATTAAAGCTTCGTTTTGTGGTTTTTATAATTTGCACTTTGAATATAGAGCAATAAAATCCAAAGTGCAAGAAAAATTTCCTATACCACAATTACTTATGTGTGGAATAGGTAGTTATGATGTAGACAAGGAAACAGGCCTTATGTACCGCAAGCTTACCGCACCGGAGCAGTAAAGATATTATTTATTTATTTATACCGGTATTGACGCGTGCCGTAAATTGCGAGGGAGGTAATATGACTAGATGTGGTTTGACTGAAGTAGGTGAGTACTGGTGATGGCGCTAAATTACGCATAGAGAGGTTGGTATATAGTAATGTTACAAAGCGAAGAGTTTATTTCTTTGATTGGAATATAATATGGCTTATGTTTTGAACGCCCCCATTTATGGGGGAGGCCTTTGTTCAATAGTGGCCATCTTCAGGCGGATGATGATGATGATGGCTTATGTATAATTTATCACCAGATATAGTAAAATATAACAGTCAAAAATAGTAAATGATCACTTAAATTAAAACCGCATTTTAATGCGAAATTATAACCAAAGTTTTTACATCTTGCTATTAAAGCAAATGACTCCAAACAATTCATTGTTGACCCAAATGTATGAATTTGACTGTAAAAAGCGATTTGGTTCTGGGGGTCACAGTTCTAACCGAACCTAACAACGTCAGAATGTCGGATCGGCCCCAAAGGGGACTTAAGGGTCAAAAAGATTTTGGTTATCGCACACTAAGATTTGGTGATAATTTAACTTTTAAATATATTTGGTATTTAGTATATTTTTTTTGGTAAGGGAGCTTAAGATTGAATTGCTTGAATAGCTACTTAGCCCTCTTAATTCTGATATTTTACTTTGTTATAGCATGTAATATGTAATACCTACTTAAGGAATGCAAGAATTAAATAATTAAGCATTTTGCTCATGTGAGGCAAGTAAATTCATGAAAACTTCAATCCATCACCAGAATAGAACTCATACTAGGGAAGAGAGAGTATCTAATAATAATTATAATAATAATAATAATATGTGGGGACATTTTCACACACGGCCATCTGACCCCAAACTAGGGAGACCCTGTACTATGAGTGTCAGACAACTGATATACATACACAAATACATTTTTTTTTTGTAAATACATACATAATATATAGGTAAACAACACCCAGACACAAGGCAAACACAAGTGCTCATCACACAAATGTTTACCCTGGGCGGGAATCGAACCCGCAACACGCTGCGCAGCAGTCGATCGCTCAGCCACTGCGCCAACCGTGTCGTCAAACCTATTTAAAAAGGTTAGTTTATTTGCAATCCGAACGACGATATAGATAGCCAACTTGATTTTAGTAATACGATAGACAGCAAAAACTTTTCTCAGCGGCAATAATTTAACTTTATAGAGTGTAGGCAATGTTGAGCGTGTAGGCATTATACCGGTACGCTACAAGCAAAACACATCACACAATTTAAAATAATATTGAATTGCTTGAAAAGCCTTTGGCAAGCCTTCTTCTTCTTTCCTAATTTTGCTGTGCCTGACAAGGACCATATTAATATTTTACTTTGTTATATCATCTATGGTAATACATAAGGAATGCAAGAATTAAGTAATAATTAAGCATATTGCTCATGTGAGGCAAGTAAATTCATGAAAACTTCAATCCATCACCAGAATAGAGCTCACACTAGGGAAGAGAGAGTATCTAATGTGGTATTACATTTTTTCTTAAGGTGCAAAACGTCCAATTCTCAAAATGTCCAGCGGTCGCACAATGTCCAATAAAACCGATTTTAACGAATAACTTGCCTACTCATTAAAACTCTCTTGACTCTCAATTAGTGGGGTGGCATCGTTATGATGAATATAGGAGACAATCTGCGACGACTGGACATTTTGCGACCACTGGACATTTTGCGACCACTGGACATTTTGCGACCACTGGACATTTTGCGACCACTGGACATTTTGGGAATTGGACATACTGCGAAGTGGACATTTCGCGAATTGGACATTGTGCGAAATGGACGTTTTGAGAGCTGGCCATTTTGCGAATTAGCCATTCTGCGAACTGGACGTTTTGCGACCGCTGGACATTTTGAGAATTGGACGTTTTGCACCTAAACGCATTTTTTATTTAAACCTTCCAGTAACTCTAGTTCTTTGGTATAGAAAGCTGAATGCGAGTGGGAATAGGTGCCTACCTACTAGTTACTAGACTTACTTGTTACAAGTAGTGTACAAACATGATAGTTTTTATAGCTGGCAATACAGGTCATGTGCATGGACATGATGCGGATAATTGTGGATTTTCGGATAATTTACGTGCGGATATTTTTTTAATGTTATTATTTTTATTGGTAAGAAATTATTGATACTTAGATACATACCTACTTAGTAGTTTTTTTCACTACAATGCAATTGTAATTGTATAATGAAATCTTAGGAATTATTGTCATTGCCAACAATTATTTTAGAAGGGTTAGTATGAAGTTTCTTGCCAATTCTTCTCCATACGAAACTACCTTTTAGAAGAGGCAACTAAATTCATTATTTCTTTTAAATATGACTTTCAAAAGTGCCTTTTTTAATGTTCTAATTGAAATAAATGACATTGGACATTGAAATAACTAAATTTTGACTTTGAATAAAACTGTGATGGCCTTGCATTTATACAAAAAGTCTTTTCATTTTTAATATTAAAAGTGATTTTAACTATCAAGACCACTAACACGATTATACTTTTAATTTTCTTTACATAGCAAGAAAGTATTTATTTCTATACTGCTCTTGTCAGAACACTTATCATAAGTGTAATCATTTTCCATAATAAGATCCCATAAAATCAACCAGGAGAATCAATTGATCCATTAGTATGAACCAGAATCAAATGCATCCAGCAATTCCTGAGATAATGCCAAGCAAATAGACAGACGCGACGGGAGACCTTGTTTTATAGAACCTAGTAATTCTGTATTCCTTTAAACAGGTTCAGATACCTGAGATACCTACCATAAAGTTTATAAATATTATTTTGAAGTATTGGTTTATGGTACATTTATTTATAAAACATAAATTGTGCTGTCTCTGGTCCCTCCTACGCGATCAAAGCTGGAAGTGCAATCGACATTCCAGTTCACTTCTGGGTTATAATATTTTTATTGTAACCTACTTCCTACTTGTAATAAAAATATGAGAGGAAATTATTGAAGACATTTTATTTTATGCATTTTTTCTGGAATTGCTTGTGTGCCTACACTATTTCTGTCTCAATCAAATCAATCAATCAGCTCAATAATTTTGCTGTGAAAACTATAACTTAACTATTTAAATGTAATATTAGAGAATGATTTTAAAATAAACTTAATGCTCATACCTATTCATCGTTTAAAGGCCAAACACAATCCAATAGAAATTCAGAAAGTCACTTCTCATTCATAATTTTACGACACTTTCAAACTGAATGCTGCACAATCATTCACTCACTCGTTCACTTAAAAGATAACGATGTTGGGAGAGCAGCAGTTGCTTGCTGTAAAAGATTTTAATATGATTAAATTATAGTAAATATAAGTGAACATTATTCACACTTTTGTGGCTTTATAATGCATTACTTTCTCCGGTTAATTGAATATTTACTGAATACATCGTTAAGTTTGCATAGAAGAGAGAAAATTATAATTATATTTACAGTTCAATATGGCTATGTTATGCTCGCAAAGAACCACGTTTCATTTTCTTTTGTCTGTGACGTGATTCACTTGGATTTATTATTACAAACAAAATCAAATTAGATTTTCTTTGTGTTGATTTTCATGAAATCCTTTCTACTTTAAACTACATAATATTGTGTCTTACTAACTGTTTGATCCTGCTTTTAGATGTTCAACACAAGTCATTGTTGAAAGTTTCAGTTATTCGTATTTTTCGGATATTCTGCACAATGACACATCACTATTGTCCAAACTTAAGATTGGTCCGCTTGGTCAAAGGAGGTTATGTTTCCCAATTACTTAAACACCTTATTTAGTGTTAAGTCTGTTCTTTATGTAATATTTTAAAAACAATTCTTGTTTTATTGGATGTCTATGCACATAGACCTTAGATTCTTTAAGTGCTCTCAATAAGGAATCTGTTCAACGTGGGAAAAACAAAACCTCGACAGCTGAAATATCATACCATGACGTCTATTCGGCCATATTGGATTGCCTCTGACGTCTTAACTTAGAATGTCATACAGGAGGATCAAAATCCAACTTCTCAACAGCTGTAAAAAAATATAGGGATCTTTTGTAAGAGTGTATGTTTTGATTAAAGGGATTTTTATGCTCTGAGTAAGACCTTCAACCTCAGCCCATGCATTATTAATTACTAGCCCTTTTTTTGCGTGATTTTTCTAACGGAACTCATTGTTAATATAGCCTACTGCAATCAGGGATAATGTAGCTTCCTATTAAACAATGATTATGGAAAACCGGAGGGTTTCAAGCGCCCTCAAGCTTGGGGGGGCCGCCCGCTTGAGGGAGGACGTTTGTCCAGCAGTGGACGGCTTCCAGCTGATGATGATGTTGAAATATTTCTAGTTAATTCTTAGGTGCCTAAATTATTCTAAAGTCAAGGTAGGTCACGTAATAAAAGATACTGGTCTCAATTAAAACCTTTGTCTAATATCAATCCACTTAAATAATCCCTTACGAGCCAGCGGCCAATTCAGTAACAAAGAACTTCTATAAACTTTGCAAGAATCCCAAAAATTAAATCGTTTGCGAAAAATGCAAAACGTTTTTTACGACGGTTAAACAATAGGTACCAATTAGTGAGAGTCCAGGTAGTTTCTTAGAAATTTACGCACAGACGGAGAGACAATGCCATTATGACCGTTTGTTAACAAAATCCTTAATACTGGGATTACGTTTTTTAAATATTGAAGTAGATTTGTAGATTCTGTTAATGTTTCTCCCAAGCTGATAAAAAAAAAAACTTCAAGTAATTCGCAGCAAAAGCAGTATTTCAGACCTGTACACGTAGCATGACCACGCTATGTCTACGGAAGAAAAGACATACTGACAGCAAGAATAGACAAGTCAGTACAGTTTGTGTATTCTTCCTGTCAGTATGTCTATTCTTCCTGTCAGTATGTCTATTCTTCCGGTCAGTATGTCTATTCTTCCTGTCAGTATGTCTATTCTTCCTGTCAGTATGTCTATTCTTCCTGTCAGTATGTCTATTCTTCCTGTCAGTATGTCTATTCTTCCTGTCAGTATGTCTATTCTTCCTGTCAGTATGTCTATTCTTCCTGTCAGTATGTCTATTCTTCCTGTCAGTATGTCTATTCTTCCTGTCAGTATGTCTGTTCTTTATAGACATACTGACAGGAAGAATAGACAAACTGACTGACTTGTCTATTCTTGCTGTCAGTATGTCTATTCTTCCGTAGACATAGCGTCGTCATGCTACGCGTGCTGGACGTCAAGCCTGACTGTAATGTCATTGGAACTATTACTTAATCTGTGGTGATGTGTTCGCGGACGAATGGAAGGCGATCTTGTCAGTATGTTTGGAGTATTATGATATGAGCGGGTGAATGTCGTTAAGTATATAATAATAAACTCGTATACCTAATGTAATTAGCCAACGGCCGTTTTATGTTAAAGAAAAAAAAAATATCATCATCAGCCGAAAGGTGTGCACTGTTGAACAAAGGCCTCCTTAATATATGTATATCCCTTTAACCGGGACGGAACCAAAAAGTCAGTTGTAAAATTACAACACACGTAGGGTTACAGAGAATAAACTGGTTCAACCGCAGAGATAACAAACTATTATGGTAAGAGAACAACTAAGTACTTGGTGCCTGAAGTGTTTAACAAAATAGAATTATTAAGAGAAAATGTAAAAATTAGTAAAGGATCACTTAAGACGAAATTAAAAAACATACAGGATTGCAAACAGAACTAAAAGAGCGACTCATGCCATCAAACGTAAAAGTTTGGCGAGTTTAGAATTAAGTAACACCTCTGTATCAATATTATACTAACTAAATAAAAAAAATATTTAAAATTCAAAAAACAAAAAAAAACAAAAAATTGGGGGCGTTGCAGTGATGTGGTCCTCGGGATGAAATGGGTTGGTGCTATTCGAGCCTGGACACCCCACAGCGAATAACTAAACCTAATTGCGTCCCCATCAAAATCGTTGAGCTGACTAACCGCGTCCGTGGTGTTTCTTGCTAGTTCTTCTCCATAGAGACCTAGGTACCTATGTTTTGGAACGGGAGGAAAGACAGTTGTCACAATTTGACGTATCAGTGAGATCAGATAAGTGGTCGGGCTATAGCTTTAACTTTGACAATTGAAAAGTGTATGAAATGGTTTAATTTCTATAAATGCATTGACTTTGACATACTTCATGCAATGTTCAAAATCATGGAACATTACAAGGCGAAGCAATAAAAGTTAGTACACGATTCGGAAGTGCGAAATCAGTGTCAGTTTGTCATAAAACTTGTCCCCGCTATCTTATCTCTTCAGTTAACTTTAACTGCTTGTTTAGCAGATAAACAGCTGTTTACTGTTGTTACAGGTTAAGTTGTTTTCTTTCACCACTTTGTTGAGATTGTAAACGGCAACGTTTGTTTAGGTCAATGAAACGCTTTCTTGGCAATACGATGAGTGAAGTTTCTAAGTATGGTGATTTTAGAACACCTAGTACTTGGAACGAGAAAACCTTCTCCATTCGTAGCATGTTGTTAATATTATTTTCAGCATGTGTTGTCCTATTGTAAGGTAAAGGCCAAAATTTAAAAATATTTGTTTTGAAAAATGGGACAAAAAACATGCTCAAAAAATGGGTTCAAATGGGATCATGGGGATGGAATGTGATGGGGGGGGGAAGCGTTAGTAAAGTTAAGGGGATTTGGTACAGGGTTATACAAAGTGAGCCTGCTCGCATTCCGTTTTAGACACTCTAAAATGAGTAGAACGCACATGATAGCGGCTTTTAGACTACGTCGTACGACTACGAACACTATCCCACCAAGAGATTTGGCCATCTGATGAGAAAAGTTGATTCACCAAATTGTGAAGTGTGTATAGTTGTTGATGATGTCCAGCATCTTTTGGTGGAATGTGTCAAGAACCAGGCATTAAGGGAGTCATTGAGAGAATCGCGCAAGATCAATAAATATGATATGGGTACTTTCCTTGAAATCATCACAAGTCTAGAAAGTGACGCTACTAAAATTATCTATGAGATAGCATTATGTCGATGACTCTAGTTTTTGTATGAAGTATGTTAAATCTTGTATAGTGCAAGACATAGGTTAGGTTATGATGGGGCTGACATGCCCTAAAAGGATAAAAGTCCCTAAAAAAATTAAGAGAAAAAAAAGGCAAAGGTGTCTCTTTCTCTTTTCTAACCCTCTCTGACTAGAGCAAGTGTGGATCAATCTCTCCTGTAGCTGTAAGCGTCAAGATCATCACGCTATCTTCGCCTAGGGCATCAAGTCTGCTATTACAATAGTGTCACAATGGTCTATCATTGATTTCATAATTGTTGATTTTGACAAGTTTGATAATACTAATATAATGGATGGCGTCATTTTGACTTTCCAATGGTCAACCACTGACACGCCATTGAAAGAAATGACATAGAATGGTAATCTCGTACAAAATGACAACTGAATGATTGACTTAGGCGGTAATTTGCTAAAATTTTGTACAGTTGCTTTGATCAGTGGCATACCATTAGAACGTCATTGTGCAGTCATTGCTTTTAATTCGACCGACCAATGATCGACCGTTATGAATTTAGCAGATTACGAACGTTTAGGAAAATGACAATGGGATCGTGTTGGAATGACAAAATTATAAAAATAGCAGACTTGGCCCCGGTCTACCACAATGTCGCTAGACGTTTTTGGGGACACACATTGCGTTTATTTCAGCCCATGATCCATTCGATTCGGCTGCACATGTGATCGGCCTAGTCCCATTTAAGCTTGACTGCTTTTTGGGTGAATCAAATGCATCCAAGTATTGGCCCAATTTCCATAGCCAACACTTCAAAAAGTTTAAATGATTTCCAGAAACTTTATGGTCTTGAAAAACAAAGAACTGATGATATTTCAAGTTGTGGCGAATGTGGGCCACTGTGTACACACGTCAAAGGAAATATTTCATCCGCGTTTCATCTCTGGCCAGTTGTAAAAGTGAATTTATGGAAGTCAGTTTGCTGTGATCTTTCGCTTAGGAATTTTGTGATTTTAGTAAGTATGGCAGTAGTTGTTTATAAATATGGAAGTGTTGGGCAATGGTCATGATAATAAGTAGTTTTCATAAGGGGCTTTTAAAGAGGCAAGTATTCTGGGGTATTTACTTAAGCTTTTGTACGTTATGTGACTTTTTGGGTAGAAATATTAACCATAGAGTATGTACCTATGAATTTAAAGGTACAAAAATAATAAAATCAGGGTGTTGATGTACGGTCGTGTGTTTTACGTGAATACGTGTACGAAACGGGTTTAAGCAATACACATTCATTGAGCGTATTATACGTATGTCATAATAATTTTTGAAGGAACAAAAATGTAGTTACCTAGTAATTAATATCTTACCTGTAAAAATCTGTACTATTGCATGCTATGTATTGGCAAAAGGTGTGTTACTAAATATTTTATATAAGAACTCCATGTACCCACCATATTTGATGCAATAAATGAATGAATTTAATTGAGAAAATTGTAACGAATTCTTTGATACTTTAGCTATCGAGTGGTGTAATAAAATGGGAAAGTTAAAGATAGATATTACGTAGCTACAACATCAAACTATATTCTCCAATTCCCTCCCACTATGGAAGCGAATTTACAGACGAATCCCCGTCCGTATTCTACAAAACCCGACTAGTATTGAACAAGATAATATTCCTGTTTGATAGGCTTAAATTCTTCTGAAATCTTCTGGTACCGTGTTATCTTATGATAAATGAATCAAAGAAATTTGACAGCTTGTTGTACACACAGCTCCAAAGAAATCTCACCCGCTCCGGGTGAGATTTCTCTGGAGCTGTGTGTACCTTGATGTGCGTCTAACCATACCACAATAATTTGTTAAAGCACTACGAGTAGTTTAGGAGATATGAGGCAACATCTGAATATACAAAGCCTGGTAAAATCATAATCTTTTGTTCTTTTGTCTTTACCGCTGTTGAGTAAAACATTACTTTACGACACGCTAATAAGAACCTAAATGAATGCTAGTAGAATATTTTATGGCACACCTTGAACTATTAAGTCAGTAAACTTAACTAACGTAACTCAAACTTGCAGTTTAACCCAGTGGTTTTCAACCTTTTACTGTAGATGGAAACGGAATAATAGGGTATTTTACCAAAAAAAATTAATTAGTCCGTCAGTTAGATATCGAAAAATATTGGATACGTATTTTTGTTTTATCAAATCAATAAAAAACGAAGATAAAACGCATCAAAGATCATGAGTGGGGGTTTGTGACGTCACTTCACCAGTAAAAGTGTACTGACATAGTGATGTCACGCCAGTTTTCGACGCACTGTATCGTCTTCATTTTTTGTTTACGTGAAAAAAGAAAAAAACACGTGTCCATTATTTTTTTGGAAATCTATCTGACGGACTAATTATATTTCTTTTGGTAAAATACCCTATTGTCAAAACTTTTGACCTTGTCATGGATCATCAACTGTTTGGCAGTATTTAACATTTTATTAATAACAAAATTGCCTAAGACGTTGTATTGGAGTGATGTAGGCAAAATAAAAGAGAACTGTTCAATTCAACGGTTCGTGTAATAATAATCATTCATTAGTGTGTGCAGTTACAAATATAAGGTTAGGCGAGCTGCACACTACAACGTACTCTCAAAAAAAAACATAAAAATCGGTCAAGCCGTTTCGAAGGAGTTGGATAACAAACACTATGACACGAAATTTTTACAAATTAGACATATATTTTTAATTATATTACGAAAATGTGTATTCTCATCGTGCCTACTCGCCGTTTTATGTTTTCGCCTCGAATACGCGTCGTCGACTCGTTGTTATTTAATGATTATAATTATAGTGACATCACGGACCACTTCTGGTGCCTCCAGGGACCATCACTGGTTGAGAACCACTGGACTCTAACCCGAATACGTTCCCATGCATGCAACGTCATAATTATCCGTATGCATACTACACAGGTACCACGCACCATAATATGCTAATCACATGAGCTGGTTAGCTCTAACGAGGCAATTAACCAGTATCACTAGGTAGGTTTAGTGCAGAAGACTCGAATGACTGAGACTTGAGAAATGTGACGTGAGCCGTCAGCAGTGCTGAATTTTTTTATTTTAATATGTGTGGACATTTCACACACGGCCATCTGACCCCAAACTAGGGAGACCCTGTACTATGGGTGTCAGACAGCTGATATACATACACAAATATATTTTAAATACATACATATATAGATAAACAACACCCAGACACAAGGCAAACACAAGTGCTCATCACAAAAATATTTACCCTGGGCGGGAATCGAACCCGCAACACGCTGCGCAGCAGTCGATCGCTCAGCCACTGCGCCAACCGTGTCGTCAAATTATGGACTATATATTATTCAAATTATGTACCTAATAACTATGTATACGGACGGTTAAAAAGTTACTATGACGTGCGATATTTAACGCACGTTAAATGTCATGTCAATGTCAGTTAAAGCTATTCAAAAAGAGATTCCATAATATTTTGATGTTTGAAGTAGCTGTTTGACAAAACCAAATTATATATTTTAGGACCCATTAATTATGTCAATTATAATCCGTGGTGCTTAGCAACTGGGTTTCTCCCAGTTGTAAACGTCCCTTTGTGCCTATTGGCCTAGTTCTGTTCTGTCTCCTGCTTGATTTGGAGGGAATTGGAAAATATGTTTTTCTTACTCCTCCGCTGTTCTTTTCTGATTAATTTCGTTGCGGGATCCAAGACAGTTGAATCGTTTCTCTGGGACTCGTCGAGCTTCATTGCTCTGGCGCTTTTCTGGTGGTCGCCACTGTTGATTCTGGCTTACAGGAGTTACAGTGGTTGGGGAATAGTGAGGCAGGCTTGTCCCAAAAAAAAAAAAAATTACAATGACTGGTCGGTTATGGTAATAGTAACTTATATTTTTGATTGGACGATAGTTTAGTTAGCGCCATTTTTGACTATTACCGGTCAGTAATAGTTAGTTGAAGCAACCCGCCCTTATTCAGCAAAATTTAGCTTTTGTTCATAGAATTAGAAAACATTGGTTTCGTAAGGAGATGCGTACGCATTCTTTCGGCTTTCCACGTCTGATCTGATGCGATACCAAATTGGTATATGCATTTAAATCATCAACATGTCAACCTTTTGACTTCCACTGCTGGGCAGCCGCTCCATGTAAAAAAAAAACAGAAAACCGCCTTCAAAAACTAAAAAGTGATAAATAACTAGCACAGAACACACATTACTTTACTTTTGGAAGTCGGTGGCAATACAAAACAAAAAACACGAAGCCACCGCCTTTTTTTTGAAAAATTTTTATTTTTCGCCTTGTGTTGCCTTAACATCCAAATCCAAACGGCAACACACTTAAAAGAGATTATAAGTCCTCCAGTGATTGAAGAAACTAAAACGTAGTCTAAGTAATTTTTTGTTGATTTTCTCAAAAAGGGCTGTACCAATTTTGATAAAATTTATATGGGACCTTTTCGGAATAAACCTCTTTCGAACAAAAAAAAGAATTTAGCAAATCCGTCTATATATGACAAAGTTATGCCCGAACATACATAAAACAAAAAAAAAATATAAACATTCGAATTGATAACCTCCTCCTTTTTGAAGTCGGTAAAAAACACTGGCATTCAGCTGCTAGATTGAAAGCCGATCTCAACTTGGTTAGGTAGATAAAGGCTAGACAGTTTATGAAGTATGCCCTGGCTGGAGACCATTGTTCATTATGATACCATAGAAAAGAGAGCCGAGAACCTTCTAGCTTAACCTGCGAGAAGCCATTCGGAATAAAAATGGGAAACCTTTTGTAAACAATCTGTTTAGTGGTTAGATTGACGCCATTGCGCGTTAATAACGGTTTGGTTACTACAGTAACCGCAGTTGATTGACTCTCTTTATTTGATAATTCTCCTCCAAACCCTGCCGTTATTGGTCGACGTGAAGAAGTAATTATATTGTAATTGTGGTTATATGTTTGTGGGCTCGAGTGTAGATTGAACTTTAAAAAAAGTAATATAAAAAGTTGATGACATCATTAATTTTAGAAAGATGTTATGCTTCCTTGTTTATGCTGTTTACGAATATTTATTTATTTACGGAATATGAAACAGGATAATAGAAGAATACTTTCTTGTTTGTTAGTTTGATTGAATCGTGAGAAAATCTCATAAGTTTAGAGATTTTTTTCTGCGTTAATGTTTTGAGTTTTCGAAGTGTCTTAATGCATAAGCACCTAATTATTATATTATTTATACTTGCCTCATTAAAGGAACTACAATTATTTAGCAATAACTTGAAATCTACCCAATTATAATGGTTGCAATAATAATATTTAGATAAAAACAACTAAATCAATTAATAATAATAATAATAATATGTGGGGACATCAATTAATATTATCTACATATTGTCATATACAGTATGTTAATTAAGGAATGGCGTCTAACCGGTAAAACTACAGCGTCCACATACTAAACAAAATAATGTCGCATCCAAAATAAAAAAGTTGTTATTTTTTTAATATCATACAAAATCGGAAACGTGAAAGAAAGCCTTCGTACATTGTTGGTTTTATTGTATTTGTTTATTATGCTGATATAAGCATTGTTATATATTGCCTCAGCTCACATTATGGAATGTAATTAAGTATTGAATATTGAGTATTATGTATATTTTTTTAAATCTATTAATGATGTAGATTAACTAGTTTAAATAAATGCCCTTTGTTATTTTAACTTTCTGTAAATACTTCATTTTTGTTTTAAGAAAATGTCCTACAACTTAATTATCTGACATTTCAAGCTCTGCTTACCACCAAAGCCTAGCGAGCGTGAACGAATGCGCTTGACTGTGCAAATGAAGCTTGCGCAAGAGCTGTCGGCGCGCATAGAAATAGACGCCCAGCCGTCTGTGAAGATACACATACATACATGCAAACTTACATAGATATCATTCAAACCAATCTCTCGTATTGTTGAAGGAATTTTTTTTTAACAAAAGGAGAACCGCCTTCAAAAGGTAAAAAATAACTTTCAATTCGCAAGTCGGCGGCAAGTCGGGTTTTGATTGTTGTTTTGTATTGCCACTGACTTGCGAATTGAAAGTTAGTTTTTACCTTTTGAAGGCGGTTGTCTTTTTGGTTAATTTTTTTTTTCCTTTTTTACTACTTCTTATCATACAAATTAATTACGAAACGGTGACAAAAACAGTCATCCCTTAATTTTCTACCCGTAGGGGTGGAATATTTTCTTGAAATTTATATGGGACCAAATTTGAGGTATACACTATTAATTAAAAAAAGAATCATCTAAAATGGACTACACTAAAAATAAATTAATGCGTGGTCAATCATTAAAAAAAATCATAAAATGAAAACTACTGGGCCAAACTATGTTAAATTTTTATGGGACCAAATAGCCACTATTTCGCATCAAACTAAAGATGAATCACGTAAATCGGATCACAAATCTCAGCGTAATCGGTGTACATACATAAAAAAAAATACTAATCGAATTGAGAACCTCCTCCTTTTTAAAGTCGGTTAAAAATGCATACCTGAAAGAAAGAAAGGAAAAAAAAAACTATTTATTCACGAGATAGTGACGCATATTACAAAATAGTTTATGCTGTAGGTATATGTATATTATATTACTATGTGAACAAGACCTAAAACTACAACAAGTGGATACATAATTATATTGTATAAAACAAATAAGTAAAAAACTATAATAATGTCTGAGACAGAAAATATGCGTCACTGCCACGCGAAACGGCTGACGCTCAGCTTAAATGCCGTGGTCCGCGCACGAAGGCGCGAAGTCAAGGCACTGGTTTTCAGCGTAAGCCTACCTGACAAGTAGTCCAAAAGAGAACTAAATAATAATAATAGCAGCTTATTCTAATCGTCCCACTGCTGGGCAAAGCCCTCTTCTCATACAGAGAAGGTACAATCATTGATCACCACGTGCGCTCAAGGCGGATTGGAGATTTTAGACGTATATCTTTACATAATTAGGAAGAGCTCGTGGCTAAGTTAAAGCCGTACAGATCGATCGGTCAAAGGTTAAGCTACGCTAGCCGCGGTCGGTCTATGCATGGGTGACCATCCCTTTCATACCGAGTTCCCCCCCCGCCTAGGAAAGCACGTAAAGCCGTTGGCCCCGGCTGTCATTTGTAGATCTTTGGCAGTCGTTAAGGGTAGTACCCCACAGGGGTTGCCCTTAGCGTGTAGTCGCAAAATTTATAAGTTTTTGCTCTGACTGGAGGCCTTTTAGTTTCACTTTTAAGGCATCACAGGAAAGTCCGGTTGTTCGGTCCTCCGGTCCTCCAAGGTTAACATGCGAGATGCCACACCAAAAACAAAAATTTACAGCGTCAGCTTCTATAATCACTAAGGCAGGTTTATCGTGTCCCGTGCTAAGTATAGGATCACGAATCAGGTAAAAATGTTATCGGGATTTCCCTTTACAAATTTCTCAGTAGCATTCCGGAATTTTGAATGTGACGTGATGTGTGTGTTAAATGTGTGTGTTCGCTTTGCATTGTATAAACTCAATGTGTTACTAATATATAATTTTTCAAAGCACATACATGTGAGCACTATGTTATTTAAAGCTACCATTTACGAGGTATGTCTTTCATTGACTTGAATGTGCCCTGGCGGTTGGGAGTATGTCATGCTCACTGGAATGTCTCGCTGACGGTGGCGCGCGTGTTGGATCATTCGGTTCCCTTCAAAATGGTTGAGTCAAATGATGCCGATCCGTGCGTCATGTTCGTGAACGGGCGCCGTTAGTTGGGACTGGTCATCTCTTAGCTGCCTCGGTTATTCTAATTTTATATTGAATTGTTTATTATGATTATATTTTTATCTAAACCTCTTTTAACGTACACGACTTGTGACATTGTTCTCACATTGTACCCTAGATTCAATATGAATGATGTAACCGAAATTTGTAACATATTATTGATTTTAAAAGAGTGTTGTTCATGGAGTTTCTTGCTCGTTCTTCTCTATAGAAACCTACTGTTTGGAACGAGCAACTAGCTTCAACTTTCTGACTGACTGACTCTGGCAATTCAAAAGTACCAGTAAATGGTTTATTTGAAATAAATGATTTTGAGTTTGAGTTTGAGTTTGACGCACCCTTAACCTCTCGTATTAACGAACGTAGATCGTAGATCTACGTTCCTTATGAACGTAGATCTACGCGAGACATAATAGGTTTTTAATTGTGTCTGTAATTACGGCATACGAAAGGTTAAATAAGAAAAACTGTCTGTTTGTAATGTCAAAATAACCACTTTTACATTTATGAATGTTAACACGGTACTTACACCAAAAAAGGAAAACAATTTTTTGTCTCTCTGTTAAGTTAATTTAATCTCCGGAACGGCTGTTCAGATTTTGATTGGAAAAAGAATCAAAAACGGCGATTCGGCGGGCATAAGCTAGTTCTAAATAACCTTGCCTGCCAGATTAATGCAGTACCTTTCAGATTCATCATCATCATCATTTCAGCCGAAAGACGTCCACTGCTGGACATAGGCCCAAGAGGGGAGAGGGGGGGATTAATCAATCGAAAACAATGAATAATTATAATCTAAGCCAACCACTAATGAATCTATTTACGCGTGCAATTGCAACCGTTACATAACACATTTAAATGTGAACCACTCGGTCAACTGACACAATTTTCTCGTCTATTTCGAACGCTGCGTTAAGCCAACGTTACTTAAATAGTGACTGATAGACTGACTATGATTCATCGCGTTGGGTAACTGATATCGATGTATAGGGGGTGTGCCTCTGAGATAACTCTGCCAAGCATTCGAACTATCTGAAGGGCGCGTGCCGAAAGGGTAGAATTCGTACTACGAAATAATGTTGAAGACCAATCGTGAATAAATAATATAATAGCCTTCTTGGAAGCTATATATTTAAGCCGTTTGGGGTGGAAACTCTAGGGCTATGGGGTCCGAGTGCCCATATTGTTTTTCGTGACATCGCCAAGCGGCTGGTCGACTCTTCACGTGACCCGAAGGCTGGTCTATTCTTGGGTCAAAGAATCAGCATTGCCATACAACGTGACAATGCTGCCAGCCTGTTGAGCACGTGTCCCGTTGTGATGTGGACTAGGTTTTTGATGCACTTTGAGCTCCCCCCTCCCCCGGCAAATGTGAATTGATTGTAAAAAAACTTTTTTTTATGGATAGGGTTTGCCTCAGGGGTCCCATATAAATTTTATCGAAATTGAAGCACTTTTTGAAATATCAACAAAATCCCAAAAAAATGTACAACGACGACGATTTTAACTGTGTTGCCTGTTCTTAATGGATATGGATGATAAGAAGGTACTAAAAAGTGATTAATAAAAAGCTTTTTTACAAAAAAAAAAACCCTTCAAAATCTAAATAGATAAATAACTTTAGCACTGTACACACATGACTTTAGATTTGGAAGTCGGTGGCAATTAAAGACAACAAACAGAACAGAACCACGCCTCTGAATGTATAGTACATTCAGAGTCGTGCCTTCTTTGAATTGAGAAGAGACCTTTGTCCCGCTCCCGCTAGAAGACAGTAATAGGCCGGTAAAAGATTGTGTGATAAAGAATTCCGTGTTCCATTTAGCATGCAAGCAATTAATCAGGAAACGGAATTATTATAGACAAAGTCGAAGGGATTTCCGAGGTAACTAGGTACCTTTAGACAAAGATACGTGATCAATGGTACCAACATGACATCATTTATGGTGGACTTCACTTCGCTGATCGAAGGCAGTACTTCCTAGAAGCGAAGTGCGTACCTACCTACTTATCTTTTCCTTATAAATGTTTGTGACGATAAAGTGGTTGGAAAATAAATCAATACCTTGATGCTTTATTGTTAAATAAATAAATACGGTTAAAAAAGTAATTTATTTCTCAAAGATTTACTCCCAACTTATGCATGCCTAAATTGGTGGAACACAGTGGATTGCGCATTCAATGAACACCTAGAAATGTATATTTATGTACTGTCTCTGCTGGACACAGGCCTTCCCCAAGGGGGGGTTTTGTCATAATCGCCACGCTTGGCAGGTGGGTTGGCGATCGCAGTGTGGTTGTTACAAATGCACAGAGAGCGCTGCTGCCCATTCTCTGGTACGTCCCTTAGTCGCCTCTTACGACACCCACGGGAAGATATGGGATGGTGCTATTCTTTACGTCCGACACCATACGCACACGTTATGTACTGTGTTGAGCAATAAATATTTGAATTTGAATTCACATTTTATCTATATCACTGACATCGATGACAGAAATCATCGTCTGAAATCGCTAATCCGCCATTAACAAGCGTGGTCAATGTTCGTGCTTTAGCTGTATGAAAACTTTTGCCCAACATTATAGGCTGGTATTTTTTTTCGAATATGTTATTAACTTACTTCAAAAAAGAAGAGGTTCTCAGTTCGACCCGTATGTTTGTATGTATGTATGTTTGTCCGCGATTATCTCCCGTTTGGCTGAACCGATTTTGATGCGGCTTTCAGAAAAGGTTTGCTACATTCTGGAAAAGGGTTTGGTATACAACAAACATAAATTTATTCAGCGTTTTTGAAATAACAACAAGAACCGAGAAGACTTTTTCGTTTCTTCCATCTTTCCATCTTTGGAGGACTTTCAATCTCTGTTTTAACTGTGTTGCCGTTCCTTAATGGATTTGGGTGATAACGGGGCACTAAAAAGTGGAAAATAAAAACTTTTTTGTGTGGTGGCTTTGTTCTGTTTGTTGTTTGGTATTGCCACCGACTTCCGAAACTAAAGTCATGTGTGTTCTGTCCTAAAGTTATTTATCACATTTAGTTTTTTTTTCATGAAGGCGGTTCACTTTTTTCAAAAATGTTTTTTTTCTCAGCTCTTTGGTTGGTTTCAGCTACATTTACGCGCCGGAGCCAAGTAAATGTAGCGTGCGGTGTGTGTGTATTATGTTGAGAAAGTGATGTGTTGGGGGTCTATTTCATGTGTATTTAATATGACAGCTTTCTGTAGTGATATAAAGAGTTTCTTTTAGATCAAGTAGTGTTAGGCTATGGAGAAGATTATATTTTATTGATTATTTATTTAGGGATTACATACACTTTTCTTGTCGCCATATTCTAATATTGTTATTTATCATCATCATCATCATTAGGTCAACCTTTAATCACCCACTGCTGGGCATAGATCTCCCCCAAGGAGGAGTTCAGCCGTAATCGTCTTGCTTGGCCGATGCATGTTGGCGATCGCAGTAGGTGTTATGGTACTCTGAATGACGCTGCTTCCCATCCTCTGATCAATATCATTCTTTCGCCGAATATTATCAATATTATTACTTATCAATTATGAAAACGTAATACCGACTCTAAGGACCAACATACACGATCAAAACCAGCATCACAACAAACATTGCATGAAAACAAAAGTCTCCAATTACACAACATCCTGAAACGACCTCATTCGCTATCAGACTGCAATACGCACAATATGTAGCTCACACACGCAGTAGCGGACTGCAGCGGTGACTAGCAGTTATCTAAACCACGGACAAGCACGTAGCAAGCCGGGTCAGCATTACTGATACGTTGCGCTAGGGCGACCATGCGATCATAGCCACGTGGGAATTTATCTAGCGTATTTAGACCCGTTGTGAGATCGCCTCCCAAAATAAAATTACAGTTAAGTCTAAAACTAGTCGAGTATATCGGAGTAAATGGTATTTGTACTGGAAAGGTAAACAGTCGAAATAATAAAGTTTTCAATACAACTGTTTAAATAAAATACAAGGAGAGGCAGAACAACATTACAGTTACAATTTAACACATTTTTGCTTTTTCCTAAGTACGAGTATGTTGGGGTCGGCTTCCAATCTTACCGGTGGTAGTTGAATACCAGTGTTAATACATAGAACGACTGACCTCCACAACCCAGTTACTGGGTAACACAATACCCGACTGGTTGTCTGATTTTCAGGCTTCTGCCTGCCCAAAAAGATCAAATATCTACAAATGACATGCCAGAAACAACAGCGTTTTGTACTTTCCAAGGCACAGTATAAAATGGATGGTCACCCACTGACCATCATTTTATACTGTGGTACCATAGACTCTTACACTGTGATCTGTCAATATCACACTAAAACCACACCTGCGTCACTCTATACAAACGAAACGATTTAAACACTACAACCAAAATACCAGACTGTACAAATATGTGCGTGTGTGTGCGTGTCGTACAAATATGTGCGTGCGTGTTTGAACTAAATTCAGTTTTGACAGCAGGTTCGACACGGGAACAGTGTTTCGGAGGGAGGCGGGCGTGTAGCTACTGTACGGTATTACTAATATTTATACTGTGCCAAAACTATCTACGTTTACTCTAAGCAGTGGCGTGCCTAGGAGTCAAAGTTAGGGAAAGCCCAACAGATGTCTGATGTCAGACGAATAGCTACCTACTTAGAGATATTTTGTTTTAGTGCTTTCTTTTTATTGCCTCGCATTATTGATTGCAAGCCAGGCTTTTGGGCTTTTATGAAAGGCACGCCACTGACTCTAAGTCTCTGCATCTTACCCTTGCCATGGATCCGTAGCAGCGTGGCATATGCAGGTCAAACCTTTTGCATTTCAATTTCGGCTTCCAATCAACACAAGAAAAATAATCCATCGGGACAGTCCTACCACATTATTGTCGTATGGTAGTCCTACAGTAGGCAATAGCCAGCATTCTACAAGTGTAGTGAAAGGCTGATGTGTCGTGTTGCGAGTGTGTGGCCTATCAGTTATTCAGGCTTCGGACTCGATGTTACAGAAGCCCATTCAGTAATATTGTTGTTATGGCTACTTTTGTCAGGGAAAACAATCGCTTCTTAGAAGGTAAACTGTTCAAGCACGAATATTATGTAGATGTTCATAAATACAGAGATTTAAATGATTTGTTTGCCTTGTGTCGGGTTGTTATTCGTTCATTCATGTATTTGTGTATGTATATCAGCTGTCTGACACCCATAGGGTCTGTCTAGATTGGGGTCAGATGGCCGTGTGTGTGATGTCCTCATATATATTATTATTATATATATTACTTTTGAATCAGTCAAGCACACTTACTTTCTGTAAGACTTGAGAGATACCGTGATGATGAGATGTCTATATACCAGTAATACAGTGCGAAGAAAAGGACAGAAGCATACGGCGTATACCTGTTAGAAACAGATAAACATACAATATTTAGTTACGTCAGTTACGTGTGAATTACGAGCGATACTGACGTATAGCCGCGACACTGGGTAGTACGTGACTAAATAAAACTCGGGCAATTGCCTTGCAATATTGCCAATATTGAGCACAGGTAACGTGTAAGTGTATAATACAGGGTGGCGATGACAATAGTACAAAAAAGGATCATGGCAGGATTTGGTAATTTGGTGTACCTAATTGTATTTATTGAGCATTAATAATATTAATTTATGGCGCCACAAGTTGCCGCTCTTCTCACAGGTTAGTAAACCAATATTTCAAATGGTCTTCTATTTTGGTTACATTTATAAGCTCTTTAGTATGATTGACTTTTTTTAAAAATTTCGGTAATAGAATTTATTTGATAGTTTCAAAATATTCTTATGAACAAGTATTAACAGTATTTCCATTTATTGTCGTATCTGTGATTTTTTCAATTAATGACATACAAGGTGGGTGCACGTCATTAATTGAAAAAAATCACATTGGTACTTGCTCGTGTATGGTTGGAAACCCTCAACCTCATGTATATGAGAGGACGACTTTAGACGAAACTGGATTTACACCTAGATAATTAAGAGCCCAAAAATGGGGCAACTATGGCACCTTACAAGTCCAAAACATCGGCTCCAAAACCAACACACCTACAGTTTAATTTAGGCAACAAGAAAACGTGTTAACGTTCCTTAGTTTATACTGTTTATATTAAAACCAATTTCGGGGTAAGCAGAGGTCGTTAAATAGGTTAATAGTATCTTGTACCGTTATAAAAGAGAAGTTAAAATACACACCGCTTTTGTTAAAGGTGTTATGTTTTAGGGGACTAAAAATAAACCTTATTTGGGTAGATATAAAGTGCATCGGTTTTAGGTCATTCCTGTATCATATTCTAAGTTTGTTTGTTACCTTTTCACGCCTAAATCTCCTGAACCGATCATCCTGAAAGAATCATGGCGAGATCCATACATTAATTTGTATGAAAAAAAAAATTTAGAGGGTTTAAAATATATTCCAATGTGAAGAATACGTTACCAGGAGTAGATTGATATACTTCCCATATTTTTAAATCCCCGCATAATTAAAATATTACTACATGAAAATTAAATTTTTTCGTTTCATCTCGTTGCCCATTTTGTGTTTATAAAAAAAAAGATTCTGACAAGTGACATCAACGGATCTATCAAATTGGCAGACAAGTGATGTGACAAGTGTGTGAAAAAAAAGAAAAATATTATTTGTGACGTTATTTCCTATAAAATGCAGCAATTTCAGTGTAAGAACTGCGTAACAGCGACTGTCAGTGTCACTGTTACAGTCAGTCGCCGTTTCGTTCTGAAATAACGAGCTATACGTTAAACTAACATCCATTTTTTGCGGGGTTTTAAAAATTATGTAAATGCCTGAAGATACCCTTTAGGTACTCAAGAATATAATAATTAGAATTTCAACATCTTTTTTTTTTTTGTAAAATAGTGCCATGATTCTTTTGCATATACGTTGTCATGTGTACAGAAACGGACATTATATACTTTTGATCCGGAAAAAAAGTACTGTTCCCGAGGAATAAAAAAATAACTGATAATAGATGGCGCCACGTTTCTTTCAAACCATCATAATGAATTATATTATTAAGGAAAGTACAACACGAATTGATGGTCAAATTCTAAATTACCGCGACCGAAGTGGCAGGCAAAAGCTAGTCACTTATAAATATAAATACAAAAGTGAGTTTGTTTGTTTGATACGCTTTCACGGCTGAAATACTGATCTGGTTTTGATGAAATTCGGTACAGACTAACCATAAACCCTAAGAAAGGAAATAGGCTACGTTTTATTCCACGATTTCGTCTGCATCCGCGATTACCGACGTTCACGCGGACAAAGCCGCGGGCAAAAGCTGGTAATTTTATAAAAAAAATTAGTCTTGTTATGCTACGTTTATACATCTCCAGTGTTTAGTAGAGACACCACATTTTAAATGCATTACCGTAAAACGGGGCTATTTGGGTTTCGGGGGGGTATTTGGGACAACCCAGGATTTCGTACAAAAATATTGATAACTTTCGTTTGCTGTTTTGTAGGATTTGTTTTATGAACTCTAGCAACACATTTATAGTTAACGTCATAATTGTCAACTGTCAATGTCAGTATATTAAACAGTTTAGTAACAAATTTTGGTGAAAGAGTCAGAGACCGTTTTTTACGTCAAAATTTAGGCGGCAAAACTTCTCGCACAGAGCAAAATCCTGAATAGTTTTTGAAAAAAAAATTTTCTTCTTAAAATTCTACCAATCCCTAAAACTAAAACATTATTTTATGTAGTTTTTGTCAGTCTTTGTCCTAAATATCGATAGACTTGTTGAAAGTGGCTGTTTTGTCTCAAAATATGCATTTTATATCGGTTTTTCAGTGCTGTCCATAATAGCCCCAAATATGCGATATTTGGGACAGCCTCATTATTTTTTTATTTTTCTGTTCCTGTTACATGTAGCTACTTCAAAAGTATGTCTGCAGAAGTAAGGAGTTCTCCGACACCCGTACAATTTTTTCACCATAGTATTTTATGTGAAATAAACAAGATATTTGGTAAAGTGACTCAAAATATGTCCCGAATAGCCCCGTTTTACCGGTATACCACTCATACGCACGTGTTTTTGATTAAGTCGATTCACGGAACGCCTTATGTAACATTTTCAGTGCAAACGAAATTCTATTTGCAATGCAACATTTAAGACGAATTATTTGTTCGATATTTTTAACTAAAGTAAAAATCGCAAAACACAGTTGACATGAACATTTATTTTATTTATTTATTTCATAAACAATTTACATTGTGTTTGAAAAGTTTTAGGATTGAACACAATACTAAAATATAATTAAATTTCATACAAAAAAAAATACTAATAATAATAAATAATGGCTAATAAATACAATGTCAAGTTATTAAATTAAACAGTAAACAATTGTCTACTGACAAAAACAACAGAACACACCGCCACCGACTTCCGAAACCAAAGTCATGTGTGTTCTCTGCTAAAGTTATTTGTCTCTTTTTAGTTTTTGAAGGCGGTTCCCTTTTTTATAAAAAAGTTTTTATTTTTCACTTTTTAGTGCCTCTTTAGCGCCCAAATCCATTAAGAAACGACAACACAGTTAAAATCGAGATTGAAAGTCCTCCGAAGATGGAAGAAACGAAGCCGTCTTTTTTATATTTATTTTTTTTGGTTTTTGTTGATTTTTCAAAAAGCGCTGAATAAATTTCTAATTGTTGTATATTTAAAACCTTCTTATCTCCAGAATATAACAAACACTTTTCTGAAAACCGCTTCAAAATCGGTTAAGCCAAACCGGAGATAAACGCACACAAACATACATACATACAAACATACGGGTCGAACTGAGAACCTCCATTTTTTTAAAGTCGGTTAAAAATGGCGCACTGTGAACAAACAGAATGATCAGTGACGAACTACGCATGAGTAAGGGTTGTGCCAACTTAGCGTCAAAAAAGAATTTAGACAATCCCTTTAAATGAGCTTTTTAAATGATTCATTCTCGGTACTTTCTTGACAGAATGTATTTCACGATTTCAAGTTGAATTCGCCTTAATATAATAATAATAATAATATGTGGGGACATTTTTTTCACACACGGCCATCTGACCCCAAACTAGGGAGACCCTGTACTATGGGTGTCGGACAGCTGATATATATACATACACAAATACATTTTATTTTTTTTGTAAATACATACATATATAGATAAACAACACCCAGACACAAGGCAAACACAAGTGCTCATCACACAAATGTTTACCCTGGGCGGGAATCGAACCCGCAACACGCTGCGCAGCAGTCGATCGCTCAGCCACTGCGCCAACCGTGTCGTCCCCAGACACAAGGCACAACAAATAGATCTCTTTAGTAATGATTTCTGACACGATATTTCAATTTAAATACGGCAGTTATAGCAAGTAATTTAAAACTCTAATAATTACAAAACAAAAATGCTTTCTCCATTAACATCTTAACAGTGCTCCGATTTAAAAAAAACGGGGACAAAAAATGTGACAACATCAGAAACAGAGATAAAATAATGTAATATAATATTTTTGTGGCGCACGACATAAACATCTAACAAAACTATTATCTTAATATTTTTCTATAATTTAATGACAACTAAATTCTAAGGAAGGACCACCTACGAAGTTTAAACTTTTTATATCCCTTAAATTAAAAATCATATTTAACTAAAATCAACTTTAAAACGGTGAGTTAAAGGTTGGTATTGTATTGTGTGCCCTTAACGTAATGAAGCTATTTTCTCGAATGTTTCGGATGCATCTTTATTATAAAGAAATAATGCAGTCACTCCTTTAAATGGACCTTTAATTTTGACAGACACCATAAAGTCAAACTTACTTTTACTGCTTCAAAATTTATTTCCATTCAAAAAAAGACCTTAATTCTATGAAATACGAGCTTGAATAATTGTAGTAAACTGTATATTAATGTTTGTGGATGTTTTCTCCTGATGATGTGTGGTCTGTGGGTTTTTTGTTTATAAAATGGGATTTTTGATGGAGTCTACGGTGTAATTAAGTTATTCTGTAAGTTATGGAGATGTATTTTTAGATACAATCATGATATTTTTGTGTAAACATTTATTTTGATGGTTGATTGCCTAAATATTTTCAAATTGATGAGCAAATAAACACAATTTAATACTTTGCTCGTCGCTTCATACTGTTATACTGTTTTTATGGACGATGTTATGATTGCTAAGCCAATAATACATAGTCTTTATAAAAAACTGCCAAATTAACTTCCACTTAAAATAAGCTCAAAAAGTAACACGCAATCGTCATTACTTCGCCAAAAGACAATATTTATTTTAAAAATGATCTTGGATAAATTCCACCTTTTTCCAAGATAATTCACATTTCGGCCCACTGTGTCGAATCTTGACCTGCTAAACGGTAATGAGGTGAGCATTCCCATTGGTCACGATCTCTCTAGAGATTTCTAATTTTGACAAACAATATGGACTCATCCATTTTATTCTGCAAATCATTATGTTTGAGTACAATATTTCAATTGCTTTTAACTATTGTTTCGTACTTATGACGGACTGATGATGAGTTTGCTCTTTATGTAAATATGTACAGAGGCCAGCACATCAACCTACAACAATCTGTCTAATTTATTTGACAGATTTTTAACTTTAATACAAAAGTTTAAGGTTCGTATTCAATTGGGAAAGTCTGACAGTTTGGTATGGCATGCATGATGTACTGGCATACTTGGAATATTATTGGTTTCTTTTTTTTTCGTATGCATACAAATGTATTTACCTACGTAAATGCATTAAAACCTTTGCCCCAACCAGAAACAAATTCAGACTCCTGTTACTACTGAAACATTCGTAATGGAAGAATGAACGCTTGCCTGAATTGACCAATAACAAGAATCGAACATAGGACAACATACTGAGCAGTCACACTTCCGACCACTAAAGTAACAGGATACATGACGAAAATACTAAAATAGTTTCATTATTATGTCAACCTTTAGATGCCCACTGCTGGACATAGGTCTCCCACAAGGGGTCAGCCGTAATCGCCATGCTTGGCCGATGCATGTTGGCGATCGCAGTAGGTGTTATGGTACTCAGAAGGACGCTGCTGCCCATCCTCTGGCCAATACCCCTCTGTCGCCTTCTACGACACCCACTGGTAGAAATGGTGTAGTGTTATTTTCGGCCGGCACCACGGCAAAACATTTTACATTCTTTATAAAACACCAAAGCCACAGATGAAAGCGTAAGTTAACGATAAGCTTTATCTTCAGATTCAGAGACATACACCTTCATCTGTCAAATTTAGTGCTTAATAATACCTACTGATTTTGACAGATGGAAGCGGGAATTTATCGCAATAACTCCCAGTTTGACGATCGAAAAATGTATGGCAAATATTATCAAGCAAGTGGAAGCTATACTAAGCTACAATCGCAGCAAGAAATCAGGTAAGAAAATATTATCTCTAAATCTCGGCCGTGAATCCAAAACACACCATTCGCCAGTTCTAAACTTAAAAAGTGTGTTAAACCAGTTATACACAACCCCATAACGTGTGTTTAATGATGGCAGTAACCATGTGTACTGGCCTATAAACCTAGACCTAACCTGAATCATGTAGTTACCTATACATCTACCTACATGAAACGTCTAAAACAAGCCGACATTTAGTACTCGCGAGGAACATAAAACTACGAGTAGATTGAAACTCTGAATACTTTCATGACAAGACAAAGGATTTTTGTTTCTACAGAGGAAAGTCTACAAATTTCTATCTTTTACTATCCTTCCTACTTTGAAATCCTTACTAATCCATACTATTTAATATTATAAATGCGAAAGTAAGTCTGTTACACTTTCATGATGAAACGGATGAACCGATTTTTCTGAAATTTGGCATGAAGATAGTTCGAACCCTGGGGAAGGACATGGGCTACTTTTTAATCCGTGATAACCACCATTGATATGGACGAAGTCGCGGTCAAAAGCAAGTTTCATATCAGTGTAGAAGTTTCAACTCTTTGACGATTCAAAATAACATGTAAGGCCAATTTGCACTAGCCCGAATTTTTATTTTCTCTCTAACTTTGGTTTAGCTTCTAATACTGTATTTTTTTCTATTTTGTCCCACTCCTGGGTAAAGATCTCCCTTCATGCTTTCCATCTTTCCCGATCCTGTGCTTCATGCTTCCAGTTTTGGAGGAATCCGGCCAGTTCATCCCGCCATCTCATTCATGGCCTGCTGCGACCCCGATTTACTGTCTCGGGACACCAGTTTTGTGGTACCTGAGCCCACAGTTTGTATTATATTTAATTTAATATCGTGTTATCAAATCAATTTGATTTTGGTTAGTGTAAATAAAAATAAATGTTTTAATTGAAATAGTCTTAACAATTTTAATAAATATAATTACATTTGGGTGGCTAGTACCTACTTACAATACTTCCTTTCTTTCTTTCTTCCCAACTTGTTTTGCCAAACCCAACAAAATATCAGGAACTTCTCAAACGTACAAAATTTTTAATTAGTTTATAAAATTTAATTAAGTAAAATCTCGAACAAGCTAGGTAATACAAAGTTGCCAAAATTAATTAAAATACAAAAATATTCACGGCCACGTCTGCCACTTAGTTAAAACTTAATTTTGTTAGACAAACACTGTTTAACGACGGTTAATAGTCAAGTTCACTGAACAAACATGTTTACAACCAAGTTTTAAACAAGTGGTTTTACGCGACTTTGCTTCATAAAGTTTTTAATTTACTAAAATAAATCTTGAAGACGGAGATTGTATGTTAGCGAATAGAAGTACACTTGCTTCGAAAATAAGTTCTGATATCATGTTAAACGTTCCGCAGGTTTACGGTACGATTTCTATACTAATGTTGTCCATAGAGACGATAAATGTACAAGAAAATACGCAATTAAATGCATAGTGCCGTCAAGATAAGCCTAAGTAAACCTAAGTTTTAAACTATACATTTTTGACTGTCAGAACTTCATTGACAGGTGACACGTCAAACAGCAATGCAAATGTAAGAACTCACTTTAGTGCTCACTCCTGATTCCGCGGTGAAAACTGTATTAGGTATTCTGTAGCTCGATGAAAACTACTCTAGCGCCACTAGAACATACTCGTAGGTGAAGCGAACTATTTTTACGTTACTATTTTAGCGAATACCAAATACTTTTCACTTTAGGTTAAGAGAAATCGGAAATCGAATCGTAATCGCGGATGATTTCTTACAAAATTACACTGCAGAAAAGACATGATTGTCTACTATACATTTACAAAATAAGTGATGATCCATCCAATTCAAAAAGGTTTTTGCTCTACATCTTCACCTACGGAACTCCAATTAAAACAAGTTTCTGATCTTCTCATCGCATTAACTGTAACATCTCAATCTTGTACCGCGTCAGTCCGTCTGTCATCGATTTCAGGCGTGTTCTCCGTAACTCAAGCGAATCCGTGTCGAATTATGAGAACTTTTTTTCCGTTTGCGACACTTGAGTCAGTTAAAAGTTTTTTGTAGCTGAGTGTAATTCATGCAATTTATTGTAGTTATTTAGTTTTTACTATTATCAGACTTTGGACTGGCTCAATAAGTTTCTTCGCGTGTTTGGTCAAGCATGTGAAGTATCTAGAATTTTTTGTGTTAAAATGATTCAATTCGGGAATTTTGAAAATGAAAACAGACTACTTACATACAAGAAATACGGTTTAACCTCTAGAACAGATGCTTTTTCCGGGTTTGTAAGATTTGTCATTACCAACAAACTGCCTAGCCTTTTACCAACTAAACCTAAATTAGTTATTAATAATAAATCTGAAATCACCAATCCGCCTTGAGCGCACGTGGTGATCAATGCTCGTGCCTTCTCTGTATGAGAAGAGGACTTTGCCCAGCAGTGGGACAATTATAGAATGAATTATTGAATGATTGAATGAATGAATGAATGAATGAATGAATGAATGAATGAATGAATGAATGCCACCAATCACTTAAAATTATCTGGTTTTATTTTATTGTTCGACTGCCCATTTATTATTCCTACTCGACTCGCACTAAAATGCACTCTACCAATGAAAACAGGGCACTTTAGTACGAAACTATCCCACGATAATAATATTGATCTTTCTGTATTGGTAATGAAAGAAATAGACCGTGTAAGCTTATCGTTCGTAGCAAGTTGTAAACTCTAACGAAGGCAACATTACTTCAAGAATTTACAAACTTGCTACAAGAGTTTTTTACTACAAGAGCTATGGATATTTCCATCTCATTCTGTTGTTAGGAAAATTATAGAGATAAGTATGCAATAAGGTCGTTCGTAAGTGACGAAAGGGACATAATATGGCAAGTGGACGTTAAAATAAAAAGTTAGCCTTAAACTGATGAGTTCCTAATAAACTGTTATTGTGGAGATGGCTAATAGGCTTTCGTTTAGCCGCAACTCGCCTGATCTTTCTTTAGTGATGATGCGGATAAGGTGGAGCTCACTAGTCCAGGATTCTGGAACCGGTTCACTCCTGCCTTAAAGATACCCAGATTATACTCATAGGGGAACAGTGAGGCCTGCAGTGAATTCCACAGTCAGGCAGTTCGCACAATAAATGTGGAATCAAAGCGCTTGGTTCGAGACCGTGGAACTTCAACCATGTAGCGGTGTCGCTTCGCCATATTATTATCTAACGTGCACGTTCATCAATCGATAGACTTTGTACTGTTAATCTATCTACGTCTTCTATCCAAAAAAAAAAAAAATATCCTATTTACTAAATTGTTTTTCCTCAACGTTTTTGTAAAGCACCTAACGACCCTTAACTAATTCTTAGTAAAATCTGTATTTTCAACACCATTTGCTTACTTAGGTACCCTAATTTGTTTACAAAAACAACAAATTGCTGATGTTTAACTATTAATAAAAACATTAATTAAATAGGTACTTACTAATTAATATTGGTAAACAATGTTTGAAACTTGAGTGCGGTCATTCGCAACCTATTAAGCCCTGTTGACATTGGTCGAGTACTGTAGTCGAGTGGGAGAGTATTTACTATGCCATTAGGTTCATAAATTAAAAGGTTAGTTTACATTGTATAGTGGAAGAAACCTAAAATATTCAGACATACGAATTATGCCAGTTTGTACAGTTGTCAGACTTGTAAGTTTTAGTCAATTTTACCTAGAACTTGTAAAGAAATTGCAAAATGGTCTTCCCTAAGGACCTGACACGGCTTTACAGGAAAATAGTAGACTTGTCTCGTGGGCGTGACAAAGGAATAATTGCCAGAACTGGCAACTGATGAACCGGCCAGTTCATCCCGCCATCTCATTCATGGCTTGCTGCGACCCCGTTTAACTGTCTCGGGACACCAGTTTTGTGGTACCTGCGCCCACAGTTTGTATTACATTTAGTTTAATATCGTGTTGTCAAATAACTCTGATTTTCGTTGGTCTAAGCGGTCCTAAATAAAAATAAATGTTTTAATTGAAATAGTCTTAACAATTTTAATAAATATTATTACATTTGGATGGCTAGTAGGTAGGTACAGGACCTACGTACAACACTTCCTTTCTTTCTTCCCAACTTGTTTTGCCAAACCCAACAAAATATCAGGAACTTCTCAAACGTACAAAATTCTTAATTAGTTTATAAAATTTAATTAAGTAAAATCTCGAACAAGCTAGGTAATACAAAGTTGCCGAAATTAATTAAAATACAAAAATATTCACGGCCACGTCTGCCACTTAGTTAAAACTTAATTTTGTTAGACAAACACTGTTTAACGACGGTTAATAGTCAAGTTCACTGTACAAACATGTTTACAACTAAGTTTTAAACAAGTGGTTTGCCGCGACTTTGCTTAATAAAGTTTTTATTTTACTAAAATATATCTTGAAGACGGAGATTGTATGTTAGCGAATAATAGTACACTTGCTTCGAAAATAAGTTCTGATATCATGTTAAAGGTTCCGTAGGTTTACGGTACGATTTCTATACTAATGTTGTCCATAGAGACGATAAATTTACAAAAAAATACGCAATTAAATGCATAGTGCCGTCAAGTTTATGTTTAAACCTAAGCTTTAAACTATAAATTTTTGACTGTCAGAAATTCATTGACAGGTGACACGTCAAACAGCAATGCAAATGTAAGAACTCACTTTAGTGCTCACTCCTGATTCCGCGGTGAAAACTGTAATAAGTATTCTGCTCGATGAAAACTATGCTAGCGCCACTAAGTGTGAACAAACTCGTAGGTTAAAAAAAAAAAAAGGTGAAGCGAACTATTTTTACGTTACTATTTTAGCGAATACCAAATACTTTTCACTTCAGGGTAAGAGAAATCGGAAATCGAATCGTAATCACGGATGATTAAGGTTTAAGGTTTAAGAACAACTTTATTACTCAAAAAGAATTACACATAATTCACTTACTGAGAAACACTAAAACTAAGATTAATAATTAGAACGCACAGAGGTACGTATACAAAATTACAAAACAAAATAGTAAAGAGAAAAAATGTGGGTAAACAGATAAGTTTTAACCAAGCACTACATGTATGAATAATAGTACATTATGGTACAAGTGTGTAATGTTGGTGACTACCGCTGAGGCGCCATTGAGACCCGAGCCGTTAGGTGAGGGTCTTAAGAGAGCCGAGGACGGTAATCATCAATACACACGTGTATCATACGACGTTTTTCAACACACTTGTGAAGAAAATAATACTAAAAAAATATTTTCAACAGTTGTGAAAAGTTTTTCGCAATGGCGGGAAAAATTAATCAGCTTTCCTATGCGCGCGCATCAAATAATGGCGATCGGCCATAGACTAAAAGAATGAGGTTTCTTTTTATTGTCTTTTCGCGGATAGCGTTCTAGCCACGTACAAAATGGGGAATTCAAAGTTTTCTTTATAACAGAGAAAACAAAAGTTATATATGAGTGAAAGTTTTATTTATTAAAAACGGACAAGTTGAAATTATCTATTTAAATACGAAGTTGCATGAAATAAGCAAGCAATAGTACATTCATTTATTTTGTATTATTGAACACGATCTTTTTTGTATCAAAACTTTTTTAAGAACAAAGCAACTCAACCAATAAAATAAAAAAGAACCCTATAACTCACTTATGAATAATAGCAATGAAAAGTCACAGTTTGATTACGGGTATCATTATGTGCCTAATTGCGGTGAAATTAGAGCCATTTTATGAGTGTGTTGAAAAGATTTTTACTAGATGTGGCATTGGTGGCATAGTCTGTTTTTAGCGAGTTTTTGTTTATATTATGCTTTTGTTATTTTAAGACTACTTTATTTTTAATTTATTACACTATTATTTTATTTTGGGCACCTATATGGTTTGTAAAACATTTTGAGTATTTGACTTTATTTGTTTTTGTTTAATTTGAGCAATTACTTACAGAACAAAGCTTAGCGAATTCTTACAGAATTACACTGCAGAAGAGACCTGTCTCCTATACATTTACATAATAAGTAATGAACCGCTTAGACTTAAGTTTATAATGTATAAATTATAAAGTAACTGAGTGTATTCATTGTTGATAAGCCTAAAATTAATAAATAATAACGTCATTCCATCCAATTCAAAAAGGTTTTTGCTCTACATCTTCACCTACGGAACTCCAATTAAAACAAGTTTCTGATCTTCTCATCGCATTAACTGTAACATCTCAATCTTGTACCGCGTCAGTCCGTCTGTCATCGATTTCAGGCGTGTTCTCCGTAACTCAAGCGAATCCGTGTCGAATTATGAGAACTTTTTTTCCGTTTGCGACACTTGAGTCAGTTAAAAGTTTTTTGTAGCTGAGTGTAATTCATGCAATTTATTGTAGTTATTTAGTTTTTACTATTATCAGACTTTGGACTGGCTCAATAAGTTTCTTCGCGTGTTTGGTCAAGCATGTGAAGTATCTAGAATTTTTTGTGTTAAAATGATTCAATTCGGGAATTTTGAAAATGAAAACAGACTACTTACATACAAGAAATACGGTTTAACCTCTAGAACAGATGCTTTTTCCGGGTTTGTAAGATTTGTCATTACCAACAAACTGCCTAGCCTTTTACCAACTAAACCTAAATTAGTTATTAATAATAAATCTGAAATCACCAATCCGCCTTGAGCGCACGTGGTGATCAATGCTCGTGCCTTCTCTGTATGAGAAGAGGACTTTGCCCAGCAGTGGGACAATTATAGAATGAATTATTGAATGATTGAATGAATGAATGAATGAATGAATGAATGAATGAATGAATGCCACCAATCACTTAAAATTATCTGGTTTTATTTTATTGTTCGACTGCCCATTTATTATTCCTACTCGACTCGCACTAAAATGCACTCTACCAATGAAAACAGGGCACTTTAGTACGAAACTATCCCACGATAATAATATTGATCTTTCTGTATTGGTAATGAAAGAAATAGACCGTGTAAGCTTATCGTTCGTAGCAAGTTGTAAACTCTAACGAAGGCAACATTACTTCAAGAATTTACAAACTTGCTACAAGAGTTTTTTACTACAAGAGCTATGGATATTTCCATCTCATTCTGTTGTTAGGAAAATTATAGAGATAAGTATGCAATAAGGTCGTTCGTAAGTGACGAAAGGGACATAATATGGCAAGTGGACGTTAAAATAAAAAGTTAGCCTTAAACTGATGAGTTCCTAATAAACTGTTATTGTGGAGATGGCTAATAGGCTTTCGTTTAGCCGCAACTCGCCTGATCTTTCTTTAGTGATGATGCGGATAAGGTGGAGCTCACTAGTCCAGGATTCTGGAACCGGTTCACTCCTGCCTTAAAGATACCCAGATTATACTCATAGGGGAACAGTGAGGCCTGCAGTGAATTCCACAGTCAGGCAGTTCGCACAATAAATGTGGAATCAAAGCGCTTGGTTCGAGACCGTGGAACTTCAACCATGTAGCGGTGTCGCTTCGCCATATTATTATCTAACGTGCACGTTCATCAATCGATAGACTTTGTACTGTTAATCTATCTACGTCTTCTATCCAAAAAAAAAAAAAATATCCTATTTACTAAATTGTTTTTCCTCAACGTTTTTGTAAAGCACCTAACGACCCTTAACTAATTCTTAGTAAAATCTGTATTTTCAACACCATTTGCTTACTTAGGTACCCTAATTTGTTTACAAAAACAACAAATTGCTGATGTTTAACTATTAATAAAAACATTAATTAAATAGGTACTTACTAATTAATATTGGTAAACAATGTTTGAAACTTGAGTGCGGTCATTCGCAACCTATTAAGCCCTGTTGACATTGGTCGAGTACTGTAGTCGAGTGGGAGAGTATTTACTATGCCATTAGGTTCATAAATTAAAAGGTTAGTTTACATTGTATAGTGGAAGAAACCTAAAATATTCAGACATACGAATTATGCCAGTTTGTACAGTTGTCAGACTTGTAAGTTTTAGTCAATTTTACCTAGAACTTGTAAAGAAATTGCAAAATGGTCTTCCCTAAGGACCTGACACGGCTTTACAGGAAAATAGTAGACTTGTCTCGTGGGCGTGACAAAGGAATAATTGCCAGAACTTGTGGCTGTTATTTGAGATACCCATCTTATACTTTGTCGGCGAAAATAGCTCAGTTTCCGCAATTTTTTACTTGAAAAATAATTAAATTTGGATGTAGTAGGTATCCATTCGGTATTCCATATCGCATTCATTCAGTGCCGGTCGCGAATAGCCAAACCCCATTTCTGCCCGTGGGCAAGGATGGGCAGTAGCACGCAATTATTCCGTGGGCAGCAGCGTCCTTCTGAGTACCAGAACACCTACTGCGATCGCCTACATGCATCGGCCCAAGCATGGCGATGACGGTTGACCCCCCCCCCCCACATTATGCTCCGTTACATCAAAATCCTTTGTCGTGCCGTGCCACGTATTGACGCAAGCCCTAATAGTCGAGGTGGAATTACCTCTACCTACTTACTCTCAAAAAATGTACTCGTATTAAACAGGTCGCCATCTCGTTAACAATTTGTCGTTCAGCACTAATTCTGGGTAGATGGAGTTTAAAGCAAAAAGTGATCGTAAATGTTGCGTCACGCTAATAGGGAATTAAGGGGCTTCAGACTGTTACAGTACAAAACGCGCGATAAATAACCTTGTACTACTTGAAATTTTAAAAAAGAAAGAAAGAAAAAGCGTTATTTTGCCCCCCAAGACACACAAGAATGACATAATTAAAAAACAGAATCGAAAATTGGTCCTGTACGAGGTCAAAAGGACCATATAAAAAAAAAACAAAAAAAAACCTTGCTATTATTTTATGGTAATTTTGAAATCTGTAGGTATATTGCAGGGCAATGATAAAAATTGATACAAAAAGAGAACGATATTAAAATAAGACCTCAGTGGGTAAGTAAAGAAAGTTAGTGATTTCATCAAATCCCTGAACTGTTTAAGGGAAAAGGTGAAATTAACAAGTCAGGACACCCATAGCATAGCTCTGTTTCGCTTTGCTACAGGCACAAAAATAGCAAGAAGAAAATATCTAAACCCACAATGTCGAAACCACGCGTCAAATAAATAAAGTATGACATGAGAGTTATATCGTTCAGTGTTAATAGTTGAAACGTGGGAATTGTTCTACATTGTAATCTTCAAGCTGTGGTTTACACGAACGTAATAAAAACTCTATTTGTTTTTATAATGACCACACAGCGTGGTAACAATGCAACATACAACATCATAATCTTGTCACATGTTGTAAGATCTATTCGTCGATTTTTTTTCCCGTGTGCCTTAAATACTACAACTAGTACTGATTTTAGGTGCATCAAAGTCAAATCATTTATTTCCATTAAAACTTTTACAGGCATTTTCGAATTGTCAAAGAGTAGGTCAGTTTGTCAGAAAGTTGAAGGTAGTTGCTCGATCCAAAACGTAGGTAGGGAAGAACGAGCAAGGGGTCAACGTAGGGTAGGTCTCTATGGAGAAGAACGAGCAAGAAACTCCACGGACACATTTTTAAATCAAGTTTTTACAAAATACTGCATGCATTGTTGATTGTTGATTTAATGTAATTGTTTATTTTGATAATTTATTGATAATTTCCTTACAAATCTAATGTCTCTTTATTGTTAATTTCCGTCTATTTTATTTTGTATCAGATTTTGTTTATGTATTTGATATGATTTACTTTTACTTTTTACGGACCGATAACTTGTTTGTGTGGTCTTTGACTGTTAATTCAAGTTGGTTAATAAATAAATAAATAAATTGTATTGGTCTTTACCTGCATTGTTTTCACATATAGAAGCAACGTGAATAATGTAATCAGTATTTTGTAAAAACTTGATTTAAAAGAGTTCCCGTGGAGTTTCTTGCTCGTTCTTCTCCATAGAGACCAATCCTACGTTTTGGAACGAGCAACTAGCTTCCTTTTTCTGACTAACTGACTCTTTGACAATTCAAAAGTGCCTGTAAATGGTATAATAATTGAAATAAATGCTTTGACTTTGACTGGTTACATTATTCTTGTTGCTTATATATATAAAACACTGAAGGTAATCTAGCAAAATAATCTAGAAAAAAATCGTCCAAATTTCAACCTTCGTGCCTTCAAAGGTTTATTTTACAAGTCAACTAGTCAAAAATCTGTTACCAAACACCCGCTATCCTGTAAACAAACTAAAAATGCAGTAACTGTGTGCCATGGTTACAGAATTAGGCCATCACTTAACTAATTGCTTAGAATTGAAAGAACAAACTGTCGTGGGCGCCATTCGTTTTACTTAATTAGAAGATACCGATACGTGGTTAGAAAGTAGGTACTCATGTACTCATAGTTGACACTTAGTGTTAGATTGTTGCCTCGTAAACCTACATCACACTGTACCTATTATTTTATCACGCTTTCCAATAGTGTAAACAATCAATGTTATTTATACCTCAATAAAACTTGGGTAGTCAGGAAATGCAAGACACACTACATACTATTATAATAGATAATTCACATTTAAATATTTTTCAACTGTATTTTTGATCGATCTAAACAAATTAAAATTGAACTGTCTGTTTGTAATGAGCTTTTTAGTAAATGCATGTGAAAGTATGTACGGTACTTATATCAAAAACACAATTTATACAATTTTTGTGGGTGTCTGTTTGGTCCGGCTAATCTCTCTAACAAGTGAACCGATTTTGATGGAACTTTCACTGGCAGAAAACTGACATTATAACGAGTAAAAGAAACGGGCAAGAAAAATTAAAACCTAGCTGATAACTGACAATCACGTGGACGAAGTAGCGGGCATCAACTAGTCTATACTAATATTATAAACAGGTAAATTTTGTAAGTTGGATGTAGGAGGCAATCCCCGAAACTGCTCATCCGATTTCAAAAAATCTTTCACTGATAGAAAACTACGCTATTCCTAAGTGTCATAAGATATGTTTTATTTAAATTTATTTGACAGATTTTCAACATTATTTCAAAAGAATAAGGTTCGTATTCTATTGGGAAAATTTGACAATTTGTTATTGCTTGATGTGCAGGCGTCTGTACTATACTACAGTAAGTATAATGAGTGGAACAATTAGTATTAATAAAGCCAAGTTTAAGAAAAGAAAAAAAAACACTACATGCTTTCTGTAACACAATACAAGAGAAAGCTCTAAAAATATGCCCACGCTCGGTATAAAAATATGGTGTAAGTGTGTAACCGAAGAGCTCTTATTCTCTAAAGTAATATTAAATGCAAGATTGTAACCTTATGGTCTTGTTTGTGTAAGAGAGGAAATAAAGAGGAATGCCCTGCATGCGCTGTCGCAATGGATAATGTGTATGGATACTAACCTTTTGCTCGCAACCTCTTCCGCGTGACCTTACTAAAGTCTTATGAATCTCTAATTGTTTGATAATAAAATATATAGTACAGTCGAACTAGCTAATTGGTTTATAGGCAAAAATATTCATCTTTCTACTACACTCGCAATATTTAATTTTATTCCATTTTCTTATCTCAAGCACGTAGGTATTCCCAGTACCTACGTACTAATGATAAAAAAAAAAAAAATGTTAGTGTAGTAGAAAGATGGATAATTTTGCCTGTGAACCTGTTGGTGGAATAATTTTAAAAATCAGGTCAGTATTTTTTTGAGTTTTGCTATTACTAAATAGCAAACACAACACTTTTTACTGCCTACTACTTATCATCCAAATGAATTAACCAACGGTAACACCTAACAAATTTAGTCATCCCTTAATTTTCCACCCTTAGAGGTGGAATATATTCAACAAAAAAATAATTATCGAAATCGAACTACAATCGTTTACTTAGTTATTATGGTTCGACTAATGTACGAAGACTCGATCCCACAGCCAAACCGATAACACGGTTTTGGGGAGCAATTGTATGTAACCCCAAAAAAAACAAATAATAAATTAATACACTGTAAAATGTTTCGTTTGGTGAAAGATAAAAAAAAATATTATCTACGTGTCGAACTGAGATACTCCTCCTTTTTTTAAAGTTGGTTAAAAATATTAACAAACAAACAAAAAAACAAATATTACAATACAAAATATTAACAACAAATTAGCAATTGGTTCGATTTTGTCTAGGTTCGATTTAGTCTAGACAAAATCGATGATAGATGTAAAGGAGCATCTCCTTTACATCTACATATCTTTTTACATCACATATTAATCCAATAAAGATTCATCATAGCGTACGTAGCTACAGATTTATTAAAACAAAAACAATTGCATGTCATGTTTAATACTTTATGACTCTGGTACAAAGTTCAGTTTACTGCGTTTACAAATAAACATATCAAGTGCACAACACCGCATGTACGCGCGTCAAGACCTTATGTCTGAAAGGGCACTGTACCAGATCCTTGTTCCTCGCTTCAATTTGATTGGTGGAACTTGTCCCAATCGTTAATAGATCACGCAGTTACAATCCTCTTTACGATTGGTTAATTGTTCTAAATTGTTCCGATCCGAGTCTAAAGAAAATAGAATGTGTACTATCGTTAAATCGTCAGTAATTATTGTGTTGTAAAAGTCGTCTGGTGCAGGTTTTATGGTGGTAATTTTAGTGTTGTTTTAAGGTCAGTTACCTAAGGGCAGATTAATGATCATTTTGCCTCCGAGCTTTGGAGATAAAGATAATTTTATAAGTATGTATTGCAAAATACATTATTATTTTTATTAATTTCATTATTTTGTATCGCATTGTATTGTTTTTATATTTTATTTGTATTGTATTGTTTTATTTGTATATGTATTGGTGTAAAGAATGGCTAGTATTAAACTGTAAATCAAAAACTCTTTCTATTTGATATAAAAAAAAACAATTCTAATAAAAAATACTGATTACACATCAAAATAGTTAAATCAAAATGTTATTATTTTAGTAACAATTTGAGTTCGTGACGCATCCTTAAACAAAAAAAAACTTAACGTCTAGGTCGACGGAGGCCCTCGGCATTGGCTGCTCGGGTCTCCTATTTCTGTCACGAACCTAACCTTTTTTTTTTTTATTTACTGTACATGTAGATTATTAGACTTCTAAAGTATTTGATATAAGAATATTTTTCTGGTGTGCGGTTAATAATTCTCCGTAAAAAATGATGTCGTCTTTTTTTACCCGACTACGGCAAAGGCAAAGGAGGGTTATGATTTTGACGGGCTATGTATGTATGTATGTATGTATGTACGTATGTTCATCTGTTCGCTCATAGCTCCTAAACTACTTATCAGAACTGAACAAATGAGGTATCGTTAAAAGCGTCTTGATCGTCTGCTGGTTATAGGCTATATGTCGTGTCACCGAATCTAATGTAGCGCCCTCTGGCGGACAAAAAAACCAAGATAAAAAAATTATGAAGACAAGCATACCGTGTTTGGTATCATTGGAAAGGGGTTCACTAGTACCTTTCAAATATATAATATTTAGCTGTCACTTGTCCCAAATGATTAAAAAAAAACTACTACTGGTAAACTCCAAAATGGTTTAAATAAAAAAATAAAGTTTAAAAACTAAAACTCGACCATTATAATTCATGTTCATCGCACCCATATGGGACACAGGCATGCAACCACGGCTTTACCTTGACCATTTTGTACCTATGTTTTGATTTCTGTGTGAAATATTTTCTTGTTTCGTACTTTTTAGATCACTTTTTGTTGTGGTCTGGTTTTAGTTTTTAAACTTTATTTTTTTAACTTTTAAGTTAGTTGAACATTCATTTCGGACTGTAGTAGGCATGTCGGTAAAATGCGTATTGCACAACAATAAGCTAACATACTCATTAATAAACGCATAATGGATTCAATTAATTGAATAAAACCACTCTATAACAGCGATACAATTAAAACAGCATTAAAGTCGCCACACGATCCATCTGTCACGATTGATTTTACCTCAACACGGTATTAATAGCGATACATTTAATCACAATAATTATTTGATAATAATTACACGTTTTAATAAAGTGTGATGAAATCAATGGTCTATAAAAAAAAACAATTCACGGCTGAAATATAACAACCTTCTTAGAAGTTATATGTTTGAGCCGTTTGGGGTTGAACACTAGGGTCATGGGGCCCGAGTGCTCACCTTGTTTTTAGGCACATTGCTAAGAGGCTGGTCGACTCTTCACGTGACCAGAGGGCTGGCCTTTTCTTGGGCCAAAGAATTAGCATTGCCATTCAACGTGGTAATGCTGCTAGCCTTTTGGGTACTTGTTTTTTGATGCCTTGTGAGCCCTCCATTGTATATAATACGTTTATTTTTAAGCTTTGTAAATATTTAATTTTATAAATGGTTTGAAAATAAATGTTATAGTCATTTTAAAACACAAACAAAAACATATCACGGCGTTGAGCAATTTTTAATGTTTAAATGTATACTGGACATTGCACACTACAGTACATAATTCTATCTGTTCACAATGACATAATAAGTATTGGTTCTCAGCTATGAGGCCCAGAAATCAACATGGCGAGCGTGTCCCATAGTTTAGATCCATATTAGTTAGTATGTGGCAACAAGTTGCAGTACAGTTAAACAAACTGCGGTGTACTGCAGTTTGTGTAGGTGATGTTAGGGCTATGAAAACAGCGGATGACTTAGGTTTTGAGAGAGCCTTTGCATGCCTTACATCTTTACATTATCTCTATTTATTTATTTATTATACTAGCTTTTGGCTGCGACTTCGTCCGCGTGAATTTCGGTTATCACGAATGCGGTAGCCTATTTCGTTTCTGAGGGTTAAAATCCGGGAAATCGGTCCCGCTGTTTCGTCATGGAATCGTAACAGACAGAGTTATACTTTCACATTTATAATATTAAGTATGGATTTGGGAAAACAAACTGTAGTATTTTCAGTATAAACAGTGTTGTCTTAAAATTAATGTTAACAACTATACTACTCACACCACTCTTGCAAAATAATAAAAATTGTTCTTCTATCTATACTAACGAAGAGGTAAAATTTGTACGTTTAGAGATTACCTGCTACAGCAGGTAATCTCTTCTGACTTAGCAAGTTAAACTTTCTATTCATCTTTTAATTACGGCACCTATATCAATTAAGCCTGATATTGGTCAGAAAAAAAATACATTAAAATATGGACTTAATGTATTTTCTTCTACACTACCCAAATACTTTCCCTCCATAAGCGGTAGCGATTTCCTCCGCTGGTTTCAAAGCCCTAAACCAGTTAATATTTCTCTATTAGGTTAGAGTACACAATAACATTCATGGTCAAAACAATAATGTGCATAATATGAACCTTTGTGTCTCGCTTAGGGTCATAGAGTCACCATTACAATAGGTCCCACGCTGGTAACGGTAATGTCAACCATACCATACTACCTTTTTGGGAGAAACTGGTATAAGTTGTTGTATTTAAATACAATAATAAGTTTCCTAATACCTTAAGGCCGGCTGAAAAGTGGACACTCACCGTGGGCCTGATCCTCGAATTCAAGGTTGCTCAGTGTGTTATGGAGAAAGCTATGCTTGGGGTTTCTCATCGTCATCATTTCAGCCTAAACACGTCCACTGCTGAACATAGGCCTCCCTAAGGGAGGGGTTTTGCCATAATCACCACGCCTGGCAGGCGGATTGGCCATCGCAGTATGGTTGTTACAAAGGCACAGAGAACGCTGCTGCCCATTCTCTGGTGAGTCCCTTAGTCACCTCTTACGACACCCACGGGAAGATATGGGATGGTGCTATTCTTAAGAGGAAATACCACGGGCTAGAGAATTGAACATTAGGTATTTGTAAAATCTATTGCCGTCGCACGATGCCCGAACACGAACCGCAGAGCGCGATAGAGACAACTGCACCTTTGACCGAAAATACCTATTAAAAGTACACAAAATCAATGATTCGTAGTCCCCTGATTTCTTCTTCAAAACTTAACCGATTTAACTGCTTTTTTGCATGCATTAACTGTATTAAAAAATAAAAAAAGGCTTTTGCCGTGTTCCTATGTTTTTTATTTTTTATATAATCATATAAAAAATAGAAAATCAAGTCAAATTTGTTTTCTGAATGTTTGAACACAGCGGAAAATCATGCCATTTTTTTAGGTTTTTGAATATTCATATCTCTTTTAATAATAAATTTATAAGAAAAAGGAAAACATAGGGACACGCCAATAGTAGCCATGGACATTTAAAAAAAAATTAATCTACTGGCATTATCCAGGGAGGAAACAGGGGACTAAGTTTGTATGGAAAAACGGTCCTTGTGTTTCCTCTTAACGACCGACACCACACGGACGGCTTGGGGCTTCTCAGGTAGATAGAATTCGCAATGAAGTCATTCATCAGAGGGCTAAAGTCACCGACATTGCGCGTGGAATCAACACGCTGACGTGGATGTGGGCCGGCCACGTCTGCAGACGAACAGACGGTAGATGGAGCAGACACGCTTTAGAGTGGAGACCGCGTAGTGTGGGACGCCCTCGCGATGGACCGATGATTTGAAGAAGGTGGCTGGCAGCAGATGGATGCGGGCTGTCCAAGACTGGGTTGGTTGACAATCTCTGGGGGAGGCCTACATTCAGAAAGAAAGAAAGAAAGAAAGAAAATCCATTTATTCACACGGAAGTGACGCACTTACATAACAAGCTTAAAACTAAACAATTAAATTAAAAAAAAAAAAAAAAAAAAAAAATACAAATTTATCCCTAGTCGGAACCACGCGTCACCACCGCGCGAAACGGCCAACGCTCAGCATAAATGCCTTGGCCCGCGCAGCAAGGCACGAACCACGGCGCTGGTGCACAGCGTTGGCCGGCATGACACTGTCCCGGAACTATAAATATATATCATACACTCATAGTTCCGAGGCACATAAAAAGACTGATCGGCACGGCGCGCACAAAGAATATCATAAAATACATGATAAAACAACCATATTAAAAAAAGAAAAACACAAAAACAAAAACATCATGTAACATACATACTTATTTAGAGACAAAGAAAACAACTTTAATAGAGATCTAACGACTAATTAATAAAGTGGCAACATTTCTACGCGTCCCCATAGACCAAACAAGAGGTCGATTCAGCAGTGGACGATAGGCTGATATATGTATTTACTGGATTAATATGGAAGCAGGCAGTACCAGTAGATCTCTCAATTACTTGCCATCGTACTTATCATCATCTGCCTAGACTTTTCCCAACTATATTGGGGTCGCCTTCTAGTCTACTGCATATGGTTATCTTTGGGACGGATCTGCCAGATACCAGCTAGATGCCCTAGAGTCAATTGAGAAACGAGCCAAGAGGATCATTGGCAATGATAGGCTCGTCGAGTCAAAGCTCCAAAGTCTTGAGCATCGACGCCGAGTTGCTGGCCTGTCGGTTTTCTATCGGTTGCATTTTGGGGAGTGTGCGACGGAATTGCATAATTTAATTCCGCCGAGCCCGTTCCATCATCGGACCACAAGACGTACGGCGATGCGCCACCGGTACATGGTGGACATCCCACCCACACACACGAAACGTTTTGGGAATACATTCATTGTGCGTACTGCTAAGGAGTGGAATTCCCTGCCTGAGTCTGTGTTTCCTGATAGCTACAACCTGGGAGTCTTTAAGGCAAGAGTGAATAGGTTACTTTTAGGCAAGCGTGCTCCATCTTAGACCGCATCATCGCTTCCCATCAGGTGAGATAGTGGTCAAACGTATGCCTATCAATAGATAAAAAAATAAAAAAAGTCTAACGGGATGCAGCTGAATACCAGTGTTTTACATAGAGCGACTGCCTATCGGACCTCCACAACCCAGTTAATGGATAACACGATACCCCTTGGTAAGACTGGTTGTCAGACTTTCTGGCTTCTGACTACCCATAACAACTGCCAAAGATCTACAAATGACAGCCGGGACCAACAGCTTTACGTGCTCTCCGAGGCACGAAGGGAACTCGATATGAAAGGGATGGTCACCCATCCACAGACCGACCGCGGCTAGCGTAGCTTAACCTGTGACCGATCGATCTGTACGGCTTTAACTTAGCCACGAGCCCCTCACCATTGTACCTATGAAATAAATAAAAAGCTTCAACAGTGTGAGCTTTCCAATTGAAAACGTTTATTTCAATAATCATAGTTCAATGCACGTTTATCACCGTAAAGACCAGGTCCTTTGCCTTATATATAATCTAACGTTTGATAAAATGGCTATATAAATCAATATCAAGTGTATAATAATCCCTTATCAGCCTTTAATAGGCTACTGTTAAACCTAATGCCGTCTGACCTCACACTGAACGGTCAACGAAGGTGAAATTTACCACAATTTTGAAAACAGAACTGGCCAAGTTTAAGTCGTTCTTGTACAGCAATGGTTTCGTACCATCGGTACAAATATTTAACACTACATACAAAAATCATAGATTCAAGTATGGGTAGTATAGTATCCCTTCAATTAGGGTTCCATACCTAAAAAGCTTACCTCAAAAGCTCTTTTGAAAAAAACGGACTTTGTTGTTCGTCTGTCTGTCTGTCTGTCAAGACCCTTTATCTCGGGAACGCGTGGAGATATCGAGTTAAAATTAAAACCATATACTCAAGTCTACGGTCCCTTGATGCTGTAAAGAAATCAACCATCTATGTTAACGTGAAAAAAATATATTTTCGTTTATGTCGCAAAAAAACGCATTTATAATATTAAGTAAATTAAGTATGGGTAGTAGGTATGGATTAGTATAAAAGTATGGATATGTACCTACAAATATGTACGGAACCCTCGGTGAGCGAGTCCGACTCGCACTTGTCCGGTTTATTTAACTATATCTGGCCTTTTCTTTGGCCAAAGAATTAGCATAGCCATGCAACGTGGTAACGCTGCTTACCCTTAGAACGCTTGAGAGCGATGCGGACGAGTTTTACGACGAGCATAATATTTTTTAATATTTACAGGTTCTGTGAATATTAAATTAGCGTGTACCTAAGTATTATAATAAAATATACCTACCACATTTATTTTTAACTAGCTTCTGCCCGCGACTTCGTACGCGGATGCTGTTGCTTTTGCCAGCGAGATCGGGGTCGGCAAAATCGAAGATCTGAAACGTCTGATGTCGAATTCTAAGAGCCCGGGGATGGGAAAACAACTGGATGCACGAGACGATTCGAGACGTTCAAAAAGTACAATTTTGAATCATACATCCGATGGCGGAATATGTGGCGTAGTCAATCATAGGAGTATACGTAAATGCACTACGTCCTTATCAACCCAAGGAAGGTCGCCATGCCCTACGGCTATATCCTGAGATACATCCGATTCTTCAGATGACATCGACATTCTGTTCAGAGAATGTCGAAGTCGATCAGTATTCAAACGTTCGTTGCGCTCTTCTTCTGTCTCTTCATGCCGTACTCCAGCATTTCTTTCTCTCTCACTTTCGAACTGATTATGAATATTTTGTTGTGTGCGTGTTCGGGACAATGTATGATAATCTCGATCAGCAGTTAGTCGCGCATCACGTTTATAACTCGTTTAAAAAGACCTGTTAGTAGAAATGCGAATACGCTGAGAACTCAAGCGTGATTCTGTATCGGTAAACGTTTCCGATTCGCGAGACAATGCATGTCGCTCACGATCAGCGGACAGTCGCGCATCACGTTCCGCACTTGTCTCTAGAGACCTAGAAACAGATGCGTAGATACGCTGAGAACTCAAGCGCAATTCTCTATCCGTGATTGTCTCCGACTCGCGAGACAATGCATGACGTTCACGATCAGCGGTCAGTCGCGCATTATACTCTTCACTGGTCTCTAGAGACCTGGATGTAGATGCGTAAATACGCTGAGAACGCAGGCGTGCTTCGCGATCTGAAGAGGTTTCCACGGAGCGAGTTGCAGCCTGATGTTCTCGAACAGCATCAAGTCTCTCCTGACGCTCTTCGGTAGATTCTTGGGAACTTATGATCCTCAATCTTTTAGCTTGAAACATTGGGAAAGATTTGACCTCTTTCTAGGCATGGTTATAGTTTTATTGTGAAGATACCTGATCAATTAAAATCTAAGTGACTGCTCCCCTGCGTTACCGGGTAGGCTACCGTGTCACGAAGATAAATGGAAAAGAAAATTAAACACTCAAATAACATAAGCCCAAAGGCATATTTATTCGATAAAATAAATGGGAGTTTTTGCCAGTAGGGTCAAATTTTCAATGATATACCATCGTCATCAAAAATCAGTCCTTCACCGCGTGGAGGTACTCCCAGCTTATTATAATATACAGTGAAATTAGTGATACCTTAACAGTGACATTTTAAAAATTACTGCTTAGAGTTCCACATTAGGTGTTCCAGATCTTCAAATTTATTCTCTCAGCAGAAAATGCTCATCACGTGGAACAATTTTTGCTACGGTACCATTTTTGTATCTCTTATAGTTTAGCTGGTCTGTTTCGGTTCTGCATCAAGTGTTCAAGTTTCCAAGATAAATTATAGCCTATATGTTGCCCAGATTTAATACCTATACAATAACAAAAAAATCATTCAAATCCGTCCAGCAGTTCCGAACATTAGCGTGTACAAACAAACAGACAAACAGACAGATTTTTTTTTTTTGATTCATGCTCTATTACTGTTTCTATACGCCCCTCAATTATTTTTTTTTTTAATATATTCAATGTACAGACACAGTTTTTTTACTGTTTTATTATATGTATAGATATATGTATAGATAAATTAAGTAGGTAGTTTTAATTAGCAATCAGTTTTATTTTGTCTAGACTGCAGATTGTCCTATGGAGCCCGGACCAGCATGTTTCCAAGCATTCTTATCATGGATATAAATAATCCTTTAAACTATAACCAATAAAATGGCTGTCGCCAAATCGCTACCACAGTAACTCAAAGGAGAATGCTCATGTCACCGGTGCACCGACACCCACGAAGAGTGGTGATCTATTTTGTAACAGCACACCATTACGCAAACCATGACATAAAACCATGTTTTCTCCGTAACAAGCTAAGCAGAGGAGTAAACAACACATGCCTGATATTTACCTGACACATGTATGACAATAATGTTGATGGATTACATCTGGTGGGACAGCTGTGAACTATCTATCGTTACGAGAAAATGAGAGCGAATGGTAATGCTATGAAGTATGATGACAGTTTTTTTACGTCACAGGCAGTCAAGGAGAAAGAAAAGATCTAAAAAAAAAGATGAGATGACCTAAATTGTTGTCACTATTAACACAAAGTACGAAAGGCTGCGCCGCGCCCGAGCAGAGAGACCACTCAGAACAAACCGCCATTTTACGCACGCACACATTAACATTACGTTTATAGGCAATCTCAAGCAGTTTCAAACACAGTCTCGACTGTCACTTACAGTTATCTAAATGAATAAATGAGAGACATTGGCATTTCATAACGAACAGGAAAATTTTGTTCTAAAAAAATGCAAAGAGTTCCAACCAGTGTCAATAAAATTTCATATTGTTACAAATAAAACCTACAGAGTCAATACAGTAGCAGCCTGTTTGAGTCTGGCAAGTTTAGGTAATTATTGTTGAAGATGACGCGAGCGGTCCTTCTGTAACCTTTATATTTTGATATTGTGCATAACAAGGAAGGGAAATTGGATGACCACCCATGAAGCTTAATTCACCGATAAATGGTCTGAATTCCTTTTTTTAACCGACTTAAAAAAATGTGGTGCTCAGTTTGACCCGTATGTTTGTTTGTATGTGTGTATGTGTCCGCGATTATCTCCCGTTTGGCTGAACCGATTTTGATATGGATTTCAGAAATTATTTGTTTTTTCTTTCTGGAGAAGGTTTTGGTATACAAAAAGTGGAAATTTATGCAGCGTTTTTTGAAAATTCAACAAAAATTAAAAATAGATGACGTTTTCGTTTCTCAAATCTTTGGAGGATTATCAATTTCTGTTTTTACTGTGCTGCCGTTTTTAATGGATTTGGGTGTTAAGGGGGTAGTAAAAAGTAGAAAATAAAAACCATTTTTACTAAAAAGAACCGCCTTCAAAAACTATAAAGTGATAAATAAATTTAGCACAGAACATACACCACTTTAATTTCGGATGTCGATGGCTATGTTCTGTTTGTTGTTTTGTATCGCCAACAAAGGCTTTCAGCAGCAGTTGGTCAACATAATATTGGTAAACCATTTTGAGTTATAGTTAAAAAAGTAAGTTTAGAGTTTCTTTGCCCATTGTTCTCCATACGAAATTACCTTTTGGAAGGAACAACTAGATTAATTTTTTTCTTATATGACGTTCAAAATGGTACTAAGGCAAGGGCCTTAGTCCAATTGAAATAATTGATTTGACTTCTTAGGCTTGACAAGCATCTAACATAATTGAGCCACCTGGGAATCAACCACAAGACCTCACACTGTCCAGGCTCGACAATCACGATCATCGCCCATCGATCATTCCGACGCTGCATCAGATATTATGCTAATAGCGCCGCCACTCTCCGTGATCAATCATTGAACGTAATGATCAAGTTTTTGTGATCAAATCATTATGGCAGAGTCATTATCAAATATTAAGTTATTTTGATTAGACGCCACCGAAGTTGTTATTTTGGAGTAATTTGAGCTGTATTGTTAAGTTGCGTACAGACATCGCGAGGCTGTGGAGATTTAATGCAATTCCATTGGTTTATATCTGCACCGCTCCTTTCCAAATGCAAGAATCACGATCTGTATGAAAACCAAGCGTGCCATTTTTTGACTACCTATTATGACGTCACAATGTTTTGTTTTTCTTAAATTTGGTATTACCAGGTATTACTGAGGGTATTAGATTAAAAATAATTGTTTTTTAAATTAATTACGCATAATATTAATCACAAATTGACTTACCGATGGAAGGTAACGTTTACTTTATTTTTTTACTTACGATTTTTGTACGTAAGCTAGGCACGAAACTAGGCACGCGAAGTAGTTGCTCTTGCGTTATCTATATCTGTGGTCAGCACAGTAATAGTATGCCTTAGGCTTACACGGGGTATTCACTGCTAGTATTCGTCGCATTTATATTGAAATACCGTAATAAATTTGTCTCTGTAGACCGGTCAATTTTCACCTTAGTGATCTTAGTTCTTAAAAAGATTGCACGTAGCGGAGATGAGAATGTTGAGATGGATGTGTGGAGTTACCAGAATGGATAAGGTGAGAAATGAATACATTAGAGGAAGTTTGAAAGTGGCGCCAGTGACAGAAAAGTTGAAAGGGAATTGTTTGTCTTGGTATGGGCATGTGAAGAGAAGAGACGAAACTCATGTGACCAAAAGAGCTATGAATATTAGTTTGGATGGATGGAGAGAGAGAGGAAGGCCAAAGAAAAGATGGATGGATTGTGTGAAGAATGATATGAATGAAAAGGGAGTCAATGAAAGCATGACGTTAGACAGGACGGAATGGAAGAAGAAAACATGTTGCGCCGACCACAAGTAACATGGGATAAGGGCAGGAAAAAGAAAAAGAAGTTCTGTCAAGACCACCATATGCCAAATGTCAATTACTATCCAACAATACCAGCAGTGCTATTCTGTTACAATCTCCGTCGGTGAACACCTAGGTGAAGTGAGCTATCATTCGATTGTAGTGCTTTGTAAATCCCTAGAATCGAGACGGATGACAGCTCACTTCACCTAGGGAGATTGTAACAGAAAGTGTGTGTCTTATGTTTTGAATTGATTTAAAATTAAACAATGATTTACACTTCGAAAAATAGAAGATAATATGGGCATTGATTTATTCGTATTGAAAGAACTAAAAACCTAAAAGAATATGAAACTTAAGAAACAAATCACAATGAATAGTCGTTGCTTATTAATTGGCTATCGGCTATAATGAGTCTTTGATTGCTAACACGCTGCCATATACATTTTACTGCACACGATGCGATAAGGACCCGACATATTCCTCCTGTTACAAACTTAGTAGGAAATGTACCTGCTACTTGTATGAGTTGAAATTTCAAGGTAATTGTGATGCTGTAAAATAGCGTTCATGCTTCCGTTACTAAAATGTACGTCGAACGTTCTGTGGGCAGTTAACCCTACAGACTCTACTGGCCAATGATCACTTGCCCGATGAACGTTCGCTCGAATGACCGTTTGATCGAAAAACGTTTGATGTAACGATTGTCTAGTAAGGGTTTGGATGGAGGGAAGATAGGGAAAGTTTTTCGAGCAACCGTTCATTCGGGCAAACATTCTTTGGTCAAACGATCATCCGGCAAAGTTTGCTGTTCTCATTATAACGTACTCCTAACTGTAACTCCTGTCTATATTTCTAAAGAAGAAAGAGCGAAGCAGTTCTGTCTCCTGCTTGATTTGGAGGGAAGTGGAAAATATGTTTTTTCTTACTCCTCCGCTGTTCTTTTCTGATTAATTTCGTTGCGGGATCCAAGACAGTTGAATCGTTTCTCTGGGACTCGTCGAGCTTCATTGCTTTGGCGCTTTTCTGGTGGTCGCCACTGTTGATTCTGGCTTACAGGAGTTACAGTGGTTTGAGAATAGTGAGGCGGGCCTGTCCCATCCAAAAAAGAAGAAAGAGCGTGAGAAGGACGCTATCAATAACTACTCTCACTATTAAGTATTTTATGATTCCAGACAATCCTTTCTCACGATGAGTTTCTTCGCCATAGCCCACTAAAATAATGGTAACATGCTAATATTAAACCAAGATGCATAGCTGCCAACTCCCAATAAATGAGTCTATTAGATCACGAAAACTAATCCAGAAAATACTAGCGCAAAAACAGCGCACAATGAAACTTGAACAAAAATAAAGCCAGCAACGATAAACGCGAACAAAACCACAATGTTTACGTTAACTCAGTGACTAGGAAACGACGTACTAACTAAACTTTTCATAACACGTAAAGTTTACGTTCCGACGATAATAATTACGAACGTTTACTTTGTGGCGTTATAGTTTTTGCAATGCGGAATGTCAACACTGTTTGAAGTAAATGTTACAATTCTTACTTCTCACGATAGTTAGAATTACCTATAGGGGCGAGTAGGACTTTCTCAGTGTTGCCATGAATGGGCTCCACGCTACACCTTTTCTTCTTTTGGATAAGAAAATGATTACGCTTAGAAAATTATTATTCCCACCACATTATTCCCAAACTTCTGAAAGCCAGAATCAACAGTGGCGACCACTAAAAGGCGTCGAGGCAATGAAGCTCAACAAGTCTCCGAGAAGTATTACAACTGTCTTGGTTCCCGCAATGAAATTAATCAGTAAAGAACAGCAGAGGAGTAAGCTAATCACGAAATATTTGAATTTTGAAGACATTTATTTTTAAGCCAATCTCAATGGAGATCAGCCAAGTACGCAGAAGATATTATAGTGCACAAGTGTGTGCGCAAACACAGCTGCATTCCCTCTTCCCTCACTCTCATAGGTTACGCAAGAGAGATCAGGAATTCAGGACACGGGGTGTCATATCACCAATTTCCAATACTGCAGGTTACTGGGACTGGGTACTGGGAAGTTCTCCATGAAAATACTCAATAACACTTTGCACTACGTGGAAATTGATCCTGCTACGAAACCAACGTTTTAGATTTGGATAATATCCCCTACGTTTTGCGTTAGAAAGGCGTGCTAAATCTCTTCTCATTGATAATGTTTTAATAGTTGTGGTAATCTACACAGTCTTTAGGTTTCTGAAACTCTAAAATCTTCTGCTCTATGTACACAATATTTACAAGACGATTGTTATGCATAAAACTCCATTAAAATATCTCATAGACTTGTCATGCAAGCCAACGCAAAAAGTAGTCCAGTTTGTTGATGAATGTCGCAGAAAGCACTCAAAATAATTCTCTAGCTTGCAATAAAATTCTAATTAACTCGTCACCGATCATAAACATAATTTAACGAATGTGTACTACAATTCTACACGAGAAACAGATTGCTATACACAGATTGGAATGCATTAACCCAATTTCTAAATCAGTTTAACTTCAAACGATGACAAATAACTCATGTTTTGAATTCCTAAACCAGGTTAGAATTCTAAACAGCACCAAAGAACTGAACAGACGGTAGATGGAGCCGATATGCTTTAGAGTGGAGACCGCGTTTGGGCAAGCGTAGTGTGGGACGCCCTGCAGCACGATGAACTGATGATTTGAAGAAGGCGGCTGACAGCGGATGGTTGCGAGCTCCCGGGTTGGTTTGTGATCTCTGGAGGAAGCCTACGTTCAGCAGTGGACGGCAATAGGCTGATATGAAGTAGAACTTATTCAGACGGACCACTCAAAATTTGGAGCTTAGATGCGTGTGAGAACCAATATACTATGAAATCCTTGTTAACATCTTTTTGACATTGACCTCATCATCTCAACACATCACAAGTTGTATATAAGCTTTTGTGGTTACCACATCATAGACAGAAGATTGCAATGTGACTCTCATGTATTTCGTAATACTTGCTAGCTAATTTTCTTGCAGTTGTAATGGTGTGTCATTGTGTTACCATATTGAAAGACATAAACCAGAAATAACTAAACAAATGCTGTTTCATATAAGCTACAAAAAAATGATACACCAACAATACCAATAATATTGCTAATGACAAAATAACCGTTTTTGCTGTTACTCAAGGTCACTTTTTAGGCGATTGTCTTCTCATAAATAAGGAGTTATGTTTATAAAGATAGTACCTATAATGATTCAATTCATTACACCAGCCGGTCATTGCTGTAATAAACCAATAAATTCAAAAAACCCCCGACACAAACAAATACCTTTATTCAAGGTTACTCTGATCTTCTAATATCATTGAGTAACGGAATATCAAAATTCGACTCGTGGAAGATGCTGAAATCAATGGACGAGGTCGTGGCTTAGTACAAGCCGTACAGATCATTCGGTCAAAGGTTAAGTTACGCTTGCCGCGGTCGGTTTGTGTATAGGTGACCATCCATTTCATATCGAGTCCTGGCTGTCATTCGTAGATCTTTGACAGTCGTTATGGGTAGTAAGAAGCCAGAAAGTCTGGCAACCAGTCTTACCAATGAGTATCGTGTTACGCAGTAACTGGGTTGTGAAGGTCCGATAGTCAGTCGTGTCATGTAAAACACTTGTATTCAGTAGCATCCGTTTAGAATGAAAGCCGATCCCAACATATTTGGGAAAAGGCTTGGCAGATGATGATAATGAAAGATGCTCGAATCCATTCATCAACCAGAAAAGAGACTTTGAAGCATACCTTTGAACAAAGCGCTTTGACTCCACATTTATTGTGCGAACTGCCAGACTGTGGAATTCCCTGCCCGCCTCTCTGTTCCCTGATAAGTATAATCTGGGTATCTTCAAAGCACGAGTGAACCGGTTCATCCTAGGCAAGCGTGTTCCAACTTAGGCCGCATTATCACTTAAGATCAGATGAATTGAGGTCAAACGCAAGCCTATTTAATAGTAAAAAAAAAAGATCACCTAAGTGATTAGATCGAGAGTGTTCAAAAAAATATTGGAATCCGTTCATCCGTTTGCACGCTACGATGACCACATACAGACACAGATTTGTACACAGATACACACGTTAAGCTTATAACATCACCTCTGTTTTCATCAAGGGCTAGGAGAATTTAGGAGAAACGTTATCTATAACCGCGTGGTGCCGGCCACGAATAGCACCCCATTTCTACTCGTGGGTGTCGTAGAAGGCAACAGAAGAATATTGACCAGAGGATCGGCAACAGCGTCCTTCTGAGCACCATAACACCTACTGCGAGATCAAACATGCATCGACCAAGCATGGCGATTACGGCTGAACCCTTGGGGGAGACCTATGCTCATCGATGATGATGATATTATCAAAATTCGCGGATGAAATTTATTACATAACAGATAGGCTGGCTGTAAATATCACAAAATAGAACTACTGAAAACTGCTAACTAACGCAAGATTAGCAAATGACAACGTTAAGAAACTGAAATGCAAATTAAGTTTTCGCAATGCGCTTGCGCCGTAGGGTTAGTAGACGAACAATAAGACTTCCGTACTCCTTATCTATGCCCGTGATAGTGGGGATAAAATATGTGCCTTCGACCCCGATAAATCACACTTAAACAGTAGTAGGTTACTAGATACGGAGGTGGTAAATGCTTGTTTTATGTAAAATGTTGTGCAATGAGTAGCTTTCACGAGTAACGATTTGTGCGTCTGGGTCGTGAACGGGCGCTGTTGGTTGGAACTGGTCATCTCTTAGCTGCCTTGGTTACTCTAACCTTTTTTTAATAGTTTATTAGTATTAAACTTTTTTGACCTCTTTTAACGTGCACGACTTGTGACATTGTTCTCACACAGTACTCGTAGATTCAACATGAATGACGTAGACCTAAAGTAATATTGATTTTAAAAGAGTGTTCATGGAGTTTCTTGCTCGTTCTTCTGCATAGAAATCTACTGTTTGGAACGAGCAACTAACTCTTTGACATTTCAGAAGTGCCTGTAAATAGTTTGACATAAATGTGTGTATTAAGGCGTGGGCGTCCCTCTGTTATCACCTCAGAGACCGGCTAGTTTGTCAGCTATTCTCATTCCACGTGTCTCAGATTCAATTCGCAGCACAAATATTTGCGTGACCTACAGAACTAGGTGTGTATGCATGTGCATATACAATTTCTCTCCGTAAACGCATCCTCGATTCAAGAGAAATTAGAAAGAAAAGTGGGTCATTGTTCTTAAATGAATTATCGTTGATTATTATAAATACTTCAGCTCCATCATAACAATAGACTTTCTTTAGCTGTACTAATACATCTTCACCAATAAATTGTTTATAAATATTTTGTATTATATTTTCTTTTTGGAATACCATCTTGCATGTTAACCTAGGGGGTTGCTGACTGCTTGGACCTCAACTGTCCAATAAGTAAAGACAATAAAACAATAACAAGATGACTTTTAAGAGTCATGTCAACGGTCAAGGGAGTAATTGGACTTTCCTGTGGTGCCTTATAGTGAATTAAAGGCCTCCAGCCGGGGCATAAAACTATAGAAGTAAGAAAAGGAAAACTATGCAGAGCTAACTGGCGACTTTCGTAGTTCAGAGAGGCACTAGAAGTAGAAGAAGAAGAAGCGACCACAAGCTAAGGGCACCCCCTGTGTGGTACGGACCTCAGTTTAATGCGCCGCTGAGGGAGGACAGCAAAAGGACAGACTGGATCACATCTTCATCATTTCTAATGTGTTGTAACTAGAAACCATCAACAAATTATCTTGATAATGATAACACGTATGTACAAAGATAACGTAGGTACTAAACAAGTTAATTATGTATCTAACAGAGTAGGTAAACTGTAAACAATGACTAAACTTCTTCTTAACTTTTCATCATTTTTAGCGAAACATGGATAAGGTATTGAAGGAACGTAGAAAAATCTAAGGCTAGATGGATCAATGAAACCGAAAACACAATAAAATTAATAAGTAAGAAATAATGGATAGAAAGAAAGAACATCTCATAAGAGGAAGCTAATCAACTGTATTAGGAAACAAAGATTTGATGATGATGACAATAGGTAGATTCTTATTAAAACTAGATTACTACAATAGTGCTTCTAGATTAGATATGAATTCGATGGCGTAATCGCTAATATTGGCTATTCTAGGACATACTACTTTATAATGACATCATTATAGCATTTCCGATGATGATGATAATGATAGGCTGATATTAAAAACAACCGATATACGTCCGGTAGTAAACTTGAGCATTTGACTGCAAGAATATGGTCAGCTAGAATCAACACGCTTCATGTACTTTGGTGATAATCCGACTAGCTTGGATGGTGATGATGATTTTAGTAGCACACATAATGGAAATGATGCGGAAGTCGGAGTCTGACAACCAGTCTTACCTCGGGATATCGTGTTACCCAGTAACTGGGATGAGGAGGTCAGATAGCCACCATATGAAACACATTCAGCTGCAACCGGTTAGACTAGAAGCCGTCCACAAGATAGTTGGGACAAGTCTAGGCAGATGATGATAATGACATAATGGTAATGATGTACACTAGATGGAAACCACAGGAACAATCTAAATGAAGTACTAGTATCTGGAACAGGAGAGAAGAAGTAGACCCTTTTCTTAATGGAAAAACAGCGATCGATTTTAAATAGAATAGACAATGATAAATAGGTAGAAAAAACAACAGAAAGCAGAACCAAAGAACGCATAAATTCTTGTTTGTATGTTTCTACTGTTGTTCTAAACAAGGATTTATCCTGCATCGTAGGCGTTTACAGACAAACAGACAACCGGAACAACTGTCACTACTATCAGTAGGCTAGACAAATCAGTAGGCTAGACAAATATTTGTGATTTGTGAGAAAGGATCGTCTTGTTTGTTTATGGTTGATATTGTTATGACAATAGGAATACCAGAAACAATAGTTATAGTTATCAATGATAATGCATTGGCTATTGAGTAGATTACTAGTTCTGGTCAGGAAGGTGGATATTTTTTTTGTACGGGACTACAAAAACTGTATCTTTACATACCTAGTATTAAATAAAATCGCTCCCGTCGTCTGTACACTGGATCTTTTATACAACGCAATGGGTTTTAATGCGGTTTTTATCAACCAGAGAGGAAGGTTTATTGCCCGTGGATTGCCCGTGGCGTGTCCGGGCTAGAACTGCACTCCCCCCCCCCCCCCATTTCATCCCGAGGGTGTCGTCGAAAGGAAAATCCGAAAGTCGGGGAGCAGCGGCTTCCGTGTTCTTAACAACTTCACTGCGATCCCCAAGACGCCTGCCAAGCGTGGGGATTATGGCAAAAGGGGAGACTTTGATGATGATAGTTTAATCTACATTGCACCCGAGCAAAGCCGAGGCGTGTCGCTAGTTTATTAAAATTTTGGATTTAGTTTTGCCAAACATCTGTCGGCGAATCGTTCGCCATTGAAACGTTCCATCGGTGGAAAAATGAAAAGTGAATCGTTCTGTCGGTGAACCGTTCAACGGCGAAATGAATGTCGATGAAATGTTTCAGAATCACAAACCAATCTGTGTCAAAATTTCTCCCATATTGGATACTAGCATTTTGCCCGCGACTACGTCCGCGTGATATTTGTCAAGGATCCCTAATTTTTTGATAATGCATTATAATTTATAGCACTCAAGGATAACGCAGCTTCCTATTTGGTGTAAGATTTTTTGAAATCGGATTAGTAGTTTCGGGGATTACCCGCTACATAAAAACTAATTTACGTCAATAATATTAATATAGATTTATGACGATTCATTTTATTTTAAATCTATTGTAAGCATAAGTTTAAGATGTATTATACTGAACTGTTATTGACGTATAGTAATGTCGTACGCATTTGTCGTATTGAATTAGTTTCTCATAATTAATTTAATGATAGAAAGAGAGCATGGTCTGTTCATATCTACATTTATCACTCTACAGGTAGGTACCTAGATTGTGCCGATAAGATTTCAGGTAATAGTAGCTTTAAGGAGAAATGTAGGTAGTGTAGGTACCTACTGTAATGTTTATTGGATTAACAACTTGGTCTTTAACAAAACCAGTACTCAAGATATCGATTTTACCCAATTACAGGGAAAACAAAACTAGGGTAATGTTTTGTATGCCCTTTCTTCTCACTCAACATTACAAAGTCAAAAGGGTTAGTTAGTATACCGCACGTATTCCACCTAGAAGATGGTGCCATAATCTTATCCGAAACAATAGAATTGGTTGTAATTTTGATAATGCCATCATTCGGGCCGGCCACGTCAACTGCATATCGAACGGATCACGGGCCAAATCTACTACGATGTAGGTTCCAAAAACGTTCCGTGACATCGTGGGAGACCCAGGCTAAGACGGCGGGATGAGCTTGACACTTAGAAGAGAGATTGGTACACTCTAGGTCTGCACAGACATATTTAACTGTTAAGTAGACATAGATTGAAAAATGTAGTTACCTAGTAATTAATATCTTAACTTGTAAAACCTGTACTATTGCATGCTATATATTGGCCAAATGTGTGTTACTAAATATTTTATATAAAAACTCCATGTACCTACCCACCATATTTGATGCAATAATTGAATTGAATTAATTTGAAGAGGAGGATTGGAAGGGAGAAAGAGAGGAATTATCATTCGGGTGATCAATGATAGCAAAAACAGTTAGGACAGGTAGGTAAGGTGGGTGAGTATATGAAATTTCGAATTCTAAGTACCTGCCTACCTATAAGCATATAAATTCTGTTACATCATAGTTATTTCCATTATTTTTATTGATACCAACCACATGTATTCATACATTAACATTAATAACCGACCAGGTAAATAAAAAACTGCTTATTAGTCAAAATGATTTTATGTATTTTTTCCCTGTATATTAAATTTGTTTTGGTGTCGTAATCATTACTTCTATTAAAAAAGTAAGATCACGATTATTATCAACATAATTTCGAACTTCTACCTAAATATTTTTCCCCTTATAATAAAATATAACAGGTAATTATAATTACAGTAGTAATGACAATCCTAAAACTTGCGTTATTTTCATAATCAAAACTAATCGAGTGATAACTATAAAACCCGGTAGGTACTCTACAATAAAATCTAATATTGAAAGAAGACAGTAATATCAAAACAAATGAAAACAATAGATATGATGTAACAGAACTGACAAATGAATGATTCAATATCAGTGTGAGAACAATTATGCTTAAATAAACAGCCGACCCAGATAGCTCAGGAGCAAATTGTCCGTGCATATCAAATGCGGTAGTAAATCAAAATGTAACGTAATAATAAGATGTTAACGATGAAGATTCTTAAGAGGATAGATAGTGTATCGTCGGTCACCTTTCCATCTATTTAGATGAGACAGAATGAGGCAAATTACAGATTAAATATACCTAGTAGCGTTAAAGTTCCAGAGTATTAGACTTACGCCACAGATTAAGGGGCTATTTAACGACTTTTACAGATTTTAAACTAACAATCACGTCAAAATGTGCAGTGTAAATGATTTGAAAAAAATATATGTTAAACTAGAACATTCTCTTAATAATTTAGTATGTGAATATTTTTAATTATATTCATATTAAATAGTTTAATTAACTCGTGAAGTTGTGTCTGACGCGGACAAAACATTGACAATCACACAAAATCCACCTGGTATAATTAAACGAAACTTACACCATCTTACAGACAATTTTATTATCTATCTTTTAGTACACGCCTTTTTTTTTAAGTTAAAGAATACTACTTTTATTTAATTTTTGCGACTAAATTTTGAGAGTTTTGTACGCAGACGGCGTCCGTTCTGCGTCAGTTCTGCGTCCAAAACTCTCAAAATTTAGTCGAAAAAATTAAATAAAAGTATGTAGTATTCTTTAACTTAAAAAAAAAGATGGTGTAAGTTTAGTTTAATTATATCTGGTAGATTTTGCGTGATTGTCAATGTTTAGTCCGCGTCAGACACAACTTCACGAGTTAATTCAACTATTTAATATGAATATAATTAAAAATATTCACATACTAAATGATTAAGAGATTGTTCTAGTTTAATATATATTTTTTTCAAATCATTTACACTGCACATTTTGACGTGATTGTCAGTTTAAAATCTGTAAAAGTCGTTTAATAGCCCCTTACTAATAGTTCCTCTTACGCTTAATAGCCGTATTTTTGGTAATATTCGTCAATAGGTCGAGGAATTGGAATATAACATCCATACTTCCATATTAATATTATTATTTTACTATTACTATGTATCTATACTAATATTATAAATAGGTAAAATTGGTTAAGTAGTTAGTTTGTAGGTAGGTACGTAGGCGGCAATCTCCGAAAATACTCATCCGATTTCAAAAATTCTTTTATGAATAGAAAGCCACCTTATCCCTGAGTGCTCATAGCTCATATATTTTATTATCGAAAAAATTAGCAAGAAATTTTACTCGGACGAAGTCGCGGGCTAAGTGCTAGTATTTCTATAAATGGAAAAATAATAACAAATGTCATAGAAAACGAAGTGTTTACAAAACTGTATAATAGAACAATAGTCATGGATGATTAAACTTATCTATTTCTCGAAGGCTATTATGCTATTTATCAGTCTTGGCGCCGAAGAATTCATAGAAAAATGTGTACTATTATTAAGTTGACAAATAGATAATAACAATAGCATTAATAAATAAAGACTCTATGACGTTAAACGCAAAATTCTTTTGTTAAAAATAACAAAGAAATTAAACGTAAAAATTAAGAGAAACCATAACATGTTTTTCGATTATCATCGGTTTACAAGAGCGCCTAATATTAACTCTCAAGCGTTACCAAGTATACAACATTTATCACATACTTGACACTAATACGAATTATACAAACAATCTGCCAGATACGATCGGAGATAACAACGATTGATTTGAAGTAAAACAACATAAATCATCGAAGAATTTAAATTTCATAACAAATGATCCGATGAATAGCAACTTTTACTTCCTATGGAATCGTACAAACACATGAATCATTATGTTTATAAACAAACTTAAACAAGATATCTTCCATTTTTTCCATGCAAAGACCAATACTACAGCTAAGTTTAAATCCAAACTGAATGCACCAAACCATAAAAAATAAAATACATTCAACAGTAAACATAAAAAGAACTTTTACTACCATTTTACTATTCACTGCACTTTAATTAGAAGACTGATAAACTAGAAAAATAAACAATGCAGATGAAAGTGTTGATACAAACGAGAATAAAAAAGACCGTGCCTAAACAATGGGACTCATTGAAACGCATCGTGTGTAAGAATTTCAAAATCTACTCACCATGCATGTCAGCATCAACACAATGGACCACGAAACACTTGCACATTAACACACAAATAATTCAAAATAAGTTATATAATTTATCAAAACACAGGGCCTAAAATATTCCCTAGAGGGACACCACAAGTTAATTATTCGAAAATCGTGTTTCGTTCGCAATGTGCGCGCGAGTCGTTACGCGCGTCCTTTGAGTAACTGTCCGCTCTCCACACTGATCAACTACCAACTGACTACAAGCTGCGCCGGCGTCGATGTTTACTATAACCCCATGCACAAGATTATGAAAGGCTTTCAACGAATTTTCGCCTTTATCATTTTAGAGCTAGAGATCAATTTCGATCGAGGATGTCTGTCTTATCTGTGTTAGTAAGTCGGACGAATGTATTTGTCATTTTGTATGAATGAAAAAATAAAGTGTGCGCATAGAGCTTTCTGTATGCATTCGTTTCGTTTTAATATCATAACCTTAATTAATGTTTATATCGTTCAGTCCTTGGCTCGTTTAAGTCTCGTATGACGGTGTCACATTATGATTCATTTCACTATTCAATTTACGCTTAGATAACTCTTATTTCGTCTAGTTCATCATGATTATGTTAGTAATGTTTCTGGGAACTTTTCTAGTATGTATTTAAAATTATATTTCTTGTTACTATTTGGATATTTGTGGCATGTGTCCAAACGAGTGATGAGATATGTCTCAACTTATTGTGATCTTTACAGCTTTGTAATTAAAATTAGTTTCGTTTGTGTTCGTAACATGTAAGAATGAGATGTACGACAATAGACAAGTGCGTAAAAATTTATACATTAGTTCATTGTACCTTTATTTTCCTGTTGATCAAAATAAAACTGACGCGATTGACCTACAAATAAGACACTTTATTTCCGATCTTCCTCGTAATAGGTATAGGTATGATAAAATATAAAAAACTCATCTTATACAATTGTGAAAACTAGGGCCATTGGGCCCGACTGCCCTTCTTGTTTAAGGGACATTGCCAAGCGACAGGTCGACTCTTCATGTCTATTCTTGGGTCAAAGAATCAGCATTACCATACAACCTGGCAATGCTGCCAGTCTGTTAGGCACGTGTCTGTTGACAGCGATGTGGACGAGTTTTTTGATGCCCCTTGAGCTCCCCCTTCCGTTGTTCTTGGAATTGTACATAATATTATTATTGTTAAGCTTTGTATATATTTAATTCGGTAATGTGTTGTTGGTTGGTGTTTGGTGTGTATTGTGGTAAATTGTTTCTGATAAATGGTTTTATAGTTTCACATTTGCCAGGGAAAGCTGGTGAACACAGACTATTATACAAAATAAACCATGTCTCCGGTTATGGACTAGCGATATTCTAGGCACCTATATAACGACTATTTTAATACACAAATAAATTAAACAGTTAGGTCCAATTCACTTCCCCGCTATATGGCGGCCATTTTGCTTTTTTTTTGTTGAGGTAATTATTCTCTACAGATGTACAAAAAAAATCATATCTTTTAAAGTTTTGATCTTATTGTAATAATAATAGGGTTTTTCGGAGACAACAATATTCTCTACCGTTGCATTACGGAACCGTAGCTACACATTTACGAAACTTAAAAAACATGAAAATTATTGTAAATTATCCTCCTGGGTTAGACCAAGTGTGTAGTATATTTGTGTATTAAAACATTTGTTATATTTCATAAATACAATACGATACAATCCAAGCGGTTGGTCGGCTCTTCTTGTTACCCAGCAAATACTTATTATACTGACAGCATTGCCACGCAACGTGGCAATTCTGCTATTTTAGGCACGTGTTCCGTTGACAGCGATATGGACGCGTATTTTGATTCCCTTTGAGATCCCCTCCCCCGCCCTGTTTCTTGGAATTGTACACAATATGAATATTTTTATTTTAAAGATTTATATATAAATGTATTAAGAGGAAACACAAGGGCCGTTTTTCCATACAAACTTAGTCCCCTGTTACTGGCATTATCCAGGGAGGACCCTGGATAATGCCAGTAGATCAATTTTTTTTTTTTAATTATCCATAATATTGGCATGTCCATATGTTTTCCTTTTTCTCATAAATTTATTATTAAAAGAGATATGAATATTCAAAAACCTAAAAAATTGGCTTGATTTTCCGCTGTGTTCAAACATTCAGAAAACAAATTTGACTTGATTATATAAAAAATAGAAAACATAGGAACACGGCAAAAGCCTTTCTTTATTTTTTAATGAAAAAAGCAGTTAAATCGGTTAAGTTTTGGAGAAGAAATCAGGGGACTACGAATCATTGATTTTGTGTACTTTTAATAGGTATTTTCAGTCAAAGCTGCAGTTGTCTCTATCGCACTCTGCGGTTCGTGTTCGGGCATCGCGCGACAGCAATAGATTTTACAAATACCTAATTTTCAATTCTCTAGCCCGTGGTATTTCCTCTTATGTTCGGAATAAAGTTGTTAAATATAAATACCTAGAATATCGGTAATCCATGAAAGAAAACACCATACAACATCCTAAATGGATGTAAGGGTGGGTGGACCCTATGAGTGTAAATAGTAAGGTAGAAACAACAGCATACATTAAATCATTTTCTATTGATTAAATAGTCTAATTAAAGAACCATGTGGTGCCCACAAAACACCAACGCGTGGGCTTCCCTTCGCCAATAACAAAGAATTATTATCATCATTTTAGTTCCCCTAAGCTTGGCAACAACCGGGATTGGGCTAAAGAGAAATGACCTTACGAGTCTTGCGAATTCTGTTACAAATCAATTTAAAAACAACATGTATTTTGCCATATCTTCCCACATAAAAAATGGATAAACAATATTTGTTCCCATTTCTGAATATGTTGTTTTAGCACGAACATCAATCTTTATTGCGCTCTTTATCTTAATCCCAGATCAACATTCAACATGGATTTATTTGGATTACACATTAATACTTTTCAATGAACTACAGAAACAATTTTGTTATTTTAAAAGGAGTCACTAAATTAATAACTATGAAATAAGTCATCAATGAGTGGCCAAGGTCTTGAAAACCACAAATAAACACAAAATTATTATTTATGAATTGTTTTCAACACATGTCTACAATATTATTTTTATGTAGGCACGAAACAATGTTTTTCTCTAAAATAATTCAGTGAGTTCATTTTAAGTCACTTCCTTTGGTTAATCCTTAGTCATTCTAGTAATGTATGGTCACTTCTTCAAATAACTATACCTATTTTGCTAAGTTATCTACAGTCGAAGCTTACCAATAAAACGCGTTCCTCTTAAGTGGCTGAGTATCAACCTATATCGACTACAACATTACAATCATTAAGCTCTCATTTAAAACCAATAAAATTGCTTTTCGGACAACTGCCTTGTTAACAGCGACAAGACACGTGTCACGTAGTTAGTAAAATCTTGAACTAAATTGAATTAGATAACACAGTGCAGATAAGACAATTGCCGTGGTACATCTTGCAATGCCGTAGACGATAAGAAAAATTATGTTTAAGCAATTATTATGTTGAAGAATTAAGTGCCGGCCGCGAATAGCACCACCCCATTTCTACCCGTGGGCGTCCTAGAAGGCGACAGAGGGATATTGAACAGAGGATGGGCAGCAGCGTCTTTCTGAGTACCATAACACCTACTGCGATCGCCAACATGCATTGGCTAACCATGGCGATTACGGCTGAACCTCTCCTTATAGAAGACCTATGCCCAGCAGTGGACGTCAAAAGGATAACATGATGATGATGTTGAAGAAACAGATTATGTTGTACTGCCTCGTTGGTCTCGTGGTAGCAAGTTCAACTGCTGAACGTGGAATCCTGTTTCGATTCTCAGGTCAGGCAAAGTGTCACTGCGTTTTTCTATTAAGAGTTTCTCAGTAACAGCCCGGAGTTTGGAAGTTGGCAGTGTAACACCCCCCTGCCTCGGAAAGCATGTAAAGCTGTTTGGTCCTGCGCCTGATCTCTCCCCGGTCGTGTCGGATTGCCGTCCCACCGGACTCTGAGAGTGAGGGAAGAGGGAGTGCACCTGTGTTTGCGCACACACTTGTGCACTATAATATCCTCTGCCTACTTGGCTGATTACGCCGTGTGGTGCCGGTCGCGAATAGCACCACCCCATTTCTACCCGTGGGTGCCGTAGAAGGCGACAGAGGGATATTGACCAGAGGATGGGCAGCAGCGTCCTTCTGAGTACCATAACACCTACTGCGATTGCCAACATACATCGGCCAAGCACGGCGATTACGACTAAACCCTCCCTTGGGAGAGACATGCCCAGCAGTGGGCGTATAAAGGTTGATATGATGACTTGGCTGATCTGCATTGAAATTGGCCGCCGTGACCGAAATTCAGCCGGAGGATTAACATGCGTGTGTTAAATAAATAAATATAAATAAATGTTAAAAAAATGACTTGCTAAAGATCGTTCAGGCAAATATAAATAGGAACCGGATAAAAGCAATTCATACGGCAACAGAGGCAGCAAAGCTTACTTTGTCACATCAGTAAAAAGGTTGGGTACGTATACCTTTACTCCGGAAATCAATGAAAAACAGTCTTTGATTAAAATAATCATTGTCCCGTGTAAGTAGTAAAAGGCAACACCTTGGCCCTTACAAAGGTTTTCCTTGGAACGTTACAATACTTACAATTAACGACCTCCTTGGCAATACTATTGTAAACTCTGTTACTGCACTTGCCACGGCGCCATTGCAATCGTATCCGATATCGTTATTGGCGCACATGGCTTCAATCGACACTTCAAAATTTTCATTTAGATTATTTTCTTCTATATTTGTACAAATAGCATCATGGTCATCATTATCACTGTAATTAATCCTTAAGGGGATTATTGATGTCCCTGATCTACATAATGAAATCTGCAATCTATTTGTCCCAGACAATTATTGTCGTAGCAGAAAACACTGCTTACTGTCTGTTCCAAGTCGTTGTACTGTTGCACACTCCAAGTCACCTATTCCTCTGACATTAGCCGCTATTAACGCTCTCCTGAACTCAAACACAGATCTACATAGATCTATCAATGTTTTCGAATGAATGGAAGACGATACTGCCAGAATGTTTGAGAAAAGAATGCATGACTGCGTTAAATAAATTATATTATTATGTCTAAATAGTGTAATCGATTTCAGCCGTTCTATTTAAAATAAATCTCATTGGCCATCCAAGGAGATTTATTTTGAAGAGTCAAAATTCAGTTCAATTCAGTTCTTATTTTGCGTAAAGAATAAAGAAGTATAGGGAATCAAATCATGCGCAGTGAGACCAAATCCACCACAATATTAAAGAAACACGTAATAAATCAAGATATACAAATAATAATACCAGCCTATTTAGTAATAGGCTGGTATTATTATTTGTTTATCCTGCAGGTTGATAGTTCAACCTGCAGGGCAAAGGCCTCTTCTCGTACAGAGAAGGCAGGCAGGTGATTTCAGACTTATATCAATTATAAGTCCAAGTTTCCTTACGATGTTTTCCTTCACCGATATCAGTAAAAAAAAAGAAAAATTAATAAGCTTATTTTGAGCAACAGGACTCATTAAGACATCATACAAAAATTATAATATTAAGAAAGAAACAGACCAACACTTATCGAGTAACAATATGCCTACTACAGCTATACAAGTAGGTCGATTCTGTAAAATTCAAACAACAACTCGCATCTCATTTCGCTATTCACTCTCACTTCGCATACGGTTCAAAATGACCTTGATATATTTGACATTTTGAATCGGGTTCGTGTGCGACGTGAGCGTCGATGTGACGGGGAAATTACAGAATGCCACTTCTTACGTCATCTTTTACTTCTCTTACTTTATCTGTCAAAATCTCCCTGTTAATTTAGTTCAACTCGCTGACACGCTCGCAAGGGTGGCGCTAGTGTAAATTCGAATTATCAACCGAGTTTTTAGAATGCCAATCAAGAAACTCACAGCGGATTCAGATTCGAGGTTTAGAATGAGGTCTTACAGAATCACACCCTAGATGTACGTTACAATAAAAAAAAGTTACATTGGTACTTGTTCGTACCCAGTTGCAAAACTCATAACCTCGAGCATGAGAAGCGGACGCCTGAACCACTAAGCCACCACGACAGCAATAATTAATATAATCTTATACAATGATTAAAACGATGATTACAACAAATTCTTTAAAAGGAATATCAGAAATAGACTTGGTTAATATGTTTTAATTAGAACAATGTGGACCTTGACCTACACCACTTAACGATCATTATCTTAAAACACATCAAACCTCATCTATTCATGTTCTCATTACAACGTTATCATTGTTTCGATGACTATCTTTATTGGTCTGCATTATTTTCCTCCTATATTCCTCGTGTTAAATATTATTATTCTTAGAAAATCTGTAAATATTTCTGCACTAATTACAATTTTATAGTTAGCAAATAATATGTGATAAGATAACACAATATAATTCTTTTTAATTGATAAAGTGACAGGATGTAAACAAACTGCTTAACCTTTCCTTAAGCATGTTGGGGTCGGCTTCCAGTGTTTTACATAGAGCTACTGCTTATCTGACTTCCGTAACTCAGTCACTAGGTAACAAGACACATCGTGGTAAGACTGGTTGTCTCACTTTTTAGTTTCTGACTACCCATATTGACCGTCAAAAATCTGCGTTTGACAGGACCAACGGTTTTACGTGCAGTCAGGACCAACGGAGGCACGGAGAGATTTGGCATATTGAATGGTCACCCATCTACGGAATGACCGCGGCAATGCCCAATCAATACGTACGGATTTTATTTAGCCGTGAGTCCCTCAAAAAGTTAGGTGAGCCAAAAAACTGTACCTATACATACATACTATAAATTAATACACGCTGAAGTTTTAATGGTTCTTTTCCCGAAGCGAAATGATTTTGTCTAGGTAGTATAAACGATTAATAAAAAAATTCAAAAAAAGTTATTAAAAAACGGCAGATTTAGAATTGAGGAAAACTAGCGACCTCATACCAATAGTGATACAGAGCGAACGGCTGACTGCGCGAGGTCCTGTGTTAACGAAACACAATACTTACCTAGAAGTTATTCCAATATTCCCTTCACACTTTTACGGGTTTAGGACCGTTGTAAGAGGAGTTGATGCATATTTTTTTATTTATTTGAAAATAAAATCATTTTTTTCTCTATGAATCGATAGTGCTACTGAGGGCAAATCGTTCTGCCGCGAGAAATGGAACATTTAGATTTCAGCTTGTATACTTGATGCTGTAGGTGTATATTCGCTGACCAATCAATAAGTTACATGTGTAAACAAAACTTTGCACCTAGAAGGATCCAATTTAATGTCATGCCCACAGATATAGATAGATCTAGATAACGCAAGAGCAACTTCGCGTGCCTATTTTCGTGCCTAACTTACGATAACAAATCGTAAGTAAAAAAAATAAAGTAAACGTTTCCTTCCATCGGTAAGTCATTTTGAGATTAATATTATGCGTAAGTAATTTAAAAAACAATTAATAGTAATAAGGAAATAAGGAATAATAAGGAAAAACAAAACATTCGGATTACGTCCAAAAAATGGCACGCTTGGATTTCATACAGATCGTGATACTTGCGTTATCTAGGTCTATCTATGTCTGTGGTCATGCCACAAAATTTTACCGTTGAATTTCCAAAAATTCCAAAATAGAAGCTAATCCACCAGTCATATCACTGGTCAAACAGGGACACAGACACATAGAGAAATGTCCTTTTACATTACAGGCGATTCAACCCGTCACCGACTATTAAACGAATCAAATCACGAATTTATTTAAAAAGAATGGGAAGAATTTTAGCAATTTGTCGCTCAAGCCTTTTCTATAGGCTTTTCCATTTCCGACACGGCTAGCCCTATCCCACTCCTGCCTTTATCCCGTTAGAAATGCACATCTTTACTACACAATGACAAAAATTTCGGGAATCCCATTGAGTGGGAAACCAAGAATGAGTCAAAAGCCATTATTAAAGGAGCAGACGATATCAATTCTAATTCCGTATGACGTAGTGCTCAAATTCCTTTTTGTATTGACCTTTGGAGCATGGAGAGTTCGTATGTCTATGTGAATTTAAACTCTCCGTTCATGGAAATAATGTTTTAAATATAGTTGACATGAATCAGAGTGTTGAGGTGCACTGCAGTCGGAAACCATTCGAAAGTGAGTAATACTAAATCGCCTGTATTATTTATTCTTAATTCCATTACATACGGATTTCGTCTATGCATATAAATACTTTTATCAATATTGTTTTTGTTTTTTTTAATTTTGCCAGTATCTATGCCTATATACTTATGCTTGTTTTTCCTCTGTGCTTTTCTTTTAAACAATGTCCTATCGCAAGCATGGAAAGAGATTTTTTTAGAAATACTTAAGCATTGTGTGTACAAAAATGTTTGTGTTTAAATAAAAACGGAAACTTCATTATTTGGTGGCACGTGCTCTTTTTACCAGCTTTTTATTAGCTTCACTTCACCTGTATGTTTGTATGTTTGTTTGTAACCGACTTCTTTGGGCGCGATTTTTACCCACTTTAAACGGCCAGATTTCGTTCAAACTTTGTAGATTTATCGAGGACCGATGACAATACACTAATTTGATAAATTTATTAAAAAAAACAAAAACACAAAAAAAAAACATAAGTCGTTCAAAATTGGTTGCCGAAAAAACAGCTATTATATACTAAGTAGGTACTGCACAAGCGCCCCTGGTAGAATAAATGTACATAATATTTATAGATATAACCAAACTAAAAAGTAAAAAATAAATAATAGTTTAAAAAAACTAAAAACACGCTTTTTATAGAAAACCAAACTAAAAAATAGAAAATAAATTTTAATAAGTTATTTTATTTTAAAAAAAGCGTGGGGTGCATGGTGTCAATAGTTATAAATATTTTATTGACAGATATGAGTAGAGTGATTATCATTTTGATAATATCTTAAAAATCACCCTACGCTTTTTTTAAAATAAAATAATTTATTAAAATTTATTTTCTATTTTTTAGTTTGGTTTTCTATAAAAAGCGTGTTTTTAGTTTTTTTAAACTATTATTTTTTGAGGTTACCTTTAATTACAAACTTCTCAAAAGTATTAATTTGAATTGTCCCACTGCAGGGTTCCGCCTGTAATCATCAAGCTCATCCCGTTATCTTCGCAAAGTGTAAAGTAAAAATTTTCATCCCTTCTATTCGAAAAGTGTCGTTTTGTTCCTCTATCAGCGGGAGCAAAGTAGCTCTTTTCTCCACTAGACTTTTTAGCGGGCAGTAATGAGATTTGAATTTGGAAAATTAATCGTTTAAAAAAACAAGTTGTATAAATTACTGGCTGTAAGTGTTGGCTGTACGATGACATTCATGTCATTTTTTTATTAAGTTTATTAATTAATTACTTTATAGTGCCTTTTATTAATTTTCTCATAGAAGGGGATGAAAAGTAGAGTAAGTAAGAGCAAAAATATTTTTCCGTCAGGCGATGTACTTTGAATCCCTCGCTACGCTCATGTTGGGGTCGGTTTTCAGTCTATCTGGATACAGCTGAATACCGGTATTTTACATGGAGCGACTGCCTGTTTGACCTCCGCAACCCGATTACTGGGTAACACGATACCACTTGGTAAGAGTGGTTGTCTTTCTGGCTTCCGATTATCTAACTCAGATTATGAAACAAAAGGCAGATAGACCGCGCGGAACACTGAGAGTGAAGCCAAAAAAGCAAATACAAATTCAAAAGCGAGCCTACGACGCGCTTAGTACAGTACGAAACGCTGCATCGTTAAAAAAAACTAATAAAATTTCAAATACAAATTCAAAAACGAATACAGTCACGAGATTGTAGGCATTTGCTTTTGAATTTATATTTGCTTTTTTGGCTTCACTCCCAGTGTTCCGCGCGGTCTATCTGCCTTTTGTTTCATAATCTGAGCTATGTAACGACACTGTCAAAGATCTACAAATAACAACCAGGACCAACGACTTCTAACTAAAAACATCCAATGACACTTCACTGTGAAGAAAAAATACAAGAATATAAAATCTAAGTTGGTCATTCAACTGGTATTACTATAATTACACATTGACCATTTGACCCGGATTGTTCAAATTATTGCAGTCTTTACTTCTGAATCATTTTTTTGCAACCATCGTGCTAAGAGATGGCCTTGACGATATGGAATGAATAATCGGAAATACTTCCATATTTATATCCTACGTATTATCTCAAACGTTCTTACGTCACATATTCAGTGTACTTGGTTTTGATCATGCAATGTGGCCTATAAAAAGGAACGTTTTTCTTTTAAGGCGCTTCCCTGACCAAATAACCTTGACCATACATTTCCTCTTTGCCGCAGGATCGATTCGCACAATTTTTGGTTATTTTTTGTTATAAATATAGAGAAACGATCTTTTGAAATAAAATAAAACGTGAATTATAAAGTTTTTTAAGTTACCTTTCTATTAGAGTAATCCTCAAATGAATAGCACGTCAACTTTAGCAAAAGATACATGTTTTCAAATATTTTAGTCATTTTTTTACAGGGAGATTTAGGTGTTTATAGGGTCCATAAAAAAAAATAAGAACGTGGAATGTGATGATAGGATATTGAACATTAATAATATGCTTTTAGATGTAGTTTGTTTCTCTTAATTAATGAGTTAATAGCCCCTGAATAACGAAGAAAAACGCACTTTTGGTCGGGGTAGCGCCTTAAGTACCCCTCGTCTTCATCCGCACGAATTTCGTAACGAATCTATATAATCAGCACCCGGTGGTGATGTAGCTTCCTATTAGCTAATTAATTTACAGAATCCGACCAGCCTCCCAAGTCAAGTTACAAACGTTTCGTATCGTTTCTTTTTCTACAATAATTAACGCTTCGCCGTAATACATTTTTGTTTTTCGATCACGTGACTTACCGTTAAGATGACGTCATCCCATACATTTGATTAGTTTTCTATTAGCGTTATCGATTGTAGATTGTCAATTTGCGTAATATGGCTAGGGGGGCAGTAGTTCTGGAGTTTAGCTCGAACGGACACAAACTCAGACCAACGGGGAACATTCATTTATAGTGATAGTAGTGATAGTGAAAATAGATTTCGCATAGGTAGGTATTATAAATGAATAAATGTGAATAATAATAATAATAATTGACATAGCAGTTTCGCATGACGTGAACCTCGTGAAGGTCGAGAAAGACAAGCAGATGAAGTCAAACTCAAACTCAAACTCAAATCATTTATTTCAAATAAACCATTTACAGGCACTTTTGAATTGTCAAGGAGTCAGTCAGTCAAAAAGTTGCAGCTAGTTGCTCGTTCCAAACAGTAGGTTTCTATGGAGAAGAACGAGCAAGAAACTCCATGAACACTCTTTTAAAATCAATAGAATATTACAAATTTAGGTTACATCATTCATGTTGAATCTAGAGGTACAATGTGAGAACAATGTAACAAGTTGTGCACGTTAAAAGAGGTCTAGTGGCAACGAAATTAGACAATTCAAAATAAATTTAAAATAACCGAGGCAGCTAAGAGACGACCAGTCTCAACTGACGGCGCCCGTTCACGAACATGACGCACGGATCGGCACCATCTAGTTCAACCATGCGCCACCATCAGCGAGACATTCAAGTGAGCATGACAAACACTCAACCGCCAGGGCATATTCAAGTCAACGAAAGACATCTCGTAAATGGTGTCTTTAAAGTACATAGTGCTCACATGTATGTGCTATGCAAAATTATATCTTGACTTGGCCCGCGAGGTTGTCGTCATGTGGGATATGGACTCAACGATCATTGTGCCGATAGTAGTTACAGCCAAGGGCTTAATTGCCAAGAGCCTCGCCCAACATCTAAGGAGGCTCTAGTTAGGCGGCTGGATCAAGGGCTTGATTCAGAAGGCAGTACTTCTGGACACGGCCCGCATTGTCAGGAGGTTTCTCTCTCAGGAGCCCTGACCACCGGTAGCTTGGACCCTGTTCCCGATACCGGTGGGCTACTATTTTTTATATTTTTAAATGTTTTATTTTTTTATTTATATTTAAAAATGTAAATTATGTGTATATACGACGAATAAATATGAATAATAATAATAATCATCTTTTTTCCATAAAAAAGTACTTATTAAGATTTACAGATAGATGCTATAACAGTATTTTGTACACAAAAGTTTTAGCAACTGAACCCAAACTAGGAAGAACCTGTATTTCGGCTTATATCGCCAGCCCCCTCGAGTAACATTCGATCTGTATTGTATCTAGCCAAAATATTATTGTACTGTTTTTGCCAATATTGACCAAAATCCCACCCACACCCACGGCCACGGTTTCACTGCCAGGGCAAAGCTTTGGGTAAAGCTCGTCTTTCTTCTAGAGTCGGAGTAAGTTTTTTGTGGAGCAGACACGCCTTAGAGTGGAGACCGCGTGTGGGACGCCCTACAGCACGATGTACCGACAATATGAAGAAGGTGGTTGGCAGAGGATGGATATGGTCTGCCGAAAACCGGGCTGGTTGGCGATCTCTGGGGGAGGCCTATGTGGAGCAGTAGACCGTATTAGGCTTTTAAGACGATGATGAACTTTCTTGTACGGTACACCAAGAAAACTTACTATTTAATCAATTAAATACAGTTAGTATCTGCAATGGAAAGTTAATAATTATCTGTACCCTCATCAACCCGTGATTTGCAAACGAAATTGTGTATTTTGTAAATCACTCTGTGTAATTCTCTTGATTATTGATGATGACAAGAAACTTATGGAAACCATACAGGATGGACGGAGCTAAACGAGAAATGTCCGGCTTCTAGAAAACTAACCTAACTACTTAAGAGCAATAGTAGTACTTCCATATTTAATAGTAGATACTGCATTCTGTTGACACAAAACCGTTTCCTCTTTTAACATAACTATGTTCGTACATGGTAGAATTATTTTTAAATAAGTAGAAAGATGATGCTGATGTGTCACTAAGAGCAATGACCTATTGGGACTAGGTCTAGAAAGACTTAGCTGAGATCTTTACCTACTCCGGACAAGTGCGAGTCGGACTCACCCACAGAGGGTTCCGTTCAAGTTACGTGATTTGGTCACCCATACAATTATGACCGCGCATTCGCGTACCTGGGGGCCAAGTCTGCTATTTTTATAATTTCGTCATTCCAACCCGATCCCATTGTCATTTTGCTAAAAGTTCGTAATCTGCTAAATCCATAATGGTCGATCATTGACTACACGATGACGTTCTAATGGTAGGTCACTGGTCAAAGGAACTGACAAAATTTTTGTAGATTACCGCCCATTCATTTGTCATTTTGTACGAGATTACCATTCTATATCATTTATTTCAATGGCGTGTCAGTGGTTGACCATTGGAAAGTCATAATGACACCATTATATTAGTAGATTACCAAACTTGTCCAAATCAACAATTATGAAATCAATGATAGACCATTCTGACACTATTGTAATAGCAGACTTGAGGCCCTGGATTATTGATTTTTATGATTTAATTATAAATATCTAGTTTTCAGACGTTTCCCTGTAGGTACCTACTTGTAGTATAAGACGATACTACTTGCCAAATTTCCCTATAAATTTTCATTTCCTTGAGAATGACGATTTTTTTTTGACTTTTAAGACGATGATGAACTTTCTTGTACGGTACACCAAGAAAACTTACTATTTAATCAATTAAATACAGTTAGTATCTGCAATGGAAAGTTAATAATTATCTGTACCCTCATCAACCCGTGATTTGCAAACGAAATTGTGTATTTTGTAAATCACTCTGTGTAATTCTCTTGATTATTGATGATGACAAGAAACTTATGGAAACCATACAGGATGGACGGAGCTAAACGAGAAATGTCCGGCTTCTAGAAAACTAACCTAACTACTTAAGAGCAATAGTAGTACTTCCATATTTAATAGTAGATACTGCATTCTGTTGACACAAAACCGTTTCCTCTTTTAACATAACTATGTTCGTACATGGTAGAATTATTTTTAAATAAGTAGAAAGATGATGCTGATGTGTCACTAAGAGCAATGACCTATTGGGACTAGGTCTAGAAAGACTTAGCTGAGATCTTTACCTACTCCGGACAAGTGCGAGTCGGACTCACCCACAGAGGGTTCCGTTCAAGTTACGTGATTTGGTCACCCATACAATTATGACCGCGCATTCGCGTACCTGGGGGCCAAGTCTGCTATTTTTATAATTTCGTCATTCCAACCCGATCCCATTGTCATTTTGCTAAAAGTTCGTAATCTGCTAAATCCATAATGGTCGATCATTGACTACACGATGACGTTCTAATGGTAGGTCACTGGTCAAAGGAACTGACAAAATTTTTGTAGATTACCGCCCATTCATTTGTCATTTTGTACGAGATTACCATTCTATATCATTTATTTCAATGGCGTGTCAGTGGTTGACCATTGGAAAGTCATAATGACACCATTATATTAGTAGATTACCAAACTTGTCCAAATCAACAATTATGAAATCAATGATAGACCATTCTGACACTATTGTAATAGCAGACTTGAGGCCCTGGATTATTGATTTTTATGATTTAATTATAAATATCTAGTTTTCAGACGTTTCCCTGTAGGTACCTACTTGTAGTATAAGACGATACTACTTGCCAAATTTCCCTATAAATTTTCATTTCCTTGAGAATGACGATTTTTTTTTGCGGCATAAACGGCCCTATCTTTTTTATTTCAAGTTAATTTAGTTTTTTTGACAGCTTCAAGGGACTGAGATATGGTTTATTTGAACTCCATACCTCCACGAGTTCACGAGACAAAGGGTCTTAACAGACACATGGCCGGGCGGACGAACAAGAAAGTGATCCTATAAGGGTTCCGTTTTTACCTTATCAGGTATGGAACCCTAAAAATGGCGTTTTATGTACCTAACGGAAGTATGATCCCTGATCGTATTGCATTAATTATCAACAATGTAGGGTATCTTTTATTATAATTTCTGTCTTCGTCGTTGGTGTCGTGGTCGCAAGCACGACTGCAGAGCGTGGGATCCTGGTTCGATTCCCAGGCCAGGCAGAGTATTATTGGGTTTTTCCATTAGGAATTTCTCAGTAACCCAGAGTTTGGAAGTTGGCGGTGTAACAACCTCGTGCCTCGGAAAGCCGTTGGTCCTGCGCCTGATCTCTCTCCAGTCGTGTCCGAAATTCGATCGGCAGAGTACTACTATATTTAGGTATATTTATGAATTGACTGAATTATCAATAACCAAAGGCTTTACATTGCATTGCATTCTGTGTGGAGTCGGACGTAAAGAATAGCACCATCCCATATCTTCCCGTGGGTGTCGTAAGAGGCGACTAAGGGACTTACCAGAGAATGGGCAGCAGCGTTCTCTGTGCCTTTGTAACAACCATATTGCGATCGCCAATCCGCCTGCCAAGCGTGGCGATTATGGCAAAACCCCCCATTTCATGGGAGAGGCCTATGTCCAGCAGTGGACGTCTTTCGGCTGAAATGATGATGATAATGATTCGAATGTAGTTCAGCAATGAATTATAAAATATTTACTATTACAATAAAACCCCATCATTATAATAACAAAACTTGAGAGGTGTCAAGGGACACCCGGATGGAACAAAGTTCCTTTCGACAACAATTTACAACAACAACAACAACAACACAACAACAACAAACAATAACAAACGCAACAACAAACAACAACAACACAACAACAACACAACACCAATACAACAACAATAATAACAACAAACACAAGACAACAACAACAAACACAACAACAATAACACAACAAACAACACAATAACAAACATGGCACACACATTATGACAACCCCCCCCCCTCCCTTTGGGGAGGCCTATGTCCAGCAGTGGACGTCTATCGGCTGAAATGATGATGATGAATGGCTTTACAATCTGTCGCAATAAATTTTTGTTTCAAGAAACCGGGGACTAGTGACATAAAAATTGTAAATACTTACGTATATTACATCCCGTCACACAATTGCAACAGAGACACAATTGAACAACATTTTTCCTAGAACAGTTTAATGAATGAATATCCTTAGTGTGTTCGTAAACAAAATTGACAGTTCTAACACAAAGATCAATGTCAACAGTCAATCATAGAGTTATAGGCTAAGATCCCAGAGACCCCAAAACCACGTCATCTTAGGATGGCTGAATTTTTAACCGACTTCAAAAAGGAGGAGGTTATCAATTCGAATATATTATATATATATATATTATTATTATTATTTATTTATTTTTATGTATGTTCGGGCATAACTCCGTCATATATAGACGGATATGCAAAATTCTTTTTTTGTTCGAAAGGGGTTTATTCCGAAAAGGTCCCATATAAATTTTATCAAAATTGGTACAGCCCTTTTTGAGAAAATCAACAAATTCCCAAAAAAAATACTTATACGACGTTTTAGTTTCTTCAATCACTGGAGGACTTACAATCTCTTTTAAGTGTGTTGCCGTTTCTTAATGGATTTGGATGTTAAGGCAACACTAAAAAGGGAAAAATAAAAAGTTTCTTCAAAAAAATTAAAACCGCCTTCAAAAACTTAAAAGTGATAAATAACTTTAGCAGAGAACACACATTACTTTACTTTCGGAAGTCGGTGGCAATACGAAACAACAAACACAAAGCCACCGCCACCGACTTCCGAAAGTAAAGTAATGTGTGTTCTGTGCTAAAGTTATTTTTCACTTTTTAGTTTTTGAAGGCGGTTTTCTTTTTTTTGAAAAAACTACTTTTTTTTAAGATAGATATAGGAATACATTGGTAAGAAGGCATGCATACTTGCTAACTTTAAAACGGGGTCCTTTATCAGATATTAGCTCAAAACGTCGGAACCTTATAACGTTCGACTTATGAGGAAATAGAGAGCCTCCTTAAATAAATAATCATTTCGCATCCTTCGCATATACACACACGTACCCCGCCCACACAGACGTATGCACGTCCACACCCCACACACACTATCACACCAAAGTTGTTTTTATGGAACTGAGATGGCTTTCGTTCCTGGGGTGGGCGCTAAAAACTGCGACACAGCTATTAAACTAACGCAGTATTAACTTACACAAAAATTATAACTAAGTTTTGTATGCAATAAATATATGAATTTGAAGTTATAGTCAACAGAACGTGTCTGGCAATAGAAAATAATGTTTCTAATAAAGAGGTATCAAAAATTACAAGTTTTCGATGAGTTATTTTGCCTATTCTTAATACTCAAAATAATCCTTAAATTTCCAATGAAGTGTTTTGATATAATATGATATAAATAACTGCACATTTTTAATAGATAAAAAATACGTACCACAACAACAAAATAATTATTAAAATAAAAGTTTGTTAAAACCAAAAAATTACTGACTGTTGTCGTTTACGTTGTATGAAATTTAAAAAAAATATTTTTTATTTCAGTTTGGATGAAAATATTTTTGTCGTATTTTTGGACGATGTAGTATTACCGTATTACGCAGTAACTGGCTTGTGGAGATCAGATAGGCAGTCGCTCCATGTAAAATATTAATATTCTACTGCATCCGGTTAGACTGGAAGCCGACCCCAACATATTTGGATTGAATAGCATTGCAGTATTGAAATTTGTAAGTACGAACACTTTCTTCTGGTTAAAGACATTTAATTCTTATAAAGAAATTTACATTTCACTGTCATGAGAAGAAATTTAAACATACAGTATAAAAAGTAAAAAAAAAAAAGAAAACCGCACGAACAGAACACACATTACTTTACTTTCGGAAGTCGGTGGCAATACGAAACAACAAACACGAAGCCACTGCCACCGACTTCCAAAAGTAAAGTAATGTGTGTTCTGTGCTAAAGTTATTTATCACTTTTTAGTTCTTGAAGGCGGTTTTCTTTTTTTAGGAAAAACTATTTATTTTTCGCTTTTTAGTGTTGCCTTAACATCCAAATTCATTAAGAAACGGCAACACACTTAAAAGAGATTGTAAGTCCTCCAGTGATTGAAGAAACTAAAACGTCGTCTAAGTAAGTTTTTTTGGGAATTTGTTGATTTTCTCAAAAAGGGCTATACCAATTTGATAAAATTTATATGGGACCTTTTCGGAATAAACCCCTTTCGAACAAAAAAAGAATTTTGCAAATCCGTCTGTATATGACAGAGTTATGCCCGAACATACATAAAAAAAAATATAAACATTCGAATTGATAACCTCCTCCTTTTTGAAGTCGGTTATAAACAGATTTTTGTCCTTCGACACTCGAACTCACAATTGGGTAATTGTGAGTTCGAGTGTCGAAGGACAAAGACGTATTTGATCATATATTATTACTTACATTAGTATTTCTGAACAACTTGTTGCAACCAAATTATAGCCCTTACAAGATGACGTAGTTACAGAAACACTAGGATCTTGGACTATTAGGAAGCACTCGATGTAGTTTATATAAAGTGTCGATGAGTAACATCTTTCTCACATACGCTACAGGTCAAGAGTGGGTATTACTCCCATGTATCTTGTGCCAGTTGGAGTCCATTTGCTTCTAGGTAGAAACAAGGGACAATGTCCTTTATTTAGTTCGTTGAATATAAAATAAATAAATAATGATACTGGCCTATTATTCTTCTACTGTAGGGTAAAGACCTCTTCTCATACAGAGAAGACACGAACATTGATCACCAGGCTTAATCAAGGCGGATTGGCGATTTCAGACAAATTAATTATAAAGTCGGTTTCCTCACGATTTATTCCTTAGTTAGATAACCACTTAAAAGAATTAAATATGTAGATACAAAGCTTAAAAATAAATTAAAAAATATATATGTTACTAGAGGGCCTGGCAGACGTTGCCCTGCCGTTGAAATAAAAAAGTTCTACAACTCGACTGCAGCGCCACCTACCGGGTCCAATTGTAAATCTAAACCATTCTCGAATCCACTGGAACACACAAAAAAATCATCAAAATCGGTCCATACGTTTAGGAGGAGTTCACTTTCATACACACGCACAGAAGATTTTTATATACTCGTATAAGAAAGATGTACAGTGGAGGGCTCACAGGGCATCAAAAAACTTGTACGCATCGCTCACAATAGGACAAGTACCCACAAGGCTAGCAGCATTACCACGTTGAATGGCAATGCTAATTCTTAAGCCCAAGAAAAGGCCAGCCCTCTGGTCACGTGAAGAGTCGACCAGCCTCTTAGAAATATCTCCAAAAACAAGGTGAGCACTGGGACCCCATGGCCCTAGTGTTTCAACCCCAAACGGCTCGAACATATACTTCCAAGAAGGTTGTTATATTTACGCCGTTTGAGGTTTTCGGCACCTGCAGCAGCCGCCCCAGCTCAACACGACTTGCTAGGAAGACGTGTACGTTTCCTCATGATGATTTTCTTCATGTAAACATGTCGAATCTATGGGTACAACCCACAGAAATCTTAATAATAAGGCCTTATATTCCGAAAGTAAAGTAATGTGTGTTCTGTGCTAAAGTTATTTATCACTTTTTAGTTATTGAAGGCGGTTTTCTTTTTTTTAAGTTATATGGTTGAAGTTCCACGGTCTCGAACCAGGCGCTTTGACTCCACATTTATTGTGCGAACTGCCAGACTGTGGAATTCCCTGCCCGCCTCTCTGTTCCCTGATAAGTATAATCTGGGTATCTTCAAAGCACGAGTAAACCGGTTCATCTTAGGCAAGCGTGTTCCAACTTAGGCCGCATTATCACTTACGAATTGAATGATACGATACGATGATACGATACGATATCAATACGATGAATTGCGGTCAAACGCAAGCCTATTTAATAGTTAAAAAAAAAGATTGATAAAGGCAACAATTTTCGCACCATGGTACCTACCTACATGGTACCACACTCATACACACACACACACACACCCATTTTTAAAAAAAAAAAACGTTTTCCCACACTAGGAATTACTCCTCTGTCGTGGCTCCGTTTACAAACATATAAACTCACATACACAAACAGCCAGACCCGGAACAACTATCTATATCATACAAATATTGGTTCCGTGCGGGAATCGAACCCGCAAGACGCTGCGCAGCAGTCGATCGCTCAACCACTGCGCCAACCGTATCCTCATACTTGTTTTTGTTATTTTGTTTTCTTTTTTGTTATAATTTTTCTTTTTACCTTAAGGTTTGATTTGTCTTACTTTGTGTTTATTATTTTAAAAAATTAATACAAATATTCTTGTAGTATGACGGAAGAGACTTTACCTCACGATATCCTAGTGTGTGGTCCAGAGTAACTTGCTATAGAATGTATCAACTGTTTCAATAAAGAATATTTTAATAAAAATAATACTGTATTATATTATACATATTTTGACTCTACATTCCGGCTCGCTACATGCCTATGTCTGGGCGCTCCTTGCGGAACCCCGCATCGCTGTCAATGCGGTGCAGTCGTCGACTGCCTCGGTCACCATGGCCTTTCCTGCTGTAAGAGCGCAGGCCGAATAGCACGGCACGCCAGCATTAATGACATCATCCGTCGTGCTCTTGCCTCCGCCGGTGTGCCAGCTGTGTTAGAACCTAATGGCTTGGCACGTGACGATGGTAAGAGACCAGATGGAATGACCATAATGCCGTGGAAGTTGGGTAGACCTTTGGTGTGGGATGCAACTTGTGTCGACACCCTCGCGCCATCCCATCTTCCTAGCACGTCGTGTTGTGCTGGGGCGGCTGCTGCAGGTGCCGAAAACCTCAAACGGCGTAAATATAACAACCTTCTTGGAAGTTATATGTTTGAGCCGTTTGGGGTTGAAACATTTCTAAGCGGCTGGTCGACTCTTCACGTAACCAGAGGGCTGGCCTTTTCTTGAGCCAAAGAATTAGGATTGCAATTCAACGTGGTAATGCTGCTAGCCTTTTGGGCACTTGTCCCATTGTGAGCGATGCGGACGAGTTTTTTGATGCCCTGTGAGCCCTCCATTGTACATAATATATATATTTTATAATTTATTTTTAAGCTTTGTACATATTTAATTCTTTTAAATGTTGTTAAACATATTTAGACATACTCACCACATTCCCGATATAACCGCCGTTCACAAGAAGTCATAAAAAACTAAAAGTATTCAGAACACCTCATTACCAAAGGATTAATTTCTCATCTTATAACCCCGCAAGTAATTCCAAGCGGCGTCGGCTTTACACACTAGTTTAACGATTGGTCTTATAATTGAAATAGCAAGGACAGGTTGAAACTCATTTAGTTCTCCTCGTAGTGTACTAATAAGACATTTTATTGTTCAAGTTTCAGTACCCTAGGGCTGTCACCATTATCTTCTTTACTAGACAATTATATAGGTTCTGCCCGCGGCTTCGCCCGCGTCCCCGCGTAAAAAGAACGATTATCCCAAGGGAACATATTACCGGGATGAAAAGTATCCTATATGTTAATCCAGGAAATGGTCTATCTATGTACCAATTTTCATGTAAATCTGTTCAACGGTTTGCGCGTGATTGAGTAACAAACATCCAAACATCTTCACGAACTTTCGCATTTATAATATTATATATATATATTAGTAGGATTCTTTAATAACATCTAAAGAGGCTCTCGTTAGGCGGCTGAATTCAGAAGGCAGTAGGTACTTCTGGACACGGCCCGCATTGTCAGGAGGTTTCTGTCTTTGGAGTCCTGACCGCTTGGTCAGGCCGCGTAGCTTGGACCGGTGGGCTACTATTTTTTATATTTTTAAATGTTTTTATTTTTTTCATTAATATTTAATATTTCAGACATTTCGTGTTCTCAGGTCGACAAAAGTGTGGCGAGATGACCTAGACGCGTACTGCGGGGGCTGGGTCGAGGCAGCGCAAGACAAAACTAACTGGAAAGACTCGGGGGAGGCCTTTGCCCAGCAGTGGGACACAACGGGCTACTAAAAAAAAAAAAAAAAAAAAAAATTAAATATGTAAATTATGTGTATATAATAAATGGAAATAGTAATACTTAATAATAATTCGTTTATTTCAGGATGCATAGCCTTACCTAAACATATAATACCTTAACCTAAACATACACAATCGAACAACAGTTATATTATGTGTATAAAATTGTATAATAAAATTCCAAGTAACATAACGTCACTCCCATTTTTAAATTCAAGCGTATTCTGACAAAAATGTTAATTATAGTGTACTTGAGATCTTAGATTATAAGTTGTAAGTCGTGAACTGTAGTATAATGATTGACACATTATTAATAATGAATTGTTATCAATTTAAAATGAATTTAAAACAATTTGATACTTCATTTATTTAATGCGTGCCCAAGGAGGTCGTGGGTTCGATTCCCACCCGGGACAAACTTTGTGTGATGAGCATGATTGTTTGTTCTGTGTCTGGGTATTTATCTATAATATGTATGTATTTCTAAATTATATAAGTATGTATATCAGTTGTCTGGTTACCATAACACAAGCTCTGCTTAGCTTGGGACCAGATGACCGTGTGTGAGTTGTCCCAAGACATTTTTTTTTTTTTTTTTTTTTTATTCAAGCCAATTAATTTTTCTATAGATAATAATAATTATGTAAAATTTGCACGCTGAAATTAATGGCAGAATAAGAGATCAACATAATATTTTATAAGAACATTCTGTACCTTATGATTTGATTTGATACATATTTAAGACTTTCAGACATTTCGTGTTCTCAGGTCGACAAAAGTGTTAATCAATTTTCTTATTAATCCATTGCTTTATATGTTTGTTCAACTAGTTGACAAAGTAAATAACGCAATAAGTAAATAGGTATGTTTTAACTGTTAAAGGCGTTGACATTCATTGTCTGTTCACGACTACCGTTGGTTGTTCATGTTATATCGTCAACATATGGTCCTTCGAGCCGAATCGTAGGCATACCATACATAGACACGTATAATATAATAAAATATAATATAATAAAAACTGCGGGGCTATGAGTGTACATCTCTATACTAATATTATAAAGCTGAAGAGTTTGTTTGTTTGTTTGGTTGAACGCGCTAATCTCAGGATCTACTGGTTCGAATTGAATAATTATTTTTGTGTTAGATAGTTCATTTATCGAGGAAGGCTATAGGCCCATGCTAGTCTATAATAAAATCCCCAGTGAACTCAAATGTCTGAACACAAGACAATTTAAAATAAAACTTTTCAAATGGCTAAAGAAATGCAATTTTTATAGTATTAAGGATTTTTAAGAACATAAAAATTAATTCCGTATGATGTCGGACGTAAAGAATAGCACCATCCCATATCTTCCCGTGGGTGTCGTAAGAGGCGACTAAGGGACTCACCAGAGAATGTGCAGCAGCGTTCTGTGCCTTTGTAACAACTATACTGCGATCGCCAACCCGCCTGCCAAGCGTGGCGATTATGGCAAAACCTCCCCTTGGGGGAGGCCTATGTCCAGCAGTGGACGTTTTTCGGCTGAAATTAATGATGATGAAGAATTAATTTGTATGTTATTTTATAGTGTGTCTAAAATCGAAATATTTGCATGCTTAATTGTAAGCAAAACATGTGTGCCATTTTTATTTCTAAGATCTTTTTATACCATGTTTTAGAGCAAATAAATATATTACTTACTATTACGCAATTACGCTGCTGGTTCTTAACTAGATTGAGAAAAACCAATTTCTTAACGACGATGTTTTTTAAACTTCCTTTAGAAAATTGTCGTTAGACATTTAAAATTATTTTAACCTTCATAATATTTAATTATAATAAAAACTCTTTGGACAGCCTCGTTCACATATTCACCGGCGCCGCCAAACGATCGGTTAGTTATAAATACATTAATTTCTATTCGTTCACAAAGTTAATGTAAAGTTCTCGCCAAGTTCTGCAAGTCATAACAGTTTGATGTGCTGATAAAAGTGTTGAAAGTTTAATGGGTGCCAACTGCCAAGTTTCGTCGAAAATGAAATCTACCTAAAAGTAATATTCGCCGAACGAATTTCAGGCACGGAGGGAACTCGGTATGAAATGGATGGTCACCCATCCATAGACTAACCGCGGCAAGCGTAGCTTAACCTTTGCCCGATCTATCTGTACGGCTTTTACTTAGCCACGAGCCACCGCAATGGAGATCAGCCAAGTATGCAGTAAATAGTACAGTGCACAAGTGTGTGCACAAACACAGGTGCACTCCCTCTTCCCTCACTCTCATAGTCCGGTGGGACGACAATCCGACCCGACCGGAGAGAGATCAGGCGCAGGACCAAACAGTTTTACGTGCTTGCCGTTTCACGGGGACTATCAACTTCCAAACTCCAGGTTGTTACTGAGAAAGGTTTAATAGCAGGAGCGTAGCTACCGCCGTATCAGCCGTATCAATGATACGGGGCCCCCGGACTGCAGGGGCCCCAACGTGTGTACCTAACCAAAATTTCATAAAATGTTACCCACAATCTCACTCAAACTTAGGTCGTTCGCTTTGAGCAGTCATTATAAGTAATTATTTCTATGCCTTTTTGTGTAAACAGGAGCCAAGGGTTTATGCTGAAAACCAGCGTTTAACAACCCCCCCCCTTAAAGGGTTGCTAAACGCTGGTTTTCAGCATAAATCCTAACGATACCTAATGCTGACGCTTGAACCTTTTGCCCTCCGGTTAGTTCTGTGTATGAACTACTACAAGCTGTAATGCTGGAAACAATAAACTTAACTTTATTCTATTCTAATCAAAATATGAACCAATTTATTTTATATTCAAAAAGATACCCCGCTTTTGGGCTTCGCCGTATCGGGCAGAAGGGCCCCTGACAAATTTTGATACAGGGCCCTTCTAGGGCAAGCTACTCCACTGTTTAATAGACAAACACTTTGTACAGTCAACAAAAAGATTATATTTAATTATTTAGTTCACCAACAATTATATACCTACACTAAAACAAGTAAATGAAACGAATAAAGTGTAACAATCACTTATGGGCAAACATCGCATGCACACAAAATGTGAAAAATAGAAGAAAAAGACTAAATTATAAATTTGCACTGAGCAAAACTTATTAAATAAATTAAACTAAATTAAAGCAAAGTTTAAACAAACAACTTAAAATAAAATTTAAACAAAGCAATACCAACTTGACCAAATAAAACTAAGTAATACAAAAGATTAATAAAGTGTAACCCATATAACCCACACAGTGAGATAAAGAAACGTAATGTTCGGGAAGATAATAATAATAATAATAATCTTTATTTCATAAAAACAGTACTTAGATTTTGTTACAGTTTAGTGCTATGTTAAAAACAGAAGTACAACAAAAAGTTTTAGCATCTGCAGCCGAACTAGGAGGAACCTGTATTTCGGCTAACAGCGCCAATCCCCTCGAGTTACCTTAAATTCGATACTAATACTAATTATAAATTAAATTGAATTATAAATGTTGTGATGAATATTTTGTTGACAAGCATGTAAATTTCTATTTATTTTATGTTATTGTACGCCCAAAGGGCGGGACATAGCAGATCACAAAATAATTGATAATAAAAACTGGAGTTTTCAATTTGCCTAAGCTGTAAAAATGGAGGTCGATAGGTATGCAGGTCATCGGAAATGGTTGAAGTTTACTTAGAAACAAGTGGATGTTTTCGAATGAAATTTTATTAAATCACTAGCGACCTGACCCGGCTTCGCATGGCCTATAGCCTTCCTCGATAAACGGACTACCCAACACAAAAATATTTTTTCAATTCGAACCGGTAGAGCCTGAGATTAGCGCGTTCAACCAAACAAACAAACAAACAAACAAACAAACTCCTCAGCTTTATAATAATATAGTATAGATTTAAATGTTTACTGTCTATTAATTTAACTTAATTTAATTCAAAAATATTCATCGGTTTCTAAGTAAACTTTACTATATCTGACGACCTACGACCTGGGAATCGAACCCGATCATTAAAAACCTCTATTTATCATAGGTACAGAGGCCGCACATCAAGCTGCAACAATCTGACAAAATCATTTAATAGATTTTCAACTGTAATGTAAAAGAAAAAGGTTCATATTTAATTGTCCAAAGACAGTTTGGTATCACTTGATGTGCTGCCGTCTGTACTATGGTCACTCTGATGTAATCACAGAACAGCACAGAATGGGGTTGGAGCTACTTGTTACAAAAACACCGAATGAGTTTATATTTGTTCATCATATTAGCCTATTGCCGTCTACTGCTGAACGTAGACCTCATCCGCTGCCAGCCACCTTCTTCAAATCGTCGTTCTATCGTGCCGCAGGACGTCTTACACTACGCTAGCCCAAACGCGGTCTCCACTCGAGGTTTCCGGCTACTGGGACTGCAATTAACTAGGACTACGGTCCCAGGTGCCGGATCCATTAAATTTTAATATTTTTTTTCCGGTGCCTAAATGAATAAGAAAAATCTATTATTCAAGCCAAAAATAGTATAATAATAATAATAATAATAATAATTTATTGCAGACTTTCATCCATAATTTGTTAGTAGCAATATTCTTAGCCTAGAGTTAGTAAAAATTAAATAATATATAATAACAATATTTAGGCGCTTGGTCTCGCGTGAAGGCCTATCCAGTGCGCCATCAGTGTAGAGTCCCACCGGCCGGCGCACGCGGACAAGATGGCGCTGGGGCTGCCGCGCACCCGCGCCAGCATCGACGCACAGCGCTTACGTATGATGGCGTGAAAGCCGTCCACGTGCGCTTGCGCGAACATGCCACTAGCGCTGCAGTACCGCGGCAGCCCCATCAACACCCTGAACGCGTTATTATACTGTACACGCAGGGCGTCGTATGCTCTCTGCGTGTAATTGACCCACAAACTGCACGTGTAGAAGGTCTGGCAGAATGCCCTAAATAGCGTGACCTTCACTTGCTCAGAACAGCGTGCAAATCTGCGAGCCAACACATTACAGCGAACAGACAACGCCCTACGTTCCCTTTCCACGTCCATATTATCTTTAAGGTCTTCGGTGACCCAGTGGCCCAGATACTTGAAGTGAGTGACTCTGTTTAATGGAGTACCATAGAGTGAGACGGGTGGCACCTCTGCGTAATCTTTTTTGAGTGCTCTAAATACCATAACCTCACTTTTCTTCACATTATATCTGAGCCCATGGGCCTCCGCGTACCCTTCACATATACGAAGCAGCTTGCGCAACGCACCGATTGAAGGGCTGAGCAGCACCATGTCGTCCGCGTAGCTAATATTATTAACGCAGACTCCGTCTATATGACATCCGATCCCAGTGCCGCTCAGCTCTCCAATCAGGCGGTCCATATACAAGTTAAACAGCTTCGGTGAGGTCAACCCTCCCTGACGCACCCCACACTTCAGACCAAACTGCTCCGATTTACTATCCGCCCACCTAACAGTGTTTTTCTGATTATTGTACCAGTACTCAAATATAGACACAATCTCAGGGGGCAGACTAGTGTCTCGACGCAGTTTTGTCCACAGCAGGTCGTACGAAACCATATCAAATGCGCGGGAAAGGTCCAGGAAACACGCATAGTCAAACGAAAAAATATGTAACATAAAAAATAAAGTATTTAAAAAACACCCTTTGATTACCTTTATAACATTAATTATTATTTTAAATATTTTTTCGTTTGCCTATACTGTTTTTGGCTTGAACAATAGTTTTTTGTTATTCATCTATGCGTGGTCCCAATCGCCGGAAGGAAAATATTAAAATTAAATGGCTCCGGTATGTTGGACCGTAGTCCTAGTTAATTGCAGTCCCAGTCGCCGGAAACCTCTCCACTCTAAGATGCTTGTTTCATCTACTTGTAATATTGACCTAATTTCATTAATTATAATATATTTTGTGAAACCGCCTGTCAATCATAATGACCTGATTGCAAAATCCCATCATTCTATTTTAAAACCGTGTTTATCTCTACTCGTTAAAAGTATAATCTTAACCAATATTATAAAGAGAAATAATTTGTTTGAATGGATTAAATTAAAAAAATACTTAACTGGTTTTAAAAAATATGTCACCAATAGGGGATATTACTGCAATGTTTTGGCACCAGAGTGCAGCACTAGCACAGTCCGTAAACAGTTTATCGAAGAGTCGTTCAAAGCATGAAATTCTGCCTTTAATTGAGTTCAAAATTGGGAAGTGTGTTATATTATACGATAATGTATCAGTGCTGTGTATTTAGATGAAGAAATGAAGGGAATTATTCATTTCCAAAAGAAGAAAATGTTCGAAAACTTTGGGAAGCAGCTAAAAATCACTCTAAAATATGTTCAGGTTAAGTATTCAGGTGAGATAGTCGCATTTACAGAATAACGTTCACATTTATCATGTAAGACAACCAAATATTATTTTATTCTGAGCGTAACCTAGAATCCACTTTCAAATGGTCAACGCTATAATATGGTTAAAGTACAGTTAGGTAAGTAAGATTAATTTTATTAAAACTTTGATATATTTTCACAAAATACCTAGTTATTACAATTAATAACATATTTTATCAAGAATACGAGGTTATGATTTACGGAATGTGCTAGTGGCGCCCTCTGCGCCGAGTTTCGCGTAATGTTCCCTATTGAAAGATACGTTATCCCTGAATGCTATGGTTATATTTTATTATCAAAAAATAAGGGTTCTGTAAGAAAAATTACGCAAACAAAATGCTAGTATCTACTAAAATGAGGTCAAACCAGCCAGGATTTCTCCAGTACTGACCTAGATAATATTTTTGAAAGACCCGTATGGTCCCTATTAGAATACCCAAAAATGTATTTACTAAAAACTTAAGGGTACATAATATAACTGCTATGCGTGTGCTGAAACTTCCGCAATTCTCTTTACGACTTTCATTGTAGGTAAAGATCTAGAAAAACGCGTGCGGTCAGGGGATCCCCGTCAGGAACGAAGTTCGCTCGTACAGATACACAGACACTAGAAAGAGAAAGAAAGAGAGAGCGCATGGTGTGCGTATATCCCTGCTCATAGAAAGATACATGTACGTTTGACCAGAGGATGGGGGCAGCGTACTTCTGAATACCATAACACCTAATGCGATCGACAACACGCAACCAAGCATGGCTATTACGGGTGAACCATTCCTTGAGGAGACCTACGTGCAACAGTGGACGTCTAAAGGTTTGTGGTGGTGGTGGAGAAAGAGAAAAGCGTATAATGCAAAGAGGGGGTATAATGCAAAAATCTTACGAGAATTACACCTACAGCAAGCCGCGTTAAGGAACTTTGTTTCAAAACACAGAATAAAACGTTTCAATGCAAAATTTCTCAATCACCAATCCAAGTAAACTTACTATTTTCACTAATTATTATTATCTTTTCACGTATAGAAGCAACAAGAATAATGTAAGCAGTATTTTGTAAAAACTTGATTAAAAAGAGGTGTCTGCGGAGTTTCTTGTTCATTCTTCTCCATAGAGACCTACCGTACATTTTGGAACGAGCAACTAGCTTCAACTTTCTGACTAACTAACAGACTCCTAGATAATTCAAAACTGCCTGTAACTGGTTTCATCATCATCATTATCAGCCTGAAGACGTCCACCGTTGAACAAAGGCCTCCCTCATAAAGGGGGGGGGTTGCCATAATTCCCACGCTTGGCAGGCTTCTTGAGGATCGCAGTGAGGTTGTTAAGTACACGAAAGCCGCTGCTGCCCGACTTCCGGATTTTCCCTTAGTCGCCTTCGACGACACCCTCGGGATGAAATGGGGGGGTGCTATTCTTGCCCGGACACCCCACGGTTAACTGGGTTAATTAAAATAAATGTGTTTTGAGTTTGACATTATCTATCCTCTTTTTCTCGAACTTGGCGCATTTACTGCCGTGTGCGCTGCAATACAGGTTAGGTAACATCTTTGAATTGAAACTTATATGATTACACCTTTTCACTTAACTGCTAAGTAGAGCTGCGAGCAAAACAACTAGGATTTTTATTAAGATAGCGACCTTCATCCTAAAGGTGCTCGAGGCTAAAGTAAAAGCCATAAGGATGGATCGGGCATGATGTTTAAGAGGAAACACAAGGGCCGTTTTTCCATACAAACTTAGTCCCCCGTTTCCTCCCTGTATAATGCCAGTAGATCAATTATTTTTTTTTTAAATATCCATGGCTACTATTGGCATGTCCCTATGTTTTCCTTTTTCTCATAAATTTATTATTAAAAGAGATATGAATATTCAAAAACCTAAAAAATTGGCATGATTTTCCGCTGTGTTCAAACATTCAGAAAACAAATTTGACTTGATTATATAAAAAATAGAAAACATAGGAACACGGCAAAAGCCTTTCTCTATTTTTTAATGAAATAAGCAGTTAAATCGGTTAAGTTTTGGAGAAGAAATCAGGGGACTACGAATCATTGATTTTGTGTTCTTTTAATAGGTATTTTCGGTCAAAGCTGCAGTTGTCTCTATCGCGCTCTGCGGTTCGTGTTCGGGCATCGCGCGACAGCAATAGATTTTACAAATACCTAGTTTTCAATTCTCTAGCCCGTGGTATTTCCTCTTAAGGCGACGATATACGCCGGCGACCTTGAGCGACCAGAGAATCATATGCGCTGCGTCCTCACAGTCTTATTACAAAAGAAGGTTTATCTTTAAACCAGGTTTAAACCATTGAGCCATTTTTTTGTATTTCGAACCTCATTCTGACTCCAAAGTTTTTAATAGGAAAACAGGCTCGATGGTTTAAACCTGGTTTAAAGATAAACCTTCTTTTGTAATAAGACTTTCAAAGTTTAGTCGAAAAAAATAAATAAAAGAAAGTATTCCGAAACATAAAAAAGGCGTATACTAAGATAGATATTAAAATTATCTGTAAGATAGTAAAAGTTTTGTTTAATTATTCCTGGTAGATTTGATTATCAATGTTTTTTCCGCGTCAGACACAACTTCACGATTTAATTAAACTATTTAATATGAACTTAATCAAAAATATTCACATACTAAATGATTAAGAGGATGTTCTAGTTTTACATATATTTTTTTCAAATCATTTACACTACACATTTTGACGTGATTGTCAGTTTAAAATTCCCTCTTCCATAATTTATATCTTCTTCATATCTACATATAAAACAAAGTCGTGTTTGTTACACCCATCTAAAACTGGAGAACAGCTGGACCGATTTTGATGATTTTTGATTTGTTGGATTTGTCACCGCCCCGAATAGCAGAATAACTGAAAATGAAAATGAAAATGAAAATGTTTATTTTGTCCCGAAAACAGCAACATGAATTTTAAATGAGACAGCCCCAGTAAGTTATTGATAATACATGTGTTGGGGCTGTTTCGCTCTTTCCCTAATTATTAACAAAACATTGAGACTATTGTTTACATAAGGTGAGTAAAGATTAAATTTATAAAGAAAATATAACAATAAATTACTTATACACTAATTAGCAGCTCTCTGTGTAACTGTAGTTGTATGGGAAACTATGTGCGTGTTGTTTTTAAACAGGGTTTGTGGTGTGTGTGTGTGTGGGTGTGTGTGTGTAGGTATGTATGTGTGTGAATGTGTATGTTTGTGTCTGTATGAATGTGTATGTTTTTAAGTGCCGATATGTTAGAAGTGTGGTTGATATAAAAAACTCTGTAACCGTTTAGTTACTTAGTAAGAAAGAAAATAAAATTATTTATCCAAGTCTAACTAAGATTTGCTCTGTTTCCTCGTACGTTAGGGTTTTTAGCCACTCAGTTATTAACTTTTTGCGTACGTGTGAGACCTCAGGGTGGAATTTTACTTTAGCGTTTATTTTATCATAAATGTAGGCTGACTGGGTTGCATACTGACGCCTAGCAAAAGCGGTTCGGACCATTGGGGAGTGAGCCACTAAATCCTTTCGTCTTTTCTCCTGACTGTCACTGTAAAATGGAATAGATTTTTGTAAATATAGGGTTATGAAAAGAAAAGTAGGTAGGTAGGGTTGGTTGGTAGGTTGGTAGGGTAGATAAATAGGGACAAGACAGCGCCTGTCGGGTTAGGTAGTTAATTTATTAAAACGTTCTTACACTTACAGAGCCGATTTTAATTTTTGTTTCAATACAAACAAGCAAAAACATGAAAAAAAAGGAATAAAACAAAATCGAGTGTGATTTAGACCACACGACTGAAGTAAAACTTCTTCAGCTCCATCTTAATGTATGTATGTATCCGTTTGCAACTGGCTATGAGAGAAAGAGAGAAAGAAAATGTGTGCTCGTAACTCTCTCTTTTTCTATCTTCACTAACTTATATCTCCCTCTTAGCTTCCGTTCGCCTCGCCCGATCACACTGTTCCTGACGCTTTCGTCACGCATTCACCAGCTTACTCCCCAAGTGAGCGTGCGCAAAGAAGTTTTACTTCAATTACAATGGATTCAAGGAAAAGAAAGACAAAAATACATAGTTTATTGTTTGTGAGTGTAGTGTATAATAATACTTAGTGTATGTAAACAGCGTAACTCTAATTAATGGTAATCACATCGACAAACTCCTTAGTGCTACAGGTGTGTCAACCACTTTCCATTGCCATTGGCCTGGTTACACATCTACAATACTGTGTGTGAGGGGAGAGACTTGTCGTGGGGAATTTAAAGGAGAACATTTTTTTTTCATTAAAAAAAAAGAAATGTTGCCCCACACTAGGAATTTCTCCTTTGTCGTGGGTGCTTTTACAAACATACACAAACAGCTAGATTCGGAACAACTATCTGTAGGCCATACAAATATGTATTTGTTTCGTGCAGGAATCGAACCCGCGACACGCAGCGTAGCAGTCGATCGCTCAACCAACCGTGTCGACAAAGATGGATTGTTAGAAAGATGATAATTATGGTTCGAAAGGAGGTAAGTACTTTAGAGATGGTAAAGACGGCTGTTTCAGAGGGTTCAAGTAACTAAGCAAGAGGCTTAAATGGTTAAACTTTGAACACCCTCCTTAACTCCTATAGTGCTGCCCGAAATTTGGAAGTTGACGATGTCAATCCCTTGCCTCGGAAAGCACGTATCGCCGTTGGTCCTGCGCCTGATCTCTCTCCGGTCGTGTAGGATTGTCGTCCCACCGGACTATGAGAGTGAGGGAATAGGGAGTGCATCTGTGTTTGCGCACACACTTGTGCACTATCATATCTTCTACGTCAGAAAAAAAATATTATTAGTGTTGCGCTCTCAGATTATAAAACAATAGGCAGATAGACCACACGGAACACCGAGAGTGAAGCCAAAAAAGCAAATACAAATTCAAAATTGAATACCTGCAATCTCGTGATTTAATTCGCTTTTGAATTTGTATTTGTACCTTTATTTGTTTTTGTTAGCGATGCGGTTTGCTCTATACTGGCTCGTGTCAGTACAGCACGAAGCGCGTTGTAGGTATTCAATTTGGAATTTGTATTTGCTTTTTTGGCTTCACTCTCAGTGTTCCGCGCTGTCGATCTGCCTTTTGTTTCATAATCTGAAGTTGCGCTACTATGAACGGTGATATTTTACAACAAAAATAAAATTCGTTTCTCAGCTATATTTTTTGCTCAATTTTCTTAGTTCGATAGACAGTTAAAAGATTATGTGATATGTGTTTTTAACCGACTTCGTAAAAAGTAGGAGATTCTCAATTTGACACGTATATTGTTTATTTTTAAGTTTGACCACTCATAACTTTTTACAGTGTAGTCGTGGTATAGTCCGATTTCGATAGTTATTTTTTATTGAATAGTGTATGACCTCAATGTTGGTTTGGTTCTACATAAAAATTATTTCATGAAAATATTCCACCTCGAAGGATAGAAAATTAAGGGATGACTTAATTCGTTTGGTGTTACCTTTTCTTAATTAATTTTGATGATAAGAAATAGATAGAGAATAAAATCTAAAAAGTTAAAAATAACTTTAATTTTGGAAGTCGGCGGTAATACAAAACTTTCTTAACATAAACAAACAGAACCAAAGCCGCCGCCGACTTGCGAAATTAAAGTAGGTATTTTTACCTACTTTTAGTTGTTTAAGGTGGTCGTCAATTTGGTAAAATAAAGTATTTTATACTGTACTGTGTAACGTTATTTTGATACTTTATGCAATACCTGTCGTATTACATAAAGTATCAAAACTATAAAAAAGTGAATAACTTTGACGCAATAAATGAAATAACATTTACTGTAGGTGCTCCTACGTAACACAAAATATTCACATTGCAAAACATTTAACATCAAAGAGGTTTTACAACCTAAACCATCATAAAATACTTTCTTCATAGATTACGGAATAGTGCAGTAAAAACATTTAACTAACATTATGTTTAACTGTGGGTTCAATACTTTGAAGGCAGCCGATGTCTTTTGCAAAACTTTTTAAGAAATTTTCTGTAAGGTACTTAATTATTTTATTACCGCGACTGAAATGACTTCCTAGTGAGGTTCACCTGTTTTTATTTTCGATGTAACGAAACTTGGTGTCTAGCAGATGGCTCATGGGTCCTTTGATGGTTAGCGGTATCCTCAGCTGGTAAAGCACCATTACACCAAATAGGACACATCCAGAAAAAACAATGAATTAGTAAACCAAAAACAAAGCAATTAGTTTTTGAAGAATTCTAATGAAACATACGACATAATTATAATACACACTACACACCCACACACCCTCACACTAGCACACTCTCACCTATACATCTACACAACACACACATACACGCGCATTCTTGCCTTTTCTCTATTATTTTACTGTTTAGGGTTCCGTAGCCAAATGGCAAAAAACGGAACCCTTATGGATTCGTCATGTCTGTCTGTCTGTCCGTCCGTATGTCACAGTCACTTTTTTCCGAAATTATTAGAGCTATACTGTTGAAACTTGGTAAGTAGATGTATTCTGTGAACCGCATTAAGATTTTCACACAAAAATTGAAAAATATAATAAATTTTGGGGGTTCCCCATACTAAGAACTGAAACTCAAAAATGTTTTTTCATGAAACCCATACGTGTATCTATGGATAGGTCTTCAAAAACCTTTTTCAAAAAAAAGAAAACCGCCTTCAAAAACTAAAAAGTGATAAATAAAAAGCTGACAGAACACACATTACTTTACTTTCGGAAGTCGGTGGCAATACAAAACAACAAACACAAAGCCACCGCCACCGACTTCCGAAAGTAAAGTAATGTGTGTTCTGTGCTAAAGTTATTTATCACTTTTTAGTTTTTGAAGGCGGTTTTCTTTTTTTTTTGAAAAAGCTTTTTATTTTTCGCTTTTTAGTGTTGCTCTAACATGCAAATCCATTAAGAAACGCCGACACGCTTAAAAGAGATTGTAAGTCCTCCAAAGATTGAAGAAACTAAAACGTCGTCTAAGTAATTTATTTGGGAATTTATTGATTTTTTCAAAAATGGCTGTATCAATTTTGATAAAATTTATATGGGACCATTTCGGAATAAACTTCTTTCGAACAAAAAAAGAATATTGCAAATCCGTCTATACTAGGTGATTTTTTATTCACGTTCCAAATTTCTCAGGGTGATAGTACCCATGAAATTGAATAACTTTCTCCAAAATACATGGGTCGAAATATTAAAAAAAAAATCGGACTTCCCATACAAAATCAATAGTCAGCTGATCGATTTTGTATGGGAAGTCCGATTTTTTTTTTAATATTTCGACCCATGTTTTTTGGAGAAAGTTATTCAATTTCATGGGTACTATCACCCTGAGAAATTTGGAACGTGAATAAAAAATCACCCAGTATATGACAGAGTTATGCCCGAACATACATAAAAAAAAAATAATATATAAACATTCGAATTAATAACCTCCTCCTTTTTGAAGTCGGTTAAAAATGATATTGAGGTTTCTAATATATTTTTTTTCTAAACTGAATAGTTTCCGCGTGAGACACTTCCAAAGTGGTAAAATGTGTGTCCTGAAATGTGAGAACTAAAAAAAACATATGTTGTACATTCCCATGTAAACTTCCACTGAAAATTGGTTTGAACGAGATCTAGTTAGTAGTTTTTTTTAATCTATACTTAATATTATAAAGCTGAAGAGTTTGTTTGTTACTTTGTTTGGTTGAACGTGCTAATCTCAGGATCTACTGGTTCGAATTGAAAAAATATTTTTGTGTTGGATAGTCCATTTATCGAGGAAGGCTATAGGCCCAGGCGAAGCCGGGTCGGGTTGCTAGTACGTTATAAATCGTAAACCGCAATTTACCTTACTGACCGCTACGGAACCCTTCATGGGCGAGTCGGACTCGTACTTGGCCGCTTTTTTCTATAATGCCTTACCTATAACTAACCTACTTATTTTATTAAAAAAAAACTAATGGTTAATGCTAAGTGGAAGGGCGAAGTCTCCTAACACAAGCACTTTCTTGCTCAGAAGTTGATCTCCAAATTATGTATGTAATATGCACTTTGTGATTGAAGCATTTTGACTTTGTCTTTGAGAACTTTATGTCAGAATATTTATTTCATTTAGATCATTAAAAGGCACTTTTAGACGTCATTTACAATTTTTTTTTAAATATAATCTATTTGCTCTTTCCACAAGATAGTTTCGTATGGAGAAACTCAGCAGAAAGATATGATTGATAATTTTGCTCACATGTGCTTCATTTCAAGATTAGGTACCTAAGCGGTTTCTTACAAAATCAAAGAAGTTCTGTGTAGTTTTGTACATTGTACCATTTTTGTATCCTAACCAAGTAGCTCGGTTTGCCTCTTCTTTTATACGGAAGGAGTTGTTTCCTGTGCTTTCTATTATCTTGTTAATTCGGTACAGATTATAAGGCAATATAACCACTTCCCTGAGACACTCAAAGCTTCGTTGTATCGTCGTGTTTCTGGATTTTTTTATAGGTATAGGCTTGCGTTTGGCCGTATCTCACCTGGCCCCTTATTAACAATCATTCGATACGTTTCCGTGTCGGTAAGGAACCGTATTCGACAATCTCATTTCCGACTTCAGTCTTCATATCAAATTTGAACTGTCAAAATTATTCGGTTTCGGATTTGTGAATTGCGTATGACGGACATCTTCGATATCTTTTGACTTTTGATTCGGTACGGAATCGAATCGAATGATTGTGAATAAGCCAGCTGATCTTAAGTGATGATCCGGCCTAAGATGGAACACGCTTGCCTAAGATGAACTGGTATACTTGTGCCTTGGTTGGTCTCCACTTCGATTTTATTCCCCCGACCCAAGCACCCAGGCACAACTATGGCGGGGGTTGAAGGTGCGCAATCCGCATTTTGTTTTTTTTTTATCATTTTATAGGCATACGTTTGACCACTATCTCACCTGATGGGAAACGATGATGCGATCTAAGATGGAGCACGTTTGCCTAGAAGTAACCTATTCACTCTTGACTTAAAGACTCCCAGGTTGTAGCTATCAGGAAACACAGACTCAGGCAGGGAATTTCACTCCTTAGCAGTACGCACAATGAATGTGTTCCCAAAACGTTTTGTGCGTGTGGGTGGGATGTCCACCATGTACCGGTGGCGCATGGCCGTACGTCCCCCGTATTCTTCTTCCCGGCCTGCGTCGAACTCATTAGGGAAATAAACCAAAATAAATCAACTGTCCAGATATTCAGTAGCTATATCTCGAAATACAACAGACCTACATTCAAAGACAAAACATTAACAATCCTCCAACTTTAGTACATCTCTGTTTAATTCCATATCTTACTATGATTCAGTTCTCACTGGCCATTCCCACTACCCACTTAGCAAACTTTTAAAGCTACCCGCATAAAGATACCGCGACTTCCAAGCCTCGAAGTGACCCTAAAATTTATCTACACTCTGCCCATCAAAGCGTCACCGGGCAGTTTGTAAAACCGCCAGATAAATGGAGAATGTTAAAAGGGCTCGTCTCAGGATAAAGTTACTGTCAGATAGTGAAGTCGAGATTATAATATTAAGATTCGTTTTTTTATGGCTTAACGTGATAACGATGGGTAGGACGTCATTTGTCGGGGCCCTGAAATGTATTAAATGATTATGTGTGTGAGGTTATTGCAGTGACGTACTTAGCTTGTTCAACAAGGGCCCTGTATTAAAATTTGTAGGGACCCGACTTGGTCGAAGCTCAACTGGAGGGTAAAGATCATTTGAACGATAGAAACGAAAAGCTTTTTACAAAAAAGACAACCGCCTTCAAAAAGTGGCTTTGTTCCGTTTGTTGTTTTGTATTGCCACCCGAATACAGACGAATTGATAACCTCCTCCTTTTTTGAAGTCGGTTGAAAACGGCTTGCTTTGTCGTCTATATCTAATAATATCTGTACTAATATTATAAAGAGGTAAAATTGGTTTGTATGTAGGGGGTAATATTCGGAAGTACGCATCCGATTTCAAAAATTATTTCACCTATAAGAAGCTACCTTATACCTGAGTGCTATAGACATAGATATTTTATTATCAAAAAAAATAGGGATCCTTAACAAAATTCATGCGGACGAAGTCGCGGGCAAAGTGCTAGTATAAAATAAATTTAAAAAGGATTAAGAGATTACTTACTAGTAAGAGTTTAGACTTTAGCGTACGGTCTAAGAGTTTTGAATAAGATTGTGAGTAAGATAATACGAAATTTTGCTTACGCACGTGTGGGCCCCTGTGTCCCGGGGCCCCATATCTGGCGGTAGCTACGCCCCTGTGTATGTGAGAGATTCGTTTTCATTATTTAGTTTTCGTTGGTGTTGTTACCTCGATGATCTAGTGGTTGCAACGCGATATTTTTTTTAATAGAAATGAGTGGCATTTTTTTTTTTTGGGTCTCATTGGGAATTTACAGTTTTTTTTTCGATATGTCATCGCGCATGTTAACCTAGGAGGTTGTCGGCTACTTAATTTTTTTTCGGTCAATGAATTTTTAAATCATAAATTTGATAATACCTACATTGTAATTTAAAATCTTTAAATGACATTAGAACTTTGACATTATTATAAATTCATAGACATTTTTATTTTGACAGTATGATAATTTAATATTTTGACATTATGATAATTTAATATTTTGACTATTTTGAATATTTTAATATTTTTGCATTATGACTTGAGTAATATTTTTGATTTTACTATTGATCCATTTGGCATTATAAACAGTCTCAATTCATTGGCCATTAAAATTATAATTTAATTCATTGTATCACCTGAGATTTGCATGTTTTTAATGACTTTTTTTTTCTTGCTTTTTAAATATTTTATATAAAATATATATCTACACCAGTAATGGTAGAGTATGTGAAACCATATTTAATGTAAGATCTTAATGTACCATATACTGAGAAATAAATACGTTATTATTATTATTATTAACCGTACTTTCCTGGAATTTAAGGTCTCCAGTCAGGACGAATAACTGTCTTGTGGGGAACGGGCCTCGGCTTAGGGCGTCGCTGTGAGACGGCAGCAAATGGATAGGCTAGATCAGACCTCGAATTTCCTGTGTATGTTGTTTATAAACAAACTAGTTCCTACCCGCGACTGCGTTTGCATAGACCTTAAAATGAAATCCATGTCCTAAGTGATCCCACAGGAACACCAAAACGGGATTTTAAAAATCTTAGATAATTATGTATGTGTGCCAAGCCAACATTCGCCCTTCCATCTTCATGAAGAGGATACATACAAACATTTGTACAGTACGGGCTCAGACTATGAAACAAAAGGCAGATAGACCACGCGGAACTCTAAGAGTGAAGCCAAAAAGGCAAATACAAACTCAAACGCGAATACCTACAACTACAACGCGCTTCGTGCTGTACTGACACGAGTCAGCATAGAACGAGAGAATAGCACGCCGCATCGTTAAAAAAAACAAATACAAATTCAAAAGCGAATACAATCATGAGATTGTAGGTATTCGTTTTTGAATTTTGGTTTTTTGGCTTCATTGTTCCCTTGTCGCGGTCTATCTGCCTTTTGTTTCATAATCCGAGAGTGCGGGTCAAAAAAAAAACAGAATATTAATAATATAATAATAATTTATTAATAAAAAAGGACCTCGTGGCTAAATAAATACCATACAGATCGATCGGTCAAAGGTTAAGCTTCGCTTGCCGCGGTCGGTCTGTGGATCGGTGACCATCCATTACATGCCTCGGAAAGCACGTAAGTCAGAAGCCAGAAACAAGTCTTAACAAGGGGTTTCGTGTTACCCAGTAACTGGGTTGTGGAGGTCCGATAGGCAGTCGCTCCATGTAAAACACTGGTATTCATCTGCATGCGGTTAGACTGGAAGCCGATGTTAATGAATAATAATTTATTGATTGATTTGAAATTGAAATTGAATTGAGCATATAATAATAATAATAATAATAAATGAAATAGGCCCCCTTCACGACACATATTCAACAAACATTCTACACACCACACGCTGCATTTACTTGGCTTCGGCCCGTAAATGTAGCTGAATCCAGCCATAGAGCTGAGAACATTAAACTTATCTGAAAATAATAATAATAATACTATGTGGGGACATTTTCACACACGGCCATCTGAACCCAAACTAGGGAGACCCTGTACTATGGGTGTCAGACAGCTGATATACATACACAAATATATAAGGTGCTATAAAAATATCTGCCACGGCTTTAATGGGAGGTAGTATTGTGTTTAAAGATTACAATAGTAAAGATAAATTATTGATCATTTGTCATATTTTTTTTCATACAAAAAATTGTACGTATAAATTTGAATTGATTTATTCGCATAAAACCATCACGTAGACTTGCTGTTGCCACACCGCACCGAATACAACAGCAAGTCTACGTGATGGTTTTATGCGAATAAATCAATTCAAATTTATACGTACAATTTTTTGTATGAAAAAAAATATGACAAATGATCAATAATTTATCTTTACTATTGTAATCTATAAACACAATACTGTCTCCCATTGCAGCCGTGGCAGATATTTTTATAGCACCTTATATATATATATTTTTTGTAAATACATACATATATAGATGCTAATACAATGCTCCAACATCCTAGAGGTAACTAATGTTAATAGGTACTGTAACACTTAGGTTACACTAGTAGCTTTTGCGAACTATCGTGAGTCTAAGCTACGTTGAATAAAAGATATGATCGACTTGTAGAAGATTATATTAATCAGATTTAGCGAGAGGAAAAACTTTAGGTAGACCGCAGCTCTCAGCTTAGCCGGGTCTAACTCTGACATCACATGTCATAGTATAAAAGCTATATTCTACATAATTCAAATATATTCTAAAGCATCCAGAAAGTTCTAACCATAGACTAAATAGTTATGGCTTCATTACATAAAGCCTCAAACTCTACAGTACTAGTTACAGTAACTTTAGTAGGTATCTCATTATTAGCGAACTGTTAACAGAGATATAAAGTTCTTTAAACCCAACCGAAGCCTTGAAGGTTTTCTAGCGTTTCCTAATTTAACTTGTATTGTGTATTGCTCCCAGATTGAAGGAACTACTTTCTAAAACTGTTACTTTACGATACCAAATGTTGGAACTCGGAACCCGTTATATTATTATTATTGATTGACTTAAAAAATCATTACTAAGTATACATAATGGACCAACTTTCGATAAATGTGAGTGTAGACAGAATTTCTTATTATTTTTATTTTGTAAGGTTTTAAAAGAAACGGTTGCTTTTTACTGTTTAATTGCAGTTTTAAAGTTGTTTCTGTTCTTGAATAAAAAACAATACATTCGCTTTCGTTTTACTGCGCTCAAAAATCTGTATTATTATTTTTATTTGTTTTTACTTGCCTTTGCCCGCGATTTCGTAGGTGTGGAATTTTAATAGGTGCTCTATTTTTTTCTTATAGTAAAACTAGCTTTTAGAGTTTTACTACACCAATCGATCGATCATCGATCGATGCCATCGGTCGACATCGATCGACGTTGATCGATTGGTGTGGCAACTTTGGTTGATCGACGTATACCGTTCGAATAACTAGTCGATCGATTGCCGGTCGATGTTGATCGATCAACTCCGGCTATAATCCATCACTAATAATAATCAAGCAGCTCGATCGACGTCGACTAATCCACAATTCTACCATCGATCGATGCCGTCGATTGACGATCGATCGATTGGTCTGGTAAAACCTTAACCCGCGACTTGCTCCACGTGAATGTCGGTTATCGCGGATTAAAAAGCAACCTATGTCCTCGGTTCAAGCTATCTTCATGGCAAATTTCATTAAAATCGGTTCAGCCATTTCATCGTGAAAGCGTAACAGACAGAGTTACTTTCACATTTATAATATTAAAAAGTATGGAAGTATGTATATGGACAGTATGAAAGTATGGATTGCAAAGCAGGAAAAGATAAACTTAGAAGACACTCACGTGAATTTAAATAAACATTATCATCCCCTTGCAATCAACATAATTCCTTACTTCCGCTCTGTAAGGAACCATAAATTCCCACAAAAACCACTGGTACGGAACTACAGGTCCTCAAGAAAATATTACATGTCTTACGTGTTAGGGGAGAGAATGCAATTGAGATTGTGTCTTATTCTTATGTTTATAAAAAATACATATTTTCACACAAATTTGGTTAAGGAAACACAATTTAAGTTTGTTTAAGGATTTTTCACTTTGTTTTGTTACAAATAAGGTGTAGATTAAAATGAAATACAGTTATTTCATAATTTCTGAGTTTACACCTGTCGCGACAATTTTAAATTACACACTCATTAACATAATTTATCGAAATTGTAGTCATTTTTGACGAAAACAAATGCCGATCACATCCACCTTGCATGACCACTATTTTCTTGACATCGAAACAACTCAGTAGTGACTTATTTTTAACCGACTTCAAAAAGGAGGAGGTTATCAATTCGGATGTTTATATATGTATATGTTTTTTTAAGTATGTTCGGGCATAACTCTGTCATATGGAGGGATTTGCAATTTTTTTTTTTTATTTGAAGGGCGTTTATTCCAAGGAATAACAATTGAATATTGATGTGAAATGAAGGTCCCATATAAATTTAACCAAAATTGATCCTGCCCTTTTTGAGAATATCAACAAAATCCCAAAAAAAAACTTAGATGATGTTTTAGTTTCTTCAATCATTGGAGTACTTATAATCTCTTTTAAGTGCCGTTTCGTAATGGATTTCGATGTTAAGTAAAAACCGAAAAATAAGTGTTTTCAAAAAAAAGTAAACCGCCTTCAAAAACTAAAAAGTGATAAATAACACACACATTACTTTACTTTCGGAAGTCGGTTGCAATAAAAACAACAAACACAAAGCCACCGTCACCGACTTCCGAAAGTAAAGTAATGTGTGTTAGTGTGCTAAAGTTATTTATCACTTTTTAGTTTTTGAAGGCGGTTTACTTTTTAACCCCCGACGAAAAAGAGGGGTGTTATAAGTTTGACGTGTCTGTGTGTCTGTGTGTCAGTGTGTCTGTGTGTCTGTGTGTCTGTCTGTGGCACTGTAGCTCTTTAACGGGTGAACCGATTTGTATGCGGTTTTTTTTTATTTGAAAGCAGGTTCTCTAGCGATGGTTTTTAGACATGTTTCATCAAAATCGGTTCAGCCGTTTTAAAGTTATCAGCTCTTTTGTTAGCTACGGTAGAGATCTTAGACGCATACCGGATGTTTACTTTGCTTTCAAACATATTATTATAGGTGACCACACTGACCACCCATTGAAAAACCCATGTTTGCTTTAAAACTATGCAAGATTATAGAATTCTTGGTCTTATGCTACTATTACCTAGTAGCAGATATATCGTATTTGGATTCGTTTTAATCAGTATTTTATTAACCCCCGACGCAAAAACGACGGGGTGTTATAAGTTTGACGTATCTGTGTGTGTGTGTGTGTGTGTCTGTGGCATCGTAGCTCCCGAACGGATAAACCGATTTTGATTTTGTTTTTTTTATTTGAAAGTTGAATTAGTCGGAATTAGCTTAGCTATGTTTGATGAAAATTGGTTCAAGATGGCCGCCACCATAAAATGGCGGATCACATATTTTTACAACTCTCTCAATATGGGTATCAAATGAAAGGGCTTGACTAGTAGAATACTATACACTATGACAAATACGTTTAAAAAATTTAAAATAAAAATTAAATTTAAAATTTAAAAAAACCCCCAACGCAAAACAAAAAAGCGATTATGTAAAAAGTCAAAAATAATACCTTTTGTTGAGCCATCAAATGTATGTTCCTTGAAATGGCGCTATAATGTCGCGGCGGGGTACCGCTAAGTTTAAAGCAATAACTAAATAGCTAAAATATCGAACTGATGGTAACTAGATTTGCAAGAAGATTAACAACTAGATTAGCAACAAAAATTTGATAATATCGAAGCAAATTGGTCGGAAATGCTGGTAAATTAATAGACAGTGAATTAAATTAAGGGACTGACTTACTTAAGCGGTACCCCGCCGCGACGAATTATTTTTGACTTTTTACATAATCGCTTCTTTGTTTTGCGTTGGGGGTATTTTTAAATTTTAAATTTAATTTTTTTTTATTTTATCACTACGTAGCATTTGCCGATGGGGTCGGCAAAGATACCACCTTCATTTCACATCAATATTCAATTGTTATTAAAAATTGGCTATATAAAAGCCGTACAGTTTGATTGGTCGTAGGTTAAGTTATGCTTGCCGCGGTTGGTCAGTGAATGGGTGACCATCCATGTCATACAGAGTCCCCTCCGTGCCTCGGAAAGCACGTAAAGCGGTTGGTCCCGGCTGTCATTCGTAGATCTTTGGCAGCCGTTATGGGTAGTCAGAAGCTAGAAAGTCTGAAAACCAATCTTACCAAGGGGTATCGTGTTACCCAGTAACTGGGTTGTGGAGGTGCGATAGGCAGGCGCTCCGTATATAACACTGGTATTCAGCTGCATCCGGGTAGACTGGAAGCCGACCCCAATGTAGTTGGGACAAGGCAGATATACGCCGGCGACCTTGAGCGACCAGAGAATCGTATGCGCTGCGTCCAAAACTCAAAGTTTAGTCGAAAAAATTAAATAAAAGATAATATTCTTTAACTTAAAAAAGGCGTATACTAAAAGATAGATAATAAAATTGTCTGTAAGATAGAGTAAGTTTCGTTTAATTATACCTGGTAGACTTTGTGTGATTGTCAATGTTTTGTCCGTGTCAGACACAACTTCACGAGTTAATTAAACTATTTAATATGAATATAATCAAAAATATTCACACACTAAGTGATTAAGAGAATGTTCTAGTTTAATATTTTTTTTTTTTCAAATCATTTACACCACACATTTTGACGTGATGGTCAGTTTAAAATCTGTATTGATCCTTCAGTTTCGAGTGGTGTAATTCAAGGGATGTAGATCAAAGTCAAAGTCAAGGTCAAAGCATTTATTTCAATTAAACCATTTACAGGCACTTTTGAATTGTCAAGGAGTCGGTCAGTTAGTCAGAGAGTTGAAGCTAGTTGCTCGTTCCAAAACGTAGGTAGGTCTCTATGGAGAAGAACGAGCAAGAACTCCACGGACACTCTTTATGATACTTATACCTTGTTTACAATAAGATTAGACATTTACAAAAACCTTTTTTACAGTCCGTTCAACCGATTTTGACTTATTTTGCGTTGGTAGCATGACAAATGGCAACTGCAGTACACAGTTGTTATTGTAACCACTTTTTTGCCTCTGATGTCATCCTTAAACCTACGGAATAGAAGTCAAAATCGGTTGAAGGGACTGTAAAAAAGGTTTGTGTTTATGTCTAATCTTATTGTGAACAGGGTATAGATGTATAGCTACAACACCAAACCGTATCCCTCGATTTTGTTATCATTCGTTTTCGGAATTACCTTCAACTATGGAAGTAAATCTAAAGTCGTATTCACGTCGATAGAATGTACCTATGTCAAATCGATTAAATATTGCGATACGTATATTTGATAAAATCATAATCAATCTCAAATAATGTCATGCTTTGCAGTTTATTAAATGAAAACAACGTCATAAAATAGTAATGTTTTAATTTTTTTAAAGTTTACCTACATCTTGAAACATAAAACCTCGCATTCCGTAATTCACTTCAGGCATGTATTTTTAACTACTGAGTAAAAAGACTTGTTGTTTTATTATCTACTTTATTACTAACGTGCTAAAACACATTACACAGAAAAGTAGGTGTTCCCGATACATAGATACAGCCATTTATACAATAGTGGCATCCAAGTTACTTTTACAAAACGTTCTGACATGACGTCAGAGCGCATCGAAACCGGTTGATAGGAGCGTTAGAAAGTGAGCGCCTATTTCGTCTCGCTTGCCAGATGCGTCGGTGGTGTAATGGTCAGCATAGTTGCCTTCCAAGCAGTTGATCCGGGTTCGATTCCCGGCCGACGCACACTTTTGTTTTTATTTTTTTTACTTAAGTTGTGAGTTTATCTAAGTTGTGAGATTTTCTTTGATAAACAACGGACGGCAAAATGAAGTAAAAAAAAATCGAAAATTTCACTATTATCAAAAAGTAATTTTAATGATGCAATTTTTCTATTTACATTTTAAATATAATAGCAGCCTGCATTTCTTTTATGGTTACATAAGTAATTGTGATATTTACTAACTATACCCTAACAAAGACACAGAGTAGAATAATAGGATACCGCTCGGAAAGTAATTCTAAACTACTAGTACATCAGTTCTCATAACAATACTTTAGAGGCGGTCAACACAAAGTAATAATTATCGTTCCAACATTTTGTTTATAATAAACACTTGAGCGGAAATATCATGTTCGATATTGTATTACTAATAATATTACAGTAATTAATAAGTAATGATATCTTTGCTAAATCATTATTATTGTTTCTAATCATGTTGCCATGGGGTTCAAGTGCTCATCTTGTTTTTCGTAATATCGCCAAGTGGCTGGTCGACTCTTCATGTGACCAGGGCCTCAAGTCTGCTATTACAATAGTGTCAGAATGGTCTATCATTGATTTTCATAATGACGCCATTATATTAGTAGATTACCAAACTTGTCAAAATCAACAAATAAGAAATCAATGATAGACCATTCTGACACTATTGTAATAGCAGACTTGAGGCCCTGCTGGCATATTCTTAAGTCAAAGAATCTGCATTGCCATACAACGTGGCAATGCTGCCGGTCTGTTGGGCACGTGGCCCGTTGACAGCGATGTGGACGAGTTTTTGATGCCGTTTGAGCTCACCCCTCGCTTACACTTGTATTTTTTCCTGTGTCGTGGATGCGTTTACAAACACATAAACTCACATACCCAAACCTAATCTCCTGACAACGTAAGAAGTCCCAATTGACGTTTCTTCTTTCGAACGTAGTACCTACGTAAGAAATTGAAAAATAAAATTCATTATCCTAATTAATAAAATTACAATATAATATAATAATATAATATGTGGGGACATTTTCACACACGGCCATCTGACCCCAAACTAGAGAGATCCTGTACTATGGGTGTCAGACAGCTGATGTACATACACAAATACATTTTTTTTTTGTAAATACATACATATATAGATAAAGAACACAATGTTACCCACACACTATAACAACGAGTATCACATCGTAAATATCAAGTTTAACTTTATATTGGAAAAAATGCACTCAAAAACACGAATGAATCATTGATTCATATTCAAATATGATATGTCAAATGGGACTTCTTACGTTTTCATTAGTATACAATTTGAAATTAGGTAAAATTAAATACACACAACATAAACATAATAAGAACATTAATAATTATAAATCTGACATAAATAATTCACTGACATCTATAATTTCTTGGCTTGTTAATAATAATTTAAAAATAAATTTATCTAAAACAGTTTAAGAAAACATTTAAAAAAATACTGGCAGGAATGGCCTACTATGATGTCAATGAATTTTTAAATGACAAATCGCTATAATGTAATGTAACTGACTGAATTTATTAAATTTATTTTGAATTGCATGAATATTTACCAATTAATGTTTGTTTTTTTTATATTCATGTTAATTGTTATTTTTATTTTATTGTTTTTTTTTGGTAGCCTTGTATAATTTTCTTTATTTTATTAAAAAAAAAAAGTCTTATGGTCTTTCCACCAAATTTGTACACCAGTCATGGTCAAACATGTTGTGCCAAAGAATCTGCAACACCTATAATAAACACCATGTATATTATCTACACATGTTTTTGCAAATAAATGAGTCTTTATCTTTATCTATAAAATAATTTAAATCCATAATTAGTTCGAAATTATTAAATAAGGCACAATTTGTTGACATTATTTATAACAAGCGTGGGTAGTATAGCAACCCCCTCCCCTTATGGGGGAGGCCATTATTCGACAGTAGACGTCTTACGGCTGGTAATGATGATGATTAATAACAATGTCGTGATGGCCCAGCTTAAAGGCGCCAGTTTAAAGGCGCCTCTCACGCAAGAGCACCTGGACACGATGAAGTACCGATGTGTGACTTTTTCAATTTCATTTGTACTTTCTTAGTTCATCTCGGACTTCACTGATTGACACTTTACTGGATCTAAAAGTAATATAAGTCTGAAATCGCCAATCCGCCTTGAGCGCACGTGGTGATCAATGCTCGTGCCTTATCTGTATGAGAAGAGGCCTTTGCTCTGCAGTGGGACAGTCATCATCATCATCATCATGTGAACTTTTAGACGCCCGCTGCTGGGCATAGGTGTCACCCAAAGCGAGAGGGGGGGGGGGGGGTTCAGCCGTAATCGCCATGCTTGGCCGATGCATGTTGGCGATCGCAGTAGGTGTAATTTTACTCAGAAAGACGCTGCTGTCCATCCTCTGGTCAATATCCCTCTGTCGCTTTCTACGACACCCACGGGTAGAAATGGGGTGGTGCTACTCGCGGCCGGCACCACACGGCCACAGTAAAGATATCTACTGTGACACGGCGCACGCGCCGCGCCGGGATAGTAATAGCACAGTATATAAGTATTAGTACTACCGTACAGTACGGACACGCTCCGCCTCCCTCTGAAACCGTTCCTCACCTCTCCCCGCGTCGAACGACTAGCTCTGGAAAACGCACGTATCTGTATAGTCTATTATTTTAGTATTAGTGTAGGTCATTTTATCGTTTTGTTTCTATTGAGTGTCGCGGGTGTGGTAATAGGCTGCTATTATTATTATAACAAGAAAAAATATAAACCATGGAGATAGTACTTGGAGTTCAATGGGTTTTTCTGCATTACATGAACTAAATTCATTAATGTCACATTACAGCTACAACTTGATAAGTATATGAGTCAGTTAACCCAGTTCACTCCCGTCTGATAGAAAGATTGGGAATACCTCTGAGTGTGCCAGTTGTAAATGATCGTTGATTGGCCCAATAGATGCAAACGAACTTAACAATGGTTGCATGAGTCAGTGGAGTTGATGTCAAGGATTTCATCGGTTTAAGGTTTGAGAATATTGGGTTCTCTTAAACAGCACTAAAGCACAGTATAAATATTAGTACTACCGTACAGTAGCGACACGCCCGCCTCCCTCCGAAACACTGTTCCCGCGTCGAACCTGCTCTCGAAACTGATTTTAGTTCAAGGCGCGCGTAGACACGCACACACACGCTCGTATTTGTACAGTTTGTTATTTTGGTAGTAGTGTTGGTAATTAAATCGTTTCGTTTCTATGGAGTGTCGTAGGTGTGACTAAAGTTAAAGAAAAGATGGATGGCTTGAGTGAGCAGTTTTTTCACCGAATTTGCTTCCGGACGTCTAGGCTCTAGGGACATTTTTTATATCACATACATCATAATCATTCATTATCGAATATCAAAATTCAAACGTACTTCAATCAATCAACTTCGGCCTAGAATGTGACAATCAATGAAATCGTGAAACGTAACGCCTTGTGTAAGCCTAAGAGACAAAGGAATAAAAGATTAAATGACTAAAATACTAAAAGGCTAAACACCTAAACAACTAAAAGACTAAAACGCTAAAAGAATGAAAGACTAAAAAGGTATTAATGTGGATGGATAGTAAGGTAAAGGAAGACCAGAAGATGGATGTATTGAATAAAGAATTAAGAGGAAATACCACGGGCTAGAGAATTGAAAATTAGGTATTTGTAAAATCTATTGCTGTCGCGCGATGCCCGAACACGAACCGCAGAGCGCGATAGAGACAACTGCAGCTTTGACCGAAATTACCTATTAAAAGTACACAAAATCAATGATTCGTAGTCCCCTGATTTCTTCTCCAAAACTTAACCGATTTAACTGCTTTTTTCATTAAAAAATAAAGAAAGGCTTTTGCCGTGTTCCTATGTTTTCTATTTTTTATATAATCAAATCAAATTTGTTTTCTGAATGTTTGAACACAGCGGAAAATCATGCCAATTTTTTAGGTTTTTGAATATTCATATCTCTTTTAATAATAAATTTATGAGAAAAAGGAAAACATAGGGACATGCCAATAGTAGCCATGGATATTTAAAAAACAAATAATTGATGCCAGTAGGCATTATTCAGGGAGGAAACAGGGGACTAAGTTTGTATGGAAAAACGGCCCTTGTGTTTCCTCTTAAGATAATAATGAAAATGGTGAATGAGAAGGAAGTCTGCATTGATAGCGTGACGGTTGACAAGACAAAATAGAAGAAGAAAATATGTTGCGCCGACCCCAAAGTAACATTGGACAATAGCAGGAACATAATGATGAACCGTGGATACTGGCAGCTATTCCTAGACCACTGCAACTCCTGAAAGCCGAAAAGCAGCAGCGACATTTCTAAGAGGCTGGTCGACTCTTCACGTGACCAGAGGGCTGGCCTTTTCTTGGGCCAAAGAATTAGCATTGCCATTCAACGTGGTAATGCTGCTAGCCTTTTGGGTACTTGTCCCATTGAGAGCGTATAGTACATCGTCAGGCCTATAGGCGTTCCCATTATCCCATTATCGATAAACAAGACCTGTAAAAACAATTACACACTATTAGTAAAGAAAACATAATACAAATGGTAATCAGTAACAAGAATAAAGTAAGTTATAGGTACAGCAACAATACAGTTAATCGAACAGACCATTAAGGTCCCACAGTTCGTACAGTGGCCAAGCCACCCAATGATAAACGAACAAACCCTTAAGGTTTACAGTTCGTACAGCAGCCTAAGCCACCCAATGATAAACGAACAAACCCTTAAGGTCTATAGTTCGTACAGTAGCATAAGCCACCCAAATACAAAGTGTATCGCTCGCTAGCAGCAAGCCTATACAGCTATGTGAATATACAGCAGCGCTGTACCAGGTAAACCGACAGTATTGTCGGGAGCAGGAACTCTTTACTGAGTCGAATCCGAGGATCGACTGCCATACATACGGAGTGCACGCTCTTTTATAAGGCGATGCCCCCCACCTTGCAACCTCTCCATACAAGTCTGTCCATGCGCACGGAAGTGCGTCACGTGTTTACTTGATACAAAACACTAAAATGTGCTGAATCTAATAAGATCTGTAATCAAATAACACAATGATAATTGTCATGAATAAACAATAGTGATTTCATAAAGTAATTCGTTTTACATTCAAAGTAACGTGTCAACAATTGTTTTGAATAAAACCATCGATAATAATTATCGAAATAAAGTAACCACAAATCAGTGTACATACAGTGAGTACTCAATAAATCATGTTTCGAATTAATAGACAATAATTGATAGTAAAATCACATAAATTAACAATAAGAACCACAAATCATAACAAATTTAGTGACACCCACAATTGTGATTAATAAACTGTCTCCGACATATATATATTTTTTTAAATTTATTTGTAAGCTTTGTGCATATTTAATTCTTTTAATTTATTTTGTGAGTTGTTTAAATTAATATTTACAGTTAGATGTAGAACATTGACAGCTGCCAAGCACCACGGATTACAAATAACCAATCCTAAAGTATATTCGCGGATTCCTCATAGAAATGTGCTCAACCGTTTTTGTCCACTGCTGTTCATAACATATTGAAGGAGACTCGATCAGGTATTTAATAACTAGTAAACATTTCATATTATTTACGACATATTGTTGTGTCTATGCAATACTTGACGATCAACATTGAACTCAACACCAACATTCTGAGAACGTGCTGGGTCTTCCACAATACCTAGTCATCTAAACTAATATTATAAAGAGGAACGTTTTGTTTGTTTGTTTGTTACGATTTAACTTACAAACTACTCGACCGAATCAAAAAATATATTTCACCATTAGAAATCTACATTATCCCTAAGTAACAATGGCAATGAGGGACACCATTGTCTACTTATTAATCCCCGACTTTATATGCATTCGTAATGACCGACATTCACGCGGAGGTGTTTTCGTCAAATCTCCATTTTTTCTTTTAGTTTAGTCACGTTAATACACACCCTCTTAACGAAAGACTGCAAGTTCTTCTTAAATACCATTTCCTCGTTGTACTAAACATAAGTATACACATTCGTTATCAGTATATTAACCTACACACACAATCTAATGAGTGACTATGCTCTCGGATTTCCCCGCAACATTTCCTAAGAATCCTCAATTGTACGCGGCCTCGTAGATTCAACAAAAAATACTTTAAATTATGACCAATTTAGTATGACCTTTGGTTGTTTAAGAGACGACATGTAAATATTCATATTTAACACGGATGCAGTCAAAAAGTAGCCTATGTCCTTTATTGGGGTTTAAGCTTAGTTTGTTCCAAATTTTATCTAAATCCGTTCAGTTAGTTTACCTGTGGAAGCGTAGGTACCAAACAAAAACGAACAAAGTTACTTTCGCATTTTAAGTTTACTAACGTCCGCGTGGAACTCAAATCCATACTATCCATACTTCCATCTCAGATTATGAAACAAAAGGCAGATAAACCGCGCAGAACACTGAGAACCCAATAAAGCAAATACAAATTCATTAGGTATTCGCTTTTGAATTGGCATTTGCTTTGGTGGCTTCACTCTTAGTGTCCCGCGCGGTCTATGTGCCTTTGTTTCATATTCTGAGACTTCCATACTAATAAATAAATGCGAAAGTAACTCCGTCTGTTACGCTTTCATGATGAAACGGCAGAACTGATTTTAAGATAGCTTCAACCCTGGGAAAGGACATAGGCTACGTTTTAATCCGTGACTTGGCCGCTTTCACATTAGGACGTTAGCAGCGCGACAGTAGCGCGGAAGAAGCACATTCCTTCACATTATAAGAACAGCAGCGCGTTAGCAGCGCGGCTGCCGCGCCTCGGTTTAATTCAGTGTGGCGCACTTCATTTCAAAAATGGATTCCATCCAACGGAGAAACATTGTGCCATCGATGTCGCGTAAAAAATCGAAAAAGACGGTACTGGATTAATCCTTTGTTTCGAAATCGTCATGTGCATAGTGATTATATAACAGTATTTAATGTAATTAAAAATAATAATAAAATATTACATAATTCTTGCCAGTTATTCTTTTTTAGGGTCTTGTTGTTGTAATTGTTGCTTGTTGAGTTCCACAAAGCAGGACGCATTTGAATTTCAATAATAAATCATTCGGTATCAAACTCGCTCATTGCGTAGTCTATAATTACGTGCGTTTGCAACACTGGCTCATCGCCGACTGAGCGCAGGCGGCGGCCGTGCGGCAGCGCGACTGCCGTGCTTCTGTTTAAACTATGAAATTCAGACAGCGCGAAAGTCGCGGGTCAGCCGCGTGACTGTCGCGCTGTTAAAGTCGCCTAAATGTGAAAGCGGCCTTAGAGCCTATGCACACCACGTTTTTTAAAAGCGCCGGTGACGCGCGTTTGTAGCGATACAGACGCGATACACACGCGAGTCAGACGCAGCCTGTAGACCTTTGCACACCTGTATAAATTCAAATACGCGTTTGTATCGATACAGACGCGCGTATGTAGCGATACAGACGCGATGCAAACGCGCGTGTGTATCGATACAAACGCGCTGGCATATTGCGTTTTTAAGCAGAACCTCGTCAACAGTAGCAAGATGGCGTTGGTCGAGACAGCATTGATTGCATGCGCTTTGTTATTAATTTTTAAAAAAAGGAAGAAGAAAAATTACCGACGTTTGTGGGTACACCCATTTACAAGCGCGCTTGAATCGATACAAACGCTATACTAACGCGCGTGTGTATCGATACAGACGCGCTGGTGTCGCGCGTTTGTATCGATACAAACGACAACAAACTGCTCTGTAGGACAAAAGCGCGCCTTCGACGCGCGTTTCTAAAACGCACGTCACCGGCGCGTTTAAAAAACGTGGTTTGCACAGGCCCTTAGTCTGCATCCGCGGTAACCGACATTCACGCGGACGAGGTCACGGGCAGAAGCTAGTATCATACAACAAATTCTATGATACTGTAATAGTGTAGCAATCAGTGAATTTTTTAAGCAGATAATCTTAAAAAAATCTCTGATAGCTAACCGTAATCACCATGTTTGGCTGATGCATCTTGGCGATCGCAATAGGTGTTATGGAACTCAGAAGGACGCTGCTGTCTATCCTCTGGTCAATATCCCTCTGTCGCCTTCTACGATACCCACGGGTATATATGGTAAAAAATTGTATAGATTTAATATTCTCCATTGCATGTATCGCTATTTTAATAGGTCCAGATACACTGGGCGGTCCATTCTAAGCCGCATTTTATTGATTGAAGCACGTTAATCAATGTATTTATGATAGTCGATAATTAATGATAATGATTTAAATGATAAATAAAAAGTCCCTAGACGGCCGGAAGTAACTTCGGTGACCTTTAAAACATTCTACGATATTGAAATTGAAGATAGTAAGATACGTAATTTGTTTCCTTAAGGGGCAAATAAAATGCGAATATTAAATGCGAATGCCTAAGGCATTAAGTCCTTCTTTGTACATTTGTGCATCATCATCATCATTTCAGACGAAAGACGTCCACTGCTGGACATAGGCCTCCCCCAAGTGTCGCCACATTGACCGGTCCCGTGCGACTCACATCCAGCGGATCCCCGCAACCTTTACCAGGTCATCGGTCCACATAGTGGGAGGCCTTCCAACGCAACGTCTTCCGGTTCGCGGTCGCCACTCTAGAACTTTTCGGCCCCATCGGCCATCCGTTCTGCGAGCAATGTGCCCTGCCCACTGCCACTTAATTCTTCGGGCTACGTCGGTAACCTCTTGCGGATGTCCTCATTTCTGATTTTCTCCAGGAAACTCCGAGAATAGCCCTCTCCATTGCCCTATGTGTGACTTTAAGCCTTCTGATGAGGCCCATTGTGAGCGACCACGTTTCGGTCCATTTGTGCATGAAGTAAAATATATAAATATAATTTTTATAATACTTACTGAAGTCATTTGCGTTCTAGTAGCTAGCAAGTGATTAGTGCATGCCCAAGTTCTATTACTATTCAAACATTCATGTCTGATACTTGGACTACAAGTGATAGTTGCTTTTTTTTTTCAACCGACTTCAAAAAAGGAGGATGTTATCAATTCGTCTGTATTTTTTGTTTTTGTTTTTTTGTGTTTGTTACCTGATTTCTTTGGACTGGGTGAACCGATTTTGATTATTCTTTATTTTGTTTGAAAGCTAGTGCTTCCCGTGTGGTCCCATTTTAATTTGGTCCGGTTCTGACAATGGCATCCATGAGAAAACCGTTTAAGTCTTAAATTTGCATTCAGTATGTGCGCGATTTGTTACGCGATTACTCCGGCAAACGTAAACCGATTTTGAAAATTCTTCTTTTTACGGATAGGGTATGCTTCAGGGGGCACTTTTTGAAAAATCAACAAATACCCAAAAATTTTACATAGTTGACGTTTTAGCTTCATCAATCTTTGTAGTAGTTAACTTTCATACTCTTCTTAATAGATTTGGATGAGAAGGAGGTACTAAAAAGCGGAAAATAAAAAGCTTTTTACAAACAAGACAACCGCCTTCAAAAACTAAAAAGTGAAAAATAACTTTAGCACAGAACACACATTGACTTTAGTTTCGGAAGTCGGTGGCAATACAAAACAACAAACAGAACAAAGCCACTGAATTTCGAAACTAAAGTCAATGTGTGTTCTGTGTTAAAGTTATTTTTCACTTTTTAGTTTTTGAAGGCGGTTGTCTTTTTTGTAAAAAACTTTTTTTTAATATCAATTCCTGTATTTTGTCTTTAGTTTTTGTACCTTACTGTACCAAAATATTAATTTTAGGTACTTACCGAACTAGGGGTTGAAAGTGGACAAGGTATGCCTGTTCTTTGTGTGAAAATTCAGTCTCATCCCTTGGGGTCGAGTGTGAACTATGTTTAATAATAATAATAATAACTCATTCCGACCTCGCCGCCGAGGTCCCTCGCGACGACCCCGTAACGCCCCCCCCCCCCCCCCCCGACCTTTGCTAGCGCCAGCCCGCGTCGCTGAGCCCTTAGCTTTAAAATAGCCCCTAATTAATGGAGACCCGATCCAGCCTGTCCCTTTGCTGCCCTCTCTCAGCGACGCCCTAAGCCGAGGCTCGTACCCCACAGGGGGTGCCCTTAGCGTAGTCACTTAGTTTATAAGTTTTTGCCCTGGCTGGAGGCCCTAAAAGTCACATTTAAGGCACCACAGGATTGTCCGGTTAAGCAGTAACCAACCCTCAGGTTGAACTGCGAGATGCCATACAGAAAAAAAAAAAATAATAATAATAATAATAATAAACGTTTATTTCAGAATTACATTCCATATTTGTTAGTAACAATGTAAACTTATAAACTAGTGTTAGTAACATTTATTTAGTAAGCTGCATGAGACACGCCGACCCTGGAGAGTGCCTACTTGACTGCGTGCAGTCGTACCCACCGCCCCAGGACGCCCCTCACCTGTGTAAGGGTTGAGTGGAAACAAATAAACAAATCTTTTTTTAGGGGTCGAGGGGTCGAGACTGGACTAAACGACGACTTTCAACGATCAATGAATGACAGCCGGGACCAACGGCTTTACGATCTCCCATCCTCAGACCGACAGCGGGAAGCATAGCTTAACTATTACTTATCTTACTACTTACTACCGAATATCTTAAAGCCTGTAATTCTCGCACGCGGTATTCCAAGAATCCAATATCAATTCCCATATTAGAATGCAAACATTCATAAACTAAATACCGGAAGCTTATCAACATACCTCACTTCACCTGCTTAAACTTTACTGTTAATTCAATAACTTTGATTTATAGTTCAACCTATCACTTTATTAATGGGTCGAGTAATATTAGACCTATAACCGTTTTGTACATACCACCACTATAACTTGACCTTTCCATTGACAAAGTGCAGAGATCAGTTTACGTTGGTTTTGTATAAGAAGCTTCGTATAACCAGTATTATCTGGTCTGAATGTAGACGGGTCAATGTAATCTGGGTAAGTATACTAAACTGCTCGGATATTCAGTAAAACATGACCTCTCTGTTGATTTTGTTATAATGTCATAATTAATATTCTATAGTCGCAATACTATTGTTTGTCGGCGACTTTGTGTGTTCATACAAATAACACAATAAATTTAAACTTGTATAGAACTTCCTTATTCAAGTGACAATTTTAAAGAAATTATGCAAAGGCTCAGTAGTGAAGCAAGTGAATGGTCGTGATTTCAAAACACATACTTAGCAATAAATAAGGGTTCCGTTTTTCATTCCAACGTACGGAATCCGAAAAACTATTTTTATAAAAAGCTATATAAGTGTCGCGGGTTCGATCCCCGGCTTAGTAAATATATTAGTTTAATTAATAGATTAATAAGATGATCATTAATATCTTTTTTTAGGAGCTGATTTTAATAATTTATACTCATTTGTTGTATACAAATTGTATTCAGGTGTTTATAATAATAATAATAAAACGTTTATTTATTTGACTACTTAGGTTCAATTGTTAGTAACATTAAAAACTTAATCTACGGGTTAGTAACATAAACTGAACCACACACAACAGACATATAAATTATGAACGACAAGGTTGTCCTTGTCGCACCAAAACATTTACAAAATGCCGTAGAATTGGGGCATCCAGCTGATCTGCTAGGGTCTTCAGAATGCTATTGGTTTATGATGGATGTTTATCTATGCAGGTGTTTTCCAAGAATTTTAAACACTAGCCTAAACATGCGATTTCGTTCGCAGGACTTTGTGCCATTCCGGGGCATGAAGGGTACGGACACTCATCTACAAACCGACTGCGGAAAGCATAGATTAACTATGACCTATCTTCCGTACGACTCTAACTTCGTCAAGTACAAGGAAAGGAAATTACAATACAAAACAAAAATACCAATGATACACTCATTCATTAAATTGTTATTACAATATTTACATTATTAAAATTTAGAGGAGTCTTTTCTTAAGAAAATAGCTTACATATATGACATCATCTTCAATGCGAGATAACCCAGATGTGAAACATATGTGAACTGTACTTGTTATCTATAATTGTTATGTTAATTAATCACGAGTTACTACGAAAGACAATGGGAGAACCCCAGTTATCACAAAGTCCATACTCTGTGATCTCATATTCCAAAAATGGTGAGCAGACGTAATGGAACCGCTCTGTTTTGTTTATACACTACGATAACCCTGATAATAAGATTCGGTGAAAACACACCCACGTCATACGAGTTAAAACATCCTCTGGTAAATTCTATATTTACCAGAGGATGTTTTAACTCGTATGACGTGGGTGTGTTTTCACCTCTTCATACCTCCTCCCACCTATGGACCTCTTTCAACAATTTTTTTTTTTCGGAATGGCATCTCGGTGGCCTGCCTAGGAAGATTTCGGTTGCTTAAACGGACTTTCTTGTGGTGCCTTAAAGCGAATTTAAGGCCTCCAACAAGGGCAGAGAACTTATTAACTAAGCGACTACAGGCTAAGGGCATCCCCTGTGGGATACGGACCTCAGCTTAGGGCGTCACTGGGGGTAGACAGGGAAGGAACAGACTGGATCGGATTTTGATTATTTAGGAACGAATTTAAAGCTACGGACTCAGCGGTGCGTGCTGGCTCGAGTCATCATCATCATCATTTTAGGCGAAAGACATCCACTGCTGGACATAGGCCTCGCCCAAGTGTCGCCACATTGATCCGTGCCGTGCGACTCGCTCGAGAAAATGTCGGGAATCAACGGGATTTTTTATGTAACAAGTAGTGTTAATTCTGCCCTCGCACGAGCTAGACAAGAATAGTTAATGATATGGATGGATTAAAGAAGACTTGACCAGACCCAAATGCTGCCGTACACTGAACCACTAGTGGCTCAGTGTGTGATGGAAATATCATACCACATGTCTGAAAAATTTCGTTGACAACATGTGGTAGCCAGAAGTGGCCATCATTGGCTATCATTCTTTCGGACAAACAACAACAATGCAAACAAACATCTGAAACAACAGTACGATACTTTATGACAAACAGCTCAGCAGTATTAAAAATCTGTTAATCAAGATATATCTACTTAATTACAGGTTACAGTAAAACTCATCAGTGTGAAAACCACACTCAAGGCGTGATAATCACAAGGCAGGCAATATTCTGAGTAACCATAAATAGTAGAAAGTAATAACAATTGAAAGTTAACGTACCAAGACTAATACGAACGGCCGTACTTAATATTCTGTATAATAAAGCCTTTTAATTTTTCACGAGAAAGTCAATCTTTACACAGATTGTTTAACGCCGAAATTTTGTATAGATAGGGTTCTTTGGGTTAATGGTAAAACACACAGAGATATTTATAATGGAGGTAAGAATGATGAATCTATGGAAACAGATCCTATCAATAATCAAGATGAATTACATTCCACTACTATACATAAACCTCTCTGAAGTAGCGCCAAAAATACAAAAAGAAAAACAATTTCTTGTCTAGGTAATGACTCAAGTCAAAAGCTAGTCATAAGTTGGTATCATTCGCTTAGGGTACGTTGATGAGGGAGGATTATCAAACGAAAATGAACAAATATACAAACCCGCGTCTTTGTCCACAGACTCTATTGCAAGAGAACCTCCAATGCTAGAGAGCACTGTATTTAGTTTTTATTGATGAAAGTAAGTAAATAAAATTTTGTAAAATCGACATAACAACCTAAGGAATACTTATCAATGACAATAAGTTTAAAACCCATTGAAGCGTACATGCTCAAAATTATAAACTTAACACGTAGGTAATTATATTATGATCAAACTATGTATAAAGTGTTAATTTGTGGTCAAGCGCCTTGTTATGTGTCAAATTGTCAATCACAGTCTTGTGGTCTATTACTAAATGTCCTTACAAAACCTTGAAAAATTTCGAAACGAAATCATTCGATTTGAGATAAATTCAGTAACGGTATTATAATGTAAATTGCTTGACATGGATGACTATCTAACCGGATTAATTGAACGATTTTTAAGTTAGGTCACCTAAATGACCTCATTGTGACGACTAGTTAAAATTTTTCATTGGGGGTTTCCAATTTAGCCTTGCTTTGGGTGTATATCACAAGGAACACGTCATTAAAGAAGTGACTATTGTGTCATTTGGTAGATTGAGCACTATATCAACTTCACTTCTTCTTTTTACGTGTCATCTCTAGTTTCGCGAAAATGGTCTAGATGTAATTAATAGCAGGCAGAAATAGTGGCAGGGTGACTACTGCAGATGTACCTAGCTGCCTTCTTACCTACCAGACGTACTAACGTATCTTCTTCTATAGAAGCTCTGTTAAAGGTGAAAGGGCCAGAAAACCTCGTATACGTCATATTTTCATTAAGTAGGCACATTTACGAGCTTTTCTAACTTGGAGAGTTATGTTGAAGATTCTAATTATTTATGATTATCATCATTTCAACCTGAAGACGTCCACTGCTGGGCATAGGCCTTCCCAAGGGGGGGTTTTGCCATAATCGCCACGCTCGGCAGGCAGGTTGGCGATCGCAGTATGGTTGTTACGACACCCACGGGAAGATATGGGATTCTAATTATTATAATTCTGTAATTGCATATTGCCGCAGTAGACCACGAAAGAGATGGCGGGATGACTTGGATGGCTTCCTTATGGATTGGCAAGACAGCGAAAAGTCGAGACCGATGGAAGGAATGAAGGGAGGTCTTTGCCCTGCAGTGGGACAGTACAGGCTAAATATTATAATAATTACATATTTCTTACTCCCGCGAATATTTTTGTAATACCATACAACTAGATCACAGTATAAATATTAGTACTACCTCACCTCTCCCCGCGTCGAACGAATGCTCTGGGAACTGCGTTTTTGTTCGAGCGACGCGTAGACACGCACGCACACGCACGTATCTGTACAGTCTGTTATATTAGTAGTAGTGTAGGCAATAATATCGTTTCGTTTCTATGGAGTGTCGCGGGTGTGACTAGATACTGTGCTAAAAATTCAAAAAACCTAAGTATATTTGATTTTCGCAGGTTACCTTAACAGAGAATCAAATACGGAACCCTCAAGTCACCTCCGTCCGCCTCCCAATTGAAATGAAGACCACACATTAGCCCACGTCTCTCTGACAGCGTTTCTTCACACTCATGATTTAACATAATTCGTTCACTCATTACACGGTTATTCGCTCCCAAATTGTATGTTATACGCGTTTTATGGTAATTTGGACCACCTTGAGCGCTTCAGTGTGAAAATTTGCAAAAAAATCTTTAAAATGTTGTCGGTGGGAGTAATTTCTCTGTCGGTTTGCCTTATGTGGGGTCTGATGTGATGTTTATATTAAGTTGATTTAAATGTTTCTCTTTTGCATAAAGCCTGAAGCTGTCATGTCTGACGCAGGCAATTTATTTGAATTATGATTTAATGTTTTATGACGTGTTTGTTGGACAATCATCTAGAACAGGGGTGGGCAAACAGTCGATCGCGGTCGACCGGTCGATCGCCAGCAGTTTTAGGGTCGATCGCGCGCATACTTAAAAAATGGTACCTACCTAAAAGTTTACAAAGCCTTGCGCAGTGCTATTCTGTTACAATCTCGCTCGGTGAACACCTAGATGAAGTGCGCTGTCATCCGTCCCGATCTCCCTCGGTGAACACCTAGGTGAAGTGAGCTGTCATCCGTCCCGATGCTAGGGATTGACAAAGCTGACGGACGCATGAGCGTTTCAAATGAGTGCGCCAAAGAAAAGTAAACCTTATTAAATTTCAACAACGAATAAGAAGAAAATACGTCGTCGTCACGTTTAGTTAATACAGTAAATGTCACATATATTAAAATGGCGAAGATCCTGGTGTCTTGAAATACAGACCTAGAGCCTAGTTTAGGCACCATTCTCTCACAATATAAAATTAAAAAAACATATGTACATGTTGCCTTAAGCCACAATAATAATATTATGTACGTAGCTACAATAAATGCCTCTTACTTTTTTTCTGCTTGCAAGTCGATCGCTTGTCACCCAATTTTATTGTTGTAGATCGCCGATGGTGTAAGTCTGCCCACCCCTGATCTAGAAGCTAGCATTATAAACCTAAAAAGGTGTTTTATATTCAGTACTACGCTTACTGCTGTCACTTCGAAATAATTTAATGCAACAGCAACAGCATTAGCGACTATTGATTTCTAGTAAACAGCAAAAAGCAGTGTGGTGTTGGCCGCGAATAGCACCACCCCGTTTCTTCCCGTGGGTGTCGTAGAAGGCGACAGAGGGATATTGATCAGTGGATGGGCAGCAGCGTCTTTCTGAGCACCATAACACCTACTGCGATCGCTAATATGCATCGGCCAAGCATGGCGATTACGGATGAGCCCTTGGGGGAGACCTATGCCTAGCAGTGGGTGTCTAAACGTAGACATGGAACAGCAAAAAATTCAACTTCCTTCATTATAACCTGTCACTGGACATTTACGCTTTCCCCAAAGAATTTCCACACGACCCTTGTCTTGTTTTTCATTAGCAGCTGCCTATCTTTAATACTACCTACTATTTTGATAATTATATATAGCACCTATTGGTATACGAAAATAAGATTGATTATTATCATATCGTTTTGATTTTATTTACGACGATTTCCTCGTTGCTTCTGACCGTATTTGACCATTATATTCACGTATATTGTTTATCACATAATAATGTGTCCAAAGACAGGTGCTTTGACACCTTGAGTAGAATTACAAAAAGCATTATCAACATTCTTTTCATTGTTGACATTTTCAACAATATTGCCCATCCATAATAAATCCGTTACATTTTTTCTGGAATTCCATCACTATTGTCGATTCATAGCTCATCGCGTGCCACAGTTTCTTTGTACCGGTGTATGTGTGTGCATGGTATATATATTTGTGTGTATGTTGGTGTGTATTTGTGAACGCATATGCCGAAACCTTTCTCGGAAGCTGGGTAAACCCAATCGCTTTTGTTTTTAAATGGTTAAATGGATTCCGTTTCAATTTCTTCCGCATGTTCGAGTATTTGACCGTGTTTTAATGGTAGGTATTATTTATGACTTTTGACTGCTCCATTGGTCTTATGGATGTAAGCGCGACCGCTGTGCGTGGGGTCTTGGGTTCGATTTCGAGGTCAGGTAAAGTGTTGTTTGATTTTTCCTTTAGGAATTTCGCAGTGACAGTCCGCTGTTTGAAAGTCAAAGTCAATATTTTGTAAATTGACAGTAAGTAATTAAGTAGTATGTATAGTACATACAGTCAGCTACCCTAATTAGATGATCCACCTTTGCATAAATGGTTGAGATTTTTCAGAAACCCAATCGGTTGAATTTTATAATTCTTTTATATTTTATTTACCTACTTTGCTTAAATGATAGAAAACTATAAAATAATGATAAAATTCTATAGAAAATCTCAACCATTATGTTTGCATAATGGTTGAGATTTTCGATAGAATTTTGATTTGTGGTGGGGGGTGTTTGGGGGTGGGTGTGTGTGGTAGGTCAGCTAATTGGGGTAACTGACTGTACAAAATATTACAGTTAAATAATGACAGTTAAGTTATTGTCACAGAACCAGAGTGTTCACATTTTTACAAATAATAAAACTGTGGACGACCAATCCTTCTATTTGAAATAGTGTGTCAGCCAGAATAATCTTTACAGATAACAAAACAAAAATTGTATATATTAAATTAAGTAGATGAAATTAGTAAACAGATTGATTTTGTCTAGACTGTAGAAAGTTGGCGGTGTTATACCCCCGTGTTTCGGAAAGCATGTTATATCGATGGTTCCGCGCCTGATCACTCCCCGGTGTCGGATTGTCTTCCCACCGAACTATGAGAGTGAAGGAAGAGAGAGTGTCTACGCACACACTTGTACACTGTAATTTTATATGTATATTAATTACAGTGTATTAGTGTGTGCGTAGACATAGACCATTGACGAAAGATATATCCTTCGTCAATGGTTTGTTTCGTTTGAAATTGACCGTCGTGACCGAAATTCTATCAGGAGGATTATTATTATTCATGGGAAACTCCGGGTGGGACAACCCATAGGCAGATGTATCTGTGACGTCCACTGGAATAGATATAGGAATGACAAAGGCAAACGCCAAAAAATATAAAGTTTAAAAACTAAAACCCGACCACAACAAAAAGTGATCTAAAAAGTACAAAACAAGAAAATATTTCACACAGAAATCAAGACATAGGTACAAAATGGTCAAGGTAAGCCGTGGTTGCATGCCTGTATCCCATATGAGTGCGATGAACATGAATATAATGGCATGCAACCACGGCTTACCTTGACCATTTTGTACCTATGTCTTGATTTCTGTGTGAAATATTTTCTTGTTTTGTACTTTTTAGATCACTTTTTGTTGTGGTCGGGTTTTAGTTTTTAAACTTTATATTTTTATTTAAACCATTTTGGAGTCACAGCTAAGTATTATATATTTAATAGGTACTAGTGAACCCCTTTCCAATGATACTAAACACGGTATGCGTATCTTACTTTATTTGGTAATCTTTCCTTTTTTTACAATAATTTGTGACAAATTACCACTAAATATTATATAAATTTGAAATGTACTAGTGAACCCCTTTCCAATGATACCAAACACAGTATGCTTGTCTTCATTTTTTTTTTTAATATTGGTTTTTTTGTCCGCCAGAGGGCGCCACATTGGATTCGGTGATACGTCATATAGCCTATAACCAGCGGACGATCAAGACGCTTCTAACGATACCTCATTTGTTCAGTTCTGATAAGTAGTTTAGGAGCTATGAGCGTACAGATGAACATACATACATACATACATACATACATACATACATACATACATACATACATACATACATAGCCTGTCAAACTCATAACCCTCCTTTGGCTTTGCCGTAGTCGGGTAAAAACACATGATGAACGACATATAGCACATGTGTATCTTCATGGCACACGTGAACCGGTTCATATTAGGTAAGCGTGCTCCATCTTAAGCTTCATCATCACTTAAGATCAGGTGAATTCCGTCCAAAAGCAAGCCTATTAGAATATGTTATAAAAAAATATAGTCAACAATGGAAGAGGTATAAATTTAGCAGGAAACTGTATGGGGCAATCCGTTTTGTCATCATCATCTGCCTAGCTTTTTCCCAACTATATTGGGGTCGGCTTCCAGTCTAACTGGATGCAGCTGAATACCAGTGTTTTGCATGAAGCGACTGCCTGTCAGACCTCCACAACCCAGTTACTGGGTAACACGATACCCCTTGGTAAGACTGGTTGTCAGACTTTCTGGCTTCTGACTACCCATAACGACTGCCAAAGATCTACAAATGACAGCCGGGACCAACGGCTTTACGTGCTTTCCGAGGCACGGAGGGAACTCGGTATGAAAGTGATGGTCAACCATCCACAGACCGACCGCAGCTAGCGTAGCTTAACCTTAGACTGCTTCTGTACGGCTTTAACTACAGACGACACGGTTGGCGCAGTGGCTGAGCGATCGACTGCTGCGCAGCGTGTTGCGGGTTCGATTCCCGCCCAGGGTAAAACATTTGTGTGATGAGCACTTGTGTTTGCCTTGTGTCTGGGTGTTGTTTATCTATATATGTATGTATTTACAAAAAAAAATGTATTTGTGTATGTATATCAGCTGTCTGACACCCATAGTACAAGGTCTCCCTAGTTTGGGGTCAGATGGCCGTGTGTGAAAAATGTCCCCACATATAAAAAAAAAAAAAAAAAAAAAACTTAGCTACGAGCTAAGCAGAGTTAATCCGTTTTGTATTTTTTGTTCTGTATGTGTATGTAACGTACCGCGGCAGCGACCCGGCTAAGTAAACCGCTCATAGATATTAAGAGCGCCCAACCCCATCGAGCGAACTTCGACGCGAGCGTGATTGAATTTTTTTTGTTTCAACCAACGCAAAGCTCGAAAACAAACGAGTGAGTGAGAACGCGATAACATCACAGGAAAATTGGCGCGCGGAAAACGTGAACATCGCTATGGGCCTAGTGTGATTATTTAATAATGCTAAGATAAATACTGTAAAAATAATGTTATTCGATTTTTTCAATAACTTAACTAGGCCTCTACGAAAGCGGTTTAGAATTATTCGTATTATTTATATACTTTATTTAAGCTTAAAGTTGCGCTAAAATTTGCTTAAATACTCGAATGTTTAGAGGGTCCTAACTTTCAAACCAACTTTTTTATGGAATTCTGGCTTCGTACAGGCGTACATAATAACAAAACGAATTAATATCATCCTGATTTTCTAAAATACAACCATAAATAGAGGAGTAATCACCTGTCGCCGTTTGTATGGAAGATTGACCGGCTTGAACAGCCTTAAAGAATTATATTGACTAGCGTGTTTGACTGTTGTCGGTCCAATATCTAACAATTTAGAAACAGCATAATCCTGTTTGTGCTTCATAATTTGTCTGTGATTCCTTCCCCTTACAAACTATCCATCTGTAACTCTTGTACAATTTTTTTTTTCTAGCCTGTGCTGTCCCACTGCTGTGCAACTCTTTTCAGGAACTTTTGTCCCGCGCGCCCTCGAACCAGCCCTTGTGGTACACGTCCAGGGCCTCACAAGTCTGCTATTACAATAGTGTCAGAATGGTCTATAATTGATTTCATAATTGTTGATTTCGACAAGTTTGGTAATGTACTAATATACCGGCGTCATTATGAGTTTTCAATGGTCAACCACTGACACGCCATTGAAAAAAATGATACAGAATGGTAATCTCGTACAAAATGACAACTGAATGACTGACTTAGGCGGTAATCTGCTAAAATTTTGACAGTTCTTTTGATCAGTGACCTACCATTAGAACGTCATTGCACAGTCATTGGTTTTAATTCGACCGACCAATGATCGACCATTATGAATTTAGCAGATTACGAACTTTTAGCAAAATGACAATTGGATCGTGTTGGAATGACGAAATTATAAAAATAGCAGACTTGGCCCCCTGGTCACTCGCCACCTCTTTCTGGGCCGTCCTCGGCGACGCCAACCATCTTCAAGCACCCATTGCGTGGAGACTTTCGCCCAGCGGTCACTCTGCATGCGGCTGACGTAAAATATCGCAGTAGAATTCCTAGCTATGAAAACAATCAAAACTTACTCTATTAGAAGATTTGTTCATCCTTTATAATTGTAGGTTCCAGGACCCTATCTAAGTGTGTAAGGAAACTCTGGAAATGACAAACTAAGTTTTTTTTTTTTTTTTTCGTATTGGCATCTCGCAGGTCAACCTAGGAGGTTGTCGGCTGCTTAACCGGACTTTCCTGTGGTGCCTTAAAAATTTTATTTTTAGGGCCTCCAGCCAGGGCAAAATAACTTACAAACTAAGCGACTACACGCTGAGGGCACCCCCTGTGGGGTACGAGCCTCGGCTTAGGGCGTCGCTGGGAGAGGACAGCAAAGGGACAGGCTGGATCGGATTTCGACAGACTAAGACTGTAGATAAAGGCTAATACATATAAATCACAATATTTACAATTAAAAACAATAGGTAGGTCGCGACGCGTACGGTGCTCGTTGTGTTACCGTCGTTCTAGCGAATGGTATGATTTTGATTGGTGCGTCGGCGCCGCTCGTCACAGCGGCCGCCCCCTCCTCCTTCGTCTCCTTCATTCCCCTCCGTCGTCCCGGCCTATACTATACTATACGTAGTGCACAAACGCCTATACGGCGTATAGGCGTTTGTGCACTACAAGGAATTTTACTGTCCGACAGTCCGATTTTTTACGCTCCGATACCGAGTCTCGTAGATTCAGATCAGGTTCAATTCCAAAATCGTACTGCCGGACAGTAAAATTCCTTGTAGTGCACAAACGCCCTATGTCGTAGTATTATCAAAGTGAAGAGTTATATTTAGTCTATACGCAAAATACCCGCTGAGACGTGGAGTTGCGGACACCGGCCTGTTTTACTTTACCATAGATCCTGTACCATACCATATGTAAAACGAAGACGACGATGTTCTAAAACAATACACTAATTTCTTTGTTTTTTTAATAGAATATGTACAGTCAGCAAAAGAGATAGGTATGCAGGTCATCGGAAATTATTGAAGTTTACTTAGAAACAGATGGATGTTTTCGAATGCAATTTAATTAAATAATTGAAATGTTTATTCTCTATTAAATTTATTTTATTCAAAAACATCCATCGGTTTCTAAGTAAACTTTAAGTAACTATAATATCTGTCGACCCTGCATACCTATCTCTTTTGCTGACTGTACATACAATAACACATTTTGTACTTACGCCATATGTGTAGACGAATGACGGGGTCAAGAAGACAACTAATAGATTATGACGTTTCTTGACAAACCCCCGCCAAGAATTGTACACAAGGAAATATCAAGATACGAAAACAATTAAGAAAACATGTGTTGAAAAGGACATTGGCATTTAATGAATTCATGTTTTAAATTCTACGCGTGGCCCACCAAATGAACAGCAACAGAAGTTCCATTCGTTCCCATTCTTTTGATAATGGTCACTTCACCTAAATTGACTGAACAATATTTTGAGACTAGCACTGCAGTTCCGAAATGTTAGTGAAAAACAGTGCGCAGCTTTAGCGAGCTACATATTTAATTATTGTTTCTTATTAATAAGATATCTTCCCGTGGGTGTCGTAAGAGGCGACTAAGGGACTCACCAGAGAATGGGCAGCAGCGTTCTCTTGTGCTTTTGTAACAATCATACTGCGGTCGCCAACCCGCCTGCCAAGCGTGGCGATTATGGCAACCCCCCCCCCCCTTTACGGGAGGCCTAGGTCCAGCAGTGGACGTCTTTCGGCTGAAATGATGATGATGATTAATAAGATGGTAAACTTAAGAGTGGGAAAGTGTCAAATATATCAAAGTCATTTTGAACCTTCTGTGAAGTGAGAGTGAATAGCGATGTGAGATGCGAGTTGAGGTTTTAATTTTACATAATTGACCTAGAGGACCGACCACGTAAGTTTTGGCGTAAGTTATGGCAAGGAACTCCTTCCACCACCACCCAACTTCGTTCAAGCAGCATGTAGCATACTGGGCCCAAGTAATTTAACACAAAAAAAAAACAACCATCGATTCGAGAAGAAGAAGAATACGGTGATCCTTCTGACCGTACCTACTTTTCTTTGGTAACGTACGCCACCTGCTTTAGCGCACGTTCGCCGATGATATTCGATCGTATCCGAAGTCACAAATACATGAGTCACCAACTCACGGCCTTACTTTCTTCTGTTTTTAAAGATCCCTGATTATAATCACGTAGTACATTTGTAAAATTTAAAAAATACTTTCTCTCCTTGTTTTTTCTATGGAAATGAAGTGAGACGACGATAGAGTTTAGATACGTTCATAAGAATGTTTGTATTTTTTTTTCCTTTTTCGAAATGGCATCACGCAAGTTAACCTAGGAGGTTGTCGGCTGCTTAACCGGACTTTCCTGTAGTGCCTTAAAAATTATTATTTTTAGGTCCTCCAGCCAGGGCAAAAATCTTACAAACTAAGCTACTACACGCTAAGGGCCGTACCCCCTGTGGGGTACGAGCCTCGGCTTAGGGCGTCGCTGGGAGAGGACAGCAAAGGGACAGGCTGGGTCGGATTTCCAATAAGGACGAATTTGAAGCTAATTTGAAGGTTGTGATGGATGTGTGGAGTGACCAAAATGGATAAGGTGATAAATGATTATATTAGAGGAAATTCGAAAGTGGCACCTCGCGGTCATTAAATACTCCCAATAAACATAGACAAATTAAATATCTGAAGAGAATATTTGACGACACGGTTGGCGCAGTGGCTGAGCGATCGACTGCTGCGCAGCGTGTTGCGGGTTCGATTCCCGCCCAGGGTAAACATTTGTGTGATGAGCACTTATGTTTGCCTTGTGTCTGGGTGTTGTTTATCTATATATGTATGTATTTACAAAAAAAAATGTATATGTGTATGTATATCAGCTGTCTGACACCCATAGTACAGGGTCTCCCTAGTTTGGGGTCAGATGGCCGTGTGTGAAAAATGTCCCCACATATTATTATTATTATTATTATTATTATTAAAGGTTAACAGATTTAAGACATTGATTTAAGATTTGTAATGAAGTCATTCGCCAGAGAACTAAAGTTCATTGCGCATCGAATCAGCACGCTGAAGTGGAAGTGGGCCGGTCACCTCTGCAGACGGACAGACTGTAGATGGAGCGAGCAGACACGCTTAAGAGTGGAGACTGTATTTGGGCAAGTGTATGTGGGTCTGTGGGACGCCCTGCGGCACGATGGACCGACGATTTGAAGAAGGTGGCTGGCAGCGGTTGGATGCGGGTTGCCCAAGACCGGGATGGTTGGCGATCTCTGGTTTAGCAGTGGACGGCAATAGGCTGATATGATATCAATTAACGAAAACCGAAAAACTGTTGGTACAGTCCCCTTAGAATAAATAACCATAATCGCTATTCAAGATGTCGTCCACAGTTTCACCCTCTAGTTTTCCCACATTTCGTTTCATGACTCGCCAACGTCCATACTACGTTGGACACACACACTGGTTCTCGTCCGATCACCGAAGTTAAGCAACATCGGGCGCGGTCAGTACTTGAATGGGTGACCGGTTGGGAACATCGCGTGTCGTTGGCTTTTTTGTTTGGGGATTCATGAAAGAAAGATTTAAAGTCTTAATGTCATGTTTTGTACCTACCTTTATTTATTTTTACTTTAGCATAAAACATATTTCTTATCTTCTTCGCATGCAGACATTTTGTTGTTTTTTTTTGTGGTATAATATGATTTTTAACCGACTTAAATAAAAGGGGGTAGGGTTTCAATTACAATTTTTGTTTTTTTTAAGTTTGATCATCCGTAACTTTTTACAGTGTAGTCCGATTTCGATGATTCTTGCAACTCTAAGGCTGGAAAATTAAGGGATAACTTAACTTGTTTGGTGATTTCCGTTCCTTGATAAAGCGAAAGCAAAAAGCGAAAATATTATGATACTCATATTCATACTAATATCATCAATGCGAAAGTAACTGTCTGTATGTTACCATATACGACGTTTTTGACGAGGATTTTCATGGTTCTCAGAATAGCTCGAATCCTGGTAAAAGACATAGGGACGTACCAAGGGCGTCGCCATGGGGGGGGGCAGGTAAGGGCAGTTGCCCCCCCCCCCCCCGCCCCTAGAGATGATCAAAAGCTTCATGCGTCTTTGACAGTATTTAAAATTATACTTTACCTATCCACCATATATCAACTTGCCCGCCCCTAGGCCATCAGCTGGCGAGTACTGGCGGCGTTCTTGGGACATAGGTACGTTGCCGCGTAAGTTGAACCATTATGAATCGGCCCCAGACACTAACACAATAACTTTCGCGACAACGAACGTCGATATGGTAAACTTTCGCGACAACGAACGTCGATATGGTAAACTTTCGCGACAACGAACGTCGATATGGTAAACTTTCGCGACTACGAACGTCGATATGGTAAACTTTCGCGACAACGAACGTCGATATGGTAAACTTTCGCGGTAACGAACATCATAGTAAAGAACTTTCGCGGTAACGTACTATCGCGGACTTTCCCGCCTGCTCAGTTAAAAATTTTCCCTTGGCGCCTGCGAAGTCAACGGGGCGGGGTAGAGAGCGCTTCCATCTTTTGAGTGCAAGCAAAAATGAACTTAGTGGTGGTCAGGCGGGTGTGTCCACGATAGTACATCGTGCTTACGAACTTTACAACTCTGATTTACATCGCATAGATTGCTATTATCAAACTACAGGAGGATGCTCACCTATCCAGGTTATAAAAGGAATACAGGATAGACCTACTGATCTAGATACAAACATAGGGAGACATACCATACGCAGTTCGATTAAAGTGTATTTGCCAAACGTGAAGAGAAATGGGTCAACATGACATTAGGGGCGAGGACCAATGACACGTGCCGGCGCGCCAGACTGCGCGGGCGCATGTGTGAGAATAGTTGCACAACAGTACGTAACAGTAGGTTTCTGCGGATTGTGGTCAAATCAGAAGAGGATGCCTTTCGGAGAATCTTTGTGTTAAAAGTCTTATCGGCAATCGCCCCTGTGCAAAACGCAGCGCTAGCCGTTTTTGGTCAGTTTTTCGGACCTAAATACTCTACATCCAAAAGAAATATCAACAATAAAAAATATATTAAATTTCTACATAATCTTGACTCCAAAATGGTAGATTTGATTTTTGTTTACGAAGTATAGTAAGTAACTAATCTTCTCACAATGAAACCACAGAAATGAGATATAATTATTGAAAACATGTATCTCCTCGGCAAGTAACCATTCATTCGATTTTTTACTACCACAAATGGATAAGCTTTAGTTAAAATAGCAATTAAGCGTAGATAGTAGTTACAACATTGTAAGGCCTATGAGGGTGGCGTGATCATGCATGATCAAACCTTTTATATCTTTATTTAATTAAATAAAGATATAAAAATAAAAAAAATGGATAAGCAATTTATTAATAAACATTTTGGAAGATTTTTTTTCTCAAAATCCCAAAATGTGATTATATAAAAATTTAATTCTAAAATCAGAGCGTATTCGCTACTGTATCTCTTGCGCGGCGAAGAGGGAACGAATTCTCGAGGTTATTTGCTCAGGGTAACGCCTTAATAATTATGAAAACCTTGAACCAACTACACACTACTATGATATTAGTTTATGCCCGCGTGAGTTCGCTCGTTTTTCTTCTTCTTCTTCCTTCCTTAACATTACTTGGGATCGCCGCAACATGTTTTACTCTTCTATTCCGCCCTGTAGGTCGATTCTGTAAAATTCAAACAACAACTCGCATCTCACATCGCTATTCTCTCTCATTTCGCATGGTTCAAAATTACCTTGATATATTTGACACTTTGAATCGGGTTCGAGTGCAAAGTGAGCGTCAAAGTGACGGGGAAATTAACTTACCGAATGCCACTTCTTACGTCATCTCATACTTTATCTGTCAAAATCTCCCTGTCAATTTAGTTCAACTCGCTGACACGCTCGCAAGAAGGATGAAGAAAAAGAATCAACCGAATTTTTTGAATGCCAATCAAGAAACTCACAGCGGATTCAGGTTCGAAGTTTAGAATGAGGTCTTACAGAATCACACCCCTGTCAATTATCATGCCTACAGAGGCTGCCCTTTCAACGGGCTTCCAATAATTATATTCCAATAAATGAAAATACTGAGAAACATATCACATTCATACTCGCACATTTGAAATTCTCTTATTTGGATCGAATGTCAGGAAAATATTCAAGGAATTCACAATTACCTAGTTTGTGAATTTATTTATTTATTTATTTATCTATGGGTTCTCATATAAAACTATTATTTTTATATCTACTAATGCAATGTTGTATTACGTTTTTAACATCCGACGAAAGCAGAGGGGTGTTACAAGTTTAAGGGTTACTACACAAATCGATCGATCGTCGATCGATGCCATCAATCGACATCGATCGACATTGATCGATCGGTGTGGTAGCTTTGGCTGATGGACGGAGATACCGTTCCACTAATTAATCGATCGATTGCCGGTCGACGATGATCGATTAACCCCGGTTATAATAAATCGGGGTATAATCCATCAGTAATAATAATCAAGTAGCTCGATCGACGTCGACTAATCCATTCTACCAACGATCGATCGTCGATCGGCAATCGATCGATTAGTCTGGCAGAAACTGTCGATCGACGTCGGCTAAATCCTTTCTACCATCGATCGATGCCGTCGATCGACGATCGATCGATTGGTGTGGTAACACCCTAACGTGCGTCTGTGTGTCTGTCTGTAGCGTCGAAGCTCCCAAACGGATTCGAATGCGGTTTTTTTTTTTAAATAGAAAGCTGATTTTCAGGAGAAGGTGCTGGTTAATGTACGAAGAAAATCGGATAAGCCAATAATAAGGTATCAACATTTTTCCAACACGTTGAAAGGAATTTCTGACACAGAAGTAGAAGAAGAAAAAGTATTTTCAGGAAATTTATTAGTGGGTATAACCTATAATGTTCATAAACCAATAGGGTATTTTACTCTATACGAGAAAAAAGACAACCGCCTTCAAATACTAAAAAGTGAAAAATAACTTTAGCACAGAACACACTTTGACTTTAGTTTCGAAATTCAGTGGCTTTGTTCTGTTTGTTGTTTTGTATTGCCACCGACTTCCGAAACTAAAGTCAAAGTGTGTTCTGTGCTAAAGTTATTTTTCCCTTTTTCGTTTTTGAAGGAGGTTGTCTTTTTTGTAAAAAGCATTTTATTTTCCGCTTTTAATATATGTGGGGACTAAAACGTCGTCTATGTAAAATTTTTGGGTATTTGTTGATTTTTCAAAATCAATGGCTTGGCACGTGACGATGGGAAGAGACCAGACGGGATGACCATAATGCCTTGGAAGTTGGGTAGGCCTTTGGTGTGGGACGCAACATGTGTCGACACCCTTGCGCCATCTCATCTTCCTAGCACAACGTGTTGTGCTGGGGCGGCTGCTGCAGGTGCCGGAAACCTCAAACGGCGCAAATATAATAACCTTCTTGGAAGCAATATATTTGAGCCGTTTGGGGTGGAAACTCTAGGGCCATGGGGTCCGAGTGCCCATATTGTTTTTCGTGACATCGCCAAGCGGCTGGTCGACTCCTCACGTGACCCGAAGGCTGGTCTATTCTTGGTTCAAAGAATCAGCATTGCCATACAACGTGGCAATGCTGCCAGCCTGTTGGGCACGTGTCCGCCGTTGACAGCGATGTGGACGAGTTTTTTGATGCCCTTTGAGCTCCCTGCCTTTTTCCTAGAATTGTAAATAATTTTATTATTTTGATTTGTATATAATTAAATTGTTATTAAAAAAAAAAAAAAAAAAAAAAATTCAAAAAGTGCTGAATCAATTTCGATAAAAATTATATGGGACCACCCCAGAAGCATACTCTATCCATAAATAAAAAAAAAATTCAAAATCGGTTTACGTTTGCCGGAGAAATCGCGTAACAAATCGCGCACATACTTAATGCAAATTTAAGACTTATACGGTTTTCTCATGGATGCCATTGTCAGAACTGGATCAAATTAAAATGGGACCACACGGGAAGCACTAGCTTTCAAATAAAAAAAGAATCATCAACATCGGTTCACACAGTCCAAAGAAATCAGGTAACAAACATAAAAAATACAGACGAATTGATAACCTCCTCCTTTTTTGAAGTCGGTTGAAAATCTATAAATATGTTACTGAGACAGTTTAGGCACAAAGCAACCAATTTTTAATTTCAATTCAAAGTTTTCAGTATTTTTAATCTGTTATAAAACACCGTGAAATAGTAGCGGCCATGTTAATACGCCGTACGGCTGTGTAAACAAAAAATTTTTAACTGTCAGTCAACCGATTGGCGTAATATAGGCTTTGTACTTTATTATTAAGTATTTTTTTCATTATTACACCTATTACAAAATATACTTTTAATTATTTTTAAATGATTACAATTATCATATTTAATATGAGCTTGTCAGAATAAAGGGTATAATTGGCAACACTAAAAAGGCAATTAATAGCTCTATATTAAATACACATACTTATATACTCAAATAATATTATTATTTAAGAACAGAATAGTGAAATGAAAATACTTTGTTTAGGAAACATATATTTTATTGTGATATTTCAGACTCAAAATTATTTATTTCAATTCAACCATTTACAGGTACTTTTGAATTGTCAGAGTCAGTTAGAAAGCTGAATCTAGTTGCTCGTTCCAAAGGGTAGATTTCTATGGAGAAGAACGAGCAAGAAACTCCATGAACACTCTTTTAAAATCAGTAATATTTTACAAATTTAGGTTACATCATTCATGTCATAACAACTAGGTACATATAATTTAATATTAACATTATACATATACATAGCCTTTCATAGTTATCATCATAATTATACTTATCTAGTATTTTCTTCGGGAGCTCCGTACCGATCAACGTTTCGATCAAAAAGTGATCCAATGAAGTCGGAACACTCGCTTTTATAAGCGGCGATAAACAAGTATGATTCATAAACGGTGACAAGCAAATATGATTCATACTTATTTGCTATCCAAAGTTTAAACACACTTTATTCTATTTAAAATGATGTTATTTACTATACTTCTACTGCATTTAATCAGAAATTAATTATTACTTTATATTATAACACGAATTACGTAGTTATGTATTAATTACATCGATATAAATCTAACACGGCCATACTGACAAGTACTTCGCTATCGAAGTACAAACACAATATTCTTATTACATAAAGGTACATTTTGTTTACATAACATCAGTAATCGTTTTCATAATCATCATGGTATAATCAATAATCCTAATATACACATCATCATCATAATCACAAATTCATAATATACACATCATCATCATCACAAATTCATCATAATCACAAATTCATTATATTCACATCATCATCATAATCACAAATTCATATAATAATAAGTAACAAAATTATTACATAAAATAAAAACTTAATACTAATCATAAATAAATACACTTTTGTAGGGAAACTTAATGTTAATACATTTTATTCATTGTTATAGTCCAACTCATCACATTAAGAGGACAAAATAACTTTGTAGGGAAACTTAATGTTAATACATTTTATTCATTGTTATAGTCCAACTCATCACATTAAGAGGACAAAATAACAACGGTCAGTACTTTGCCATCAATCTCAACCCCTCACCTGCTGCACATGAGACGGGCTAGACCAAAGACTGACTTCAGCAGTTCCAATCACATAAATTTTCCTTCATTCTATTTGTCACATTAGACATTAATACATAAATTCATATGAATAATTACACAAAAGTAACATTATTCGATGGTATAATCAATAATCACACCCTACTGGGTAGACCAAACTTGTCAGCAGCAGTGTCAGGCAGCCAGTGAATGTCATAATATACCACAGCTAAGGTTTTAATCCATCCATAATAATACAATGATATCTTAAACTAACATTATAATAAATCTACTACAGCGTTTTGTTCAGTCCACTATCCAGGCCATAGGCGATTTTTTTTTTTCTTTTGCAACTATTATACTTCTCTGATTTCCAATACCCCTTAATGAGAACCTGGCATTATCTAATATGTTCATAATTTCGTAACATCCCTTAAAGAACAATGGCGAAATCTTAGCGGACTTAAATTTGAGCGTCTAAAAGTGACTATATACGAAAGAAATTCCTTCATTTTTCTACGATTTTTTAAAGTATCACATTAACCAGTTAGGGCCGGATAAAAAAATTATATTAAATGAAAACTTATTTGACTTTTTCATTAAAGTTTCGTGTTGCCATTTTATATTTATTCTGCCAAGTGACAGCAAGTACAGTATAAAAGTATTGTAATCAGTTTGTTATTACAATTAAACGGGGTAATTGAATTAACAATACAGTTTATTTATAAGTGTAATTGTTTTTTGCAGGTAGGTAAAAATACTGTGGTGTAAGATAAATAAATTAGTTTCGATTGATGACCGGCAAAAAGACTAGTAACCAAAATCTAAAACAAATACCTTGGTAATTGACCAAGAGTCGTAGACAGATCTGTCAGTGACACACAGAGCAAAAATAATATTATTGACAACTGTTGATTAGTTGAATAGTTGATATTGATGTTCATGTTGCATTACAACTGGGATTACCAAACTTATACAATATTTGTATAAGATATTTCATTCTGAATTAACTAGGTAAAGAAAATACTATTGCGATATTGCCCTTTTACTACGTCAATTTGGATTATAAAAGTTACCATAGACATAATCTACAAAAGTTCATGACCAAACATCTATTATTCTCGGCCTTCTCGAACAAAAAATCTTGCACATACTAGTTCAGAAGGTGACGTTGATTTAAATAGGATTTTTTTTCATTTAAATACGTAGGAATTTAATCTCAACTAAATCAATGTATGGGCGGCTGCCATTGTTCTTTGCCGTTAGTTTGTTATGTCGCCTATGGTCTTGATTTACATAACAGTATCACCTACGCTATAATTTATGTTATCTCTACGCGTTTGGTCAAAGCGGTCTTTGAATGTATCGGCAACAATTTTAAGACGTTGATGTGCTAACTAGTATTACTTCATCTAATCGAGCTTGTATTCACGGGATGTTCGAGTTTCTGCCTATAAGCAGCCTAATAGGTGAAAAGCCAGTTGATTGCTGTACAGTAGTGTTTAAGGACAATTGGATTTTCCACAAAACGCTCGGCCAGTCTGACACATTACCACACCTAGTAGCTAACATATTGAACGGTTAAGACGTATCTTTCGTATCTATGTAATGCTCTAAATAGCGAACAAACTAAATTGGGGCTAAAGTTAGTGCCGCGGTCAGTGATTATTAATGACGGAGTGCAAAGTAAGGTAACCGTGTCTAAATTCTGTATAGGAGATTGAAGTTCATCAAAGCACCATATGGATTATCATTAATCAGGTTTTTCAGTGCCAACAGGAGAAAGCACTTTCCATGCTAACCCTTAACAATCTACAGTAACTTGAATGTCAGGATGATTAACCACATTCCTACCAATAAGAAGATTATATGAAAATCTTGGTCACGGGCCACATGTAAATATAGTTATAAACAAATATCTTCAAATTTAACTGTCACTGTGATAGTTGCAAAAATATGTATTTTACCGTTACCTATTCCACTAATTTTAGTCATTTGGCAATAGATTCCCGTATAATGCTACAACTTACTCCTGTGTCGACAATAGAGTCAATAGACATTTTGCGAATGGTAACGTCAGTAGGCTTAAAGTTTAAAACATTGCATAAAGTATTGACTCGAACATCTAGTCATTGATCTTTGAAAGTTTAATTGCTGTTTGGTCGAATTTACACGTTCAAAAATACAAGTTGTTACATCATGTATCTTTTTATAAACTGCAATTTTTTTTTTCTTTTTTTTTTATCACATGGAAGTATAACATTTCTTTTTCTGAGTTTTCTCATCCAATTTTGGGATTGGCATAAAACGTTTCTCAGGTAATTGATCTAATGGTCGCTTTTTAGTCTCTACGTTACGTAAGCAGAAAACTAAACTAAAATTCTGATGTTGACGAGTCTGAACAATAAATTATAGCTTTATACAATCAAACCAAGATTTTTTTTTTTTTTTTGTGTGGGTACATTCAAGTTAATTCAGCTCAGAAATTTTCCTATTATCGACTTTCCTGGGGTTGCCAGGACTCGTACCATATTAAAGCAGAGCCCTTGGTGGGCCTTACCTCCCTTTGCGGCTTTAGTTAAGTTGCTCCAACCAAACTCTTCTCCAAGGTTGTCATTGTCTGCACACCACGCCACTACGCCGCTGTCAGTGGTGGCGGGATCGAATATCGGGAGAGCCACGTCATCCTGCCGATTTTTACTGGACAACGCTTCTTTGATAGTAGTAAGCAGCTTTAGTTGAATCTCTGGTTCCATTTCGGTAGCAACAATAACCCTGAAAATATAGTAAGATTAGTTTAGCACATGGCATCCCACTTCTGATGTCAGAATAAAGGGTATAATTGGCAACACTAAAAAGGCAATTAATAGCTCTATATTAAATACACATACTTATATACTCAAATAATATTATTATTTAAGAACAGAATAGTGAAATGAAAATACTTTGTTTAGGAAACATATATTTTATTGTGATATTTCAGACTCAAAATTATTTATTTCAATTCAACCATTTACAGGTACTTTTGAATTGTCAGAGTCAGTTAGAAAGCTGAATCTAGTTGCTCGTTCCAAAGGGTAGATTTCTATGGAGAAGAACGAGCAAGAAACTCCATGAACACTCTTTTAAAATCAGTAATATTTTACAAATTTAGGTTACATCATTCATGTCATAACAACTAGGTACATATAATTTAATATTAACATTATACATATACATAGCCTTTCATAGTTATCATCATAATTATACTTATCTAGTATTTTCTTCGGGAGCTCCGTACCGATCAACGTTTCGATCAAAAAGTGATCCAATGAAGTCGGAACACTCGCTTTTATAAGCGGCGATAAACAAGTATGATTCATAAACGGTGACAAGCAAATATGATTCATACTTATTTGCTATCCAAAGTTTAAACACACTTTATTCTATTTAAAATGATGTTATTTACTATACTTCTACTGCATTTAATCAGAAATTAATTATTACTTTATATTATAACACGAATTACGTAGTTATGTATTAATTACATCGATATAAATCTAACAAGCTCATTTGATACAAAACGAACTGACGTCATTTACGCTGAGCAATATGGCGTCTAGTAAGAGGCGTTTTCGTCAAACTACGCGCGAAATTTGAAAATTTAAAATTTTGATGCATTGTATGGCACTTATCGATTGAATAAAAATATTGTGTTTTTTTTGGTGGCATATTAGCACTACAGAATTTCATTGAGACACTTTTCAAAAATGGGTGTAATTCCCTATTGGGCCCCCCGACGCGACTATGGACGCATCATAATAATACTATTTATAAAACAAAGGGTCAACAATCACATTCCATTTTTTTTACTTTTTGGAGGATATTTTTGTGGTTTTCAAATATTTTTGACCTAATTAGCCCTGTAGAAACTTTTACCATTAATTCGGTAATGATTATACCCACATCTACATTCTCCAGAGCTAACATTTACCCCCGTTTTTCCCCGTCGGTTATAAAAATAAACTACTATTACTAGTATACTATTACGACATAGTATGTCTGTAGATGTATTAAAATTTATCTGACGTTCTAAGAATAACCTAGGAAGGTTCAATTACCAACTGCTTATTGTAAAAAATTTCGGTCTGGGAACTGAAATTCTGTATTCGTCTCATATTTCAATATAGTGCTGGTAGGCTAGTGCAGGTGTCGGCAACCTTTTGAAACGGAAGAGCCAAAGTTATAATTTACAAAATTTCCCAGTTTTGAAAGACCTATAGCGACATCTATCGCACATGAAGCATACACTACAGCCGACGTTTCCTAGATCGCGCAAGCAGAGTTATCCGCGACATTAGGATATATACAAAATCCCGACAACAACCGTCGGGCAGTAGCCCACCAGACACAACACCCGTCTGGTCGGAAGATCCTCCCTTTTCAATAGTGGATGAAGAACTTTACACTCTGTTCCTCATACCTCTAAGGACCTACTAAAAATTTGATTTACTCAATAATATAAAATTTGACCCGTATGATTGTGAAAACCGTTAGTTCATAATCTATCTCGCGATATTGTAAACTTACTTTTGTTATGCTATGTTTTGCCGATTTTTGCTTATGGAACTGAAAAGTCACTACTTCACAATGAAAGAGCCGCATGCGGCTTGCGAGCCGAAGGTTGCCAACCCCTGGACTAGTAAATATCAGGTAGCAGCTCCAAGTTAGGGGTTATCCATAAAGTACGTCACACTCATTTCCTGATTTTTTTACTCCTCCCCCGTCCTTGTCACAGTTGGTCACATTTGTGAGACCCTCCGCCTCCTTAGTGTGACGTCACATATTTTGCAATTGTACATCTAGAAATTATTAAGTTAAAACACCAGTTCCGAAATGTAAATGTTATTTAGCAGACAATACTGTCAGACAAATCGTTAATGACAGGAACATTCGATGTGTCAACATCTTTTTCATCCAACCATATAATTATATATACACCATCATCGTCGTCATCCAAACAAAGAATTTCTCTGGCACGTCTAGCAGCAATTCTTCGAGGACGAATCTTTTCGAAATGTGACGTCACGTAACTTAGGAACCCTCCCACCCCTCGTCACACAATGTCACACTTCGTCGACCCCCCCCCCCCCCCTTTCAACGTATGACGTACTTTATGGATGGCCCCTTACTATCCAGGCAGACAACTCGACGCCATCGAGCGCGCCTTTGAAATTAGAGCGAGTATAGAACACACATTAGAATATTTATTTCTCAGAATACAATAATTCACTTGGAGTGAGAAACGCTGGGTGCATACATAAGTAATCGTTTCTTGGAGACGAGCATCGGAACTAAAATAAGTACAATATTGTTATTCGTTAACTTATTACTTGTGTAAAATAAACTCCGAAATCTAGAAGTCGACCAGCAGCGGCTTCCATGTATTTAACAACGTCATTGCGAACACCAAGACTCTAAGTCTAAACTATTGTAAAATAAATCTTGTTTAGAAGGTACAGTACGCAAAAGAGATAAGTATCCATGTCGTCGGGAATAGTTGAAGATTTCTTAGAAACCAATGGGGGCTTTCAAATGAAATTTTATTAAATCATTGAACTGTTTATTCTCTATAAATTCTATTTTATTTTATTCATAAAAACCTATCGGTTCCTAAGTAAACTTCAACTGTTTCCGGCGACATGGATACTTATCTCCTTTGGTGACCGTACATCTTCATTATCACCCGGAAAACGTCCATTGTTAAACTAAGGCCTCCCCTATATGGGGGGGTTTGCCATAATCCCCACGCTTGGTAGGCGTCTTGGGGATCGCAGTGAAGTTGTTAAGTACACGGAAGCCGCTGCTGCCCGACGTCCGGATTTTCCCTCAGTCGCCCTGTACGATACCCTCAGGATGAAATGGCGGGGTGCTATTCAGCCCGGACACCCCACGGGGACTTAGAAACGGGGTTAGAAGGTACATTTTAATTATATTATCAGTGATGTAGGCATTCAGCAAAAAGTACTGAGTCCATATTACTATTCCACCAAGATAACCAGGCACCTGTCACGTCACGTCATCATCATCATCAGACGAAAGACGTCCACTGTTGAACATAGGACTCCCCCATAGAACGCCACAACGAGCAACCTGCCGCTTGCATCCACCGTTTACTTACCCGCGACCTTGACGATGTCGTCGGTTCATCTGGCGGGAGGCCTACCAACGCTGCGTCTTCCGGTTCGTGGTCGCCACTCAAGAACCTTTCCCCCGTCTTCGAGCGATGCCATGTGGCCTGCCCATTGCCACTTCAACCTGCATATTATTCTGAGAGCTATGTCGGTGACGAAGGCTTAGTTCTTCGGCGAATTTCCTCGTTCCAGATTCTATCGCGCAAAGAAACTCCGAGCATAGCTCTCGCCATGGCTCGCTGCGTGAATCTGAGCTTCTCTAGGAGGCCAGCAGTTAAGGACCCTCGTCTTTAGACACTGTGGAAAATCTGGAAGTTGGGCAGCAGCGGCTTCAGCTTCACTGAGATCCCCAAGACGCCTGTCAAGCGTGAGGATCATGGCAACCCCCCCCCCCCATATGGGGGAGGTCTTAGTTCAACAGTGGATGTCTTCCGGCTGATAGTGAAGATGTGTACGTCATCAACTGCTTACCCCCTTTACGAAGAAATATTAATGCGTGGGGGGTAACCAGTTGATGACGCTGTCTGTACCTTCTAAACAAGATTTATTTTAGAATAGTTTAGCGTCTTGGGGTGGGGCTCGCAATCAGGTTGTTCAATTTCGGAGTTCATTTTACTAATTAAACCTACATAATTTAATGAACTCATTACCTAATAACATATTAACTACGCCTGCGAACATAACGATAAGACGCTGACTAAACCATATCAACTAACAGCTTCATATTACCAGTTTATAATAGCAGACAAGTCGGCGCCGTGTATTCCTCATTCGATCTCATATTGCACACATATGCACATGTCAATTTCTTACCAATTAATGTTTTTTCCCAGAATAAGGAAAAAAAATAGTTTGTCGATAAGTTGGAAGCGAAAACAACAAAAAATGTAGTGTTGTGATCAATAATATCGAGTTATGTTTCACATCTGTTATCGTAGAGGCCAAAGTTTAGGCGCAACACAAACGCGCGAAGCAAACGTAATGTAGATTCGAACGATTTAAAAATTGCAAAATACTCGTTACACAAATAATATTTATTTAGTTAAAATCTTAAACTAAAGAAATATTTTTAAACAACAACCAACTTATTTTCGCTATCTGTACCATTTTCAAATATATCGTTTGGTACACTATTTTCGTTTTCATCCCGATTTCACAAATTAACACATTTATGAAAATCGTATATGTGAATAGGAAAAGTAAAGACAGTGCTAGCCAGCCTTCAAACTTTGGGTCATAAACAAGAGTCTTGAATATTTTGTAAGTATAATATTTCAAATATTCATGTTTTCTATGAAAATACTTCAATTAACCCTAGACAATGTTGATTTGTATATCTGTGAGTGCTTATAGCCAATATTTTATTAACTAAATCATTAGGGACATGTTACAAAATCACCCAGACGAAGTGCTGACGGACGGCGGGCAAAAGCTAGTGTCGTGTTTTAAAATTTTTTATAAAATTAAAACCAAATGCGTTTTAAAATTCGAAAGTTTAATTTAAAATTCAAAAATTCGTAATATAATTCGAAAAATGACTTGAATCGAATGCTTTTGCACGCTTGTACTGGTCCTAAGCGATATCGTTGCTCCTTGCTTGGATGGTACTCCCAAAATAACAATTTTACCTTGACCTACTAATTAGATAAAAACTTGGTTATTATTAACTGCAGTGTTTCACTTTTAGAGTTCAGTTTAGAGAGTCAGTGAGCACGGTAGAAATATGAAATGTGAAATTTAGAAACAATTCCAAGACAATGGTGCCAATTCAGTCCACGAGCTAAACTTATTAAGCTATTTATATCTCTTTCTCTCCAATAAAACAAGAAAGAGACAGATATTAATAAGAGCTATATATTAAGTATAAGTTAAGCTAAAATGTTCATACAGATAAAGTTGTCAGAATGTATTGAATAAAGACACAGCGAAGTTCAAGAAAAAACTAATTTGGCAATGTAACTTAGTTCAGCTGCCTGGCAGTAAGAAATGCACTATCTTGGAGCGACTATGATACTGCGAAGGGGTCACTAGATTTTTTTGTTACAGGTCAAAATTGCCTTTAATGGTCTAATAAGCTGTATGGTGCCGGTCGCGAATAGCACCACTCCATTTCTACCCATGGAGTTAGTATTATATCATCTGTGCCTTGGACGTCGTAGAAGGTGACAGAGGGATGGATGGCAGCAGTACCCAACCATGGCGATTACGGTTGACCCCCCCCCCCCCCCTCCTTGGGGGAGACGTCTTAAGATTGACATGATGATGTTGAAAAATTTAATTTTATAGTAAATTGAACATTAATCGGGTTTCTCATTGTCGACTTGCATTAAATTTTACTTAGTCTCAAATTATCTTTCTAATTTAATTTAGATTTAAGATGTAATTTACATTATTTTATTCACAAATTCAGGTATTATATGTGCATAATGTGGTCTCCAATAATAAAATTGAAGGACCACATATAACTCAAAACTTTTTATACCAAATTTCATGTTTCGGTGATCCATTGTTGGAGATCTTAAATAAATAAACTCCATACATGAACCAGAGTAAAAAGATTTTAAGGTTATTTTTTACTGATCTACTTGCTTAGGTTAGTAATTTGTGATAGCGGTGTCTATATCATAGAATATTTCAAAACAGCCTGGCATCACCCTCTAATCTTAATGACAAAAGCCAAGCTTGGCAAGAAATAAACATCACCTTACCACTTATCACATGGGACCTTCAACGGCCATCTGTGCCAAACAAACCCAAATCTTAAAACAGATAGTGTAAGTTATGCGCCCCGTGTCAACGCGCAGTTTTTGTGTCAATGCATAGATAATGCTATCGCTACCCTCTTTCAACACACCCCCAGACGTCGATTGTTAACCTTGACACAATTTTGGAAACTTTCCTCTGTATCAGTTTGAGGGGAAGAATGTTTTTATCTTTGACAACTTTAAATATGTTTTTATCTTTGACAACTTTAAATGTAGGTAGGCAGCTAAGAAAGTTGTATGTTATAATAAATAATTATGTATATCTGTATGACTATTGATTTAATTATTGATATGACATATTTCTTATTTTTAATTTCATATTTCATAATAATATTGAGAACAATTTTTATTCACATCATCAACACATAAATAAATTTTTGGTGACAAGAAAATCGACATAATATAACCAAAATATTGTAAACCCTGTCTCTTAAGGGGCTATTAAACGACTTTTACAGATTTTAAACGGACAATCACGTCTAAATGTGCAGTGTAAATGATTTGAAAAAAATATATGTTAAACTAGAACATTCTCTTAATCATATAGAAAGTGAATATTTTTGATTAAGTTAATATTAAATAGTTTAATTAACTCGTGAAGTTGTGTCTGACGCGGACAAAACATTGACAATCACACAAAATCTACCAGGTATAATTAAACGAAACTTACACTATCTTACAGACAATTTTATTATCTATCTTTTAGTATACGCCTTTTTTTTTAATTTTGAAAGAATACTTTTATTAATTTTTTTCGACTAAACTTTGACAGTTTTGGACGCAAAACTGATGCAGAACGGACGCAGTCTGCGTCCAAAACTATGAAAATTTAGGCTACTATGTTGGATACCCACACACATCATATACACACACGTACACATACACGCACTCATGCACAAAACACACACCTATGCACATGCAAATATGCGTACTATTAAGAGGAAATACCACGGGCTAGAGAATTGAAAATTAGGTATTTGTAAAATCTATTGCCGTCGCGCGATGCCCGAACACGAACCGCAGAGCGCGATAGAGACAACTGCAGCTTTGACCGAAAATACCTATTAAAAGTACACTAAATCAATGATTCGTAGTCTCCTGATTTCTTCTCCAAAACTTAACCGATTATACTGCTTTTTTCATTAAAAAATAAAGAAAGGCTTTTGCCGTGTTCCTATGTTTTCTATTTTTTATATAATGAAGTCAAATTTGTTTTCTGAATGTTTGAACACAGCGGAAAATCATGCCAATTTTTTAGGTTTTTGAATATTCATATCTCTTTTAATAATAAATTTATGAGAAAAAGGAAAACATAGGGACATGCCAATAGTAGCCATGGATATTTAAAAAAAAAAAAATTATCTACTGGCATTATCCGGGGAGGAAACGGGGGACTAAATTTGTATGGAAAAACGGCCCTTGTGTTTCCTCTTAACACATCGAGAGCTGCTTAATTATAATTTAATTGTGTTTACAGGGGTTCTAGTAGGTTGGGATTTGTACGGTGCAACCGTACATTGCGAAATTATTGTAACCGCGTCAGCATATCCGCCAACATTAATTATTCATATTCACTTACAATTTAGTTCACTACCGGTCATCGAACGCACCGCGTGTTCTCACGTATCAATATCATATCAGTATCATCTATCATTTATTCTTAAAACTGTCTCTATTTGAGCCTTGGTGTTAACTTAGTATAATAAACTGTTAAACCTTCATGGACTCGTATCATTTACTATCATAGCATCCTATCAGTAAAAGCTGCACGGTACAATACCGTACAGGATTAGTGTAGCTGGTCATCACCAGCTGGAAGACGTCCACTGTTGAACAAAGACCTCTTCCATAGAAAGAGAGGAGGATCGCGATGAGGTTATTAGTTACACGGTAGTCGCTACTGCCCGACTTCCGGATTTTCCCTTAGTCGCCTTTTACGACACCCTCGGGATGAAGTGCTCACCCACTATATAAACTTGACACCTAACTCAGCTCCAACTATTGTATTTTTTTTATTTTAGAAGTTTTTGTTTTTTTTTATGTTTGTTAGATATTTTACAAAATATTATACATCTTATTCTTCTTTTAAAATCTTTTTCATTAAGTTAGCCCTGCTACAGTTAAACGTTTGCTAACAGTTTGTTGTGTTTATTGGAGTAATCTGTGGAAAATGTTGTGGTTAGTATATTTTTGTTATGTGTCATTTTAAGACAACACTGTTTATACTTAATATACTACTGTTTGTTTTCCCAAATGTAATAAATAAATAAATTAAACTTTTTAACTAACTGACCGGCTCCTTGACAATTTACAAGGGCATGTAAATGATTTATTTGAAATAAATGCTTTACTTTGACTTTTGACTTCGCCCAGACACCCCCCGGGGTACCATGAAAACGACTCTGGCTAAATAACAAAAAACCGGCAAAGCAATACTGCACTGCCCAATATTTCAGACGATACAACGCTACACGTACCAATCCCTGATGTTCGAATCAATCAGCTGTCAATCAGACTGGTAGATTCGTCGCCGTGAGCACCGTTCAGCCTCTGAAATTGGAGCGGAAATAATACACGAATACGTGCCTCTGACATACATGGCGCTTCTAGGTATATCTTACGTTTCGGTGCCTGCGATATGGGGCAATTTTACCCATGTATTTAGGGTAAGCAGAGATGCTCTTGTACCTAGAAGTTTAGCTGATGCTGATCTGTAATAACAGATCAGCATCAGCTAAACATCCCATCCATTGAGCAGTATATTTATATTTTTAACCTGTATTATCCATTATACTATATATCTACAGCTTTACAGACATGCAGTTTGTATCGCAACTTCGAGGTCAGCGGATGACTAGAATTCTAAAGTAGTCGGGGAATCCTACACCTTTTGGCACCTTTACACGCCCACAGCAGGGCATAGGTCTCCCTCAAGGGGGGTTCAGCCGTAATTATTAAGTTTGGCCGATGATCTAGCTTTTTCTTTTCTTGGGTGGAAAATCTTCATGGATGTCCTCCGCCCTAGGGCGGGCGAAGGGCAGACCCCTTCGCCCGCCCAGAAAAGAGACTCAGACTCTTACTGACTAAAAACCATCCCGATGTTCCATCTTACACCTACCTCGGGGTTCGCGGGAACTGGAGATACTTCCGCAACCCCTGACTGGTGCCGGCGCTTGTGCGGGCCACTTCTCGGGTCAGGGGGGGGGGAGTGAGGTGTTAGACTTTCCCTCCCGGACGTCTAAGAGGGGTGCGCGTGGAACACTACGCGCCGCCACCTCGTGTCCTGATATATGTGGGGCGACAGACGTCCCCGAGTCTGTTGTCCCTGAAGCAATTTAGGGGAGCCGGAAGAGGGCGTTATCCGCCTTCCGCCGACGCCTGGTGCGCCTGCTGCGGGCAGAGTGGCAGGTTGTGATCTCCCTCTCCCTTTCCGCAGCCTCCTTCAGCGACATAACAGTTTCGCAGAAGGAAACCACCGCGTCCCAGGACTCTGCGCTGTCGACCATCGACTCGACCACGGCCGGCAGATGAGAGGCGGCCTACCTTATCCACTTGACCATCACGACGTTAATCCGCATCTATTTTTACTATAGGAAAATCTTTAAAAGCTTATGTACAGCACATGTTCAATTCTTAGATTTACACATGCCAATTTGTATACCAAGATAGACACCTGTTTCAAATATAGACAGCAACATAAATTGTGCGGAAAAATACTAAATGTTGGGTGTGTTTGTGTTTCTTGTCATTCATCAAGCTCGTACAGTATCGTAGACATCATTCTTGTACGTCAAGCAGTTAATCAGTATGGATGCTGACGGTAGTGTCAAGGCCAAGTTCTCGAAGAACGCGAGCCGTGTAATTTTTAATTAGTAAAATAATTATGGTTAACAAAACACGCTTTCGTAGGTTACTGCACTAAACAGCAAAAACAAATTATTACGAGTAAAAGCGTGTGCTGCTTTTACGCAAAACAAAACATCATCTGTCTTTTCCCAAGTATGTTGGGGTCGGTTCGGTCTAATTGGATGCAGCTGAATAGTTACCGATATATTCGAAAATATCGGTAACCTCGTGTAATATCGGTAATCGGTAGTACAGTATCGTGTTAAAGATACTCTTTTTTTTCTTTCCACACACTTGTCACATCACTTGTCTGCCAATTTGATAGATCCGTTAACGTCGCTTGTCACTTTCTTTTTTTTATATTATTATTATCTTAATATCTTGCTTTCAAAAAGTTAAGTTGCAAAAACAGCAGAATACCTTAAAATTATTTCATCAAAATATTCAAGGTATTTCTTCCAAATTATTAGAAATTGAACTGTTTTTAGAAAAAACCATGTTTGACATTGTTTGTTTTACTGAACATTGGTTAAAAGATTACCAGATGCTAATTAATTATGAAAACTATAGTGTAGGCAGTTGTTTTAATCGTAACGCTATGTCCCGTGGAGGGTCATTAATCTTAGTAAAAAATTGTTTGAAATATAAACAACGGAATGACATTGTTAGCCTATCGGTTGAACATTGCATTGAACTATCCTGTGTCGAGCTGGATAAGCATATTATAGTGTGCGTGTACAGACCCCCAATTTTCCTAAACTATTCTTTATTTGAGTCGGTAATGGAAGATGTCCTAGCGAAACTTGCAACTTGTAGCAAATCTGCAATTATTTGTGGTGATTTTAATATTAATATCTTAGAAGATAATTTGAATAGTTGTCGATTATTAAACCTATTTAAATCATTTAATTTGTCGAACGTTTTTATGGAACCTACAAGAGTAACTCCAACAACTGCTACCTGTATCGATAATATTTTTTGTGATTGTGATTATTTAGATAAAGCCATTGTTAATTATCTGCCATCGGATCATAACGGTCAAACGGTAACTTATGTGTTTAAAATGCCTTTAACAAAAGTGCCAATAAAATTTAGACCAATAACAACTGGTAAATTAAATAGATTCAATGTTACCTTAAATGATAAGTTAAGTACTCTAGACCATAATAATAACGATGCAAATAAATTGTATGATGATTTCTTTTTTGTAGTGCAGTCTGAATTCGATAATAATTTTGAAAAAAAGACAAAACATATTAGCCCTAAGTTTGTATTTAGTGACTGGGCAACTAGAGGTATTAGAAAAAGTAGAGAAAGACTGTTTGAGCTTTATGGCCTTAAGCCTTATGTTAACACGGATACTTTCAACAAGTATGTTGCTACTTATTCTAAAACTTTTAGAAATATTTGCAGGGTAGCGAAGGCCCTATACATTAGCAACAAAATCAAATCGGCAGACGATAAAATAAAGACAGTTTGGAAAGTTATTAATAACGAGACTGGCAGGAAAAAAGTTCGTAACACTGAGTATACATTAGAGACACCACGTGGTCCCCTAAGCTCTAACATAGAAGTAGCGCATGAATTTGTGAATTTCTTTACCAACATACCAATTAAAACCACGGAAGCTTTAAATTCTTCACCTGGCATTTCAATTGCCTTTTTAAAAGCGAACGTACCAGGCTGCCCGGTAGAATTTCAATTTAAACATATTAACCCCGTGACAGTTTTAAAAGCTTTTCGGCAAATTAAGATAAAATTTACTGAGGATCTGTGGGGTATGTCTATTAAAGTTTGTACGTCTATAATTGAGACAATAGCGCCTTATTTGGCTTTAATATTTAATATGTGCGTAGACCAAGGAGTTTTCCCGGATCTAATGAAGTTTAGTAAGGTTATACCTTTTCAAATCCGGTGACAGTAAAGACACTAATAATTATAGACCCGTGTCCGTGCTGCCGGCTTTCAGCAAGGTTTTTGAAAGGATTATGCTTAATCAGATGCTTAATCATTTTAACACTAATGGCATTTTACACGATCAACAGTATGGTTTCACCAAAGGACGTTGTACGACTGACGCTGGTGTCACTTTATTAAAACACATATTTACTGAATGGGAAGAGGCGCAAGATGCCATAGGAATTTTTTGTGACCTCTCCAAGGCATTTGATTGCGTAAATCATGACACACTACTTTTGAAACTTGAGCATTACGGACTAGGTAGACTTGCGCTTTGTTTAGTAAAATCTTATTTGATTAATAGGCAGCAGCAAGTCCAAATAAATGGGGTGAATTTACATGGTTTAAAGGTAGAAATGGGGGTTCCACAAGGTTAAATTTTGGGTCCTTTCCTCTTTTTAGTGTATATTAATGATCTTCTTCATCTGTTGAAAAATCAACCACAAATGGTGTTATTTGCTGATGACACTTCTTTAATATTTAAGATAGACAGACGAGCCCAGAACCTAGACCACGTAAATAGCGCCTTACTGCAAGTCCAAAATTGGTTCACGGCGAATAATTTAGTATTGAATGAAAAAAAAACGAAGTGCATCAGATTTTCTTTACCAAATGTCAAAAGTAATGACTGTGACATAGTATTGAATAATGAGAAGCTGGAATTCGTTGATAAAACTGTTTTCCTGGGGATCACGCTCGACTCAAGGCTACAATGGGGTCCTCATTTAACATCTCTCGCTGGACGGCTAAGCTCGGCAGCATATGCTGTCAGAAAAATTCGGCAATTTACTGATGTGGATACCGCGAGACTGGTCTACTTTAGTTATTTTCATAGTATAATGTCTTACGGTATTTTACTGTGGGGACGAGCTGCAGACATCGACTCTATTTTTATTCTGCAGAAAAGAGCCATCAGAGCCATTTACAATCTCCGTATGCGCGATTCTCTAAGGGAACTGTTTAAGGAAATTAACATAATGACGGTACCTTGTCAATACATCTATGAAAACATAATGTACGCTAGAAAAAATCTGCATCTTTTTAGTAAAAGGGGTGAAAGACATAATTATAACACTAGAAATAGGGACCAACTAGTTCAACCGAGTTTCAGACTGGCTAAAGTAGATACTTCTTTCATGGGGTACTGTTTAAAATGTTACAATAAAATACCTCCCCACATTGTTCAACTAAATGAGACAAAATTTAAGTCTTATATAAAACGCACACTATGCAGCCGAGCATGTTATTCATTGGGTGAATACATCACTGATAAAAATGCTTGGCTGGATGCTGGTCTAGCTCCACAGCCATAAGGGTTCATAGATTCATTGATTAGCATTTTTAATTATTTTTGGAGCTGCTGAAGATATAGATCTACATTATCTTTGCATTGTATAAACTCAATGTGTTAGTATTATATAAATTTTTCATAGCACATACATGTGAGCACTATGTTATTTAAAGCTACCATTTACGAGGTATGTCTTTCATTGACTTGAATGTGCCCTGGCGGTTGGGAGTATGTCATGCTCACTGGAATGTCTCGCTGACGGTGGCGCGCGTGTTGGATCATTCGGTTCCCTTCAAAATGGTTGAGTCGAATGATGCCGATCCGTGCGTCATGTTCGTGAACGGGCGCCGTTAGTTGGGACTGGTCATCTCTTAGCTGCCTCGGTTATTCTAATTTTATTTTGAATTTTTTATTATGATTATATTTTTATCTAAACCTCTTTTAACGTACACGACTTGTTACATTGTTCTCACATTGTACCCTAGATTCAATATGAATGATGTAACCGAAATTTGTAACATATTATTGATTTTAAAAGAGTGTTGTTCATTGAGTTTCTTGCTCGTTCTTCTCCATAGAAACCTACTGTTTGGAACGAGCAACTAGCTTCAACTTTCTGACTGACTGACTCTGACAATTCAAAAGTACCTGTAAATGGTTTATTTGAAATAAATGATTTTGAGTTTGAGTTTGAATAATTATTATTATTTATTATATTTTAAACCCTCTAAATTATGTTTTTTTTCATACAAATGAATGTATGGATCTCGCCATGATTCTTTTCTGGCTTCTGACTATAACGACTGACAAAGATCTACGAATGACAGTCGGAACCAATGGCTTTTACGTGCTTTCCGAGGCACGAAGGGGCCTCGTTAAGAAATGGATGGTCACCCATCCACGGAGCTACCGCGACAAGCATAGCTTAACCGTCATAACCAATCAACCAGCCACGAGTATCTAGCTCAGGAAATTGTAAAAGTAGTATTTATTTATTTATTTAGGATCTCCAACAAAGGATGTACATGTATCATACAAAATAAATTGTGGACGACAGAGGTATCGCGAAGGTGTACTCCTTCACTTATAGGAGACCACAGCATGCATAATAGTATTATAATATCTAAGCTAACAACTTTACTAACAAAATACGTTAAAACGTCTACAAGATCTAATTAGGAATAATTCATTAAAATTTGGAAATTGTAAATAAAATTTAAGAATTCAATTAAATCACAAATTAATATTAAATATCACAAATTAAAATAGATTACAAATTAAAATACACATTAAATATCACAAATTAAATCAATAATAGAATTAGAATAAAATTAACAAACAGATAATTCTTTAAGACATTTTTTATACATTGCAAGTGGTTTACATATGTCAACATTGGTTTTTTTAGCTACCGTGTTATATTGCCTACAAAATCTCGGCACAGCGGCGTAATGACCAAGATTGGTTTTTGAGCCAGGAACGTGGAATAACTCGTATGTGTTATGCCTGGGAGTCCGAGTTGGAATTTTAATTTCTAAAGAGCTCAAAAGTTCACTGCAATCTATCGGTCCACTAAGTATTTTGTGAAGGGTTATGAAATCTATTTTCTTTCTACGATTGGCTAGTGTCTAGCTATATAGTATAGTGGCTAGTATATTGTAGTTAAAAAAATATTACAATAAAAACTGCGCGTTTGGGCAAACGTAGTGTGGGTAGCCCTGCGGCACGATTGACAAAAGGTGGCTGGCAGCGGATGGATGTGGGTTGTCCAAGACCGGGTTGGTTGGTGTTCTCCAGGGGGGGGGGGGGGCTACGTTCGGCAATGAACGGCAGTAGTTTGATATGATGATGACAATAAAAACTCGCTTTCCTTGGTTACTAAACTAAAACCTAAAACAAATTATTAAAAGCTTTTACCACTTTTACTTGAAACCAAATATTATTGAATTGTGCGGTCCACGCTTTCGATAATTTATGTTGCATTACTAGCATGACTTTTTAAAATGAACTTTTTGAAAAGGGACTTGGCTCTCTTTTTAACACTAAAATTTTTGGCAGAAAGTTTATTTACTTACGTATTTGAATAACTCTGCCAGATGGAAACGGATACGATCTGCTTACAGTTATATTACGTCAATCATACATACATATTTCAACAAAATAATTTGTTTGTTTGATGCCATTTTCCTGTTGAACACAATCTTCTGAGGAAATACTCAATTGTTAGGTATATTATGTATCGTCACTTAAAATAGCTGTTCTAGTCAGTATTGTGAATTAATCATGGTTTTATTAATACTTGTATTATAAAATGACATGTTTCATTTTAATACAAGTATTAATAAAACCAATTTGTATAAAAAAGTGGTGATTAATATAACATTCATTGTGATAAAAGTCATTTAACATTATTTAAACATCGAAAATATTTTGTGTAGAAAATAATGGTTTTATTAATACTCGTATTAAAAAGACATGTTTAATTTTAATAGGTACAAGTAATAATAAAACCTAAAACCAATTTGTATAAAAAGTGGTGAGTAATATTATAACATTTATTGTGATAAAAGTCATTTAACATTAATTAAACATCGAAAATATTTTGTGTAGAAAATATACGTGAATAGATGGTATATTATAGGAAACAAAAAAACTATTTTTTATTTAAAACATACATATTTATTTAATACCAAAAATACCACTAAAACCACGCGGACGAAGTCGCGGGCAAAAGCTAATAAAAATATAATATAAACATTTCCGTTCCACCATTTACTCACTCCACAAAAGGGCTGTCCATTAGAAAACAGACGGACACTCAAATTGCGTCCATTAACACATACTATTACAGTATTAACCATTAAAGGACAGTTAGTCAAAATAACAACAAATAGTAAAGTGACATATTATTAAGTTGGAAAGTTCAAACATCAAGCTGAAGCCATATTTGGATTTAGAAAGCTTTCAGTTGGGGCTCAAATTGACGCTAATCTCTGTCCAAGCTATAAGCGACAGCGTGTTGACAACTACGCGGGAGTTAACCAAGAATTAAAAAAAGTGTTCGTTAAGTTTCTTGCTCGTTTTTCTCCATAGACACCTGCCTACATTTTGGAACGAAACAACTAGCTTCAACTTTCTGACTAACTGACCAACTTCTTGACAATCCAAGTGCCTGTAAATGGGTTTATTGAAATAAACACTTTGCTTTTGAATAATTTATTTAATTAATAGATAAAAAAAAGAATAGAAAATATATAAACCTAAAAATAGAGAAGAAGTCTGCTATGACTAGGGTTACCAGATAGCCGCGAAATTCCAGAAATCTTCCATCTTCTCCGGTGTCCAGTAATTAAACTCGTCCTGAATTAAAAATGCTTATAATTTATGAATTCATACAAGATTTTCCAAAATAGACTTAGAAGAGAGTAAAAGAATTGGGCTGAAATATATAGTGAACGTATTAATCACACAATTAAATATCTAACTTTGAATAAGTTCGACTTTCACGCTTACTTATATAAGTCAACTTTGATGGTAAGTCCTAGTTCGCTTAATACGTTAACTGCCGGGTCAAAAACGTTAAAGGTAAAACCTCCACTAGCGTCAGACACACGGTGTCCCCCATGGCGCTTAAAGTGTTAATTTACAGATATTTATTATAGGCGGCCATAAGACTTACCATCAGGTGGGGTCTTCGGTCTGTTTTCCATTCAATGCCATAAATAATACCTAGAAACATCATCATCTGCCTATCTTTTTCCCAACTATATTGGACTCAGCTTCCAGTCTAACCAGATGCAGCTGAATACCAGTGTTTTACATGGAGCGACTGCCTATCGGACCTCCACAACCCAGTTACTTTGTAACACGTTACACCATGATAATACACTTTATGTTTATTGACTACCCATAACGATGGTTAAAGATTTAGGAATGACACAGATCTACTGATCAACGGCGGCAAGGGTAGCTTAAATATGAGCTATCAATTCGTACGGCTTGTAATTAGCCACGAGCCCCTCGCCCGAGTCAAAAATACAAAGAAATACAACATTTATAACAACAACAATAATACTGCTTCTTCTTGTTTTCGAATTGATGGTTTTCCTTTTTGTTTGACTACTTGGGCCCAGTAGGTAGCCACATTTATCGCAGCATTAGTGGCGTTTTAAATATCCTCTAAGGTGCAGGTGTAGGGGCACTTTGGGCACTGTAGTAAGTGGACCATTGTCTGGTCAGGAGCACCGCACTCACACTGGGTGGGATCTATAATGCCCCATTTTACTAGGTTGTGTTTGCAGCGGTCTACCTAGGTGCTCAGTCTAATGAGCGCTTTCCATATAGGCCACTGCAAATGACTTCCGAGTGGCAGATGTTTCTCGGGTTGCACAAAGTTGAGTGGAGGTGGATGGAGATTCTCCCACAATTTACTTCATGAAACTGCTGAAACCTGAAATATTTAGCTGCATGCGGCATCTTGTGCGTCAAACATCTTACTCTTTCCTTGTTCTTTTCTAGCTCGCTATCGCTAACTTCTATCACTTACACCACCACCCGTCACTCTGTTTGTATACGGCCCTTCGCATGACGAATTGCTCCCCTGCTGCGAAAGTTTAGACCCATTGTTTATGTTAGAAAGTTTTTTTAAAACCTTATTTATCTATGGACCGTATGTGGCGTGAATTTGTAGAAAAAATAATAAAGTCTCTGTGACAGACAGCGGGGGACTTACAGGTCAAATGTGAAGATGGTCACAGAAACGATTTTGTTTTGGAATTGACAAAGAAATGTTAACAATGATATTGTTTTCGTCAACTTCCGTGTTCACTCAATGAGCACCTAAACTAATCTTTACATAGTATAAAAACAGTCGCTTCCGTTGTCAACTAAGTGACGTATTTTAGAGACCGTCACAGACGTAGCTATAATATATATTTTTATAATTCATAGCAAGGCATATTACGATATATTTCAGACGCAGCTATAATATACATTTTTACTACGTCACCAAAATATGTGGACAGATATAGCAAGGCATAACTATATACCGTCCGGGCTGGAGCCACCTACGCTATCTACCTTACTGCAGTGCGTTTAAGTTAGTCTTTTATAAAATTCTGTATTTCTACCCATCTCATGTTTCTATATAAAAGGCAAAGGTGATTAACTGATGTATCAACGCACAGGCCAAACCCTGATGAAGGCTAGAAAATTGAAATTTCGTACATGTATTCCTCGTATGACGAAGGCGTCCACTAAGGAAGGATTTTTTAAAATTCAACCCCCAAGGGGGTGAAATAGAGGATAAAAGTTTGTATGAAACTTTTTATATTCCTTGGATATAATTGCATTACCTACCTACCTAAGTAGGTAGGTAGGTAGGTACCTAAGTAGGTAGGTAGGTAGGTATAGGTAGCGTAGGGTAGGTAGGTAGATTAGTACGGTAGGTAAGTTGGTAGGGTAGGTAGGTAGGTAGATAGGGACAGGACAACGTCTGTAGGGTCAGCTAGTTAATATATAGGGTGACTGGTAATTAGTGTACGATACTTAAACACGTGATTGTGTTCATGATAACAAACAACTTTCCCGAAGAAAAAATGTTTTTTGTACTGGTTCACTTTTATCACAATAACACAACAGCCGTATGAAATTCACGCGCGCGCACGCCTGTGAACTAAAGTGAACCAGTACAAAAAACATTTTTTCTTCGGGAAAGTTGTTTGTTATCATGAACACAATCACGTGTTTAAGTATCGTACACTAATTACCAGTCACCCTATATATTTCAAAAATGTGAAACAAACAACGATCGCAGACGTAATAAGGGCGAAAATATATTATTATATTATAGCTACCGTGTGTGGTGTGGTGGCTAGCTATAATATATATTATAGCTACGTATGTGACGGGCTTAATGCGGTTCTCATAAATAGATAGAGTTATTCAAGAGGAAGTTTTATACGTAAAGTTTGGTCTACATTGCACCCGTGTAAAGCCGGGGCGAGTCGCTAGTGTTATAAGGAATTAATAAACTTGCGGATCTTTCTGGTTTATCTACTCTCAGTTTATTGCGAATCAGCTAATGATTTCACTATGAATTTTGGTTTTCATTGCTACACCTAAATATTTTGGAACAGAAAAATAGTTAAATCGTAAAAATTCAAAGTTATTGAAACAAAAACATAACGTCTTAATAATTATTTTCATTTGACATATTTAAAAAAACAATTCGAATTCGCTTACAATCTGATTCGAAATTCAAACAAACAACATTATTCACATTTAAAACATTTGAGATTAACTTAACTGTGGAAATATGCAAAACCCAACCTTATTTCCAAGTAACAAAGTCCAGGTTGATATGGTTGCAGGACCAAACGAAAAAGAACTTTATGGTGTACATAATATAGTTGAAAGTGTATATAAATCTATGTCCTGGGATTCGCGGCCTATATACGTCGACGTCCGTTCGAATTCGGGACGAACGGCAGTTGAAATTCGATTAATATGATTTTCGGCAATGGGTCGGCGAGGCCGGGAGACAGAATAGTGTCTCTCTCGTGTGAGTCACAGTAAAAGTGGGGGAATGAAAGTATGTGTGCCCTATTTGGCATATTATTATCCCAGTCTCAGATTATGAAACAAAAGGCAGATAGATCGTGTGGAACACTGAGAGTGAAGCCAAAAAACCAAATACAAATTATAATATGTAATATGTGGGGGACATTTTTCACACACGGCCATCTGACCCCAAACTAGGGAGACCCTGTTCTATGGGTGTCAGACAGCTGATATACATACACAGATACATTTTTTTTTTTTTGGTAAATACATACATATATAGATAAACAACACCCAGACACAAGGCAAACACAAATGCTCATCACACAAATGTTTACCCTGGGCGGGAATCGAACCCGCAACACGCTGCGCAGCAGTCGATCGCTCAGCCAATGCGCCAACCGTGTCGTCAAAAAAAAAATAAAAAGCGAATAGCTAAAATCTCGTGATTGTATTTGCTTTTGAATTTGTATTTGCTTTTTTATTGGTTTTGATTTACGATGTGGCATTTCGTGCTATACTGACTCGTGTCAGTACAGCACGAAGCGCGTTGTGGGTATTCGATTTTGAATTTGTATTTGCTTTATTGTCTGTCAGTGTACCGCACGGTCTTTCCGCCTTTTGTTTCATAATCTGAGATTCCAGTAATAAAAAGTTCGATCGTGCATACTGTTCGCACCGAAATTGATCAGCTAATTACCAACTGGAGGCATTGGAAGTTATTGATAGACGAGCCAAGAGACTTATTTGACAAAGACTCCCTGGTTAGGGCTAAGCTCCAGAGCCTTGAACATCGCCGCACCGTTGCTAGCCTATCGGTCTTTTATCGAGTACATTTCGGAGAGTTTACTTTGAAATTGCACAATTTAATTCCCATATCCCCATTCCATCATCCGACGAGCAGACATACGGCGAAGAGTCACCGCTATATGGTTGAAGTTCCACGGTTTCGAAGCAAGAGTTTTGTGCATTTATTGTGCGAACTGCCAGACTGTGGAATCAATTGCCCGCCTCTCTGTTCCCTGATAAGTATAATCTGGATATCTTCAAAGCACGAGTGAACCGGTTCATCTTAGGCAAGCGTGTTCTACCTTAAGGTGTTACCAGACCAATCGATCGACGGCATCAATCGATGGTAGAATGGATTAATCGACGTCGATCGCGCGCCGTCCGCTCCCCATTATCACCAGCTGCCCGCCTGCGCCCCGCGCGCTATACAGGGAAATTGAAAAAATACCCAAAACCTCTTAATCTGGACTTCGTATCATCACCCTGAATAACATTTGTTCTACGACTTTCACCTCAACTAAATAACGTAGCCAAAAACAATTTGTTTTTGTTTATTTGAAGTCTGTTAAATTTACGTATACTACGCGCGCGCGCACCCATATGATAGCGAATATGATGTAGGTAGTAGGTAGGCTAATGTATAGGCACAACCGTGAGGTCCTAGGGTCAACGGCCTTGAACATCTGGGTGGAATTCGTACATATACTGGAGCAAACGCCGTTTGTTCTAGCCGCGCAGTATACCGGCCAAGTCAGAAAAAATAATATGCAAAATTTTAAGTGTGTTTATATTTTTTGTATGGAAAAAAAATGTTTCGAATTTTGAAAAGTCGTAGAATAAATGTTGTTCAGGGTGACGATACGAAGTCAGGATTAAGTGGTTTTGGGTATTTTTTCAATTACCCTGTATACCTGGCCTGCGCGTCCTCCTGTGAATACATTTCGAAAGAAACTGATGGATTATAGCCGGGGTTAATCGATCAACGTTGACCGGTGCCATCGACTGGCAATCGATCGACGATCGATCGATTAACATCACAATTCATCACCACTACACACACCGTCACTTAATATCTGGGCCTCAAGTCTGCTATTACAATAGTGTCAGAATGGACTATAATTGATTTCATAATTGTTGATTTTGACAAGTTTGGTAATCTACTAATATAATGGTGTGATTATCAAAATCAATGATAGACTATTCTGACCCTATTGTAATAGCAGACTTGAGGCCCAGGTGAGTTCCGGTGAAACGCAAGGCTATTATACTATTAAACCAAAAATAGATCATTCCTTTTATTTCGGTTACGTTATTCTAATGTGGCTTTTCATCAGTCAAGGTTAAGGTCAAAAGTAGATTAACAACTACTTCCAACTATATCCTATCTTATCCTACTTCGTACTTCTTTTATAATCGCGAAAATTTTGTGAAGCTGAATGCTATCTTGCTGCTATCTTTCACGCCTAAAACGGCTAATAGAAAAAAAGCCTTTTAACAAAAAAAAACAACCGCCTTCAAAAACTAAAAAGTGATAAATAAAATCGATTTACACCTTGTCGGAGAAATCGCGTAAATTTAATTTTTTTTTTTTTTTTATCTATTGATAGGCATGCGTTTGACCACTATCTCACCTGATGGGAAGCGATGATGCGGTCTAAGATGGAGCACGCTTGCCTTGAGAACATACTTCTTTTTTAAGTCGATTGATCAGCTAAAATTTGGCACACATACAAATATTGGTCTAGCTTAACACGTTGAATTTTTATAAGCGTAATTATAATCCAATCCTTAATCCATTTCAGACTTTACCTACAGCATTTAAACCATCGTATAGCCAATGCGTCATTTTACAAAAACCTACCAAATTAATTCCTATGTCATGTTACGTTGCAAAATTCAGGCCTGGAGCAGTATTCTTCGAAAATCTGCCACGATTCTCGTGTACTGGTTAAAAATAAACTGTTTTACCGAAATCGTAATGCGTCTACGTGAATAGAGGCACAGAGCACCTACACAGGAGCGCACGTGGAATAAATAGATTCAGAAGGCGTAGTCAGCCGTAGTCCCTCCAGATCTGATTATTTGTGTATGAGTAATAATTTTAACAACTGTTATTTAAGCATTGGGAATGTTACTATGATCAGTTTAAAAAAAAAAAATAATAATAATAATATAATAATAATAATAATATGTGGGGACATTTTCACACACGGCCATCTGACCCCAAACTAGGGAAACCCTGTACTATGGGTGTCAGACAGCTGATATACATACACAAATACTTTTTTTTTTGTAAATACATACATATATAGATAAACAACACCCAGACACAAAGCAAACACATTTTACACACGCATTTTATTTTATATGTGGGTGTCGTAGAAGGCGACAGAGAGATATTGATCAGAGGATGGGCAGCAGCGTCCTTCTTTCTTAACACCTACTACGATCGCCAACAGGCATCAGTCAAGTTGAGATTCGCTCGGGAAACCTTGGACATTCTAGAAAGTGTAAAATTGACCTTCTGTATCCAATATTACTCGTTGCATATCATCATAAAACAGAGACAGATAAAAGCATCGGCGCCACAAGATGACGAATTGGAACGATTAGGGTAACGATTAGGTACCTAGTAGGTAAAAACTCGGCTCCAGCGATCCGATAGATAGCTAACGATCGATACATACGACCGTGTATAAACATATCGACTCGTAGAGGGTTAAGCGTAGTATCAATTAGCTGAAGTGCTCAGGGAATTGGTGGTTGATTTCGATGGGTTTTACATTCATGAACACATTTGCCTAGTATGTGCATTTGTGGGCTCCAACTGATATATATATTAATACAAGCTTTTGCTCCCGACTTCGTCCACATTAATCTTTTACGTCATCATCTGCCTAGCCTTTTTTCAACTATGTTGGGGTCGGCTTCCACGCTGGGGGACAAGTCTGCTATTTTTATAATTTCGATCGATCCCATTGTCATTTAGCTAAAAGTTCGTAATCTGCTAAATTCATAATGGTCGATCATTGGTCGGTCGAATTAAAAGCAATGATTGCACAATGACGTTCTAATGGTAGGTTTTGATCAATGGAACTGTCAAAACTTTAGCAGATTACCGCCTAAGTTAGTCATTCAGTTGTCATTTTGTACGAGATTACCATTTGATATCATTTCTTTCAATGGAGTGTCAGTGGTTGACCATTGGAAAGTCATAATGACGCCATTATACTTATTAGTAGATTACCAAACTTGTCAAAATCAACAATTATGAAATCAATGATGGACCATTCTGACGCTATTGTAATAGCAGACTTGAGGCCCTGATAATCTTCAAACGGCTGAACAGATTTTTTGAACCATAGCTAAGAACACTGTCGATCTAGTCACCAAGAGACTTAGATTTAGGACACAGATACACGTGTCAAACTTATAAAACCCCTCTGTTTCGGAGATTAAAAACCGACCAAGTGCGAGTTGAACTCGCGTGGAGAGGGTCCCGTACAATGCCAAAGTTTCAATTGATAGAATTCTTATAGGTTTTCTAGTAATCTACAAGCAATGTACAGACAGCGTCATCAACTGCTAACCCACTTTCCGAAGAATGTTCAATGCGTGGGGGGGGGGGGGGGGGGTATCTGTTTATCTGACGCTGTCTGTACTATATTTCATATTTTTTCCAAAATACTAGGCTCAGTAGTTTCGGAGATCAGGGGAATGGTCAATTTTCGTCTTCTTTCTTGAATAAAATCAAAACTATTTATACTATTTTCAATAATAACAAAAATATGTTTGAGATTCTCATAACAAGTTTGATATTTATGACAGTAAGGTTTGCAAAAGTTTTTTTTCTAATTTCTAAATTGGTCCCCTTAAAACGACGCTCATTTAAAAAAAAAATATTTACTTTGCACATCTGTGTTTGGGTCATAGGATTACACCATCCTACTAAATTTCACCTAATTTGGTCTTGTAGATTCGGAGCAAATTGACTGTGACAGACGGACGGATATAAAGACTCACAAGTGATCCTATAAGGGTTACGTTTTTTGTACGGAACCCTAAAACTAACACAAATATTATCATCTCAAATTCTCAAAGGCATGGAAATAGCATCTACTATAGCAAATTCAAAATAAAAGCGACCCGCCCCGGTTTCACCCGGCACGGGTGCAATGTAGATCAAATAATACGTTTAAAACTTCCTCTTGAATCACTCTATCCATTGATGAAAACAGCATTTAAATCCATTGCGTAGTCTTAAAGACCTAAGTGTACAGTTGGCGGGAGCCACTTTGTTTTATACTATGTATTAAGGGGCTATTTATGGACACGGTTGGCGCAGTGGCTGAGCGATCGACTGCTGCGCAGCGTGTTCCGGGTTCGATTCCCGCCCAGGGTAAACATTTCTGTGATGAGCACTTGTGTTCGCCTTGTGTCTGGGTGTTGTTTATCTATATATGTATGTATTTACAAAAAAAAATGTATTTGTGTATGTATATCAGCTGTCTGACACCCATAGTACAGGGTCTCCCTAGTTTGGGATCAGATGGCCGTGTGTGAAAATGTCCCCACATATATATTAATATTTAACGACTTTTACAGATTTTAAACTGACAATCACATCAAGAGTTTTGGACGCAGACTGCGTCCGTTCTGCGTCAGTTCTGCGTCCAAAACTCTCAAAGTTTAGTCCAAAAAATTAAATAAAAGTAGTATTCTTTAACTTAAAATAAAAAGGCGTATACTAAAAGATAGATAATAAAATTGTCTGTAAGATGGTGTAAGTTTCGTTTAATTATACCTGGTAGATTTTGTGTGATTGTCAATGTTTTGTCCGCGTCAGACACAACTTCACGAGTTAATTAAACTATTTAATATGAATATAATTAAAAATATTCACATACTAAATGATTACGAGAATGTTCTAGTTTAACATGTATTTTTTTCAAATCATTTACACTGCACATATTAACGTGATTGTCAGTTTAAAATCTATAAAAGTCGTTTAATAGCCCCTTAAAGTAGAAGATCAACCCTTTCCTACTTTTGAATTGTCAACGAGTCAGTCAGTCAAAAAGTTGAAGCTAGTTGCTCGTTCCAAACAGTAGGTTTCTATGGAGAAGAACGAGCAAGAAATTCTATTAACAGTCTTTTAATAATCAATCATTCTATCAATCATAATCTAGGGGATTCAACATGTTCCTTAGATACAATGTGAGAAAAATGTAACAAGTCGTGCATGTTAAAAGAGGTCTAGAGAAAAATATAATCATAATAAACAATTCATAATAAAATTTAAAATAACCGAGGCAGCTATGTGATGTGTGTCCCAACGTCCCAACTGACACAGCGGCATCCGTTCACGAACATGACGAACGGATCGGCACCATTTATTTGGTGACCTGAAATACAGGCCCTGAGCCTAGTTTAGGCACCAGTCTCCCACAATATAATGTTTTGTATGGCACCGTAGAAATTAATAAGGCTAGCAATTAAGATTAATATTGTGGAGAAAAATAAACAATTTTATAATTAAAAACAAAAAACAAAAATTTTGCTCAACCATTTTGAAGGGAACCGAAGGATACCGGTCTTCAGATTACGTCAATTTTTTTTTATTTGCATTTTAATTCTACATTGCATTTGTTTAAATGTCAATCATTCACGGTTCAATAACCTAAAAAAAGCCACGCAAGGGTCAATCCGTAGCGAATCATTTTAATCTGAATCAAAATAATAATAACGAAAAGGCAAGCAGAATATAAAGTGATATTATAACAAAATAATAATTAGTAGCCCTTCATCGTTTGCCACAAGAGGGCAACACTGTTACAAATATTAGTTTAAGCTCTATTGTGTAGACCTACCCTAACGATACGATAGGGTGGCCATTATAAAAAGTAAAATGATTTATTTAAATTTCGAATACAGTTTTGAATTGTTTAAAAATGTAAGTTTGTTTGTTTAGTGCAAAAAGGTTGCAGTGGTTGAATTAACAAAAGTGAAAACTAAAGCAAACGAGTTCGAAAAAAATATAATTTGGAATCATGATAGGTATGTGCTGTTCGACTAAAACTATTCATATTTCTATTCAAAATCAAAATCAAAATCAAAATCATTTATTTGCTTAAAATGTGGTAGGTACAGAGATGGTACATAAATATTTAAAGTGCTTAGACACATTTCGCCATTTGGTGTTGGCATGCAAATTTACACAAATAAAAATGTAGGTATACACAATGTGTATAAAGTTAAAATTCTATAGGATACCTGCATTTTATATGAAACACACACACACATACATTATACATATTATAGTCAAGGAAGTAGGTAGCACAAAGTAACTTTTAACTACAATGCATTTCTGAAATGATAAGACTGACACGATTTTTTATTGAGGAATTCACCAACTGAGTAAAAACTATGAGATATCAGCCATTTTTTCAAAACCGGACAGAACTTTTTGTACGGTAGTTGTGTTATCCAACTAGGTAATGAATTATATACAAGTGGTGCCATATATACACAACTGCGTCTGAATAGTTCTATCCGTGGCACAGGTAAATTTAATAAATACTGTGTAGCTTTTCGTTTGTTAAAGTTGTTTTTGGCTTCAAAAAGTGAGGAGTTCAATTTAACAAATTTTGCGGTTTCATAAATATAGATGCATGGGACCGTAAGAAGCTTATGTGATTTATACACTGGTCTACATGATTCAGACCAGCCCATGTTGAAAATTGCGCGAATGCATTTTTTTTTGTGCTATCAATACTCTAGCAATTTCACAAGAATTTCCCCAGACAATAATACAACACCGGATAATGGAACAGATATAAGCATGATACACCATTATTGCCACTGGTTTGGATGTCTCGTCTTTAAATTTTTTTAATGAAAAGACAAATCTATTTATTTTCATGCATAATTCGTCAATATGTACTTTCCATGTAAAGTGTTCGTCAAGAGTTATTCCAAGAAATTTTGTTTTGTGTACTTGTTCAACTAATTGATTATTACGGGATATTTTAAGCTGGAGAGTTTTACTGTTACGGGTTTTGAAATATAATATTTTCGTTTTGTCAACATTAATTTTTAGAGCATTGTTATCTAGCCATGTTATAATATTATTTAAGGTTTTATTAATATCTGATTCGTATGTTGAATCGTTCTTGCAATCTAAAATTACCGTAGTGTCATCAGCAAAACGACACAATCTTGTTCGACTGCTTGAGGAAGATCGTTGACATACACGAGAAATAACAGTGGACCTAGAATGCTTCCCTGTGGAACTCCAGAGTAAATGTGTCGAGGTTGGGAGTCAAAATTGATGATACTGTTAACTGTGTCATCAAATTTGGTGATTCTTGTGATCTGAGTTCTATTTGTTAAATATGATTTGAACCACTCTAGGGCTGGACCTCTTATACCAATCTTATCTAATTTATGAATGAGAATGGAATGATGGACGAAATCAAAAGCTTTAATTAAATCTAGAAACAGAGCTGATGTTTTGACTTTAGCGTTAATGTTATTTAAAATCGATTTGACTAAGTTAAACGCTGCAAGTGAAGTTGATTTGTTTTTTCTAAACCCGAATTGTTCTTTAGTAAGAACATTAAACTTATCAAAGAAAGAGAGAACCCTTTTGTACATAACTCTTTCGAAGACCTTTGATAGAATTGGTATTAACGCAATGGGTCGATAATTATTTTTATCTGTTTTAGAGCCTTTTTTATGCAGTGGTTTTATCACAGATATCTTCAGTTTATCCGGAAAGCAGCTTTGCTCTAATGATAAGTTAATGATGTATGAAAGTGGTTTAGCAATGTATTGAGAGATTCGTTTTAGAAGGTCCGTGGTAATGTCATCATAAACAGCAGCCTTAGTGTTTTTTAATGTTTTTAAAATGGAAAAAATTTCATCAGGATCAGTTGGTTTTAGAAATATACTGTTATCGTTGCTTTTAATGTTTAAGTTATGAACATTAGTTTTATTTGGTAAAGTCGTGTTATTTTCTACAATATCAATAAAGAAGTTGTTAAATAGATTTGCTATATCCGATCCAGACGTAGTAGAAATATATCCTCGATTATGTTATTAATATGTTCACGAGTTATTTCGTCACCTGTACATCGTCTAACAATATCCCATGAAGCTTTGCCTTTATTTTTAGAATATGCAATATGCCTAAGGTTACATAAAGATTGCAAATTGTGAATACATTTCTTTAAAACATTAGAATATACCTTAAATTTAGATTTATTCTCAGTAGTTTTGTTTGAATAAAATTTAAACCTTAAAAGTCGTTTGGTCTTGCTACTCATTTTAATCCCTTTTGTTATCCATTTTAATTTACTGCATTTAAATTGTTTTTTTACTTTGATAGGCGGGAAACACAATTTATAGAGTAAAGTTAATGTGTCATGAAACGTTTCAAAAGCATTATTCATGTCCGAAATGTTGTAGATATCAGAAAAAGTTAATTTACTTATGTACTCAATGAATTTGTTGACATTATCTTTACTAAGGTCATTTAAAACCACGAAGTAATAACCTGATATAGGTTTTTGGTCATATTCGAATTTAACAACTTGCGCTGTGTTGTGATCAGATAAACAAACATTATGAGTTTTACCTATTATATTTGGAATGTTACTGATGATGTTATCGATGCATGTGTTCATTCTGGTGGCCTCTTGAATGTGAAATCGCATACCGTAATTTGAAATAAGTTCTTTGAATTTTGTACAATTAGTGTCATTACTTAGAAGGTTTATATTAAAGTCTCCAGCTATTATTATTTTACTTTTTTTATATTGTAATTTTAGTAGAGCCTTTTTTAAGTTATCAAAAAAAAATATTTATATTAGACGAGGGTGTTCTATAAACACTGCTATTGCTATTGGTTAATAATAAATAATAATAATACCAGCCTATTACTGTCCTATTACTGTATGAGAAGAGGCTTTTGCCCTGCAGTGGCAGGGCAAAAGCCTCTTCTCATACAGAGAAGGCACGAGCATTAATCACCACGCTTGCTTATGACGGGTTGGCGATTTCGGACTTATATTGATTATAAGTCCAGGTTTTCTCACAATATTTTCCATCACCGATAACAGTGGTGTCTAGAAGTCCAGATAAACCTAGAACCTGCCTTGCCCTTAGCTCTGGCGCCTCAAACACTGGGTCATCACTACCACAGAACAGATAAAGAGATCATTACTATCTAAAAAACACAAAACCTACTGTTATGAACTGGGGTTGCTGTTACGTAACACTACTAATAAATATGGTGAAAATTTATTGATAGATATCATCAAAACTTTGATCATGCATAGAAAGGACGAAACCATCGTTAAGACAAAACAAACGTAAACTAGGTATTATAAAAACATGAATTAAGTTATTTTAATAATCACACAAACCAACTGTATCTTTCCCACTTAATGTTTATTTCCGAAATCTCGACAAAAAGTCCCCAATTAAAACGTATCAACCACAGTACATTTAACCCCATGAAATATGGTAACCCTCCTAATTCAAGGGTCCCTTGAAGCGAACACAATGAGTATTATCCATGGACCCCACGGACGGACCCATACACCTGGCACAAGCGCGTGCCTTTTATTTATAAACTGCCATAAATTAAGAACCGCTTTATAATATTTTTTTTTAAACAAATTGTTCGGAAATATTTGTTTAGGTCCGATTTTTTTCATGAAACTTGTGGTTACGCTTTAAATTTTGGTAATTTTTAGGGTTCTGTACCGAAAAGGTAAAAACGGGACCCTATTACTAAGTCTCCGCTGTCCGTCTGTCTGTCTGGCTTTCTGTCACCTGAAATTTTCACAGATGATGTATTTCTGTTGCTATAACAACAAATAATAAAAACAGAATAAAATAAATATTTAAGGGGGCTCCCATACAACCAACGTGTTTTTATAACGTTTTTTTGCTCGATGTCTAATGTTGTATAGATAATGGTACGGAACCCTTCGTGCGCGAGTCCGACTCGCACTTGGCCAGTTTTTTAATGGAATGGATCGTCCTGGATTTCTATATTTTCAACTATGTTTTGGCGAAGCTGACTAAATATCCAGGGTACTCCAGGCGTCCAGTCAATTCCATGTATTACTTGACCCCTTATAGAACGAAGAAGATGGAAGAGGGAGTCAGGTAATAATATAGATCTCTGACTGTATTTTCAAGTACATACCTTTCAATACTTGTGGAGGGTATAGTTTAATGCAATCACAAACGCCTGGTTTATAAATGTTCTTGAGGTGGATCCATATATTATGGTCATTAGCCCGTTTCGATCACCATATCCGTATCGCCGACGCGTAGCATCGGCGATCTGGATGAGTGCATGATACGCAGTCTTGAAACACCGCTCTGATAGACAGAGCGTTACGGCCCGTTCCATTTCGAGTCGGTTGTTGTTCGATCATCAAAGAAGATACAGCACGGTTCGCCGATTCTTTTTCTTGAGGATACGACAGGTATGATTTGGAATGAAATAAACTAGATACGGAGCTTCATACAGTACGACGAAAGACAAGGTGATACGGATACAACAAATGATCTTATGTGGATCCGCTTTAAACCATGATTGGAATTGAAATACTACTGACAGTACTACTGTCCACTGCTGATCGTAGGCCTCCCCCAGAGATCACCAACCAACCGCCGCTCGGTCCATCGTGCCGCAGGGCGTCCTACACTACGCTTATCCAAAAGTGGTCCGCAATCGAATACGTGTGTGCTCCATCTACCGTCTGCCCATCTGCAGACATGGTTGGCCCATTTCCACTACAATTTCGGTGACTTTAGTTCTCTGGCAAATGACTTCATTGCGAATTCTGTCTGCCAGGGAAACCCCGAGCATTGCTCTCTCCATAGTACGCTGACCAACCTTGAGTTTGTGGACCAGGCCCACGAGATACTGAACCAATTTTTATGAAATTTCGTACAGTAAACATGAACCCCAAGAAAGGATATTAAGGATAGGATATTAGAGGCCTACTTTTTGATCAATGACAGGCTGAATTTGAGTTTGGTTTATGTCGTAATGGAATAATTACAAAAAAGAAACGATTGGGAAACCGTTACTGTTGCAACAACCCAGAAATAAACGAAAGAATAACGTATATAATTGACAGGCACATTCACAAAGACCAATTATAATAGTATTGAATATCAAAAGGAATCAGATACCGCGTGTTACTGCGGACAAATTGCCCTGATTTCACCGCTTGACGAGCGAGGTGGTACAGTATGATGAGATGGGCGAGAAATGAGCGGGTGTGGGACTACCGGTGAGTTGCAAAACCAACATTAGTTTAACGAAGACTTTAAATTTATGCTGTCGCGCTTTCTTTTTTATACAAAATGTAAAGGATGGTCGTGATGGCCTAATGGTTAAGGCGCCCGATTCTCATGTATGAGGTTGTGGGTTCGAAACAAGTACCAAAGTGACTTTTTCAATTCATATGTACCTACTTTCTAAATTTATCTTGAATATCATTGACATCGGTAAAGGAAAAGAATCGTGAGGAAACCTGAACTTATAATTAATATAAGTCTGAAATTGGCAATACGCTCTGAGCGCACGTGGTGATCAATGCTCGTGTCTTCTCTGTTTGAGAAGAGGCTTTTGCCTTGCAGTGGGACAATTATAGGCTGATATTATTATTATTAAAGGACGGCATAAATGACAATGCCAGATTCTGCCCCACCCATGTACAGAAAAAGTAACACATATACAGAAAAAGTAAATTAATGAAAATAATTGTAATGAATATAGAACCTTTCTACACTAAATTGTTTTTCTTTAGAACTTGCGGATTACGAAATACCTACTCACAAAATACAAACTCATTTTACCTAAAATACAATTTAACTTTTAATCAATGTCATTGTTTTTAGATTTAAACGGAAACCGCAAGTTCTACAGTCACTAAGACTAATGTTTAGTTATCACTGTTATCAGCAATAAATAAATAGTAAAATGCTAAAGTCTGGCAAATGAAAGTAGACACTCGAATTATTTGCAAACTTTTCATATGGCAATGTTTTATTAATGTCAATTTCAATTTGTCAAAACAAGATTGCGTGTTGTTGTTGATTTATTGTGACCTTTCTGAAGCATTTTTCCAAATTAAACATGAATAAAACGATTAAAAGTGGAGTGCGGGAGATGTTGTTTCGCATGATTTCGAAGTTTGAAGAAAAACAACAGGAGAAAGACGCCCAATTCAATCAGAAACAAGAATGTTTACGTGTGGTGTTGGATTTCATAGGTTAGTATGACGCTTTGATTTTGAAACTTTGTTGGTATTCGTGATTATATTTTATGATTTTACAAAAACTATTCCGTGTTTGGTTCACATTCTGTTTAAATAACGTTAAACACCATGTTGTGCATTAATATGCGTTGTGTTGCATTGTGATTTTAAGACAAATTTGTTTTATTTTACAGAAAATTTGGAGGATGTAGCGGGGGTTGATGATATAGTGAAAACTATTGAAAAACTTACTGATTTAGAGCAGAAAGACAGGATAAGAACCCAGAACCAGTACTTGGATGAAATAGCTTCATTCACTGGTAAGTTTTAATAAATACATACATAAGTTTTACATAGATATAATTTACTACATCATTTGCTATAAAACATGCAGCACCTAATAATTCTGTTTCATCATTGTTTACAGAAGTGAGTGTTACAACATTAAAAAGAATAAAAAAGGAAGGTGTGGTAAATGATGGAGTCTGGAATACCCCAGGGAAAAAACGGCCACATAAACCCACAGTGTCTAACCTAGATAGTTTCGATATAGATGCTATTCGGAACAAAATAAACGAATTTTACATAGTTCGAAAACAAGTCCCTACGTTGAGAACTCTATTAGTGGATTTACGAGAAAACATTGGATTTAATGGATGCCGAGAAACTCTTCGCCACATATTATTGTCCAATGGCTATGAATTTAAGAGAAATAAAAATGAGCGTTCTTTGTTAATTGAACGGTATGACATATCTGCCTGGAGACATCGTTTTTTAAGAACCATGGCTTTGAAACGTAGAGAAGGAAAGTCAATCATTTATTTAGATGAGACCTATATTCATAAAAACTACAGGCCGAAGCAGTCTTGGCAAGGTCCATCTACAAGTGGTGCGATTGAAAATGTTTCAACAGGGAAAAGGTACATAATTGTACATGCTGGATCGGAGAAAGGCCCTGTGCCTAACTCATTATTAGTATTTAGCACTAAATCTAAAATGGCAGATTACCACCACGACATGAATGCCGTTAACTTTAATAAATGGCTAAAAGAAAAGCTCATACCCAATTTAAATGAACCAAGTGTATTAGTTATGGATAATGCCAGTTACCATTCAATCATTGTAAATAAAGCTCCTACGTCACAAAATCGCAAAAATGAGATAAGAGAATGGCTTACTTTGAATGATATTCCATTTGAACAATATCACACAAAAGCAGAGCTGCTATGTCTTGTGAAACGAAATACACCAGAACCAGTATATGAAGCTGATGAACTTCTGAAGCAGAATGGGCATGAGGTATTGCGACTTCCCCCGTACCACTGCGATCTAAATGCCATTGAGCTGGTATGGAGTTTGGCTAAACGTAAAGTGGCAAGTAAAAATATTGCCCTGCCTGCTGTGGAGTTAGAGAAACTTATTAAAGAGTCTTTTGAAAGCATAACTCCATCGGAATGGAAGAAAATGACTGATCATGTAATTCACATTGAAAATAAATATAAAGAAAGGGATAGAATAACAGAAGATAATTTAGAAAGTTTTATTATTCATGTTGGAGATAGTGATTCAAGTGGATCAAATGAATCTTTCCACATGGAAATCCTAGATTCAGATTTTGATTATGGTAGTGAATAAACCAAAATTATTATAGAATATTGTTGTTTTTTTTATTCAGATAATACCACATAAATATTAGGTACCTAGTATTTTTATTCCAACGAAGTAAACTGATTTTCGAAATGTCACGCACGAAATGTCTCTTTGGTTTGGTTATCATAATGGGTAGACATGATTTCACATCTCGAAACTTCAGTTACTTCGTCTGATTAAAAATACGATTTTACACACAAGTACCCAACCCAACAAATAAGTTCCCATTTTTGGACCTGTCCTGTGTCCACATGCCACATGCTGTCAAGCATATCTGTTTTTTTAAACAATATTTGTATACTACACAAATATTGTTTTACAATAAAAAACAAATAACCCTAAAGTATCAAGTCGGGTTATTCCAGGTACTTCATACAAATATTGGGGTTACTAGGCTGAGATTTTTTTAAATTTGCCGCGCTTTTTCAGTCTCTACTTTCGTAGTTCAGTCTCTTCTTTAGTGGGGCAAAGTTCTATAGAGTTTCTGGCATTGTCCTTTAAAGTCTCCGTTAAGCTAATGTTGGTTTAATAGTAGGTATAACCTGTGTGAAGAGCCAAAGTCAAATCATTTATTTCAATTCAACCATTAAATAGCACTTTTGTCGTCCACAGCAACGCATGCCCAGATTAAAGGGTCTCCGATATCTTCATGTGAATGATGTTTGGACAATTCATAGCATAGCGGGATAACAGTTCGCCTCAAGGTCAAAGTCAAAGCAGTTATTTCAATTAAACCATTTGCAGCAGTGTTGGGTCAATCAACTAATTTTTTCAATCAATTGATTATTCATGACTAATTTAGTGATGACTTATTTAGTCATGATTGATTTAATCATGAATAAAAATAATAATCATAATCACGATTAAATAAATTAGTCATCAGTCATTCAATCATCATTTTTGTTTGATGATTAAACTAAAAAAACTAAGTTAGGTGACTCTATTTTAGTTTAATTGAACACATCTATAAAACTATAACTGATCACCACCTTAAGTTGACTGATAGAGAATAAGTCCATTATTTATAAAATCTGTTTTTCTTCACCTTTTTTTTAGATTAATACTTACTACTATTGTAAAAAATTTAAAGTAAATAAGGAACGGACGATTTTTGAACTGTGCGTCTCATTACGGATACGTGGAACAGGTGGCGTGATAGGCCACGCACTCACCAATCATGCGCCGCTCACGCCACTAGCGTCTGTTCGTCAGTTCGTGCAACTGGCAGCCATTTTGTTTTGTTCAGTTACCAAGCATTCGTAGCATTCGCATTCGTTTATTATTTTTAGTTAGTCATTAAAATTTGAGTCATGATTTAATAACTAACACTAACACTAATTAATCTTCAATCACGACACATGATTGATTTTTTTTTAGTCATTATTCATTAGTCATGAATAAATAATTTAATCTTAATCATCAATCATCAATCAAACTAAATTTTGCCCAACACTGATTTGCAGGCACTTTTGAATTGTCAAAGAGTCAGTTAGTTAGTCAGAAAGTTGAAGCTCGAAGTCGAACTCGTTCCAAAACGTAGGGGGTAGCTCTCTATGGAGGCGAGCTGCAACCTGCAACCTGCAATCACCGAGGGAGATTTTACCAGAATAGGTCAGCTAAGCGCTCAGCGAGAAATGTGTCAATGGGACCTGATCCTTATAGTAAGACAATACAATGTTTTTGTAAGAGTAAAATTAGCCTACAAATGTGTGTGAACTGTGTACTCGCTTTAAATCTTTTGTTGTTTAAAGAAAACACATGTTTTCGTGTGAACAAACGACTGCTTTTGTTAGAGAAAATAATGCTTGAGTGACAGCCCTGAAAGTAAAGGTTTACACTTTCTTAAAGCTAATTGGTGTTTGTAAAGCCATGGTACGGTTAAAAGTTGTACCCAATTTAGCAATGAATAAGTATTCGAGCAAAAATTAGGACATGTCTTTTTTTTTTTGTTTCAACGTACTTATTGATCTCCAGAACTACTGATCCAATACCGAAAATTCTGTCTCTAATGAGAAGCTACATTATCCCTAAGTGCTATAAGGTAGAATTAATTATTTTAAAAAAAGCTTCTTACAAAAAAGCCAACCGCCTTCAAAAACTAAAAAGTGAAAAATAACTTTGCACAGAACACACATTGGCTTTAGTTTTGAAATTCAGTGACTTTGTTCCGTTTGTTGTTTTGTATTGCCACCGACTTCCGAAACTAAAGTCAATGTGTGTTCTGTGCAAAGTTATTTTTCACTTTTTAGTTTTTGAAGGCGGTTGTCTTTTTTGTAAAAAGCTTTTTATTTTCCGCTTTTTAGTACCTCCTTCTCATCCAAATCTATTAAGAAGAGATTGAAAGTTAACTACTTACTACAAAGATTGATGAAACTAAAACGTCGTCCATGTAAAATTTTTGGGTATTTGTTGATTTTTCAAAAAGTGCTGAATCAATTTCGATACAATTTATATGGGACCACCCCTGAAGCATTCCCTATCTATAAAAAAAAGAATTTTAAAAATCGGTTTACGTTTGCCGGAGAAATCGCGTAACAAATCGCGCACATACTTAATGCAAATTTAAGACTTATACGGTTTTCTCATGGATGCCATTGTCAGAACTGGACCAAATTAAAATGGGACCACACAGGAAGCACTAGCTTTAATATAAAAAGAATCATCAAAATTGGTTCACCCAGTCCAAAGAAATCAGGTAACAAACATAAAAAAAAAAAAAAAAAAAAACGGATTGATAACCTCCTCCTTTTTTCGGTTGAAAAATAGGAGTTCTTTAGATATTTTGGAACTTATAATAATAATTCATTTATTTCAGAAAACTGGTTCCATAGACAATAATAATCCATACTATAATATTATAAATGCGAAAGTAACTCTGTCTGTTACGCTTTCACAATGAAACGACTGAACTCATTTTCATTAAAGGTATGAAGAGAGCTATCTTGATCCCTGGGAAAGAACATAGGCATAGACATACTTTCTAATCCGCAACTTCGCCTGTCTCCGGGATAACCGACATTCAACCGACATAGTAATTCATAAATACAGGCTACACAGGCCAAACTTGAAAACTTGAGGAAAATTTGAGTTAATCGATAAGACTAGAGTAGTTAAGCAGTACTTCACTTTGCACTAAGTTATCTTATGACGTCATTTGCATGACGACAGAATTGACTGACCCGAAGGCTGGTCTATTCTTGGGTCAAAGAATCAGCATTGCCATACAACGTGGCAATGCTGCCAGCCTGTTAGGCACGTGTCCCGATGACAGCGATGTGGACGAGTTTTTTGATGCCCTTTGAGCTCCACTTTGACTTTTTCTTGGAATTATACATAACTAGCAACCCGACCCGGCTTCGCCTATAGCCTTCCTCGATAAATGGACTATCCAACACAAAAAGATTTTTTCAATTCGAACCAGTAGATCCTGAGATTAGCGCGTTCAACCAACCAAACAAACAAACTCTTCAGCTTTATAATATTAGTATAGATATTAGTATTTTTATATTTAAGATTTTATATTCATGGATTGTAATAATTTTATTGAATGACTACTTATTGATTTCAAAGCTACAAAAAATCTCATTTTACAATAAATTTAAAATTAATGGAGTATTCGGGGCTAAGGTCTAGATTTTTAAGAGAATACCATTGTGTCATGCCATCTACCTATGCCCATGCCATCTACCCAATTCACGCAGACGAAATCAGAAGCAGAAACTAGTAAACCATAATCATCAATTCATCATGGCATCATCAATATATCAGCTTATTGCCGTCCACTGTTAAACGTAGCCCTCCCCCAGAGATCGCCAACCAACCCGGTCTTGGGCAGACCACATCTGGTCTCCACTCTAATGCGTGTCTGCTTCATCTATCGTCTGTTCGTCTGCAGATGCGGCCGGCCCACTTCCACTTCAGCGTGCTTATTCGACGCACAATGTCGGCAGTATCGTAATACTACCACAGATTAACTAATAGTTCCTTTATACTACTTAGATATAGTATTTCGCGATTACAATATTATTACATTACAAAATTACTGTGTTATAATTATCCCGTCTGAACTGGTTTGCTAAGTCAACGCTTCTGTCAGTTCTCGAAGCACGAAGCGTGAAGATATCGGTGGTGATAGGGTGATTTATTATAATCTTAGTACAGTCATTTACAGGCTAGTCAAAATCAAACTACTTGCATACTAAAAGACACAATATTGAAAAACTGTGGTAGTAAAATCTTACAGGTCTCAGATTTTTGTGTCTCCTGTAAAGTTATCTCTTTCGCTTATATGAGGTTTTTACTCTTAAGGCGACGGTATGTGGTGTGTGTTTTTATCGATACGTATAATAATAATAATAATATGTGGGGACAATTCACACACGACCATCTGACCCCAAACTAGGGAGACCCTGTACTATGGGTGTCAGACAGCTGATTTGGTTGTGTAGGATGTATGATTTTTTTTATTTGTGCCTATTTTAAAAGGAGTGTTCTCTCACTCGTAGCATTAATTAATATACGGACGCATGCTCAGCAACTCAGTGAAGTAGTAAAACATGTTACACTCTTATCTCGAACACAGTCGGTTATACGATGACAGCTGTCATCATTCATATTAAGACTTGCGACGCATAAAAGGTATGCAATCTACCACGCCATGTTCGGTTAGCAAGCCTTGACGATGGGGAGCGATGGCAAAAACATTTTAGCAGAAAATTATGATTTGACAATATTATGTGTGATCACCAAGTTGCGTGTGTGCGACCACGAACCGGAAGACGCATCGTTGGTAGGCCTCCCACCAGATGGACCGACGACATCCTCAAGTTCGCGGGTAGCCGGTGGATTGGAAGGCTTAGTGTCCAAGTCCTAGCACTTAGTAGGAACAACTTGCGCATTGTGTCAAGAGCCACTACGGAACACTGCTGCTTAAACAAGCACATGTTCAACCTGAGGCTAAGTGATACGCGAACCAGCAGACGCTGTAAGGAGGCTGATGAAACGCCACTTAATCTTCTGGGGGAATGCAGAGCACTAATTCACAAGCGCAACAACCATCTGGGCAAACACCTGTTAAGCCCGGATGAAATAATGGAGATTGCCCCAAAGCAGATCGTGCAGTTCATCACAGCTGCTGGGTATGGTGGTGATCTCTAACCAACACAAGCGGCGATCACAATAGATCAATTCTGGTCGCAGTACACCACAGCAGCATTAAATAAAAAACCAGAGGATGCAAGCGGTAGGTTGCCACTTGTTGTGGCGTTCTATGGGGAGGCCTATGTTGAACAGTGGACGTCTTTCGGCTGATGATGATGATGATGATGATGTGTGATCACTTGCCTAACCTTTTCCCAGCTACATGTATTGAGGTTGCAATCCAGTCTAACCAGATGCAGCTGAATACCAGTGTTTTACATGGAGCGACTGCCTATCTAACCACCACAACCCAGTTTCTGGGTAATACTACACCCGTTGGCACACCTACGACACTTCATTATAAACGAAACGATTGAATTACCTACACTACTACCAAACTAACAGACTGTACAAATACGTGCGTGTGTGTGCGGGTCTACGCGCCGCAAAAACTAAAAGCAGTTTTGAGAGCACGTTCGACGCGGGAAGAGGTGAGGAACAGTGTTTCGGAGGGAGGCGGGGCGTGTCGCTACTGTACGGTAGTACTGATATTTAAACTGTGCCTTAGGCAATGATATTGGCCGTAGGTAAGAATGGTTGGCAGACTTTCTGGCTTCTGACTACACATAACGACTACCAAAGATCTGTGAATGACAGCCGGGACCAACGGCTTTACGTGCTTTCCGAAGCTCGAAGGGGTCGCAATGTGAAATGAATGGTCACCTATCCACGAACTGACAGCGGAAAGCATTGCTTAACCATGAACAATCCCTTCATAAAAAGTTAAAGCCCTTCATCTGGGCATGCATTGCCTTGGTCGACCTGGAAAACGTTAAACCGACTCCACACTTAGGTCGGCCGCACAAGAGAATCTTTACAGGTGGATGTGCTCAGATGATACCAATCTTCAGTGCCTATGCGGCGTTTCTCCGCAGACCATGGTCCACCTTCTATGTTAGGAGGGTTTGGTTTCCGCACTTTGTCCTTTAAAAATGGATCATTGAGCCATGGCGGCCAATTACTCCAACCAGCCCACCTCCCTCCAGAAACAGATGTCTTCCCAGTCTTCTCAGGGCGGCCGCAAGAGAGTTTGGTGTTGGTCATGGTCCACCTTCTATCTTACGCCGCATACCCTAATCACTGCTCATGTGAAGACCTAAATCAAATCAAATCAAATTCATTTATTTGCGTAAATAAGGTACAGAATGTTCTTATAAAATAGTACCTATGTTGATCTCTTATTCTGCCATTAATTCCAACGTGCAAATTTTACATAATTATTATTATCTATAGAATAATCAATTGGCTTGAATTGGGCATGCATTAAATAAATAAAGTATCAAATTGTATTAAATTCATTTTAAATTGATAACAATTCATTATTAATAATGTGACAATCATTATACTACTGTTCACGACTTACAACTTATAATCTAAGAACTCAAGTACACTATAAAAGCATTTATCAATTAACATATTTGTCAGAATACGCTTGAATTAAAAAAATGGGAATGACGTTATGTTACTTGGAATTTTATTATACAATTTTATACACATAATATAACTGTTGTTCGATGTAAATACGAGATTTGTTTTGGGTTTATATAGTCTGTTGGCATTATGAGATCGAGGGGCATAATAGCTTGTCGATTGCTGAAAAAGACTTTTATGCTTGTAAACGAAAATACAGGATTCCAAGATATAAATGCACGGTAGAGTCAGTATCCTATATTTCCTAAAGTATGGACGACAAGAATCTATTTGTTTCAACCCAAAAATAGCCCTTAAACACTTTTTTTGCATTACAAATGCTCGATCAATTTCGACACTAATGACTGCGTCTGCAGACGGCGTTGTCGTAACTGAATATTGGGCCAAACCAGGAATTTGATACAACAAACACAACACACACATACATACACATACACACCCACTCTCCCATTATACATTCCTGTTTTTTTTCTATTACTCTAATAGGCTTGCGTTTGACCGCAACTCGCCTGATCTTAAATGATGATGCGGCGTCACATGGTCCTTGAAGATACTCGGATACCCAGAGAACAGATAGACGGGCAGTGAATTCCACAGTCCGGCAGTTCGCACAATAAATGTGGGATCAAAGTGGTGAAATCTTAGTTCGAGATCGTGGACTGTTTATTACCGATACGCTAAGATCTGTTTGGTTTAAGGTAGTTTTGTCTTGTTATCAAAGAAAGAAGGCGAGATCAGCTTGTACCGTCTGACCGTACTTCACAAACATTTATTACCTTTGTTTGTACCTACCTACCTCGCATTCCGCTTATCAAACATTGGTTATTGCATCTTCATTTAGCACTCCGATACAAAACCTACCTTATACTGCACATTATAAAGTCGTCCTTTAATTGTGTTTGTTTTATTTCTACGTTTGCCTGTTAGCAATACGATTTAGTGGCTCCGCCCCTTAAGTTTTAATCGCAGTAATCATAAAATTATACTGTGTGTGACATAGTGCATTTTACATCAGTAAGTAAGTCACTTTAATTTACTGGAATACTGGAACTATGTTAATTGGTTAAGCATAATATGCAATATTTTGGTCCAAAATTGGATTAAAAGAGAAACATTCGCAAGCAAAATAATGTCATACTTATCATACCTCATACTTTAATAATTATAAATGCGAAAGTAACTCTATCTGTTACCTACGTTTTCACGACGAAACGGCTGAACCGATACTGATGAAAGTTGGTTTGAAAATAGCTCGATCCCAGGTGAAGGACATGGGTTAGGTACTTTTTAAACCGCGACTTCGTCTGCATCCGCGTTAACCGACATTCACGCGGGCAAAATATTATAATTTTAACTAGTGTTGAAAATGAACGTATGCCTATCAATTTAATATTATTATCAATGTTTAACTTATCTCAATTCGCTATTCATTTAAATTTGAATTAATCTACATTACATTAATTTATCCTAATTTTGTTTTGATTTAATTTGATTATTTTTATGTTTTAATTCTAACCTAATTTCTCGTGTTCTAATACTAGTGCTTAAAGTTTTTACTTTTAAACTTAACATAATATGATATGATATGATAATCTTTTCACCTATGCTGTATATAGTATGTACTTGCCTTTATAGCAACATATAAATGTAAAAAGTCACTGTCTCCTGAAATAACCTAGTTCTGGAGACAGGGTCTCAAATATTTTGTAACTCAATAATGGCAATAAAAATTATTATTATAATTGATAAAAAAAGAAACAAAAGATATTTTATGAAAACACTAACATAACTGCTATTCTTGTATACAATTAACCGTCAGCTTTTAAGCAATTAAATAGAAACTAGTTTAATAACAAATAAAAAAAATGGACACGAGCTGCTCCGAACCGTTGGTTGTAATCTAAAAAATGGTCTATGGTGTTTTGGTGAAACATTAGAGAACTATGGCCGTGCCGGTGAAGGTACTTGCCAGGTTTACAAACTTCCGATCTGTAGCTTTAAATACCCTTAACAACACATCAGAAACGAGTACCTACATCAGCATTTGGTATGTAGGTATATATAAAATAAATCCAGTGTTCCAAATAAGCATTTCTTCAAACACTGACATGTTATTTCGCCATTTCCTCAATCGCACTGATATATCGGTTCATTCCAAACACATTATTTGGGCCATTATTAAAATACATGACAGAAACAGGTGCATTTGAAAGATTGGGAATAAGAGATGTAGTGTAAAAAGAAAATATGTGTTAAAATAACAAACATTGATAAAAATACTTAATGTCAATATTATTGAAATATCTCTCAAATTCTTAGTATTTATGTTCCTTTGCTCAAACGGGGTAAGTAGAACTTGCGGGTTTAAATAAATAAAATATGAAATTTAGGTTTCCATACCCAAAGTAGCCCCCTATTGCTAAGCCTCGGCTGTCCGTCCGTCTATCAGTCACACGGAATAAAAAATGTGGCTAATTGCGAGTCGGAATCACACAAGAAGGGTTCCGTACCATTATCTATACAACATTAGACACTCTATTATATTCTTCTTTTTAATATCGAGCAAAAAAACAACAAAAAATCACGTGTGGTGTAGGGGAGCCCCGCCCCCCTTTAATATTTATTTTATTCTGTTTCGTAGTATTTGTTGTTAGAACAGCAACAAAAATACATCATTTGTGAAAATTTCAACTGACAGACAAACGTACAGACGGATAGTGAAGTCTTAGTATTAGGTTCCAGTTTTTACCCTTTGAATACAGAACGCTAAAAAGCAAGTGGAAGTACCCACTCAGTTATTCCGCGAGTGTCACAATTACGCAGAAAATATGTAAAATAATAACAACCTTCATCAATTGTAAGGAGCCTTAATTTTGTTTATTCTACAAATGAGCTTTACGTCAAAGTTGAATCGTTGTTTATACAAAATTAAAACTTAAGTTCGAGCTAAAATAAATTAAAACACAAATCTTATTTGACACACTGTTTATTGTTGTTCTGTGTTCACGTCGCGTGTCGTGAATTGATCGCTACAACTTTATTATTGCGATACATACAGATATAATAATTCATCATTCATTCATTTTAGCCTAAAGACGTCCACTGCTGAACCTAGGCCTCCCCAAGGGGGGGTTTTGCCATAATCGCCAAGCTTGGCAGGCGGATTGGCGATCGCAGTATGGTTGTTACAAAAGCACAGTGAATGCTGCTGCCCATTCTCTGGTGAGTCCCTTAGTCGCCTCTTACGACACCCACGGGAAGATTGGGATGGTGCTATTCTTTGCGGCCGACACCACACGGACAATAATAGATAAAATAGATATAATAATAGTTCCATTAAACGAAACGTGAGTATTGTTACACATTATAGATTGAGAACAACGGATTAACTCACTGTGTTGTCGGGTTCGTCCGACTAGTTTCGATGGCATACGGCCACCTTTTTCAAGGAGGAGGAGGTTTTTCTGCTTAATATGGTGAGACCCGTTACAGAGGAGGAACTAAAAAGTGATGATGTGGTCAGCTCAGTGTGTATGTGTTTCAAGCAAGATACTCTTCCGCCACCTCTACCACCTCTACCCTCGCCCGCGCCTCCCCCGCCACCGCCGCAGTTGTCCCGCAGTGTCCGCAGGAACGCGACGGGCGGTGTGTCATCCTGTGGAACTCCTTGAAAAAGGTGGCCGTATGCCATCGAAACTAGTCGGACGAACCCGACAACACAGTGAGTTAATCCGTTGTTCTCAATCTATAATGTATAATAATAGTTATGATAATATATTACAATTGAAGCTACTAATGTATTTCTAACATAGAGCAACACGTAACACTGACCGCACGCGCTCCGGACGCGTGCGGTCAGTGTTACGCGTTGCTTTATGTTTTCTGAATATTTCAGCCTACCTACTAGGGTCATCGACTTCTGTTTAACATATAAAGACAATAATTACGACATTAATTAATTGACTTTTTTAAAGTTCAAAAGTACCTGTAAATGGTTTACTAAGGGCGGGTTGTTTCAAACAGTCGGTTAACGTTACATACGGACGGTTAAAAAGTTACTATGACGTACGATGTTTAACCTACGTTAAATGTAACAGGTTGTTTCATGACCATAAAAATCCGTTAGTTAAAGTTATTCAAAAATAAAAACTGAAAAGAGATGAACAAGTTGTAGGGTGCACTATGCAATGTGCCTCCCTAACATAAGTAATGTCAAGGCAGATGTAAATGTCAAATTTAACTTAAATGCAGAAAATGTCAATGAGTGCCCAACGGGATGAATCTAAATAAAAATGCAAGTTGTCCGACTCAAACCACATCTAATTGAACACTAAAAATGTACTATGTATCAAATGCATAGAACAATGCAATATGTCAGCGTCAATGCACTGCCAAATGTAGGTTGCGTCCAAAGTGCAAATACGCGAGCCTACTGGCTTACTTATTGTAATAAATATATTTTAAACCCATGTACGTACACCGTACACAAGTCCTGTAGTCTAGAATTATGTTTAATATGTTGAATAACTATACCATTGAAATAAAAACCATGGCAATAGCGATTTGATCAGTCGGGGCCCATTTTATTTTACCGGCGCGAAAAACATAACCCTTTCCTTGCAGTCGGGGTAAAAAGAGATTCCATAATATTTTGATGTTTGAAGTAGCTGTTTGACAACACAAAATTACGTTGACTGGTCGGTTATGGTAATAGTAACTTTTTGACGTATGATTTGGTGAAACAACCCTTTTTTTTTATTTGGCGACTATTACCGGTCAGTAATGGTTAGTTGAAGCAACCCGCCCTTAGTTGAAATAAATGCTTTGACCTTGACTTTGACTTTGATTGGGTAGATGACACCGTTATCGAATAATTCGACCTACAACGCACATGCGACAGGCCGCAGTATATGCGGTCTACCGCAACGGCATCAGCATGCCGTATGCTAACCGTATCGTCTCATTTCTATTGCGATCCTCCGCATGTAGTCGTCAATTACAATCATTTTTTTTCCATTATATTTCGGTCGATCGGTCAAAGGTTTACCTACCCGTGCCACGGTCGCTCTGTTAATGGGTGACCATCCATTTCATACCGATTCATTCACATTCATTCCCCATTCACATCATACACCATTCATTCCCTCCGTGCCTCGGAAAGCACGTAAATCTGTTAATCCCGGCTGTCATTTGTACATATTTGACAGTCGTCATAGGTAGTCAGAAGCCAGAAAGTCTGACAACCAGTCTTACCAAGTGGTATCGTGTTACCCGGTCACTGGGTTATGGAGGTCCGATAGGCAGTCGCTCCATGTAAAACACTGGTATTCAGCTGGATCCGATTAGATTGGAAGCCGTCCCCAACGCAGTTGGGAAAAGGCTAGGCTAGAGTGATGATAATACTTTCAGTTACAAATTCATAACAATAGATGTGCGGCCCGCCACAGCTCCAAGACAACTGGAGCAGCTGATCACAAGTCACTAACTTGCAGTCAGCCATCATCTGCTCTGGTTGTCTCAATTGCAATTTTTACGATTACGAATAATTTCGATAATTTCTCCAAACTAAAGATCTCACAGTAACATCAATGCCTAATAGCACAATGAATATATCCTAAAAAATAATAAATAATCTGTTTATGTATTGTAATTATTCTAGGAATGACATTGAAATAATTTTAATATTATTATAAATAAATAATCTGTATTATTAGACTTTAAGGACATTACATTAATTTATTATCTTAAAATATTTTTACATAATTTTATATTATATTTCAATGCCAATCTTAATCTTGATTTGTTAAACCGTGATTGTATCCATTTTGCATGCCTTACGGTAGAATCACTCGAAACATGCACTTTTAATAACACCTTTGTAACAGTGTTTTCTGCAAAAATAAATAATTTGAATTTGAGTTATATGAAACTGCATGATATCAACGCACTGTCGTTGATATCATGCTTCCGCAAGTACGTTGTAGGTAAACAACCACGCGGCTAAGAACTCACGATGCGGTTTTCACCCGCGTCCGGCTGCGGTTGCGGGTCCGCAGCTTCTGTAGAATGCAGATATACAGTTAGAAGTTAGAAGTTATATAAAGTTAGAAGACAGTGCAAATATTTATGAGGTTGACACTCAACGCTTACAGTCTGAAATTCAGGTTCTTGAAGAGTCGCTACATTCTCTTTATACAAAGTATGTGCACTCTCAAAACCAAATAAAAGAGCATATCCTTGCCACTAATGAGTTGGTGGGTATGTGTAACTCTAATGTAGACACAGTGGACCCACTTCCTATCAACACCACTCCATGTACCTTACAAAAGGAATCATACCTTGAGTCTTCACAGCCGGAGATAGTGGAGAACTTGGAATGTTTGTCCACGAACATTGTAACACCAGAAATTGTACCAGATTCATTGGTTATTGTTCAGACAGATGGTAGTTGTGTACCTTGTGATGAGGTTGGTTATCGTCCCATTATTTTTTCAGATAGTTTAGGGAAAGGATTAGGAAAATTATTAAATAACAACCTGACTACCTGTTCTGCTTTAAATTATTGCATGCCTGGGACTTCTTATAAAGAAATAATGTCATCCATAACTAGGAAGCAGTATGATCCGAATACCATTATTACAGTATGTGTAGGTAATAGCTCAAGTGTTAGATTAAATGATATCACTGACAGTGTCACTGAAATATTGAAAATTAATTGTCAGAAAATAATATTGTGCGCTTTTCCTTACTTTGGGCACCTATCAAATAGGACAAATAATAACATACATATGCTTAATAATCATATGCATTTATTAGCTAGTCATTATAATGACAAGCTTATGTTTCTTGACACCAACACTTTTGTTGAAAAATTGAATTCGACTAGGGATACAGTGTATCTGCCTATTAGGTTTAGACGTCAGATAGCATGGCTATTAGCATTTAATATTAACTCAGACATAATTAATATGTCGAAGTGTTCCGTAATTAGCTCCACAATAGTTAGTAATAATACTAATATTAAGGTGGTAAGCCCAAATTGTTTAAACTAGTTAGCAGGACAACAGAAGGTACCAGTATCAATTTAATGCAACTTATCAATAACAAGGTATCTTCTAGCAATCAATCAGCAAGTTTAAAAAAAGGGGCTAAGCAACATTCTTTGAAATTATTCCATCAAAATATTCAAGGATTTTCTTCCAAGCAATTGGAAATTGAATTGTTTTTAGAGAAGACAATGTTCGACATTATTTGTATAACTGAACATTGGTTGAAATCATATGAAATGTTAATTAATTATGAAAATTATACTGTGAGCAGTTGTTTCAATCGGAAATCGATGCTGCGTGGTGGTTCACTAATTATATTAAAAAGTAATATTAAATCTAAGTCTCGCAAAGACATAGTTGAACTCTCGGTTGAACATATTATTGAACTGTCCTGTGTTGAGCTAGATAGGCATGTCATAGTGTGCGTTTACAGACCCCCGAATTATCAAACATATTCTATATTTGAGTCTATAATGGAGGATGTTCTAACTAAACTTGCAACTGGTAATAAATCAATAATAATTTGTGGAGACTTTAATATTAATATTTTAGAAAATAACGCAAATAGCAGTAGATTATTAAGCCTCTTTAAATCGTTTAATTTGTCAAATGTGTTCTTAGAACCAACACGAATAACTGCAACCACTGCTACTTGTATTGATAATGTTTTTTGTAGCTGCGACTATTTAGATAAAGCTATTGTAAATTATCTCCCTTCAGATCACAGCGGTCAAACCATTGCTTTTGAGTCCAACACACCCTTGCAAAAAATACAGATACAGTCAAGACCAATAACATCTAGTAATTTAGATAAATTTAATAAGACTTTAATTAGTAAGTTACCCGTTCAGGAACTTAATATGAATAATGGTAATATTTTGTATAAAGATTTTTTTTCAGTTGTGCAAACAGAGTTTGATAATATTTTTAAGAAAAAAATTAAAACTATTTGCCCTAAGTTTTTATTTAGTGACTGGGCAACTAAAGGTATCAGAAAAAGTAGAGAAAGGCTTTTTGAGTTGTATGGCCTTAAGCCTTATATTAACACCGAAACATTTAATAAGTATGTTTCGACTTATTCTAAAACTTTTAAAATTGCTTGTAAAGCAGCTAAAGCCTTATACATTAGCAATAAAGTTAAATCAGCTGATGATAAAATTAAGACTGTTTGGAAAATAATTAATAATGAAACAAACAGGAACAAAAAACATAATACTGATTACACTCTGGAGACTTCCCGTGGTCTCTTAAGTACTAATAAAGAAGTTGCTCAGGAATTTGCAACATTCTTTACCGATATTCCTATTAAAACTACTGAAACTTTAGATTCTTCGCCCTCACTTGCTTTAAACTTACTAAGTTCGAATGTTTCAGCATGTCCCACGGAATTTAAATTTAAACATATAAACCCTGCAATCGTTATTAAAGCTTTTAAACAACTCAAGATTAAGGGTACTGAATTATTCAATCAATCAGTCAATTATTGAGACAGTGGCGCCCTATTTAGCTTTCATTTTTAATTTGTGTGTAGACCAAGGGGTTTTCCCGGATCTAATGAAGTTCAGCAAAGTTATACCACTTTTTAAATCCGGCGACTGCAAAGACTCTAATAATTACAGACCCGTTTCGGTTTTGCCGGTTTTTAGCAAAGTGTTTGAAAAAGTAATGCTTGATCAAATGCTCAGTCATTTTAACTGTCACAAAATTTTACATGATCAGCAGTATGGTTTCACCAAAGGACGTTGCACTACTGACGCCGGTGTCACCTTAATCAAGCATATATTTAAGGCTTGGGAGGATTCTCAAGATGCTATTGGTATCTTTTGCGACCTCTCCAAAGCATTTGATTGCGTGAATCACGAAACACTACTCTTAAAGCTTGAGCATTACGGACTGGGTAAACTAGCGCTTAGCTTAGTAAAATCATATTTGACTGATAGACTGCAACAAGTTCAAGTAAACGGTGTAAATTCATCGGGCTTAAAAGTAAAAATGGGGGTACCGCAGGGCTCAATATTGGGTCCGTTCCTCTTTTTAGTTTATATAAACGATTTACCTTATTTGTTGAAAAATCAACCACAAATGGTGTTATTTGCTGATGATACTTCCTTGATATTTAGAGTTAATAGACGGGCACAGCACCATGACGACGTAAATGACGCTATGCTTAAGGTTCATAATTGGTTTACTGTAAATAATTTAGTATTAAATGAGAAGAAAACTAAATGCATAAGATTCGCTTTACCGAATGTTAAAAGTAGTGAATGTAACGTTGTATTGAATAAGGATATACTTGAATTCGTCGAAAAGACTGTTTTCCTAGGGATTACGCTTGACTCAAAGCTGCAATGGGGTCCTCACTTAACATCTCTTGCAGGGCGGTTGAGTTCGGCCGCTTACGCTGTCAGAAAAATCCGGCATTTGACAGACGTGGATACCGCTAGGCTAGTATATTTTAGTTATTTTCATAGCATCATGTCCTACGGTATCTTGCTTTGGGGGCGGGCTGCAGATATTGATTCTATTTTTATTCTGCAAAAGCGGGCTGTCAGAGCCATCTATAATCTCAGCAGTCGCGAGTCTCTAAGAGAATTGTTTAAACAGATTAACATCTTGACGGTACCTTGTCAATACATATATGAAAACATTATGCATGTTCGAAAAAACCTTCATCTTTTTAATAAAATAAGTGACAGACATTGTGTTTATACTAGAAATAGGAACAAATTAGATCAGCCAAGATTCAGATTGTCAAAAGTTCATACTTCTTTTATGGGGTACTGTGTAAAATTTTATAATAAAATACCTCTTGATATTCTTCAACTAAATGAAAGACAATTTAAAACATGTATTAAACGCACACTGTGTAGACAAGCATATTATAAATTAGAAGACTACATCAATGATAAAAATGCTTGGCTAAATGCTGGTCCTGCTCCACAGGCAGTTTAGGGAATTTCCTAATTGGAGGAATGTTGTTTCCTACCCCTTTTTTTTTATTGACATGAGTAACGAGTATCGTTATTATTATACACAAATATATATTTTAATTACTTTTTCGACATTTTAGAAACATTGGAAACCTTAGTTTTGTATAATTTAGCAGCATTATTTCAATTTTGTAAATGTGAGTACCATGGAGCCATATTTTAAGTAAATTATTATGTGTTTGACTTAAATGAGCATGGCGGTTGAGAGAATTGTCATGCTCACTCAAATGTCTCGCTGGTGGTGGCGCGTGTGTTGGGTCATTCGGCTCCCTCTAAAATGGTTGAGCTGAATGGTGCTGATTCACGCGTCATGTTCGTGAACGGGCGCTGTCAGTAGAGATTGGTCAACTTTTAACTGCCATGGTTTTTATCTTGATTATTTTTTATATTTTGTATTTCTAGATTACCTTCATTGTTTTCACATATAGAAGCAACAAGAATAATGTAAGCAGTATTTTGTAAAAACCTGATTTTAAAAGAGTGTCCGTGGAGTTTCTTGCTCGTTCTTCTCCATAGAGACCTACCTACGTTTTGGAACGAGCAACTAGCTTCAACTTTCTGTCTAACTGACCGACTCCTTGACAATTCAAAAGTGCCTGTAAATGGTTTAATTGAAATAAATGCTTTGACTTTGACTTTGACTTTGATACAGGATGAAATTGAATTCATTAGCAAAATTTTTAAAACATTTAGTCTGTTGTAAATGTTTTAATATACTAAGGGCGGGTTGTTTCAAACAGTCGGTTAACGTTACATACGGACGGTTAAAAAGTTACTACGACTGATGATGTTTAAGGGCGGGTTGCTTCAATTAACCATTACTGACCAGAGTTTGATGTGATGAAACTCCGTCAGTTAAAGTTATTCAAAAAGAAATTCCATAATATTTTGATGTTTGAAGTAGCTGTTTGACAACACAAAATTACGATGACTGGTCGGTTATGGTAATAGTAACTTTTTGACGTATGATTTTGTGAAACAACCCATTTTTTCGATTTGACGATAGTTAGCGCCATTTTTTACTATTACCGGTCAGTAATGGTTAGTTGAAGCAACCCGCCCTTAGTGTCTAATGCTGCATTGACAATGGTACGGGATCCTACGTGCGCGAGTCCGACTCGCACTTGACCAGTTTTTGATACACATTTTTGGAAACAGAGATTCAAGTGGAACCCCTTTTATAAAAAGGCGATATAAAAGTTAGATTTTTATTAAGAGGACTTTACTGTCTAAGTTTTTTATCTATGTAGTGTATTTTGATCATTATTTATTTTTTTGCTTTGGGAGTCCAACAGAAAAGTACCAAAATAATTTTGTACAAAGAAGCCGCATCACTCAATGTCCGACAGTTATATATCTTGAAAAAAACACTGAGCCAGCATAAAATCATATCACAGACCCCGGACGGCCGCAATACTCGGAACTTCCCAAACGTCGAGTTTTTAAGACAGTGTGTCACGATTAAGACGCGTATGTATAACTTTTGCACAACATATGCAAGAATTCTTGCTCAGCCACATATATAATAAAGTCGTAAGATTGTGTGGCATTAGTAAAAGCCAAGTCAAAAATAATGTTCGCAAATGGCTGCTAGCCCAATCATACAGTGAATCAGAATCCATTTTGAAAATAATCTCGTAATACACTAACACACATCTACACTCACACACACTCTCACATCACATAGTGCCAAATTGCCAATTGCGCTCATTATATTCCTGTTTGTTAAATAATTTATTTTTTATAATATACCTATTTTGCTTTTAATGATAATTTTATTTTAATATTTATATTTTTTTTAATTCCACTGTTTTAAACCTAGACAATGTTACAATATTTTAATATTACTTTATTTTTTTTTAAATAATAACACTTTTTTCATGTGCTTCTTGAATGTGATAGAAAACCCATCTTTATCAATGTAATACGCATTTTTTATTGTATGGTAATACCACCTAAAGACTCCACGAGACAGGCTCGACCTAGTGTGGAGTTCCTTAGCAAAATGCTTCCTTTGTGTCATATTTTTTTTTCTGTTATTTTTGTTGTTAATGAAGAATATAAGGAAATGTCAAGAACTTTTTTTGTTTTCAAATAAACAACATTATTATGATTATATTATTATTATAATGCTTTTAGGGACTAATTTACTATATATATTCTATTTCGTGGAGTGTTTTTATCCATAACATCCCTAATGGAGACACATCTTCAATCGTCCGCTCTTGCTCCGTCTGGGCCTATCAATTCTTCACCCCCGCCTCCATCGCCCCCCTCTCGTTCTCGCCCGCCCCCTCTCCGCCTAGTCGACTCGCTGTCCTCACTGCTCTCCGTTGAGACCGTGTCACTAGAGTCTGTACTGTTGTAGCCCCAGGCCTCCACTTGGAACCTATACATGTTACTGATCCTCAGTAACGGTATGCGAACCTGTAATCATCACGTAACAATTATTATGGTCCTTAATTGCCCAGTAATGTCGTGTTAGCCCAGTGGTTAAGGCGCCCGTCTCACATGCATGAGGTAGTGGGGTTACAACCGGGCGCGAGCAAGTACCAATGTTACTTTGTCAATTTCATATGACATAGGATAGGTACCTTCTAAGTTTATCTTGGACATGACAACACTGACATCTGTGAAGGAACATATCGTGAGGAAACCTACCCCCTAGCCAAATTACCCAAATTGACCATCTACAATCGCTAACGCTAATAGAAAATGCATAATCAAATTATGATTCGCATAATCAAATGTATGCGAATGACGTCATCTCAACGGTAAGTCACGTGATCGAAATTCAAAAATGGATTACGACGAGACGTTAATTATTGTAGAAAGAGATACGATACGAAACGTTTGTAACTTGGCAGGACTCATAATTATTATAAGTCTGAAATCGCCAATTCACTTTAAGCCAGGTATGCACTATGTTCGCGAATGTGCTCCGCGCATCTGCAACCGCTCTGATGAAGACGGTACGCGCATCTCCATTAGAAACACGCATGCTCCACAGTTACCCTAACGGACATTGAGCGAACATGTCGTCGCCATTAGTGTAGTGGCTAGTGCAGAATATATTTTATTTCATTAATCTGAGCATGGAGCATGATACACTATACTTACGCACTAAACGTAGTATTTTTCTCGCGTCCATGAACAGACTGAGCTCCTGTGCCGTCCTAGTGCTACGCGAGTACACTAGTGCTGCGCGCAAACGTACTCCCGGGCCTTGAAAGAATGCTTTCAAACTTATTTATTTATTTATACTTCATGCACAAACGTACAAAGACTTAATGCCTTAGGCATTCTCTACCAGTCAACCTAGGGTGGTGATGTGATAACACGGCAGGTGCATATAAAAAATATAACAAAATAGGTAAAGTACTTAAACAAAACTATATAACTAATAAAATTGCACCGTCATTTTCGGCGACATCCTTGGCATCATTAGTGGCCGATAGTAGGCACATTTTATTGATAGCCCTCCGTAGTGTGCCTTTTGTAGTTATAACGTCGGCAACTCTGCTAATCCACTCCTTCCCAGGATATAAATCGGTAATGCGGCTAAGTTTCCAATGTAGTAGTGGAAGATTTTTTTCTTTGACGATCACCAGATCGCCCACACGAAGCTCATATCGTCTCGTTTTGCACTTGGTGCGTTCTTGATGTTCAGCAACAAATTCCCGGCGCCATCTCTCCAAGAATTCTTGTCTCAGCTGCTCAATATACTGATATCTGACGCTGCACGTGCATGTATTCCATGAACAGTTGCAGGAGCTTGGAGCGCAAGAGGTTCGCGAACATAGTGGATACACGGCTTTATGCAAACGTGATGATCAAATGAGAGTGGCAAAGGCCCTGCAGTGGGACAGTAGTATAGCGACATCTATCGCACACGATACGAACTACAACCGACGTTTCCTAGATCGCGCAAGCAGAGTTCAACGCGACATTCGGACATATACAACGTAGCCCACCAGAGACAACACCGGAGGAGGATCCTCCTATTTCTACGGAGGATGAGAAACTTTTGCACTCTATTCTTGACTCTAAACTGGTGACCACGCAAATGAACGTCAACGCAGCTTTCGTGCGACTACTTCATGCTGACGTCATCATCACTTCCTCATTTAAAAAAAGAGACAAATTTTCTGTGCTTCTTATGTTTAGGGTATTTCAGGGTGGTGGAAGACATGTGTAATAAAATACATTACCTTTACTACAGGAGTGTCGAGCTCCCAAACTTTAGGTCTAGCCAGTCGGTACGGCATGCCCACTTTTACACAGATGATCATAGATTCAGAAGGAGCGTCAACCTGTAAACAGTTACAAAATCATAGAACTGTCGAAATATATATGTTGCCATATGATTGTGAACACCGTTAGTCCGTAATCTATCTCGGGAGATTGTAAACTGTCGATATATTGTTAAGACTGCGTCGAGCAAAATAATTCAAAACAGTGTGTGAGTGTGTGTTAAAGTGATATAATCAATACTTTTACCATAATTACCATAAAAAATATGTAATGAATACCACAATGAATGTGTTAACCGATTATAGTTGGCCAAAAATAAGAATACTGTTTAATTTAATAAACAAAAATACGTAAAGTTGTACAAAAATCTCGTATTTAGTTGAGTTTTGATAGTAAACTGTATTATTTTTTTCACAAATGACTAAAAATACTACAATTTGTAGTTTTTACATTTTCGAAATGTCGCTTAGTTATTTTATTATTAATTTTTGTTTTAATTGACGCGCTGTTTTGAATCATAAGCATCGTGTATGTATGATTCAAAACAGCGCGTCAATGATACGTCAACTATATTCGGTTAACACATTCATTGTGTTATTCATTACATATTTTTTATGGTAATTATGGTAAAAGTATTGATTATATCACTTTAACAGTGACGACTGTTTTGAATTATTTTGCTCGGCGCAGTCTTATCTGTACATACTGTTTGCAATTTAACGTACCAATTTTAGATAGTTTATAATCTATCCATGTCATCATTAAACAGTAAAGATATCTATACAGTATTCTATCTTCATATAAACGGTCGGAACGCGAGTCGTACCTACACTTTTTAAGTTAATAGGGAAATTAGTATACCGACAGTCTCGAATGCGCCTCAGTGGCGAATATAAATTGTGTTGTTTTTGGTTGCTTGAAATTGTCACTACCGCACCCAGAGATAACATTTTTTAAAATTACCTGGGAACTCCGAAAGACTAAGTTCCTGAAACTTAATAGACTATAAAAAAAAATGACTTCCAGACTATAGGTACCTACTTACTAGACTATCAAAAAAATTATATACCTACCTACTATAGTACGTAATTTGTTTCTTTTTTAAAAGGTAAGTATTTCGCTTTTTCTACCGAGTAAAGTAGGTCCTGTACCTGAATTAATAAACAAATAAGTGGATAGGGTGAAAAAGCGACCTACCTAGGTACGCTCGCGTTAAAACGAACTGCTAAGTACCTACCTAGGTAGTTTCTTAGGCTAGGCTATCTATCTACCTACTTATGTACTAGCTACTTACATAATTATAGGTATTATTGAATTAAACAAAATATCACTATAAAATGATTATGAGAGTAAATGATAGGTATAGACGCCAGCACATCAGGCCATTAAAAATTGACAAATTTCCCCAATTGAATATGAACCTTAAACTATTGTAATAAAATTGAAAATCTATCAAACAAAGAACAATGGCAGCCACCCATACATTGTTTTAGTTGAGATTAAATTCCTACGTCTTTAAATGAAAAATATCTTATTTAATTCAGCATCACCTTCTGAATTAGTTTGTGCAAGATTTTTTGTTCAAGAAGGCCGAGAATAATAGATATTCAGTCATGAACTTTTGTAGGTTATGTCTATGGTAACTTTTATATTCCAAATTGAGGAAGTAAAAAGGCAATATCGCATTAGTATTTTCTTTACCTAGTTAATTCAGAATGAAATGTCTTGTAAAAATATTGTTTAAGGTTGGTAATCCCAGTGGTTATAAATATTCTTTGGCCTTACCTTATGTATACAATAGGTATCTACTACATGTATACATCGATCATATCGTTTTTACTCTGTGCACAGATCTGTCTATGACTCTGTGTCAATTACCAAGCAATTATTTTTAGATTTGGGTTACTAGTCTTTTTGCTAGTCATTAATCGAAACTAATTGATTTATTTTTATACCACAGTATTTTTACATACCTGCAAGAAACCTACACTTGGAAATAAACTGTATTCATTTACTTACTCCGTTTAATTGTAATAACAAACTAAAACTGATTACAATACTTTAAATGCTTTAAGTCCTTACTGTCACTTGGCAGAATAAATATAAAATGGCAACACTAAACTTTAATGAAAAGTCAAATAAGTTTTCATTTAACATAATTTTTTTATCCGGCCCTAACTGGTTAATGTGATACTTTGAAAAATGGTAGAAAAATAATGTAAATTCTTTCGTATGTAAGTCACTTTTAGACGCTCAAATTTAAGTCAACTACGTTTTCGCCATTGTTCTTTGACAGATTGTTGCTCCAGCTTGTGCTGGACTCTGTATCTACCTATTTAGTAAGATTTACATTAGGTATTATTTACTTTTGAAGTAAGATTTTGTAGTCGGTAGTTAGAGGTTTTGTCAGCTGTGTTTTGCATTTTGGTTAAGTAAGAAGTAGGTGTTGAAGTTTGTAAGGATTGCAGAATAAACGGAAATATTTTTTTTTGAGACGCCTTGAATGGCTGCGACTGAGGCGCAAATATCTTTCAGTCTCAAAATAAGGGTGGTTTTTTTATTAAACTTCTAATCAAAAACATAACATGCATTTTTATTGAACACTTCCCATTTCATTTACGTATTTCATTTTTTTTTAATTAAATGAAAAATATTATGTACCTATATTTACAATCACAAAACTAAAAGGAAATGAAAACACTACAAATTTATAATCACAAAACTAGAAAGAAATAAAACACACACTAGGAAGAAATTAAAACACTGCACGCGAGACAACCCTATCGCACGTTAAGGTACTACGCGCATGTAGGTAATTATTTCAAGGACAGGGCCGAGTCACAATACTGTTAGATATCTTTACTGTGATCATTATCTGCCTCGCCTTTTCCAAGGTATATTGGGGGCGGCTTCCAGTCTAACCGGATACAGCTGAATACCAGTGTTTTACATGAAGCGACTGCCTATCGGACCTCCACAACCCAGTTACTGGGTACCCTTTGGTAAGACTGGTTGTCTGACTTTCTGGCTTCTGACTATACCCATAACGACTGCCAAAGATCTACAAATGACAGCCGGGACCAACGGCTTTACGTGTTTTCCGAGGCACGGAGGGAACTCGGTATGAAAGGGATGGTCACCCCTCCACAGACCGACCGCGGTTAGCGTAGCTTAACCTTTGACCGATCGATCTGTACGGCTTAAACTTAGCCACGAAACCATTATAAACAATCGAAAATTAATACGTTATATTGTTAGCATGGTAGTTCTTAATTTGTCGATGGTTAACAATCTCGCGTGATAGATTATAAACTGCCGTAAGTGTTCTGTAGGTCGATTCTGTAAAATTCAAACAACAACTCACATCTTACATCGCTATTCACTCTCACTTCGCATAAGGTTCAATACGACCTCGAACTCTGACTCGAACCCGATTCAAAGTGTCAAATATATCATTGACACTTTGAATCGGGTTCGAGTGCGAAGTGAGCATCGAAGTGACGGGTAAATTACCTTACAGAATGCCACTTCTTACGTCATCTCATACTTTATCTGTCAAAATCTCCCTGTCAATTTAGTTCAACTCGCTGACACGCTCGCAAGGGTGGCGCTAGTGTAAATTCGAATTATCAACCGAGTTTTTAGAATGCCAATCAAGAAACTCAGCGGATTCAGATTCGAAGTTTAGAATGAGGTCTTACAGAATCACACCCCTGTACCAGAAACTCGAAGAGGACTTTACCGGCCACACGCGTTACATAAAACTGTTAAAGTTTTTTTTCTAGGTAAAGGTAAAGATTACATTGTATGTACAGTCGAACAAGCTATTTGGTTTACAGGCAAAAATATTCATCTTTCTACTACAATAACAATATTTAATTTATTTGCTTCATATTGTGCATATGGGTAGCTACCAGGGATACCTAAGTCCTCAAGTTAAAAAAATAAAATAAAATAAAATATTGTGTGTGATGAAAGATGAATATTTTTGCCTGTAAACCAAATAGCTTGTTTGACTACTATGCTATACGTAATAAGATTTAATTCAGTACCACGCTATCGCAACCTGTAAATTTAGTTGTGTTTGTGACAAAAAATAAAAATATCGATGAACTGGTTTTGGGAGTCCAACAGAAAAGTACCAAAATAATTCCTTTATCTACTAATTCACTATGGTGTAAAAATAATAATTACGTAATAACAAGTGTCGAGTTAATAATAATATATTTTTATTATCAGGCAACTGTGGCCCATAGATAATACCCAAAAGATCATACCTCAAGATAATAAGTGATATAGGTTTTTGTACTAGGTTTTAACTGGAATACTTCGTGGTAGAACTTGAACATGTCATCAGCTGCCTCTCCTCTGTCATAACAACGCAGTCCTCCCATCCACCAGTGGCCAACCCAGCCGTGGGCGATGAGATCGTAAATACTGGCTCGAGGCATGATGAAACCTTGAAGGAGGAGAAAACAAACTAGTAATTAAAACATAACTAAGTAGGTTTGGGTCTAACGCTTCTACAGACTACTTGTCTATGCGTGGCTCTGGACCACCAGGTCCTTCACCCAAACCTTCATAGAATGTCCTTTAACCAAACTCACTTTTGCCTGCGACTGTGAACGCGTGATCCTTTTTCTCTTCATCTTTCGTTAAAGTCAAAGTCAAAGCATTTATGTCAATTAAACCATTTACAGACACTTTTGAATAGTCATAGAGTCAGTTAGTTAGTCAGAAAGTTGAAGCTAGTTGCTCGTTCCAAAACGTAGGGTAGGTCTCTATGGAGAAGAATTTCTAAATCTAAATGCCTAAGTACCTATAAATTAGTAAGTATAAACGAAAAATTTAAAAACGCTCCATAGGATCTTCGAGCATCAACCACTGCGTCAACTGTGTCGTCAGTATGTAACTTCTATTAATATAATTACCTAGGTGACCCGACAGACGTTTTCCTGTCCCTATCATCTACTTACCTACCTACCTATCCTACCGACCGTCCATACCCTACCTACCCTACCCTACCTACCCTACCCTACCTACCTACCTACGTAACCGTTCTTTTTATGATTTTTTTAATTTTCTCACCATTTAAACCTTCCCTGGTATATATTTAAACTAGCGGGTCTGCATGGCAGACGTTATCCTGCCTTTAAAATAAAAAGCCCTACAACTCGACTACAGCGCCACCTGCCGGGTCCAATTGTGAATCTAAACCATTCTCGAATCCACTGGAATACACACACAAAATTTCATCAAAATCAGTCCAACCGTTTAGGAGGAGTTCACTTTCATACACACGCACAGAAGATTTTTATATATAAGATTTTTATACCTTTATGACTAGCTGCCCGGCAGACGTTGTCCTGCCCTTAAAATAAAAAAGTCCTACAACTCGACTGCAGCGCCACCTACCGGGTCCAATTGTGAATCTAAACCATTCTCGAATCCACTGGAACACACACAATTTTTTTTATCCAAATCGGTTAAGCCGTTTAGGAGGAGTTCACTTTCATACACACGCACAGAAGATTTTTATATATAAGATAATATAAATCATTTATTTGTTAGTTAGGAAATGACTGTCAGTTCCCAAGCCAACCAGACTACGTAGTTGAGTTCTTACCAAAAGGATCGTCCTTAGCGAAGGCTCCCACTGCCTTTCCAGTGATAGCGGCGGTGATCCAAGGCACATAGGGGAAAATCATGACGTGTTGGGGTGGGGCAGGGGGGCGGCGCGAGCGCAGCGGGTCCGGGCAAGTATGCCCACCTGCGCAGGTAGTAAAATTAGCTGTCTATGTGGTATTTTAGAGGAATGAAGAACAGGCTGGAAATTTTCTGATCCTTCATTACAGAACTGCATCAGGTACTCGGCCAAAATGTATGGAACAGCTGCTTTTTTGTTCGCGCTGTTTGAGTTGGCTCCATAATGAAAGTTGTTCAGGATCGTGGTCTGAGTCACTCCTTAAAAATTTGCTCATGAATTCAATTTCATCATCAGCCGGAAGACGTCCACTGATAAACAAAGGTCTACACCATAGAACGCTACAACGAGCTGCAACCTGCCGCTTGCATCCACCGGTTACCCGCGACCTTGACGATGTCGCCGGTCTATCTGGTGGGAGACCTAACAACGCTGCGTCTTCCGGTTTGTGGTCACCATTCAAGAACTTTTCTTCCCCATCGGTTATCGGTACTTCGAGCAATGTGGCTTGCCCATTGCCACTTCAACAAACATATTCTGATAGCTATATCGATGACTTTAGTTCTTCAGCGAAATTTATTGCGTGTGTATGATTTTAGTACTTTTCTCGTTTTAAAGCCGCGGCGTCTGCTGACGCAATCATAAGGTCCTCACTACACTGCAGATGACAGGACATGCGGCGTAAGATCCTTATCTTACGCCGCATGTCCTGTGGACCTGGTAAAGGGAAAAACGCCGCATAGACACTAAAGTTTGAAAAATTCTCCTTGCAGCAGTCGACCTTGGTACAAACTCTGTTTAAAAATTTCCAGGACATGCACCAAGTGAAAGTCTCTCCGATGACTTCATGTTAAAAGCTTTTTTACAAAAAAAGACAACTGCCTTCAAAAACCAAAAAGTGATAAATAACTTTAGCACAGAACAAACATGACTTTAGTTTCGGAAGTTGGTGGCTTTGTTTTGTTTGTTGTTTTGTATTGACAATTTTTAGTTGGTTGTCTTTTTTGTGAAAAAGCTTTTTATTTTTCGCTTTTTAATACCTCCTTATCATCCAAATCCATTAAGAAACGGCCACACACTCAAAACAGAGATTGAAAGTAGGTGCAATATTGGAGAAACTTAAAACAACATCATCTGTGTATATTTTTTTGCTTTCGGTCGGTTTTTTCCAAGAGCTGAGTCAATTTTGATAAAATTTATACGGGACCATCTGTGAAGTCTACCCTTTTAAACAAAGATAGAATTTTCCAATTCGATCCAGACGTTTTCAAATAATCGGTGAACATACATAAAAAAAAAACAAGATTCCGATGAATTGAGAACCTCCTCCTTTTTTGAAGTCAGTTAAAAAGACTGCTAGTACCTAGAGACAGAGCTACTATAGACCAATGTCCCGTATGCTCGTGAACAAGTGACGGTGCTCCGGAGCGGAAGCCACAGCCGGTGGTGCACGCCATTCTGTTCTCTGTCATCTTCGTCGTGTTCTGAAAACAAAAAAGGGAGATCCATTTAAGGGAGATCGATGGGTTACAAAATCTGGGGTATTAACCACCAGGGTTATCGTGTTACCCAGCAACTAAGTTGCGGATTCCTGATCAGCTCCATGAAAAAACACTGGTCATCCTCATCTCAAACTTTAGACGCACACTGCTGTGCATTGGTCTCCCCCAAAGGGTGTCAAATCGTGATGCCTTGCCGATGCATGTTATCGATCGTAGTTGGTGTTATGGTACTCAAAGGGACGCTGCTGCATATCCTCTGGTCAATATCCCTCATCTGTTATCGCGGAGCCACGTGTGCGTACGCTTGTCAACACAGCTCACACACACAACACTGCACAGCTTTAATTTGTGTGGCAGTGATGCGACAGTCGTTGGTCTCGTCGATGGAGACTCTGAATATTGATAAGAGTCTATTTTACTAAAGCGGCAAAAAATCCTCAAAAAAAAAAGATTAAGGTCATGAGGATGACCAATCTCAACAGACTGTACGCGTTCACGTGCATGACGCGTTGATCAGCACCATTAAGCTCAACCATTTTGAAGGGCCGCCGCCGCTTGCCGTTTGGTGCCGGTCACGAATAGCACCACCCCATTTCTAGCCGTGGGTGTCGTAGAAGGCGGATATTGACCAGAGAATAGGTAGCAGCGTCCTTCTGAGTATCATAACACTTAGTACTGCGATCGCCAACATGCATCGGCCAAGCATGGTGATTACGGCTGAACCCCTCCTTGGGGAGAGCTATGCCCAGCAGTGGACGTCTGGAGGTTGACATGATGATGATGATGATGATTTTGAAGGGAACTGAATAATCCAACCCACGTACCACCATCAGCGAGACATTTGAGTGAGCATGACAATGCTCTTAACTGCCATAATAATATGGTATATGAGCATATGCTCATTTATGTCAAACAATCAATAATAAAACAAAAAAAAAACAACCAAAAAATAATCGAAAAAACAAACAAAAAAAAAACAATAATCGTGTAAAACGAAATATTTATGTGGATAAACACTTTTTTCGTTGTTTTTATTTTCATAATAACTTACTTAATACATTGCTCCTTGGTAGTCACATTTACAAAATTGAAATAATGCTAGTGCTACTAAATTATACACTAAGGTTTCCAATGTATCTATTTGTCAGTGTGAGTGGTTTCTAATGTATCTATTTGTCAGATGTGTGTCTATTTGTCAGTGTGAGTGGTTTCCAATGTATCTATTTGTCAGACGTGTATCTATTTAAATTGACAGTGTGAGTGGTTTCCAATGTATCTATTTGTCAGATGTGTGTCTATTTGTCAGTGTGAGTGGTTTCCAATGTATCTATTTGTCAGTGTGATATGTAAAAAAAAGCTCATCGTTACCTCGTTATCAAAGCTGTCATATAAAAAGCATAGTTCTCTTGGGAGTAGTGAGATTTTTTGCACAAGCTTATCTTCCTCTATGAAATCTCTCGGTACATCTGAAAACAATTGAGGTTTTATAGAAATACTAGCGACCTGACCCAGCTTCGCATGGGCCTATAGCCTTCCTCGGTAAATGGACTATCCAACACAAAAATATTTTTTCAATTCGAACCAGTAGATCCTGAGATTAGCGCGTTCAACCAAACAAACAAACTCTTCAGCTTTATAATATTAGTATAGATTAGTATAGATGTCCGTCCGTCCGTGTGGTGTCGGACGTAAAGAATAACACCATCCCATATCTTCCCGTGGGTGTCGTAAGAGGCGACTAAGGGACTTACTAGAGAATGGGCAGCAGCGTTCTCTGTACCTTTGTAACAACCATACTGTGATCACCAACAGGCCTGCCAAGCGTGGCGATTATAAAAACCCCCCCTTGGGAGGCCTATGTCCAGCAGTGGACGACTTTCGGCTGAAATGAGTATAGATGTAGATGATTATTTACACTGTTTTGGATCATGGCAGGATTTGTACAAAAAAATAAAGATGTTTAGAAAAGTTGAAATTCTATTTCTTATACTTTTGGATAGATAAAGAAAAGAGTATCTTGATTCATTTATATGGCAATATTTTTCAAACCTCGCAATAAAAATTGATGTTAAAAGTGAATAGTTTAACGAAAACCTTAGATTTAATTTCAAAACAACAAGGCTGACAGTTACACTGAAATTGCATCGTTTTATGGGAAATAATGTCATAAATAATGATATTTTTATCCACACACTTGTCACATCACGTGTCTGCCAATTTGATTTTAAACACAAAATGGGCAACGAGATGAAATAAAAAAGTGCTATTTTCATTTCGAAAAATTTTAATTATGCAGGGGTTTAAAAAATGGTAAGTATTTCAATTTACTTCTGGTAATGTATTCTCCACATAGGAAAATATTTAAAACATTTTTTTTTTTCATTTACCTGGGTTGTGATTCTGTAAGACCTCATTCTAAACTTTGAATCTGAATCCGCTGTGAGTTTCCTGATTGGCATTCTAAAAGCTTGGTTGATAATTCGAATTTACACTAGCGCCACCCTTGCGAGCGTGTCAGCGAGTTGAACTAAATTGACAGGGAGATTTTGACAGATAAAGTATGAGATGACGTAAGAAGTGGCATTCTGTAAGAAAATTTCCCCGTCACATCGACGCTCACTTCGCACTCGAACCCGATTCAAAGTGTCAAATATATCAAGGTCATTTTGAACCTTATGCGAAGTGAGAGTGAATAGCGATGTGAATGCGAATGTATGGATCTCGCCATGATTCTTTAGACAATGGTTCAATGTTTTTATTACACACGCGATGTACTATCGAGGACTTTCCCGCCTGCTCAGTAAAAAAAAAACCCCTTGTCGCCTGCGAAGTCAACGGGGCGGGGTAGAGAGCGCTTCCATCTTTTGAGTGCAAGCAAAAATGAACTTAGTGGTAGTCAGGCGGGTGTGTCCACGATAGTACGTACGGTCACCAAAGGAGATAAGTATCCATGTCGCCGGAAACAGTTGAAGTTTACTTAGAAACCGATAGGTTTTTATGAACAAAATAAAATACAATTTATAGAGAATAAACAGTTCAATGATTTATTAAAATTTCATTTGAAAGCCCCCATTGGTTTCTAAGAAATCTTCAACTATTCCCGACGACATGGATACTTATCTCTTTTGCGTACTACGGGCAGAAATGGGGTGGTGCTATTAGCAGCCGGCACCACACGACGGTTTTGACTTACCACTGCCAAAATCGATGTGGTATAACTTCGACTTTGTCAGTCTTCCGGCGATGTCAAGCAGATAATTTTTGAATGGCAGACAAGCTGGCAACATGTAATCTGAAAAAAATCCGCGCAAATCAGACTAGCTCATTTAATTCATTGCATTTATTTGTGACTGTAGAACCCAAACTACGGTAATTTCTATAGTTTTACAGTAAGACTGCGAGTCCACCAGAGATGAGCGAGAATGCGTAGCGAGGGATGTGTTTGTTAAAAAGTACTTCATTTACCTAGCCTCGCTCAGCGCAGCTCTGGTGGAAACGGCTTAGCAGAGCGAGGTTTTTATACGTACAAATAAGGTTTTTTAAAAAAAAGACAACCGCTTTCAAAATCTAAAAAGTGATTAATAACTTTAGCACAGTACATGACTTTAGATTTGGAAGTCGGTGGCTTTGTTCTCTTTAATTGCCTTTAATTGTTTTTTGTTGTCTTTAATTGCCACCTATTGCCACAGATTGAAGAAACTAAAACGTCGTCTATGAAGATTTTATAGGGATTCGAGAAGTCGAATTGAGAACCTCCTACTTTTTTGAAGTCGGTTGAAAACAAGGTTGTGTGTGAGGAATGTGTGCAAAGAATGGACGCGAGCGAGAAACTATTAGCAGTCACTAGACGTAGTTTCTTAGAGGTAGATATGTATTGTAAGAAAAATATGGATCAGTGGACTCGCTCGCATCTAAAAAGAGCCTGCTATATATCCTTGCACCTCTCATCTGCGAACCGTTTCACAGCGTCACTACGCATCTTCGCACCGCTCAGATGCCTTGCACATCTCTGGTGGAAACACTCACATCGTTCCACAACCTCGCTAAGCATTCTCGCACCGCTCATCTACCTCGCACATTTTTGATGAAAACGCTGCCGACCTAAGATTTATCAAAACCACAAACACTTACTAGACTTGACAGACATGATGAGCTTCAAGAGCGCGATGCTGGACTTGGCTCCGAAGTGTTTGTACTCCGGATGAAGCAACACGTCGGCTATAGGCATCAGTAGAATGGCAGGCTCACACTCAGTGCCGACGGCTATGTCGTTTGTAGTAATGTGGCATTCAACTTCATCCCGCTCGTAGTCGCCAAAGACGACGTTGCCTCTGAAAAGGACTTTAAGAAATAAAACTGCAATAGGGTATTTTACCAAAACAATAATTAATTAGTCCGCCAGTTAGATTATCGAAAAATATTGGATACGTATTTTTTGTTTTATCAAATAAATAAAATTTAACGAAGATAAAACGCATCAAAGATCATATGTGGGGGTTTGTGACGTCACTTCGCCAGTAAAAGTGTACTGACATAGTGATGTCACACGAGTTTTCGACGCACTGTGTCTTCATTTTTTGTTTACGTGAAAAAAGAAAAAACACGTGTCCAATATTTTTTGGAAATCTATCTACCAATAGATTTTTTCGGTAAAATACCTTATTACATACAATAGTAAGTAACCAGTCAAAAAGATCATGGCAGTATTTGCACAAAAATTAAGATGTTTAGAGAAGTTGAAATTCTATTCTTGGGTACCTAAAAAGTATATTAACGCGTCTACAATATTTTTTAAAATATTAAAGGTAAATAGTTTAACAAAAATGTCATTATTTCAGAACGAAACGGCGACTGACAGTAACAATGGCACTGACAGCCACCGTTTCGCAGTTCTTAAACTGAATTGCATCGTATTATAGGAAATAATGATAATGATTATTAAATAATCATGACAAGTGTGTGAAACAAAATTTTTGTTTCACACACTTGTCACATCACTTAATTGTCTGCACAATTTAATAGATCCGTTAATGTCACTTGCCACTTTCTTTTTTTTATAAACACAAAATGGGCAACGAGATTAAACGAAAAAGTGTTATTTTCATTTCTTAATTATGCGGGGTTTTAAAAATATGCTAAGTGTATCAATCTACTCCTGGTAATGTATTCTCCACATTAGAAAATATTTTAAACCCTCTTAATGTTTTTTTTTTTCATACAAATCAATGTATGGATCTCGCCATGATTCTTTATTGATGAAACTTCATGTTACTGCAAAAATATAGCCGAGTAAATTAATTGGTTGTTATTTTTTTTCTGTAGGCTATTCTGTGCTACGCCTGGGCAAAGGGCAAGTATAACAACACGTCTGCAGCGCGTCCGGCATGTTTGCCGACGCGGACGTTGATAGTATTTCGGCCATCACTGCTACTGTTCTATTGATTTTAAAAGAGTGTTCATGAAGTTTCTTGCTCGTTCTTCTCCATAGAAACCTACTGTTTGGAACGAGCAGCTAGCCTCAACTTTCTGACTGACTGACTCCTTGACAATAATATCATTGTTGACAATTCAAAAGTGCCTGTAAGTGATTTATTTAAAACAAATGATTTGAGTTTGAGTTTGACTTTACTATCCCTGTCTTCGAGCGCAATTTTCTTAAAATTAATGAAATCCATTTATTACGAATCACAGTTTTCCATACGGACAACATGATAATATTTTTGATATACTTTTTTTTTCTTCATATCTTCTGCCCATTTTTAGTAACAAATACCGTGATAATGAACAAGAAATTGTTAAAAAAACCCTGCACTATGGTCGCTTTACAGGACCTATAAAGCAACTATTTCTCAGTTTTTGAGATGCAACACTTTCTAGAAGTGAACATTGCTGGTTAGACCACGAACTGCTTCTCTCATTCTTGAATATCTTCAATACTAACAGTGCGTATCCGACAGGAATCTGCGCGGCGTCTAGAGCAGTAGACAAGACAAACTGTCTGCTGATGAGGATCACTCGTGGGACCCTGAAGTAGTGGGGGGTTCCGTTCTTCACTGCAACAGATTGTCAAAAGCACGTGATGAGATTTTGAAAAAGGAATTCAGGACATAGGTACCTAGTGTTGCGTGTGTACTGTAAGGCTGCGTTTCCACCAGAGATGAGCGAGATTGCGTAGCGAGGGATGTGTTTGTTAAGAACCAATAGAATCACTTCCTTTACCTAGCCTCGCTCAGCGCAGCTCTGGTGGAGACGGCTTAGCAGAGCGAGGGATTTGTGTAAAGGATGGACTCGAGCGAGAAACTACTTTATAGCAGTCACTTGACAGAGTTTGTTAGACGTAGATGTTTATTGTACTGAAAATATAGACCAGTGGAAAAATAAAACTTTTATCCTACTAATATTATAAATGTGAAAGTTTGTGAAGATGTTTGGATGTTTGTTACTCAATCACGCGCAAACCGTTGAACAGATTTGCATGAAAATTGACATATAGATAGACCATTTCCTGGATTAACATATAGGATACTTTTTATCCCGGTAATATTTTCCCTTGGGAAAATCGTTCTTTTTACGCGGGCGAAGCCGCGGGCAGAAGCTAGTATTTAACAATTTGTGATGAAGAAATGTAGGCAGAAGACACTGAAAACCATACAGCAAGGCAGAACACCGACCGCAAGCAATCGGAGCTTTAAACTGAAAACCGCTCATCTGCGCACCGTTTCACACCGTGGCTACGAATTCTCGCACCGCTCATCTACCTCGCACATCTTTGGTGGAAACCGCTCATCTACCTCGCACATCTTTGGTAGAAACGCAGCCTAATGGTTGCATGCATATGGTTTGCTGGTCGATCGAAACCATTGGCTAAATGTTTCGTCTAAACATTCTGGATTCGTTCGAAAACCTTTTCGGATTTAGAAGCATTAGTCTTACAGTCTATATCAAGGTACTGTTTGACCTCAGAGATGGAAAAAGGAAACAGGGAAGACAACTTAAGAGCTGCGAAGATGAGCTAAAGCTTACAGCGGCCCCTTACTGGAGAAGGGTTGCCAGAGATAGAACACAATGGAAAATGTTAGAGGAGGCCTTTGCCACAAGGCACACTGAACTTAGAGATATCCTCTAAAAGAGGAAAACAAACACTTACAAACAGACAGAAGTTCAGGATAGAGGGCTTAATGATTGATTGATTGATTGTTTGACCTAGCGCCGACAGTGGCCGACGTGCTTAGCAGGTTGTAGGGTACCGTAAGGGCTCAGCAGGTTTGAGCTGTTACAGTACCTACCTAGTGTTGGCGAACACAAGTAATACAATTCGATTCCTACCGGCTACCGGAAATGACACAGTCAGTAATGTCACAGTAAAGATATCTAACAGTATTGCCACTCGTTTAAGGTCACGCGCTTAAGTACCTACGGCTCGCCTTCGTTCGTACGTCCAAAATCCGGTCGGGTTGCATTTATTTTTTCTTTGTTGATTCTTTTTTTTATAATAGAGAGTTCTTTGTGTAATGTTAAGAAGAAAGTTTTTTAATAGTACGTAATTATAAGTAGGTAGGTACCTATTGATTTGGTTAGATATTTTACTTACTAATTATTTTTCAAAATATACACACAATAACCAGCCAACTTTTCAAGAATTTATTATCCATTAATTTGGTCTGTATCTTTTTTATATAATTTTTTTTAAATCAGATTCTGTCTAATCTAAATCGAAGTACACACAACTGCAAAATTTCGTTTAGTCCACTCTCGACCCCTCGACCCCCAATAATGAATATGTCCACTGGACCCCTAACTATAGTTTATTCTCGACCCTTAAAATCACAAATGCCTTACTTTAATATAGGTACCCCATATTAAAATAAGGCATTTGTGATTTTGAATAAATATATATTTTTTTAAATGTAAAAACTGTTGTTTATTCACCTATTCTTTTGTGTAATCATTTCATAACATAGACAGCCCTAGCGTTGCGTAATTTGACGCAGGTAATCGCCCGACACCACGTCAGACAACGTAGTAGATACTCTCGAGCGTGTGCGTAAGGTACATTTTAGCGCGCACGAACGGCTGTAATATTTTTGTAGGCAGTTAAAGCGTTAGGTATCTATCTTTTTCTATGGAGTGAACTACCTGTTCCAAAGGAACTATTAGTTCATCTGTGGTAATGTGTGCACGATACACGACGCCGACTTTACGTGTGAAATAGGATATAGTTATAGTTGATAAGGTTTTAATACGTATGACGCAAAGTATTGCGCGCCTTGATTTATAGGTCAGTGCAACTTTATGTCAAGATGGTTTCCTCTTAATTTCCTTACCATGAATGTACTGTAGGGCCCCCAGCCATGTGAACTGCAGTTCGTTTATCGGTCCCTCATCAGGACTGAACCCTGGGTCGTCGTGGCAGTCGAAGAACTGACACTTGATGATCACCACACCTGATGAAGCAAGACGATTAAAGAACAAGTTACGTTGACATCTATTGTTCCACATGCGAATTACAACTGACAGATCCTACAACGCGCGGTAACAAAGTTCTTTCCGACATTAGAAAGAAAGAATGATAGAAAAAGCATTTATTGGCCCGCACAGGACAAAACACACAAATAATAACAAGGTTGAAGAAAAAAAAACCGGACAAGTGCGAAGCGGACTCGCCCACCGAGGGTTCCGTACATATTTGTAGGTACATATCCATACTTCTATACTAATCCATACCTACTATCCATACTTGAATCTACTTAATATTATAAATGCGTTTTTTGCGACATAAACGGCCGTATCTTTTTTTCACGTTAACATAGAGGGTTGATTTTTTTTACAGCATCAAGGGACCGTAGACTTGTGTATACGGTTTAAATTTCAAGTCGATACCTCCACGCGTTTCCGAGATAAAGGGTCTTGACAGACACAACAAAGTGATCCTCCCCTTATCTGTAACGAAATCTCCAGGAGATTCGCGTCAATTGTTTAACTATTGTGTCTGCTAATTGGACAGTTGAGCTCATAAGGGTTCCGTTTTTCCTTTTGAGGTACGGAACCCTAAAAAGAAGCGAAATTGCTCGAACAAGCTAATTGGTTTACAGGCAAAAATATTCATCTTTCTACTACACTCACAGTATTTTATTTTATTCCATTTTCTCATCTCGAGCACGTAGGTATCCCTGGTACCTACGCACTAAATATAAAAAAAATAAAATAAACAAATCAATTTTATTGTGAGTGTAGTAGAACGATGAATATTTTTGCTTGTAAACCAATTAGCTTGTTCGACAGTACGATGCCAAAAGGCAATGGGTACAATAGGTACACCGTGGCATTTCATTTATCCAATAACTATAAATCATTAAAAAAAAATACCTACATTTATGACCATATGAATAATTAAACTATGAAAATATCATTTAATGATAATGACGCGTATAACGTAGTTTGAAACATCTTTTGTTACGAGGGCGGTTCGTGCCTTGCGTTCCAAGGGCGGCGCGGATTAAAGCGGCGACATCTTAGGGTGTTACTCGACCAATCGATCGATCGTCGCTCGACGGCATCGATCGTTGGTAGAATTTATTAGTCGACGTCGATAGAACTGCTCGATTATTATTACTGATGGATCATAGCCGGGGTTAATCGATCGACGTCGACCGGCAATCGATGGATTTGTTAGTCGATCGGTATTCGTCGATCAGTTAAAGCTACCACACCAATCGATCGACGTCGATCGATGTCGATCGATGGCATCGATCGTTCGATTGGTGTAGTAACACCCTTATTTAGAGTTCATTCACCCTAGACCAAACATGTGTTTCTTACAAACTTAATGTGGTCAGTACGTAGCAATTTGTAAGTTTTTAAAAGCCACTTAATTCAAATGACAATGCCAGATCCTGCCCCACCCATGTACAGAAAAGTAAATTAATGAAAATAATTGTACCTAATGACTAAAGAACCTTTCTATACTAAATTGTTTTTCTTTAGAACTTGCGGATTACGAAATACCTACCCACACAATACAAACTCATTTTACCTAAAATACAATTTAACCTTTATTCAATGTCATTATTGTTTTCAGATTTAACCGCCGCCGCCGCCGCCTTTGTACGTTTGTGCATGAAGTATAAATAAATAAATAAATGAACGGAAACCGCAAGTTCTACAGTCACTAAGACTAATGTTTAGTTACCTATCAGCAATAAATAAACAGTAAGATGCTACATATTGCACATGACTTTTATTGAGTGGGGCAAAGTTCTAAAGAGTTTCTGGCATTGTCCTTTTCCTTCATACTTTTGCGGGCTTAGAACCATCAGAAACATTTTTCTAATTCATCATCATCTGCCTAGCCTTTTCCCAACTATATTGGGGTCGGCTTCCAGTCTAACCGGATTCAGATGAATACCAGTGTATTGCATAGAGCGACTGCCTATCGGACCTCCACAACCCAGTTACAGGGTAACACGATACCCCTTGGTAAGACTGGTTGTCAGACTTTCTGGCTTCTGACTATACCCATAACGACTGCCAAAGATCTACAAATGACAGCCGGGACCAACGGCTTTACGTGCTTTCCGCAGCACGGTCGCACGGAGCAAACAAACACAAGCAAACGAACATTTTTCTAATTAATGTTAACAATTTTCTAATCGTGTCTAGAGACATTGTATGACGACAACCGTTGGGTAGTAGCCCACCAGACAACACCTCGTCTAGTCAGAACATCCTCCCTTTTCAATGGAGGATCCGATGAGGAACTACCCACCCTGTTCCTTATATCTCTAAAGAAACAACAGAGAAATCTTTAAGCATTTCATGCACATTATTTTACTCGTTTACACCATATAATTTAAACGAATAATTATATTAAAAAAATTGCGGACGTGAGAATAAAATTCAAGCGCCTCGCAGGTTCACATGGGTTGCGGGAACGGGATCAAAATTTCATGATTTCTTTTGGTCGCGATAACCGACATCCACGCGGGCATCAGCTAGTCTATAATAATATGTTAAATGTGGATTGGAACTATCTGTGTAACAAATTTCATTTTCATATAATTTCAAGCATGAGGGCGTAACAAATAACTATAGCATTTATATTTAACTAGCTGACCCTACAGACGTTGTCCTGTCCCTATCTACCTACCTACCTACCCTACCAATCTACCTATTTACCTACCTACCTACCCTACCCTACCTAGGTAGGTAGGTAATGCAGATACATCCAAGGAATATTAGTGTAAGTTTCAAACAAACTTTTATCCCCCCCTCCCCCTTGGAGAGGCCTATGTCCAACGGTGGACGTCTTTCGGCTGAAATGATGATGAAGATGAAGTACAGAGGTACAAAGGCGGACTTAAGAGGAAATACCACGGGCTAGAGAATTGAAAATTAGGTATTTGTAAAATCTATTGCTGTCGCGCGATGCCCGAACACGAACCGCAGAGCGCGATAGAGACAATTGCAGCTTTGACCGAAAATACCTATTAAAAGTACACAAAATCAATGATTCGTAGTCCCCAGATTTCTTCTCCAAAACTTAACCGATTTAACTGCTTTTTTCATTAAAAAATAAAGAAAGGCTTTTGCCGTGTTCCTATGTTTTCTATTTTTTATATAATCAAGTCAAATTTGTTTTCTGAATGTTTGAACACAGCGGAAAATCATGCCAATTTTTTAGGTTTTTGAATATTCATATCTCTTTTAATAATAAATTTATGAGAAAAAGGAAAACATAGGGACATGCCAATAGTAGCCATGGATATTTAAAAAAATGATAATTGATCTACTGGCATTATCCAGGGAGGAAACAGGGGACTAAGTTTGTATGGAAAAACAGCCCTTGTGTTTCCTCTTAACACCTTAGGCATTCTCTACCGACTTGATTTTGGACGTTTTAAATAAGTAGAACTGACCTTCAGATAGGCAGTTCCTATACACGTCAATATCGATCGTAATTGCGTGATTGATTTTATATTAAAATAGCTTGAGCCCTGGGGAAAAATATATGCTACTTTTTAATCCGCGACTTCGTCTGCATCTGTGATTACCGACATTCACACGGACGAAGTCGCAGACACAAACTAGTAAATAAATAAATTACTTACAAGACACACATATTAAAAACACGACAACTCTATTCCTCCACATTTCACTGTCTACCTACAACTCACACCATGCTCAATGTTGTCACTTACAAACAACAGAATGAAGACGTAAATGACACACTTTTGAAGATCAAAGAACACAATGTTTACCATTGAGATTGATGCAAAATGGCAGAAATGCGATTGTCGATACAGTGTACCAATATCTTTGGTATTTTTAGATGTAAACAAATGAAAAATCGTGTCTTTTTTGTCATTCACAAATAGAATAAAATTGATTTTTATTTTTATGACACTTATAACAATTTGACATTTAATTATTTGTCTTAATTCACAAACCAACTTATTATTTATATATTGTGTATACTAGGTTAAAAAATGCTAAATACTGAAAACATCATACATCACTTAGACAAACTTATTATTACATACTGTATGTCTATTCTGTTTCAATCTCCCTCGGTGAACACCTAGGTGAAGTGAGCTGTCATCTGTCCCGATCCCGATTATATATTATGTTGTGTGATTTACAAAGCACTACAATCGGATGACAGCTCACTTCACCTAGGTGTTCACCGAGAGAGATTGTAACAGAATAGCACTGCTGATGACCAAAACTAAACGGGGCTGCTACTAGCGCTGGACTCGACCGTAGTCTCATCGACATTGGTAGAGGAATGCATGGCCAAATTAAACTTATGGCAATAAGAATAGAGTAGAATTAAGATGGGTGCCCGGGCATGCAGGCATCACTTACATCATCACATCACTTTTATCACAATAACACAACAGCCGTATGAAATTCACGCGCGCGCACGCCTGTGACCTAAAGTGAACCAGTACAAAAAACATTTTTTCTTCGGGAAAGTTGTTTGTTATCAATATCATGAACACAATCACGTGTTTAAGTATCGTACACTAATTACCAGTCACCCTATATCATACAGTGATTCGAGAGGATGGTTTATACGTATAATTTGATCTACATTTAACCCGTGCGAAGTGTCAGATAAAGTAGATTAAAGAAAGCTTTTTACAAAAAAGACAACCGCCTTCAAAAAGTGAAAAATAACTTTAGCACAGAACACACATTTACTTTAGTTTCGAAATTCAGTGGCTTTGTTCTGTTTGTTGTTTTGTATTGCCACCGACTTCCGAAACTAAAGTAAATGTGTGTTCTGTGCTAAAGTTATTTTTCACTTTTTGAAGGCGGTTGTCTTTTTTGTAAAAAGCTTTTTATTTTCCGCATTTTAGTACCTCCTTCTCATTCAAATCTATTAAGAAGAGATTGAAAGTTAACTACTACAAAGATTGATGAAACTAAAACGTCGTCTATGTAAAATTTTTGGGTATTTGTTGATTTTTCAAAAAGTGCTGAATCAATTTCGATAAAATTTATATCGGACCACCCCTGAAGCATACCCTATCTATAAAAAAAAGAATTTTCAAAATCGGTTTACGTTTGCCTGAGAAATCGCGTAACATATCGCGCATATACTTAATGCAAATTTAAGACTTATACGGTTTTCTCATGGACGCCATGGTCAGAACTGGACCAAATTAAAATGGGACCACACGGGAAGCACCAGCTTCCAAATAAAAAAAGAATCATCAAAATCGGTTCACCCAGTCCCGAGAAATCAAGTAACAAACACAAAAAAAAAAAAAATAATAATAATAAAAAAAAAAATACAGACGAATTGATAACCTCCTCCTTTTTTGAAGTCGGTTGAAAATGCTAAATACTGAAAACATCATAGGTACATCACGACAAACTTATGATTAGGTACATATTTATTGGTACGGCATATTTATGAAAAGTGGCTTTCAACTTTCGTAAACCATCAAAGTGAATATTGATTTGGTCACTGCAATTATGTATGACCTTGCATAATCTCACATAAACAGAATTAGCGCCTAGTACCGTTTTCTCAGCGGTGCAGTGGGCAGAGTGGTGTTATTGAATTGCGAGGAATTTTTGAGAGTACACGGAAACCGAAATTGTACAATATCTGTGTGCAGTAAACTTTATGTGTCAGAACTATACAACAAGGCATAAAAAAATTCTCCGCATGTTGCATTGCCACGTTGCCTCTGACCAAGGTAAAATGGTCACCAATTTTTTATTTTTTTACTTCATAGTATTATATATATATGGCAAAGTCATAGTCAAATCATTTATTTCAATTATACCAATAAAAGGTACTTACTAATAAAAGTAATGTAGTTGCTCCTTCCAAAAGTTACTTTCGTATGGATAAGAATAAGCAAGAAACTGTATACTTCCTCTTTTAAAATAATCTTTTTCAATATTTTGCATTTACAGGAATACTAGCAAAAATGCCGTGTAGCCACCCCATTTCTACCCGTGAGTGTCGTAGAAAGCGACAGAGGTACATTGACCAGAGGATGAAGCACGAAGCAGCGTCCTTTTGAGTATCGTAACACCTACTGCTATCGCCAACATGCATCGACCAAGTATGGCGATTACGGCTGAGCCCCCTGAGGAGACCTATGCCCAGCAGTGGGCGTGTTGATGAAGCAAAAATGAGGGTCTCCGTTTACCAATGGAGGCTGGAGAAAGCGTGATATACCTAAGTTTTGGTTTTACACAAAAAATAGGAAGCACAATTTGTTACGGGGTTGGAAAGACTCGGATTTTGGCAATAAAAAGATAATTATGTCCTCTCTGTACAGACAACTGTACAGGTTTATTTTTATTTTATATACATAATTATTGTCGCGGCGCGCGTCAGCACTTTTATACGGTATTTAAACTGTAACTTTAGCATTATGTATCACTGCATTTTATCACTTGTATCAATAAGGTATAAGGTATAATAGCATCACAGATCTGACTGAATCAGCTGATCTCTTTTTTTGCGATTTCTACGTTAAACCTTTAGTAATAGTTATTACAGTTCAGAATTCAATGACCCCTTTCACGTTTATTTTAAACAAAAAAAAATAGCTTGTATTTAAATACTTATGGACAAAATCTCTCCATCTCTGACTCAATGTTCATTTGGTCAAAATCAATAGAATAACCACAAATAAGAGATACAAATTAAGTTTAGACCACAAGTGCAAATCGAAATCTAGATTTATGTTCCCACTTGAGAATCGAATCCATGACCCTTTCGTGTGTGGTTTAACTTAAAGATTGCCTGGTCATCATTGTGAATGATTGGCATTTGTTAGGTGTTTCATTATCCTCAACAAATTATCGGCAAAATTCTTACATTGCGCGTGAAAGTAGAAATTTTAAATAAGTTATAATAATAATAATAATAATAATATGTGGGGACATTTTCACACACGGCCATCTACTTGGTTTCCGCCCGTAAATGTAGCTGAAGCCAGCCATAGAGCTGAGAATATTTAACTCAACTGAAAATAATAATAATATGTGGGGACATTTTCACACACGGCCATCTGGCCCCAAACTAGGGAGACCCTGTACTATGGGTGTCAGACAGCTGATATACATACACAAATACATTTTTTTTTTGTAAATACATACATATATAGATAAACAACACCCAGACACAAAGCAAACACAAGTGCTCATCACACCAATGTTTACCCTGGGCGGCAATCGACAACACGCTGCGCAGCAGTCGATCGCTCAGCCACTGCGCCAACCGTGATACCATTTCTAACCAAAACGCTTAATCCAAAACGTTTCATTTAGTTCTGTGTTATTTAGTTGAACCATGTCAACTTTTAAATACTCACAGCTGGGCATAGGTCTCCCCCAAGCGAGGGTTCAGTCGTAATCGCCATGCTTGGCCAATGCATGTTGGCGATCGCAGGTGTTATGGTACTCAGATTACGCTGCTGCCTATCCTCTGGTCAATATCCCTCTGTCGCCTTCTACGACACCCACGGGTAGAAATGGGGTGGTGTTATTCGCGGCTCATTATATTCACAACAAAATATTATTATAAATAGTGTGACAAAATACAGCAATACATATGCCAACAGGTTCTCTCCCGTAAAACCTATAGCACACTAACCTGCGATTATCGCGACAATGCGACGTAATATAACGCGTCATTACGCGCATGCGTTCATGTCGGCATGTGTAATGACATAATATGCGTTCATATGCAGCGCAGTCACAAAACAAAGAGGTTACAGAAGTACCGATTCCGCCATCCTCAAAAATAATTACCTAAAGTTACCAGACTCACTAGGGTTGATACTGTATTGACTCTCTGTTGTAGGTTTTATTTGTGACATTATGGAATTTTATTAATACTGGTTGAATAGAATAGAACAGATTTATTTATTTGTTAGACATGTGTACACAACAAGAGCATGCAAGGTATTATGTCAGTTCATTCATTAAAGTCCAGTCATGTTTAGCCGTAAGTAACGACGTACAAATATTCAAAAGAAACATTCCATTTTACATCAAATACTGAAACATTAAAATTACTAATTAAAATTAAAACATTCATAAATATGTTTAAATGTCAAGGATTTAAATATACCAAGAATTATAATGTCAAACAATACAAATTAGAACAAATTATAAATTATATTAAAATGTCAAGATTCAAAATATGTCAAAAACTCTTTGCAAATTGTTTTTAACAAAATTTTCCTGTTTGTCATGAAATGCCAATTTTTATTCATTTTGACAACACGTGTCGCTAGTCGACATGAAAGTCTGCTTGAAACTGTCTGTCAGTTTGTTCTGAGTGGTTTCTCTGCTCGGGCGCGTCGCAGCCTTACGTACTTTGTGGCGCGGTCCAATCGGCGCCGACGCAGCCATCTGTTGCTACCTAGAGGTTTGAAGGACATTGTTTTGGAGGAGGCTTTTAGAACCATTATTTTTTTTATTTTTTTTTTGAACCATTTGCATGGGGGTTCATCCGTAACCTCCATGTTTGACCTATGCATGTTGGCGATCGCAGTAGGTGTTATGGTACTCAAAATGACGCTGCTGCCCATCCTCTGGTCAATATCCCTCTGTCGCCTTCTACAACACCCCACAGAAATGGGAAGGCAGAAGAACATAAGTTTATAATAATCATCATCGTCTGCCTAGCCTTTTTCCAACTGTATTGGGGTCGGCTTCCAGTCTAACCAGATGCAGCTGAATACCAGTGTTTTACATGGAGCGACTGCCTGTCTGATTTCCAGAACCTAGTTACTGGGTATTTGGGTAACACCATACATACCCCTTGGTAAGACTGGTTGTCGCAAAACTTTTTGCAGTGTAGTGCGATTTTGATGATTCTTTTTTTAATAGACAGCAGTGTATAGCTCGAAGTTGCTCCCATATTTTGATGAAAATATTCCACCTTTAAGGTTTGAAAATTAAGGGATGACATAATTTGTTTCGTGTTACCGTTTCTTTATTAATTTTGGTTATAAGAAGTAGGCACAAAAAAGCGAAAAAAAAACAGTTTTTGAAAGCGGTTGTCTTTATTCTAAAAAAAAGTTTTAGTTAGCCTATCACGCCGGCGCCGCCTAAAATGGTGCCCATATTATATTCTTAAATCCTGTCCTCTCATTGGCTATGCCCAGCACACCTTTGATTAGCCCTGTAAGTGCAGACAATGTATTAGCACACCTCACAAATTGTCTACATCCTGCATTAAGGCGATGCGCGAATTTTAATAGCGAAGTTATATTACTTTGTGATATTTTGTATGATGGATATGCATCGTTGACGAATTATTATTACAGTTTGTGAACAATTAATTTGTATGTATGTATTAGTTTTCATCATCATTTACGTTACAATCAAAATTCTTAACCGGTTAAAACTAGTTTTGACTGGCTTCAGTCAATCCCCTATTAAGATATACGCATTTTAAGTATTAACCTCATCAAAAGGACTACCTACATTGTTTGATTAGTGTAGTGAAAAAAAAAAGAAAAAAAAGAAAGTAGTTTTGACCGGTTAAGAGTTTTGTCTATAACAAATTCACCTGTCTGTCACCACTTTATTTTATTTTACTTGCTCCTAGTTGATGTAAAAATTGTCATTATATAATACATGTAGGTATAATACTGCTGTGTCAAGAAAGTACCGGAAATTATTCAATAAAAAACAAAATATGTATTAAATATCTAAATGACAATGCCAGATCCTGCCCCACCCATGTACAGAAAAAGTAACACATGTACAGAAAAAGTAAATAAATGAAAATAATTGTAATGAATATAGAACCTTTCTATACTAAATTGTTTTTCTTTAGAACTTGCGGATTACGAAATACCTACCTACAAAATACAAACTCATTTTACCTAAAATAAAATTTAACCTATAATCAATGTCATTATTGTTTTTAGATTTAAACAGAAACCGCAAGTTCTACAGTCACTAAGACTATTGTTTAGTTATCAGCAATAAATAAACAGTAAGATGCTACATAATTGCACATGACTTTTATTGAGTGGGGCAAAGTTCTATAGAGTTTCTGGCATTGTCCTGTAGTGTATCGCCTTCAAAGTAGGTCCCTTCCGTAATAATACACTAACACCAACGAATAACCCAATAATCAAAACATTTTAAGACGTATTATGTATTTGGAATCGACTTCCAATTGATATCCCATAACTGTAGGATATTAATGTGAACATGTCAAAGAATAAACTGGTATAATATTATGAATTATTTATCAATTTATTTATGTTCTTCGTTTTCTACGTTACTTAAAACAACACCGACAAAGTCACGATTAACAATGTGGCATTTTCTTAGCTTTCAATACGTATGATTGGTGTGAAAAAATTATTAACTTACTTTACTATTATTAAACTTAGATATCAGTGGCGTGCCTTCCATTAAAGCCGAAAAGCCCGGCTTGCTATCAATAACGGAAAACGATTAAAAACAAAACGAAAATAAAAAGCACAAAAAGAAAATACAGAATATTCAATATAGAATTTGAAAATTTATCGGATTTTTATTTTTACATCTGTCGGGCTTGCCCTAAATTTGACCCCTAGGCACGCTACTGTTAGATATACACATTGAGAATCTAGTGTTTTGTGTGAGAAGCTTTCCATCATAGGGCCATGGAGGTCTAGAGCGGGCCCATTCCGCAATTAAAGAAAATTAATAAGTCAAAAGCCAGTTAATTCTTTGACATGGTCAAACATCAGACACCTTGTTGTTAAAATAATATTACATTTATTATATTTACTAGGATATTTCAAATTCAAATTCAAATACTTTATTTCAGATAAAATAAATTCAATAAATTATCCATATTTGGGTTACACAATTAATACGTGTACGATATACGTGTTGAAATATTAGTTTTTGTTCATACTATTCACCAACATTGTCCGTGTGGTGTCGGACGTAAAGAATAGCACCATCCCATATCTTCCCGTGGGTGTCGTAAGAGGCCACTAAGGGACTCACCAGAGAATGGGCAGCAGCGTTCTCTGTGCTTTTGTAACAACCATACTGCGATCGCCAACCCGCCTGCCAAGCGTGGCGATTATGGCAAAACCCCCCCTTGGGGAGGCTTATGTCCAGCAGTGGACATAAGGTTATCTTTCGGTTAAAATGATGATCATGATTCACCAACAAATCCTTTCTTGATAGGTATCTGATTTTAACCATTATGCACCTGCCGTGCTATCTCTTCATCACCCTTAGTTGACTGGTAGAGAATGGCATTGAGTCCACGTTAGCATCTTTGTGCATGAAATCTATAATCTATATAATAAAAATGAATCGTTGTTCGTTAGTCTCGCTAAAACTCGAGAACGGCTGAACCGATTTGGCTAATTTTGGTCTTGAAATATTTGTGGAAGTCCAGGGAAGGTTTATACGGTAAGCACATTGGGACATAGGGACAGGACAACGTCTGTCGGGTCAGCTAATAAATAAATAAATAATCTTAATTTAATGAGCATAATGAGAGTAATCAGTCCACCTTGAAACAATGACGACATAATATTTATTTAATATCACAAACGTAATACATAGAACGGTCATAGGGGTATCAACATAAGAATTTAGTGCAAAAACGATTGCGTCAGAAACAATTGTCTATGGACTATATAAAGGACAATTTCCTAGTTTTTTCCACAGTATTATTGTAATATTGTTGTGTAATAACGTTATTATTATGGGAGTGTTAGGTTTTATTATCGTCGCTTTGGTTGGAATTAGCTTTTCTGTCGGTAAGGACTTTCCTTTAATGTTTCTTCATGTATACTTTGTCTTTCTTAAGATTCATTTATTTCAATTAGACCATTAAAAAGGCACTTTTGAACGTCATAATAAAAAAAATTAAAGTTGATTCTAGTTGCCCATTCCAAAAGGTAGTTTCGTATGGAGAAGAATGGGCAAGAAACTCCATACTTACTCTTTTAAAAATAAATGTGTACAATATTTTGCATTTACAGTTTACAGTTATATAACTATACGTGAATACGATGGACCTTGCATAAAAACACTATATTGAAGTATGTACAAAGTATTACAAGATAAAGAATGACAGCTAAGTTGTATACATAGATACATAGTGTTCACATATTATTATTTACAATTATTGTAAAAGTAGACAACCACTCCATACATTTCCACAAACTATGAACCTATGAACCAGTGTGTGACCCAAAGCAAGAATTAAATATAATGTATATACTAAGTATAAATTAAGTAGTTTTAAGACTGATATTAATTACATAATTTCTTGATCTTCAATTCAAGTCATCATCATCATCTTCTTGCCCATAACCCTCGTTACTTGGTATGTTAAAAAATCAAATCTAGTCATCAAAATAATCTATTTATATAAAAATGAATCCCTATTTCCCTTGGTCACGGCATCACGTGTGAACGGCTGGATCAATTTCGTTAATTCTTTTCTCACATTTGTTCTTGCCAAGAGCAAGTACAGACAGCGTCATCAATTGCTTACCCCCTATCCGAAGATTTAATGCGTGGGGAGTACGCAGTTGATGATGCTGTCTGTACCAATGTGAGGTTTTGAATTTGCTATTGGAAACCTACCACTTCGTGCATGTTGAGGTGGACGCCTTAACTATCTGGACCATCACGAACCAGAAAAGTAATTATCAAAAATTTCTCTTCTTATCGAAATTATTTTTGACAGATCGGGGACTTTTCTTCAGAAAATGCTTTTCATAATAATTTCATTTATTTCGAACAGAATCCATATAAGTGTTAGTAACAATTTCCTTGAAATCTATGTTAGTAGGTACGGTCGAACAAGTTATCCTGGTTTACAGGCAAATTTTAAATATTCATCTTTCTACAATAACAATATTTTATTTATTTGCTTTATATTGAGCAATATTGTATAATGGCAAAATTGACATAAGGATTCACTATATTCGACTTTCCAGTCGTTCAAATTCGGTGGCAATACAAAACAACACACAGAACAAAGCAATACTTTCGAAAAAATCAATCAATCAGTCAATCAATGTCAATGTGACACACACGTGTGCGTGCGTGTGTATGTGTGTGTGTGGTGTGTGTGTGTGTGTGTGGGTGTGTTCTGTGCTAAAGTTATTTTCCCCTTTTTAGTTTTTGAAGGCGGTTGTCTTTTTTTTAAAAAGCTTTTTTAAGAGACATACCCACAGTTTTCGGTTCAGATCAATAAAAGTAGTCTCTTTCCTTACATTGTTAAATAATGATTCCAAAAATTACAATATCATTGATACTACTTAATAGCTACACGTTATACGAATTAATACACAAATTAATAGCAGTAGCAGTTAGTAGGTTTTGTATAATCTGTATAATCAACGTTTGGTACTGGATCACCTCTGGTAGGTTTTGTATAATCAACGTTTAAATCACCTCTGTTAGGTTTTGTATAATCAACGTTTGGCACTAAATCACCTCTGGTAGGTTCTGTATAATCAACGTTTAATTTGAAATCACCTCTGGTAGGTTCTGTATAATCAACGTTTAATTTGAAATCACCTCTGGTAGGTTTTGTATAATCAACGTTTGGTACTAATTTATCAAAATCACCTTGGTAGGTTCTGTATAATTGGTGTTTAGTATTGGATCACCTATTTCGATGTTTGGTGCTGGATCACCCATGGTAGGTTTTTGGTTGTGCTGGGTCCTCTATGACTGAAGCTTAGTGATGGATCATCGTTATTTAGTACTGGATCACTGTTGTTAGGTGTCGGATTTACGTTGTTAGGTGTCGGATTTACGTTGTTAGATGCTGAATAACTTGGATAACCGTTGTTAGGTACTGGATAGCCGCTATACGGTACTGGATAACCGCTATACGGTACTGGAAAGACGCTATACGGTACTGGATAACCGCTATACGGTACTGGGTAGCCAGTATACGATATTGAATAGCCGCTATACGATACTGGATTGCCTCTATACGGTAGTGGATACCCGCTAAAAGGTAGTGGATAGCTGCTATAAGGTAGAGGATAACCGCTGCTAGGTACTCGATAACCGTTGATAGGTGGAATATAACCGTTGTTTAGAACTGTATCACCTCTGGTAGGTTCTGTATAAGCGGTATTTGGTACTGGACTACCTGTGGTAGGTTCTGTATGATCGGTATTTGGTACTGGACTACCTGTGGTAGGTTCTGTATGATCGGTGTTAGGTACTAGACTACCTGTGGTAGGCTCTGTATAATTGGTGTTTGAAACTGGATCACCTCTCTCTGGTAGGTTCTGTATAACCAGTGTTTAATACTGGACTACCTGTGGTAGATTCTGTATGATCGGTGTTGGGTACTGGACTACCTGTGGTAGATTCTGTATAATTTGTGTTTGGTACTGGATCACCTCTGGCAGCTTCTCTATAACCTATGTCTGGCACTGGACCTTGGTATCTTGAATAAGGGTAATATCTGGGTGTGACAGGGTTGACCGGTTTAGCGGTCAAACCAGAACAGTTAGACGTATTAGACGTATTATTGGCAGGTTCTCTATTATCTATTTTTGGCACTGGATAAGCTCTGGCAGGTTCTCTATCATCTATGTTTGGCACTGAATAAGCTCTGGCAAGTTCTCTATCTATGTTTGGCACTGGATAAGCTTTGGCAAGTTCTCTATCATCTATGTTTGGCACTGGACCTTGGTATCTTGAATAAGGGTAATATCTGGACTTGGTCTTGACTGTATCTGTATTTTTTGCAAGGGTGTGTTGGACTCAAAAGCAACGGTTTGACCGCTATGATCAGAAGGGAGATAATTTACAATAGCTTTATCTAAATAGTCGCAGCTACAAAAAACATTATCAATACAAGTAGCAGTGGTTGCAGTTATTCGTGTTGGTTCTAAGAACACATTTGACAAATTAAAGGATTTAAAGAGGCTTAATAATCTACTGCTATTTGCGTTATTTTCTAAAATATTAATGTCTCCACAAATTATTATTGATTTATTACCAGTTGCAAGTTTAGTCAGAACATCCTCCATTATAGACTCAAATATAGAGTAGGTTTGATAATTCGGGGGTCTGTAAACGCAACACTATGACATGCCCTATCTAGCTCAACACAGGACAGTTCAATAATATGTTCAACCGAGAGTTCAACTATGTCTTTGCGAGACTTAGATTTAATATTACTTTTTAATATAATTAGTGAACCACCACGCAGCATCGATTTCCGATTGAAACAACTGCTCACAGTATAATTTTCATAGTTAATTAACATATATGATTTCAACCAATGTTCAGTTATACAAATAATGTCGAACATTGTCTTCTCCAAAAACAATTCAATTTCCAATTGCTTGGAAGAAAATCCTTGAATATTTTGATGGAATAATTTCAAAGAATGTAGCTTAGCCCTTTTTTTTAAACTTGCTGATTGATTGCTAGAAGATACCTTGTTATTGATAAGTTGCATTAAATTGATACTGGTACCTTCTGTTGTCTTACTTACTAGTTTAAACAATTTGCGCTTACCACCTTAATATTAGTATTATTACTAACTATTGTGGAGCTAATTACGGAACACTTCGACATATTAATTATGTCCGAGCGAATACCTACAACGCGCTTCGTGCTGAAACGCCGAAACAAATAAAAATATAAATTCAAAAGCGAATACAATCACGAGATTGTAGGTATTTGCTTTTTTGGCTTCAATCTTAGTGTTCAAAGTCAAAGTCAAATCATTTATTTCAATTAGACCATTATAAGGCACATTTGAACGTCAAATGAGATTTTTTTTTATTCTAATTGCCCATTCCAAAAGGTAGTTTTGTATGGAGCAGAATGGGCAAGAAACTCCATGTTCCGCGTGGTCTTTCTGCCTATTCTACATATACGAAGGAGCACAGCATTATAACACTTTGCCTCAAAATGTGAAAGATCAAAAATCCTCGTGTACTCGTACGCTTTCAAAAAATATAGTTTATTTTAGATCTGTAAATTATCTTCCAGCACTGTATCTACCTAACCTATTTTTTTATTATGTAGCCGTTACATCGCCAAATGTTAAAAATGAGAAATAAGTTTTCAGATATAGGTGAATGTACTTCTTTTTGAGAAATAAAGTTCTTAAACCTTATAAAGTCAATCATTAATTGATCCACATAACTTTTTTTCAAACAACAATCGGAATTAAAACCAGTCCCTAATCTTGCAACTCCTTTAAGGTTAATTCATCCTTTTATTCAAAACTGACCCGACAGATGTTGTCCTGTCCCTATTTATCTACCCTACAAAAACTACCCACCCTACCCTACCTACCTACCCTACCTACCTACCTACCCTACCTACCTAAAATTTTCTTTAATACAAACCTTCTCCTGACATTAACGAACACAAAAAACATCAAACATCAATCGGTCCAATCGTTCGAAAGTTATGCGCTTACATACATTTCGGCGATTTATTTAATATACTACATAGAAGATATACGTTAGGGTGTTACTGCACAAATCGATCGATCGTCGATCGATGCCATCAATCGACATCGATCAACGTTGATCGATTGGTGTAGTAGCTTTGGCTGATCGACGGATACTGTTCCAATCGATCGATTGCCGGTCGATGGCATCGGTCGACGTCGATCGATTAACCCCAGCAATAATCCATCAGTAATAATAATAAAGCAGCTCGATCGACGTCGACTAATAAATTCTACCATCGATCGATGCCGTCGATCGACGATCGATCGATTGGTCTGGTAGAAACTATCGATCGACGTCGATTAATCCATTCTACCATCGCTCGATGTCGTCGATCGACGATCGATCGATTGGTCTGGTAACACCCTTAGGTACATAATTAATTATGCTACGAGTATATTAACTTTTTGACCGCCACATCGAAATAGCCAAAACGTTTCCTCGGTGGTCGCCGTGGTCGGTGCAAAGCTAGGAAGTAGTACGAATTACTCCATAAAGTAGAGAGTTTTGAGGCAACCGGATGCAAGTGCAACTCAATACCAGTTTTATACATGGAGCAACTGCCTATCGGACCTCCACAACCAAGTTACTGGGTAACACGATACCCCTTGGTAAGACTGGTTGTCAGACTTTCTGGCTTCTGACTACCCAAAACGACTGCCAAAGATCTACGAATGTCATTCGTAGATCTTTGGCAGTCGTTAGCCGGGATCAACGGCTTTACGTTATCTCCGAGGCACGGAGGGAACTCGGTTTGAGATGGATGGTCACCCATCCACAGACCGACGCGGCAAGCGTAGCTTAACCTTTGACCGATTGATGTGTACAATGATGATCTTTGATATGATATGAAGTGATTAGCTTAATCTGTCGAGCCGTTCTCAAGTAATGATCTTACAAAAAAAGACAACCGCCTTCAAAAACTAAAAAGTGAAAAATAACTTTAGCACAGAACTGACAGAACACACATTGACTTTAGTTTCGAAATTCAGTGGCTTTGTTCTGTTTATTGTTTTGTATTGCCACCGACTTCCGAAACTAAAGTCAATGTGTGTTCTGTGCTAAAGTTACTTTTCACTTTTTAGTTTTTGAAGGCGGTTGTCTTTTTTGTAAAAAGCTTTTTATTTTCCGCTTTTTTGTACCTCCTCATCCAAATCTATTAAAAAGAGATTGAAAGTTAACTACTACAAAGATTGATGAAACTAAAACGTCGTCTAAGAAATTTTTTTGGGTAATTGTTGATTTTTCAAAAAGTGCTAAATCAATTTCGATAAAATTTATATGGGACCACCCCTGAAGCATACCCTATCCATAAAAAAAATAATTTTCAAAATCGGTTTACGTTCGCCGGAGAAATCGCGTAGCAAATCGCGCACATACTTAATACAAATTGACGACTATTTTATTTTTTGGATTTCTCATGGATGCCATTGTCAGAACTGGACCAAATTAAAATGGGACCACACGGGAACCACTAGCTTTCAAATAAAAAAGAATCATCAAAATCGGTTCACCCAGTCCAAAGAAATCAGGTAGCAAACATAAAAATAAAAAAAATAAAAAAATACAGACGAATTGATAACCTCCTCCTTTTTTTTGAAGTCGGTTGATAAATGATACAATAGATTTGTATCGATTAAGAATTCCAAGGAATAGTAACATTTTTTCCTGGTTCACGCTGCAATGCAAAGTTCGATAAACTTCGTATTTTTACCCCGACTTCTAAATACGTACGTCAGTAGACTCGTTAATTATACAGATAATTAACGAGGTGTGATTAATAATCTGTTACAACTAGGTCAAACATGTATGCTTATTTATTTTTTTATCTGCTTTTACTGTCCCACTGTTGGGACAAAAAGACTTTTACTCTTGTTACGCTTATTAAAAAAATATCTTCATCTCATTTAAACATCTGCAATGCACAAAACTTTGTATGACACGAAACACTAAAAACTGATTCTATAATAACCTTCAATTGAACTGACCTCAATTTCCGAGTCACCCACGTCATATCTTAATAGTTTACCTTTATGACCATTTCCATAAAGTTCAAAATCGTTTGTAACCGTTGTATTGATTGCATGCAGTCTACGCACAGTGAATTATCAACCACCTGTGACGTCAGAGTCTATTTTTATCTTTTCAGTTAACTTTGTAGGTTGCAAGTCATAATTTCAAACTGTTTAGACATGTCAGGATGGCCGAGCGGTCTAAGGCGCTGCGTTCAGGTCGCAGTCCACTTCTGTGGGCGTGGGTTCGAATCCCACTTCTGACAAATACTTTTTGCTTTTCCTATTTTTAATAGTATTGAGACTTCTTACAAAAAAAATGGAACAGATTTTATTCAAAACCATAACTAATTTAATTCTTTTAAGATTAATAACTTAATTTTCTGTTCCAGTATCATCAGAACTTTTCGCTTCCTCAATCCCTGAGGCTCGCGAGGATTGGGAGCGTATCGTGGGAGGCATAAAGGCCCCCAATGGATCCATCCCCTACCAGGTGTCCCTACGAATATGGGGGGTGTGGCACTTCTGTGGGGCTTCCCTTGTAACGCCTAGAGTTATACTCACGGCTGCTCATTGTGTCGATAGGTAAGAAAAAAAAACATTGTTTAATTAAGGATACAAATCTAATAATGCTGAACTCTAGATATGGCAAAATTAATTGCACGATATAGTTGACACTTTTGGGTGTCCGCATTCACCTAATTCATACATTACCATAATATAATGTCAAACTCATTCGTGTGTAGGTTTGCTATGTTATAAATTGTAGGCGCTGAATAATGATCGAATTTTGCCCGCCATTTGAACTGCTTTTTCCAGTAACAGATATACCTTTTTTTTAAAATACATATCTGATTTCCGATTTCACTTACCTGAAGTTTTGAAGTATAAAGTATTTGATATTCGCTAAAACAATTACGTAAAAATAGTTCGCTTCACCTATGTTCTCTAGTGATAGCGTAGTTTTCAACGAGTAGACTAGCATGCAATACGCTAACAGATACAACTCCACTTTTCAGACTAAAACCCGAATACTTCAAGGCAGTAGTAGGAACCAACCAGCTCCGTAATGGTGGCACAGTATACGACATTCGCAAAGTGGTGATCCATGAAGATTACGACGATTATGTGATTAAAAACGATATCGCGATCCTCTTCACTGAAGAAGAGATGGACTTCGGAAGCAAAGTGGATGCTGTGGAGCTGAATGATGAGCCGGTGGAGAAGGGAGAAGAGTTGGTGTTGACTGGTTGGGGGACTACGTCGGTAAATAGGTTTTCTGTCTGTCAAAGTCATGTCTTTGTTGTCTGTTATTTGTTAATGTTTATTAACACACACGGAACACGGCAAGTCTGTGGGTCAACTTTACCAAAAGATCGCTGGAGGTCCTGCGCATCCAGTAGGTATAATGTTTTCAGAATGCTGTTGAGACTGCCCCGTTTTTGAGATGTTTGCGCCGAATCGAAATGACGACTTTAATGCGGTCATTCGAAATAAAATCGCATCCCTAATAATAAGAGTGCGGGACAGTAGCAACAGTATACTGAGGACGGTAGCGGAGAACATTTACTCTCCTATTCTGAGACGTTTTGTGGAGTTGATGAGTAAGTAAATTATTTTCCTATTGCTTTTGTGCATCATCCACATAAAGCGAACTCACTTTTAACATTACTAGGGGCATTTATGAGCTCAACTGTCAATTAGGACACACAATAGTTAAACAATGGCAAGCGACCAATATTTAGCTTCTGGACAGACGAAGGGACAGATAATAATTATATTTACTAATATGTATTATTTATAAGAAATTTACTAACACATTGGATCCTAAGTTGTCCTAAATATAGACTTTATTATTATTATTAAAGAAAGAAAAAAAGAAAAAGCATTTATTAGCCCGCCAGGATACACAAAAATAACATGGCTAAATTGTAAAATAAAATAAAAAGCTTTTTACAAAAAAGACAACCGCCTTCAAAAACTAAAAAGTGAAAAATAACTTTAGCACAGAACACACATTGACTTCAGTTTCGAAATTCAGTGGCTTTGTTCTGTTTGTTGTTTTGTATTGCCACCGACTTCCGAAACTAAAGTCAATGTGTGTTCTGTTCTAAAGTTATTTTTCACTTTTTAGTTTTTGAAGGCGGTTGTCTTTTTTGTAAAAAGCTTTTTATTTTCCGCGTTTTAGTACCTCCTTCTCATCCAAATCTATTAAGAAGAGATTGAAAGTTAACTACTACAAAGATTGATGAAACTAAATCGTCGTCTATGTAAAATTTTTGGGTATTTGTTTATTTTTCAAAAAGTGCTGAATCAATTTCGATAAAATTTATATAGGACCACCCCTAAAACATACCCTATCCATAAAAAAAAGAATTTTCAAAATCGGTTTACGTTTGCCGGAGAAATCGCGTAACAAATCGCGCACATACTTAATGCAAATTTAAGACTTATACGGTTTTCTCATGGATGCCATTGTCAGAACTGGACCAAATTGAAATGGGACCACACGGGAAGCACTAGCTTTCAAATAAAAGAATCATCAAAATCGGTTCACCCAGTCCAAAGAAATCAGGTAACAAACATAACAAAAAAAAAAAAAACAGTCGAATTGATAACCTCCTCCTTTTTTGAAGTCGGTTGAAAAATAAACGAAATTGGTCCTGTACCAGGCCAAAAGGCTCCTATCTCAGCATGGTGACAAGGCGCATTGGAGGCGCATCAACAATACATACAGCGTTGTTGATGTGCCTTAATAATAAATAAATAGTCAAATTATTTATTTCAATAATGGATTCGACCACACTTGTATAAGTGTTATCCTGGGAATTAAATCACTCATTACTCTAGAGTTGGAGAACTTTTCGTTTTACCAAATTTGAATCCCGGATTAGGTGTCTATAAATAAATGTCTTCACTACATAAACAATAAAGTCCCCCGCCGCGCTTCAAATCGTTCGTTTGGTCTAATCTCAGAAACTACTGAGCATATTTACATAAGTATGGTTTTAATAGACAGAGGAATTATTTAGTTATAGACGATAATTTATAAATACACTAGCGACCCGCCCCGGCTTCGCACGGTTGCAATGTAGTGTTACACAAAACAATATCAAAATATGATTATAAACCTTCCTCTTGGATCAGAATATGTATTGATAAAAACTATTTCAAATTGTTTGCTTAGTTTATAAGATACTCAATTCTCAGTATCTTTATTGCTTTTCCATAAGTACAAAATATGCTTAGGTGGTAGGTGATTGGTTAGGATCATTATGGACTCTGATCGGGCACAGCAATAGGGTAGAAGAGAGGAAGCTCTGTTTTAGAAAAATAATAAATTAACGTAGGAACTAAATAGTTAACTAAAAAATGATCAATTACATTATTGTTATTATTTATATTTATTTATTACGTTTTACAGATCTAACCGTACAGAAAGCGGGAGCGACTTTGTTTTATATTATGTAAAGATTCATGCGGACAAACGGGCGAGAGCTTCATAGTAAACTAACTAAGCCATTTAAGATCAGCAGTGAACTATGGCGCCTACTCAAAATCGAATAGCAACCTGTCACTTAAAATATACAACGTGTACAAAAGTAAAATATTGAAACCCAACAAAAGCCCTCTCCACAGTATCCAGGCCGCCTGCCCAATGACCTGATGCAGCTGGAGCTGAGGTCCATCACGTATGAGGAGTGCAAGGAGGCACATAAGAGCGTTAACGCCGTGTTTGAGACCCAAATTTGTGCGTTGACAAAGGCTGGTGAAGGAGCTTGTCATGTAAGTAAATAGAGTACCTTTCCTCTGTCGGATTAACGAACCGTTATACGCCATCCACTGCTGAACGTAGGCCTCCACCAGAGATCGCCAACAAACCCAGTTTTGGGCAGCCCGTATGCACCCGCTGTCAGCCACCTTCTTCAAATCGTCGGTCCATCGTATCACAAGGCGTCTCACACTATGCTTGCCCAAACGCAGTCTCCACTCTAAAACGCTGTATTTACTGTCTATCCGTCTGCAGACATGGTCGGCTACCACAACCACCCACTTCCACTTCAGATAGTGTATACTTAAACAACTTTGTCAAATCATGACTATCGAAAGTTTTTCTGAGGGCCTCAAGAATCGACTGTAACAGCCCTGGCTATTCGGCATTAATCCATTCATGAAAAACGTACCATCATTTAATAACAGCTTGTTTAAAACTTTTTATTTTTGGAAAGTGTAATAACTTTTTCAAAGTATTTCTAGTCGGATAGCTCTCAAAATCGAGACAGTTAAGTGTAGTTCCTAACCACGTTACTTTTATACCCTTGTAGCTTCCCAAACCTATGCCACCCATACAGTGTATGAATTAGTCAAGTCTTTACAGAGTACTATTTTATACATTTAAGTAGTGCAACCTACAGATTTATCTGTATATTTCAGGGAGACTCTGGTGGTCCATTGGTCAGGGAAGGTCGGCAGATCGGCGTCGTGTCATGGGGCATACCCTGCGCTAGAGGCAAGCCTGATGTCTACACGAAGGTAACTCCATCAAAGTGTATATTAAATTCCACTTCTTGCCTATCTATTTTGTGAAGGATTAATCCTGCCATAGCAATTCTGTAAGAAATCACTCACGAATTCGTATTCTATCTCATTTTCGATGTGACTTTACTGAAGTGAAAAATATTTGGAATTCGCTTAAAAATAGTTACGTGGCGCTAGCGTTGTTTTCATCATTTTACAGAATACCTAATACTTCAGTACGCTCGTGCCCTGGGGGCCAAGTCTGCTATTTTTATAATTTCGTCATTCCAACACAATCCCATTGTCATTTTGCTAAAAGTTCGTAATCTGCTAAATTCATAATCGTCGATCATTGGGCGGTCGAATTTACAGCAATGACTGCACAATGACGTTTTAATGGTAGATCACTGATCAAAGGTACTGTCAAAATTTTAGCAGATTACCGCCTAAGTCAGTCATTCATTTGTCATTTTGTACGAGATTACCATTCTATTTCATATCTTTCAATGGCGTGTCAGTGATTGACTATTGGAAAGTCATAATGACGCCATTATATTAGTAGATTACCAAACTTGTCAAAATCAACAATTATTAAAACAATGATAGACCATTCTGACACTATTGTAATAGCAGACTTGAGGCCCTGGTGTTTTGAGTTATCTTTTTTTGATAATTTTCGAGAATAGGAAAATACTTAATTCTCAATTGAAAGGCAAATACACAAAACCACTAATAACAACGCTCAAAAGTCAGAGTCAAAAAGTAAAATCATTTATTTCAATTAGATATTTAAAAGGCACTTTTGAACGTCTAGTTCTCCCTTCCAAATGGTAGTTTCGAATGGAGAAGAATGAATTTATTTATTTACAGGAATAATATATAATGCCAAATACTGTAAACAATTTTTTTTCTGTCCCCATTTGACCTTCCATCTTTTCCCAGGTGGAAGCCTTCATGAGATGGATAGAGAAAACGTTGTCCGATGATAACCAAGACCACGTCAGATACATCCACAACCGCAAGCATCAACGAAGAACCAATAGACATTGAGTTGAAGTACCTGAATAATATTATAGTATTGTGTTTGTTAGATGTACAGAATTATAAACATGCAAATAATAATGGAACTATTAAGAACACTCTTTTGTTTTTTTTACTTAATCATGTACAGTCATCAAAAGAGATAAGTATCCATGTCGCCGGGAATAGTTGAAGTTTATTTAGCAACCGAAGGGTGTTTATGAATATAATAAAATACAATTAATAGAGAACAAACAGTTCAATGATTTCATTAAATTTTATTTTAAAGCCTCCATTGGTTTTTAAGTAAAGTTCAACTATTCCCGGCGACATGGATACTTATCTCTTTTGGTGACTGTACAGTCAACAGCAAAAGTAGATGATCAAAATCAGAAATTCAATACTAATGAACGGAGTTCGCGTCAGAACTGTGTGGCGTCGAAGTTATTTAAAAGTATGTGTGTAACAATCACATACTTTTAATAAATAAACTAGTAATCAATTATATAAATTAGTGTTAGTAAATTATTATTGAATTTCTGATTTAGATCATGTACTTTTGCTGTTGACTGTACATATGTGAGGAGCTCCTGGCTAAGTTAAAGCCGTACAGATTGATCGGTCAAAGGTTAAGCTACGCTTGCCGCGGTCCGTCTGTGGATGGGTGACCATCCATTTCATAGCGAGTTCCCTCCGTGCCCCGGAAAACACGTAAAGCCGTTGGTCCCGGCTGTTATTTGTAGATCTTTGGCAATCATTATGGGTGGTCAGAAGCCAGAAAGTCTGACAACCAGTCTTACCTAGGGGTATCGTGTTACCCAGTAACTGGGTTGTGGAGGTCCGATAGGCAGTCGCTCCATTTAAAACACTGGTATTCAGCTGCATCCAGTTAAACTGGAAGGCGACCCCAATATAATTGGGAAAAGGCTAGGCAGATGATGACGTAATCACGTACATGTATGTATGTGGATGTATTTTCAAACGACTTTAAAAACTAAGTGGTGCTATTCTCTAAGTAACACAACCTAAACCTTGACGCTGCAGCAGCGGCGAGTTACATTTCGACGACACGGTTGGCGCAGTGGCTGAGCGATCGACTGCTACGCAGCGTGTTGCGGGTTCGATTCCCGCCCAGGGTAAACATTTGTGTGATGAGCACTTGTGTTTGGCTTGTGTCTGGGTGTTGTTTATCTATATATGTATGTATTTACAAAAAAAAAATGTATTTGTGTATGTATATCAGCTGTCTGACACCCATAGTACAGGGTCTCCCTAGTTTGGGGTCATATGGCCGTGTGTGAAAATATCCCCACATATATTATATTATATTATTTCGTATTCATTAACCTTTGCTTACGCAGCGCTAGCACCACGTGAATTAACGGTTTTTGGTAGAACTACTCAAGGTTGAATAATTTGACACTTTGACAGTTCATATAAGTATATGAAAAATGATATTCGATAAGCAAAAATAGTCGCTGAGCTCGACGTCGATTTCACGGCTGACACGATGTTGAGTTCGCGTTCTGGTTCATGTTGGCTTAGTGACTGAGCGATTGACTACTGCGCAGCGTGTTGCCGATTCGAATCCCGCCCAGGGTAAACATTTGTGTGATGAGCACTTGTGTTTGCCTTGTGTCTGGTTGTTGTTTATCTTTACACGTATCTATTTATGTATTTGTGTATGTCTCTGTGGTCTGTGCTCTATAGAAATGCTGACCGAGAGCGAAGACCGAACAGAGCTAATAGAATGATCTAGTTCACTGTACGAAATGAACTAGTACGGAGCGATCTTTAAAATGACCGAGCAGGCACAAGACTACCAAACAAGAAATTTGACAAGCACAAACACAACACACGCATACATGTTTATCTGTGTTTACCGTGAACACACTTAGAAGTAGTGTGTAGTCAAACTCAAACTCAAAACCATTTATTTCAATTAAACCATTTACAATTACAGGTACTTTTGAATTGTCAGTCAGTCAGAAAGATGAAGTTAGTTGCTCGTTCCAAACAGTAGGTTTCTATGGAGAAGAACGAGCAAGAAACTCCATGAACACTCTTTTAAAATCAATAATACCTATTATATTACTTTAGGTTACCTACATCATTCATGTTGAATCTAAGGGTACAATGTGAGAACAATGTAACAAGTCTTGCATTTTAAAAGAGGTCTAAAGAAAAATATAGTTATAATAATAATTCAAACTAAAATTTAAACTAACCGAGGCAGCTAAGTCCAGTCCCAACTAACGGCGTCCGTTCACGAACATGACGCAGTGATCGGCACCATTTAGCTCAACCATTTTGAAGGGAACCGAATGATCCAACACACGCGCCACCGTCAGCGAGACATTCCAGTGAGCATGACTCTCCCAACCGCCACTTAAATTTTCCCATATTTAAGTCAATGAGAGACATACCTCGTAAATGGTAACTTTAAAGATTTTTTTTTTTTTTTATCATTTGGTAGGCATACGTTTGACCACTATCTCACCTGATGGGAAGCGATGATGCGGTCTAAGATGGAGCACGCTTGCCTAGAAGTAACCTATTCACTCTTGACTTAAAGACTCCCAGGTTGTAGCTATCAGGAAACACAGACTCAGGCAGGGAATTCCACTCCTTAGCAGTACGCACAATGAATGTGTTCCCAAAACGTTTCGTGCGTGTGGGTGAGAGGTCCACCATGTACCGGTGGCGCATCGCCGTACGTCTTGTGGTCCGATGATGGAACGGGCTCGGCGGAATTAAATTATGCAATTCCGTCGCACACTCCCCAAAATGCAACCGATAGAAAACCGACAGGCCAGCAACTCGGGCGTCGATGCTCAAGACTTTGAAGCTTTGACTCGACGAGCCTATCATTGCCAATGATCCTCTTGGCTCGTTTCTCAATTGACTCAAGGGCATCAAGCTGGCATAGTGCTCACATGTATATATTGCAATTGGGTCTTCCATAGCAGTATTTTTGTTATAAATAAAGATATTTAACCGCATAACCTATTGAACATGCTTTAAAAGAGAAGTAAAAGAAATAAAACAACACGTATTCTTTTAAAAAAATCTGCTATATTTAAAGCATGCGTAAATCTAATATCACAGCAGTCTGTCTCGACTGTCCTTTCTATAAAACACGATAATTATTTCAATTTAAATTACAATATACTTATCTATTAGAAAACATTATCAAAATGTTCCATTAAAATTTATCTCCTTACTATTTCACCATACCTAATTTATATTCTAGGAAATTATAATTTATACAAATGATATAAAACATGCTACCCGCGAATTCGTTCCCAGTGTTTGTTTTCCTTTTTTTTGGGCCAGGAACTCACGCCAGCGCAGAACAACATATTAAAGTTTCATCACAATAGCGTATTTTATCAAAAAATCTAATTAGTCCGTCAGTTAGATTATCGAAAAAAATTGGATACGTACTTTTTGTTTTATCAAATTAATAAAAACTGACGAAGGTAAAACGCATCACAGATCATGAGTGGGGTTTTGTGACGTCACTTCGCCAGTTAAAGTGTACTGACATAGTAATGTCACACGAGTTTTCAACGCACTGTATCGTCTTCATTTTTTGTTTATGTGAAAAAAGAAAAAACACGTGGCCAATATTTTTTGGAAATCTATATGACGGAGTAATTCGATTTTTTTGGTAAAATACCCTATTTGTTGAACAGTTTAGAACGTAAAGGACAAGCATACAAACACACATATTTATTTATATAGAATAGATTATAATCAACCTCAATTATAAATATTATTGTTGTAAGAAAATGAGATGAAAAATATAGCTATACAAAATAAGCAATTGGTGAAACAGACTTGACTCTTGCTACATACAATCGACGACGAAATTAATTTATTACAACGTATTTATACACAAACTGTTAGTTCACAAAACTAATCATTAAGGGGCTATTAAACGACTTTTACAGATTTTAAACTGACAATCACGTCAAAATGTGCAGTGTAAATGATTTGAAAAAAATATATGTTAAACTAGAACATTCTCTTAATCACTTAGTAAGTGAATATTTTTAATTATATTCATATTATATAGTTTAATTAATACGTGAAGTTGTGTCTGACGCGGACAAAACATTGACAATCACACAAAATCTTCAACTTCACGAGTTAATTAAACTATTTAATATGAACTTAATCAAAAATATTCACTTTCTATATGATTAAGAGAATGTTCTAGTTTAACATATATTTTTTTCAAATCATTTACACTGCACATTTTGACGTGATTGTCAGTTTAAAATCTGTAATAGTCGTTTAATAGCCCCTTAAGTGGTACTTTTCAAAGGACAATAAACATTAAGAATCAATATTTTAAGTAGAAATTAAATTTTAAAATTATAATTTCCTTTCAATTCAAAAATATAATATTTTCCAACGGCACATCATTTCACTCATAAATATTTAAACCAGTTTATACCTCTCAAAATAAGTACATAGCTAACTTAAAAAATGTACTATTTCTAGTTTTTCATAGACTGGTTTAACAAAGGCTTATTGTGTTACAAACACAGTTTTATTTAGAATGTCATTACAATTTGGCTAGCGATGAAATTCGAATTCCCAAAGAGTAATAATTATAATAAGACAGAGATTGCCAAAGAAAGACATTTTTGACTGAAGTTTTTTCGAATACTTCCATTGTTTTTAGCTCGCTTTTGGACTGAATAGACATGACAATATACAATTCAAATTATGTATTGAAACTTTAACCTACTGATATAATATTTTTTTTATGTTTTCAGGAACTTTTTTTTACGGTCGATAGAGTTCAATTGACTTGAATTGACGCGGTCGGTTGCCCATATCAGCACGAATATTTAAAATAGTTCTTAGTTCAAATTGAATGAAATCATACATTCGTACAGTCTTATCACTCATTAAGCAATTTATCAACACTTTTTGATAACAAACCCGCATATTATAATTTTAATAAAAGGAGCAAATTCAAATTATTTAAAAATTACCTTTCTGCAAAGGTAAAAAACCCCTTAATCTTATTTTTTACATACAGGTATCAAATAGGTTTTAAAAATTCTCAAAAATTGGAGCACAATTTTCAGCCTTACGGATCGATTACATCATTTCTAAAATATAAATGGAGACGACAACTAACAATATTCTTAAACGAATCCAAACATAGTCAAAAAATTCTTGAACATCTTCGTTGAAAATATAGTCATAGAGTTCATTTTGTGCACTTTCTGTGCTATTTTTCTCACCAAAGGCGTAATTATTTTCCAAATTGTTTGTATCTTTACCAAAAATGCCAAAGTTCATAACATTTTGGCCATTGACAATTTCTAATGTTACCTGATGAGGAATTCCGTTGGCCTTCGTTTCAAATTTGAAATTTTCAGTTGGCAGCACTGTAGCTGATTGTACGATTGGATATTGAGAGTTTTGTTTAGTGAAGTTGGCAGCGATGGAAAGTCTTTCGAAGAAAATGTTTGATTTTTCAGTTCTGCAAGGAGAAAAAATGTATTTAATTAATTTAACCTCTCAAAGGCTAAGTCAAAGCATTTATTTCAATTAAACCATTTACAGGCACTTTGTCAAGGAGTTGGTCAGTTAGTCAGAGAGTTGAAGCTAGTTGCTCGTTCCAAAACGTAGGTAGGTCTCTATGGAGAAGAACGAGCAAGAAACTTCACGGACACTCTTTAAAACCAAGTTTTTACATAATATGGTTACATTATTCTTGTTGCTTCTATATGTGAAAACAATGAAAGTAATCTAGCAATACAAAATATAAAAAAAAAGAATCAAGATAAAAGCCATGGCGGTTAAGAGTTGACCAATCTCTACTGACAGCGCCCGTTTACGAATGTGACGCGTGAATCAGCACCATTCAACTCAACCATTTTGGAGGGAGCTGTATGATCCAACACACGCGCCACCATCAGCGAGATATTTGAATGAGCATTATAAATAACCGAGGTTATGGTTTATTTATAAAATTATTTATTTATTTTTATATATAATTAAGTAAGCAATAAAAAAGTACTTTTTAGGGTTCCGAAGCCAAATGGCAAAAAGGGAACCCTTATGGATTCGTCATGTCTGCCTGTCTGTCCGTCCGTGTGTCACAGCCACTTTTTTCCGAAACTATAAGAACTATACTGTTGAAACTTGGTAAGTAGATGTACTCTGTGAACCGCATTAAGATTTTCACACAAAAATGGAAAAAAAAACAATACATTTTGGGGGTCCCCACACAATAAAAAAATTTTCGTCAAACCCATACGTGTGAGGTATCTATGGATAGGTCTTCAAAAATTATATTGAGGTTTCTAAAATTTTTTTTTTCTAAACTGAATAGTTTGCGCGAGAGACACTTCCAAAGTGGTAAAATGTGTGTGTGTGGGTGTGTCCCTATAACTTCTAAAATAAGAGAATGATAAAACTAAAAAAATATATGATGTACATTTTACCATGTAAACTTCCACCGAAAATTGATTTGAACGAGAACTAGCTAGTAGTTTTTTTTTAATACGTCTTAAATCGTAAACCGCAAATTACTATTAAAACATCGATCAAAGTTACAACGAACTACAAGAACTTTTATATTATGTTACTTGCTGCTACGGAACCCTTCATGGGCGAGTCCGACTCGCACTTGGCTGCTTTTTTTTTATTGGTCTGAGACTGCAAAACGAAAGAAAGTTTTAAGGTAGGCTTTTTTTTGGCCCTTTTAGGCCAAAAAAAGCCTACCTACCTAATAGGTTTCTAAGTATACAGTATAAGGATAAATTTAAACCGGTCAAAAGTAGTATTGACTGATTTCTGCAGTCAAAAGTAGTTTTGACTGGTTAAGAGTTAGAATAGAATAGAATAGCATTGAATAGACTTTTATTTTGCAAATATGTTATGTACCCAGATGTTGTGTGTGTTGTTATGTTGTGTTATGTTATGTTATGTTGTGAGTTGTTGTTACTATTGTTGTTGTGTGTGTGTTGTGTTGTGTGGTGTTGTTGTGTTCTGACTGTGACATTTATAATTTGTTAACTTACCCTGATATAATACAGATTTGTGTACCAATCTTGTGGTTAGCGTTGAAAGAATGAATTCCGTTGAATGCTGCTATACTGTAGCTCGTTTCAGATTTAGTACCTGAAGAGACATAATTTCTATAGACATTTATGATTATTATTACTCACATTTTATATTTTTCATGAGTAAATTGACATTTATTTAATTTAATTATTACATATTAATAGGATTATCTGGTTGATGTGAATGAATAAGATCGATAATTAATTGAAATGTCATATGTAACTTTGTTTTATATTTGCACGCCGAAATTAAAGGCAGAATAAGAGAACAATTCTGTACATTTTACCAACCTTCAGTACCTTATTTATGCAAATAAATGATTTTTGTTTTTTTTTTTGTTGAGAATATTAAGAAATAGGTATAACTAAATTATAGTTTTAATTTCGTTTGATTAGACCTCGTGGCTAACTAAGCAAAAGCCACGCTTAGTAAGACTGGTAGTCAGACTTTCTGGCTTCTGACTACCCTTAACGACTGTCAGATCTACAAATGTCAGCTGGGACCAAAGGCTTTACGTGTTTTCCGAGGCACGGAGGGAACTCGGTATGAAATGGATGGTCACCCATCCACAGACCGACCGCGGCAAGCATAGCTTAACCTTTGACCGATCGATCTGTAGTAGTTTACGAAGATGTCATCTTCTTATTTCAACTATTTTTTTTTTTGGTTAATAAGCATTGCCCCACACTAGGAATTACTTCTGTGTCGTGGGTGTCTTTACAAACATATAAACTCACATACACAAACAGCCAGACCCAGAACAACTATCTGTAGGCAATACAAATATGTTCCGTGCGGGAATCGAACCCGCGACACGCACCGCAACAGTCGATCGCTCAACCACTGCGCCAACCGTGTCATCAAAATCAGGTTAAAAAAGTAAATATAACTTTACCTAAAGAAGTCTTGATATGAAATTCACAGCAAAAGCTCTTATGGCAGACGGTCTCCTTATAACCCATGGAGCTGGCTTCTAGATCCAATGGCCTGATGACGTACTGGCTCAGGTCTTCAGCGGAGAAGTTGATGGATGAAGGACTGATAGTAGGTACCACTGGTGCATCTGAAGTTAAAGATTTATCTTTAATATTGGAAGAAGATCCCGATGATATAGATTTTAAATTATGTGTCCAATGTTCTGTTTAAGGCGACGATATACACCGGCGACCTTGAGCGACCAGAGAATCGTACGCGCTGTGTCCAAAACTCTCAAAATTTAGTCGAAAAAATTAAATGAAAGATAGTAGGTATTCTTACTTAAAAAAAAACGTATACTAAAAGATAGATATTAAAATTGTCTGTAAGTTAGTAAAAGTTTCGTTTAAATATTCCTGGTAGATTTTGTGTGATTATCAATGTTTTGTCCGCGTCAGACACAACTTCACGATTTAATTAAACTATTTAAGAAATAGATTCAAAAATATTCACATACTAAATGATTAAGAGAATGTTCTGGTTTAACACATTTTTTTTTTTTTCAAATCATTTACACTACACGTTTTGACACGTGATTGTCAGTTTAAAATCTGCAAAAGTCGCTTGTTAGCGCCTTATCAGCTTAGCCGAAGACTCTACGAAGACATTTTTGCTGCCATTGGCACCATGGCGCGTGTAGCCAGAAAATTCGCGTACTAATTCCAATACCAGGACTTGAGCAAGTTTGTACAGAGGCCAGCACATTGAGCTACAACAATCTGTCCGATTTCAACAATCACACACACGCACACCCACGCTACACACAAGAACACATCCAATACACACCGACACTCACACTCCACATAATTATACACACCACACCTCTAGCTCTAACATACAAACCTTCGCGCTAAGAGGCGAATTACCTTTTAGGTACGAAAGTAATATCTTGTCTCACTTAAATTCTTGTATACGTGTCTCTATTTAAGTTCTTTTTTATGTTATACCTGATTCCGTGGGGTGAGGACCTGGTGATCTATAATACAGGTTTATTCCTATAATAGACACCAGCTCCGCACATACACTTGACTGAAACTGATTTTACTATGTTAGTTAATTTATATCGTATTATGTCTTGTTTTGTGGGACAAAATAAAGATATTATTATTATTTCTTTAATAGATTTTTAACTTTGTTACAAAAATATAAGGATCATATTCAATTGGGAAACTTGAACAGGTTGGTATGGCTTGATGTGCAGATGGACTTCTCAAAAAAAAAGACACTTTATTTTGGCCCTGAAAAACGATTAATTTTAAGTACCTACCTAACTGTGTTGCTTTGACACATCGCCTAAATGATGGACTCTGATCGCAAATGTGACAATTCAGATGTTAACGAGGATGAGAATACTAGCTATCAATAGTAACTCGACGAATGATGATAATAGTTAGCAAAAATTCAAGTCAATCAATCAACTTTTTATTTTGTCAACACAATGTAGGTATAAATTATTTTACTTTGATCAGATTCGATAATGATGCTCAATTCAGGTACAGTACGGTCAACGTAACTTGGCGCGTCTGAAGTTAGCCGATTAGCTGCGCAGTAGACAATTTCGTTCCTAAAAGTTCCATTGCGCAGCCAAACAGCTAACTTCAGACGCGCCAAGTTACGTTGACCGTATTGTACGTATATGTTGTGTGAGACTGGTGCCTAAGCTAGGCTCGAGGTCTGTGTCTCAAGACACCAGCCAGGAAGTAACGTCACGGTAGCAAAATCTATGGCGGAAATGCGTTTTGACAGCTCATCAATAGCACAATATAAATTTATTAGTACTACCGTACAGAAGCAACACAGTGTTTCGGAGGGGGGCCCCTCCGAAACACTGTTCCTCACCTCTTCCCGCATCGAAATTGCTTTTAGTTCAAGCAGCGCGTAGACTGGCACACACACGCACGTATTTGTACGTTTGTTAAAAATGAATTTTCTCAAAAACAATAAAAACGTCAAGATTAAAAATTGCTGAATTGACTACCTACAATTTGTCAAAAGAATAAGTTGAACAAATGGCATAAAAAAATACTAAGTATTTTGTCCTAAACGTAACGACTGACGTCATCATTTCTTTGATTATTTATCTACCATCATACGATGCTCACGCGACGTATCACAGCGCATACGATAAACTTAGAAAAACATGTTTGTAATCAAATGTATGAAAACACGCCATGACGTCTTTGGATTAGGATCACTTACTCAAATAAGTATTTGAAAATAGTTTCAAGTACGTCATATTTACAATTAGTATGAGTACTATGTATACTATCGAATTATTATTTTACATTGTTATTTTATAATATAAAAGCGAAAGGTCACTCACTCACTCATCACGAAATATCGAAAACCGCTTGACGTATAAACACAAAAATTTGGCAGGGAGGTAGTTTATAGTTAGTAGACGTCCGCTAAGAACGGATTTTGCGACAGGGCCGGATTAAGGAGGTCTAATGACTCTCGCAAGTAAACACCGGGAACGAAGTCGCGGACAGCAACTAGTACTATTATAATTACTGATTATTTATAGCTTATGATAATCCGGCGATAGCGATCTAGCATCTAGCGCCTTGCATGCACTCAATGACACTGCTGACAGAATTGATTTGTTTTCTTGCTCTCTGAATGAATTCACAAAGACTACATTATAATTGTACTGTGCTATACGTAATAAGGATTTTATTTTAATTTTAATGTCGGTTTAGTTTAATTACTTAAGTACCACGCTATCGCATTGGGGTTGTAACCTGTAAAGGTAGTTGTGCTTGTGATAAAATAAATAAATAAATAAAATAAATAAATAAATAAACATTGATTTCTCTAACTTCAAAAGCCATTTAGGATGTCAGACACGAAACAACAAACATCTAGACTTTTCCCAACTACGAGGTTATTAGGGTCGGCTTCCAGTCTAACTGAATCCAGCTGAATACGTTTCACATGGAGCGACTGCCTATCGGACCACCACAACCCATTTATCGGTTAACACGATACCCCTTGGTAAGACTGGATGTCAGACTTTCTGGCTTCTGACTACCCTTAACGACTACCACAGATCTACGCATGACAGCCGGGACCAACGGATTGACGTGCTTTCCGAGGCACGGAAAGAACTCGGTCTGAAAGGGATGGTCACCCATCCACAGACCGACCGCGGTAAGCGTAGCTTAACTTTTCACCGATTGATCTGTACGGCTTTTACATAGCCTCGAGCTCCTCCCGAACCGACAAACAGACACGAATAATTTAGCTCAGACAGACAGACGGATAAAAACAACATTTTGTACCAAATGAAATGATGTAATGGAAAATAAGATTCTTTATTTCATTGGTAATAAAGAACCTTTGTACCCACATTGTACAGTCATGAGCAGAAATATATATACGGATTGTAAAATTCAATAGCAATTTTCTCGTTAAATATCTATTTCAACTTATAAATAAAACCTATTTTATAGAAGTTTGGGATCAAAAATACCCTATTCGTAACTTCATAACATTTCAATCAATAGTTTAGGAGAAAATCAGATTAGAATGAAACCAACTGTTTACATGTTTTTGCTCATGACTGTACACAGTGTGAAGAAGACGTTATTGGCGTGATCTATCAACACATTCATTTATTCGCGGCCTATCAATTTATAATTTAGACCGGTCAATTGAAAAAAGAGCAAAACAACTACCGCTTTGATTGACCTACAGATCTTCAAGTAAAATTTTCCACTAACAGGCATAGGTGCCTATTCCCTTGTTCACAAAGTAAACTAAAATTAGACAATTGGCATCTCTTACTACCAGGCAGCTGAAGAAAAGGACGACGACAGATAAGAACTAAGTTATAGATGTCAGTAAATTCGTTTTTATTTGAACTTCGCCGTGTTTTTAATCAATACGTTCTGCCATTCTATTATGTTACAATCTCCCCCGGTGAACACCTAGGTGAAGTGAGCTGTCATTCAATTGTAGTGCTTTGTAAATCCCTAGCAACGGGACGGATGACAGCTCACTTCACCTAGGTGTTCACCGAGGGAGATTGTAACAGAATAGACATACTGAAATGACAACTATAATTGTGTGAATATTTTAGATCAACTTAAATTGAGAGTTCTTATTAATATCTGTCTCTATCTTGTTTTATTGGAGAGAAAGAGATACAAATAGCTTAAAAAAGTTTAGTTCGTGCACAACTGAAATGGCACCATTGAGTGAATGAACAAAAGAAAAGGAATTATACCCTGTTCACAATAAGATTAGACATTTACACAAACCTTTTTTACGGTCCGTTCAACCAATTTTGACTTATATTGCGTCGGTAGCATGACTAATGGCAACTACAGTAAACAGTTGTTTTTGTAACCACTTTTTTGCCTCTAATGTCATCCTTAAGGGGCTATTTAACGACTTTTACAAATTTTAAACTGACAATCACGTCAGAATGTGCAGTGTAAATGATTTGAAAAAAATATATGTTAAACTAGAACATTCTCTTAATCACTTAGTAAGTGAATATTTTTATTTATATTCATATTATATAGTTTAATTAACACGTGAAGTTGTGTCTGACGCGGACAAAACATTGACAATCAATCACACAAAATCTACCAGGTATAATTAAACGAAACTTACACCATCTTACAGACAATTTTATTATCTATCTTTTAGTGTATGCCTTTTTTTAATTTTGAAAGAATACTACTTTTATTTAATTTTTTCGACTAAACTTTGAGTGTTTTGGACGCAAAACTGATGCAGAACGGACACAGTCTGCGTCCAAAACTTTCAAAATTTAGTCGAAAAAATTAAATAAAGCTAGTATTCTTTCAAAATTAAAAAAAATGCGTGTACTAAAAGATAGATAATAAAATTGTCTGTAAGATAGTGTAAGTTTCTGATTTACCTGGTAGATTTTGTGTGATTGTCAATGTTTTGTCCGCGTCAGACAAAACTTTACGAGTTAATTAAACTATTTAATATGAACTTAATCAAAAATATTCACTTTCTATATGTTTCTAGTTTAACATATATTTTTTTCAAATCATTTACACTGCACATTTTGACGTGATTGTCAGTGTAAAATCTGTAAAAGTCGTTTAATAGCCCCTTAAGCCTACGGAATAGAAGTCAAAATCGGTTGAAGGGACTGTAAAAAAGGTTTGTGTTTATGTCTAATCTTATTATATGGGGTATAGATAACCCCAAACTCCCGAAATAGTCATTATAAGCTATCTAAACGCAATTCCCACAAAGATTTTGTATGGCAAATACTTATGACGTCACTTGTAGGTTGTCATTCGCCAACTCAATTGACTATTTATTAATTTTAAAGCAACTAAAACTCAAATTTTACAGTAGTTGAAAATTAATCAGATTTTCAGGGCTATAAACAAGTGTTTTTAGGGTTCCGTACCTCAAAAGGAAAAAACGGAACCCTTATAGGATCTTTGTTGTCCGTCTGTCTGTCTGTCAAGACCCTTTATCTCGGGAACGCGTGGAGGTATCGAGTTGAAATTAAAACCATATACTCAAGTTTACGGTCCCTTGATGCTGTAAAAAAATTAACCCTCTATGTCCACGATTCCTAACCTGGGGGTAATTACCCCTGAGTGGGTAAAACCGGTATTCTGTGGGGGTAATAAGCTGGTAATATACATAATTATTTATGACGAAGATTAGACCTGAATCTAGCTCGCCAGTGCATTTGATACCCTAGCTGTGTATATCATTAACTGTTTATCTTTATATTTACTATATTCATTGGTAATATGAGAGGGGGGGGGTAAATCAGTTTCTCTAGCTAAGTCATAGGGGTGACAAGATCGATAAGGTTAGGAACCACTGCTCTATGTTAACGTGAAAAAAAGATACGGCCGTTTATATCGCAAAAAACGCATTTATAATATTAAGTAGATTAAAGTATGGATTTATAATAGGTATGGATTAGTATAGAAGTATGAATTATGTACCTACAAATATGTACGGAACCCTCGGTGGGCGAGTCCGACTCGCACTTGTCCGGTTTTTTTTAGATGAATTCTGTTTTGTGTCAAAATAATGTCAAAATCTTACCATTTCTTCCATTATTGTGTAACTCAGCAACTGCTAATTCGTCAGACCCAGTCTTCAAACCAGCCTTTCCAGAGTAAATGCCAGAAGTAGATACCAAGTTAGCATTATTAACATAGGACCAAGATGACGCGAATTGGGCAGCTGAAACAACAACATATATATTGTATTTATTATGTCAAACTTTAGACGCCCACTTCTGGGCATAGGCCAAGGCCCAAGGGAGGGGGCCGAAATCGCCATGCTTGGTCGATTCATGTTGGCGATCGCAGTTGATGATAACTGTGATAAGGTACTCAGACGGACACTGCTGCCCATGCTCTGGTCAATTCTGTCGCCTTCCACGACACCCACGGATAGAAATGGGGTGGTGCTATTCGCGGCCGGCACCACACTACTACCTACATTGTATTCGCTGCATCAGCATATGGATCAAAATCTAGGATAAGAAGCTTATGCGGGGTAAAAAACGACAGAATGTTTCTTATTTTATTTATTCATGAACGTTGTATGGCAATGTTTATTCTTAAACCCAAGAAAAATACCAGCCATCTGGTCACGTGAAGAGTCGACCAGCATAGCAATGTCCCTAAAACAAGGTGAGCACTCGGGCCCTAGTGTTTCTACCCCAAACGGCTCAAACATCTTCCAAGAAGGTTGTTATATTTACGCCGTTTCAGGTGTTCGGCACCTGCAGCAGCCGCCCTAGCACAACAGGTCGTGCTATGAAGATAGGATGGTACAAGGGTGTCGACACAAGTTGCATCCCACACCAAAGGCCTATCCAACATCCAAGGCATTACAGTCATTCCATCTGGTCTCTTTAAATCGTCACGTACCAAGCCATTAGGATCTAATACTGCTGGCAAAGAATTAGCATTGCCATACAACGTAGTAGCGCTGTTAGCCTTTTGGGCACTCCCATCTTTTGATGGCCTATGAGCCCTTCATTAATTTTTTTTTTAATATTTATAAATTCTGTAAAATGTACCGATTTAATTAGTATGTAAATACGTAAAACAACACTTTTATCCTTGTAAGAATAGCATACAGTAAAAAGATCACATTGACCCTTATTTTCGTTCAACTTTTCTTCAAACTCACCATTTAAGAACGGTACTTCAGAATGCCAGTCTCCAACCATAACGAAGTCCTTTACGCCCTTCAAGTGTTCTTCATCGTAGAGAAGAATATCTTCTTCCATAAGAACACCAAAGGTCACACCGAAGTCTGCGGTAAACGACACTAGATCGGAGTTCAATGTTGTGCAGTTGGCAACGCCGTTTTGAGGCTTCCTGTAACTAAAAGTTTGAAGGTTGGTATTATTTGGATGTGTGAAACCGTGGGATTTCTTTAAACAGTCGCAGCGTTAAATAATGACTAGTATTATCACTAGTCATTATTTAACGCTAATTAAGATTAAGTAGTTGGTCCTTGAAAATGAACTTGTCTTAACTACAAAATATGACCATCTACAACACTCCATACAAACGATACGATTTAATTACCTACACTACTACCAAAATAACAGACTGTACAAATACATGTGTGTGTGTCTACGCGCCGCTTGAACTAAAAGCAGTGTCGAGAGTAGGTTCGACGCGGGAAGAGGTGAGGAACAGTGATTCGAAGGGAGGCGGGGCGTGTCGCTACTGTACGATAGTACTAATACTAAGACTTAATACTGTGTACTCGATTGCGTAAAAAACTGTGGCTAACACATGGTTTAATTCCAAACATACATGACGAGTCTTAGCAGTTAACTTGGAGTTAAGAGATAACCCTTGGTGCAAGCGGGTCTTACCGCCAGTTTGACCAACAAAAATCAACGCAAAATTACTTCAAACGGACTTAAGCTGCTTTGATTCTGTTGATGATAAATCAGTCTACTTATTGCTTGATAATTTATCATATTAGAGTGCCTACTATACTGTTGCCAACCGTCCCGCCCCGATAGAATTGACCTTGGTCGGGGACCGGCCAGTCTGATTCAAATTTTGTCGTCAACGCCCACCTTCGCGGTTGTTAACCACCAAGGCATCTTTGTCAGGACTCTTTCGTTTGGGGAAACTAGTGGTTCGTATGTTTATGCGACTAGATACTGGGAGGGGGTGGCTTCAGGGTACCAGTCGTATACCTTTACGTGTGCTGATGTGAGGAGGGAAACCGAAGGAAAGACCTGCCTTACATAAGCAAACATCAGAGTTCTTCGAGCTCATGGCAAACTGCCTTCTATATAAAAATAAGCATGACACTTCTATCTTCAAATTACTTCTAGAATAATTCAGAGTGTTCAGAAGAAGGTGTTAAGCCGTGTGGTGCCGGCCGCAAATAGCACCACCCCATTTCTACCCGTGGGTGTCGTAGAAGGCGACAGTGGGATATTGACCAGAGGATAGCAGCGTCCTTCTCAGAACCATAACGCCTACTGCGATCGCCAACATGCATCGGCCAAGCATGGCGATTACGGCTGAACCCCCCTTTGGGGAAGACCTATGCCCAGCAGTGGGTGTTTTAAGGTTGACATGATAATCATGATGTTCAGAAGAAACATTTTACGCAATTCGCGTGGTTCGGACGTAAAGAATAGCACCATCCCATATCTCCCCATGGGTGTCGTAAGAGGCGACTAAGGGACTTGCCAGAGAATGGGCAGCAGCGTTGTCTGTGCCTTTGTAACAACCATACTGCGATCGAAAACCCGCCTGCCATGCGTGGTGATTATGACAAAACCCCCTATTCGGGAGGCCTATGTCCAGTAGTGGACGTCTTACGGCTGAAATGATGATGATGACTTTACAATACTTACACAGCAACAATGGCTCCTTTTTTGTCGAACACCAGATTGCTTCTCACCAGCTCATACCCGAGCTGGCACCTCGCCTTCTCATACAAATGTACCACCACATACAAGCCTGCTTGCCTAGCCGCGTTCGACACCACGCTTATGACCTGAAACAATAGAATTACGATGTTTAACAAACTATCTATTATAATATCGTTTTCATAAAGATGTGTTTTGTTTAAATATATGAATCATGGGTTATATTATGGCAGGTGGCAACGAAGTAGGTATCTATTTAAAAACCTTTCTACATATGTATATGTTCGTCTATCATCCATATAGATTAACCTCTATTAAGTATTCTGTGCCTCTACTGAACTAATTTCAGTGAAACCAAAAGATATTATCTGAATCCTACTTCCGATACAAAATTACCTGAGTCTGTCTACGTGACATTACGCCATGCACCATTCTCATTTCGAAAAGGGGAAGCTTCGTTAGAGCGAGACAGTTCGTACAACAACAAATAATGCATTGCCGTGCGTTAGAAAGAAACAGAGCTATAGCACGTGGGGATTGCATGGTCGGGAATGCTTTGTGAACGTGATTTTGTTGCTATGGGGGGCTTACAATGGCCATCCGTTGCTATGCCATTGCCAACGCCGATATTCATTGTGAATTAAAATCGAAAGATTTTCCTCTCGGTATTTTAGAGTGATGTCGTTAAAATTGGTAAATTTGTTAATTTACTTCTTAGAACTTAGGTAGGTACCTCATCATAGTGGTCTGCAGATTCAGTTGGCTCCAGCGAAGGCAGAACCAGGATATCAACACCCTGAAAAAAAATAAGCATTTAATTTGAAGGTACTTATTACGGAAAAAAAACATTGAAGTAATTTAACCTAGCCTTCAGTTAGTGCTTATAAAAAAATGTTAATAATATCTGATGTAGGTATTTTTTTACAATTGAATTTTCAATCAAAATAATAAATTCCACTCACGCAAGTACCTATAAAAATCCTAAAATATGCATATCAATAAATTTTAGCTGTCAAGGGCCAAGGAAACGTAGAAATCTCAAGTAAGTATTTCGAGCATGCGCAAGACGGTCACTGACCTATCAGCTGTTCAACGCGTGGAGTTTGTTTACAAAGATGTTCTTAAGGCGACGATATACGACTTTTACAGATTTTAAACTGACAATCACGTCAAAATGTGCAGTGTAAATGATTTGAAAAAAATATATGTTAAACTAGAACATTCTCTTAATCATATATAAAGTGAATATTTTTGATTAAGTTCATATTAAATAGTTTAATTAACTCGTGAAGTTGTGTCTGACGGGGACAAAACATTGACAATCACACAAAATCAACCAGGTATAATTATCCGAAACTTACACTATCTTACAGACAATTTTATTATCTATCTTTTAGTATACGCCTTTTTTTAAATTTTGAAAGAATACTACTTTTATTTAATTTTTTCGACAAAATTTTGAAAGTTTTGGACGCAGACTGCGTCCGTTCTGCATCAGTTTTGCGTCCAAAACTCTCAAAGTTTAGTCTAAAAAATTAAATATAAGTAGTATTCTTTCGAAATTAAAAAAAAGGCGTATAAACTACTAAAAGATAGATATTAAAATTGTCTGTAAGATGGTGTAAGTTTCGTTTAATTATACCTGGTAGATTTTGTGTGATTGTCAATGTTTTGTCCGCGTCAGACACAACTTCACGTATTAATTAAACTATATAATATGAATATAATTAAAAATATTCACTTACTAAATGATTAAGAGAATGTTCTAGTTTAACATATATTTTTTTCAAATCATTTACACTGCACATTTTGACGTGATTGTCAGTTTAAAATCTGTAAAAGTCGTATATCGTCGCCTTGCATTGTGATTTGTGCAGTTCACACTTTGCAGGAAAACGTTCCTAATTTGAATTTTGACGTTTTGATCATGTACTTTGACAACTAAAAAGGTTAGGTTTGTAATGAATGACTAATTCGTAAAAAAGACAATCATGTGTGTTATGTGTTATTTCTTCGATATAACGAATGATGCAAGGTTATCTCTGTTTTTCTTCGCCGTTTATTAATATATTCTGCGCAAGAGTGTTTGTAAAACATTGTTATCGTAACATAACATGCTTGTTATCCTATTCTTAATGAGATCACTGGAGCAGTACCACTGCACTGCACTTTCCACTGGGTGAGTAGCTTTTCCAAATATCGAAAAGGACCTTTACATTCGGTCAAGCAAAATCTGATAACCAGCATCCTAAACGCGTTTAGAAGTATGAGAAACAGAGTGTAAAGTTCCTCATCCTCCGTAGAAAAGGGAGGATCCTCCGACCAGACAGTGGGCAGTGGACAGTGGGCTACTGCCCGACGGTTGTAGTCGGGTTTTTTTTTATTAATATCGCGGATAACTCTGCTTGCGCGATCTAGGAAACGTCGGTTGTAGTATGCTTCATGTACGATAGATGTCGCTACATCACTCCGAGACCGGAGGTCCATACTCGAAGCACGATGAGTCGTCCGTACATCTTGTGATGCTTGCCGGGCCAGTGGAGGGTTCCAGTGAGTCGGAACCGGATGCCGCATAGTTCACGGTGAGTCGGAACTGACTGCGGTGATACTCCAGTGAGTCGGAGTGATTGCTGCACATATGCTCCAGTGAGTCGGAGTGGTGCAGTGCTGCGTAGTGGCTGGCTGCTGTGGACCAGGAGAGAGGTGCATCTCTGCTTGCTGACCGGCCGAGGTGCAGTATTCTGTGCCAAGGCTGCTGATGAGGCTGAGGGTGATGACAAGGTATGCGCATCCGTTGCATGCTGGTGGTCAGGATACCCGTAGAAGACGTGGATGCTGGCTGGCTGTGTGACTCGTTGCTTGAGGGCTTGAGGAAGTGACGTCTTCATGAAGTATTGAAGTAGCTGCACGAAGGCTGCGTTGACGTTCATGTGCGGGGTAACCAGTTTAGAGGTATGAGAAACAGAGTGTAAAGTTCTTCATCCTCCGTAGAAAAGGGAGGATCCTCCGACCAGACGGGTGTTATGTCTGGTGGGCTAGGTACTGCCCGATGGTTGTAGTCGGGATTTTGTATTAATATCGCGGATAACTCTGCTTGCGCGATCTAGGAAAAGTCGGTTGTAGTATGCTTCATGTGCGATAGATGTCGCTACACGCGTAAAACACTAGTAAGTAATCGCAATCGATTTTAGTCAATTGCAATACCTATTTGCAATGTCAAAATGAAGGTGATTGCAATTGAGTAGTATAACCATTAATTCCAAAACAGAACTTCTTTAAAAAACTTGATTTTAACCCTGAAAACCCCATTAATTTTAAATGAATTGTAAAATTAGTTTTTAAGTTGCTTTGAAATCAATACATAGTTTGTCAATTGAGTTGGAAATGACAACCTACAAGTGACGTCATAAGTATAATTTCAAATTTGCCGTACAAAATGTATTGTATGAGGGAATTGCCTGTTGACTTGACAGCTCATAAAATGTATGTCGAGTGATTGGGTGGTGTCACTTAACCAATTACGAGACTCAATATTGTCTTGTAATGTAAACAGATTTCTGACAGCTTACATAGTGATTTCTACGTGGTTCAATATTCTATGTATTTCCGAGATTTTTTAATGTCAAAATCATCTGAAGATGAAGACTTTGGTCACTTTCCTCAGTATCTTTGATAAATATAATTAGTCTATTAGTAATTTTCGACTATCAAAAAATTGCATTACATTTTTATAAAGTTGCCCATCGTCCTATATTGTTTTTTTTATGTTTTAACTGAATATCTAGTCGAGACCGCAGTACTTATTTGATTTATATTTGGAAAACAAGCATAATTCCAAAACTGTTAATGTATGATCATTTAATTTCATTCCTTTTTATTTAGATACCTTTAAAAAAAAATTAAATGTTGTTGCTAAAATGCCTTCTTTGTATATTCTGGAAATCAGGAGCCAAGGGAACCAGCGATGGCAACCCTTTTGGGGGGACCTAAGCATAATGCTGTCGCTTGAATCTTTTGCTTCTGGTAATAAAGTTCTGTCTGTGTAGGTATGTAATGGTGATGTACTACTACTACCTATAATACTGGAGACAATAAAGGTTATTCTATTCTATTCTATTCTATTCTATTATCTATGGAGTGCTTGCAAGTTAGATACAAACATAGGTATCTCCTCAGATTATCAAACAAAGGTAAAAAAGAGGCAAAGAGGCAAAGAGTAATTATTTTAAAAATAAACACTTCTATTTTTATTCCCACGATAGCAAACAGTGCTAAGACATTTCTACTATATACATTCTATAAGATATTCTAGATTCTTTCTATTTATATAATAACTCACCGTTTTACCAGCATTGTGGATATAAGGTGCGTATTCGCTGATTTCTTTGTTTTGTAAGTGCAGCACACCTGCTTTGTACTTCTGAAACAAAGATTTTGTTACATTATGTATTTAATATTTTTTTTATATATATACAGTAAGTTAAATAAAAGAAGGCGTCCCCTAAACACGTTAATCTACATCATAAATAGGTTTAAAAAATATATGACCATGCAAAAATAAGAATAAATAAATCCAAAAATGTACGGAGTATTTCTTTTACGTATCCGATTTTGACTTATATAATATTAAAAAAAAAGCTTTTTTTATTTTTGATGGGAATACTTTTTTGGTATCTATGGACGATGTAGTAAGGAACGCTTTTCGTTAAACATGTTGGGTTTCGAATGTGTCGATCTGTTGACAGTAGTCAACAATATGTCTATTCTGTAAAATTTCTCTTGCTGAATTTTCGAAAGTGAGATTAAGATGGAATAGGAGGGATGAATTGCTCACCTAAAGCTAACTATACTTGAATTCGTTGTGAGATTTTTTACAGGATAGGAATGCTGTTGTTGGGATATATTGACCAGAGGATGGGCAGCAGCGTCCTTCGGAGTACCATAACATACTCAATACTCAATTCTTTATTGCATTCCACAATGTAGACTTAGGTTCACATCGACTGCGATCGCCAACATGCATCGGCCAAGCATGGCGATTACGGCTGAACCCCTACTTGGGGTAGACCTATGCCCAGCAGTGGGCGTCTAAAGGTTGACACGGGAGGAATGCTATTATGATTAAATTATAAAAGTATATTTATAATTCTTCTTTCTTTTTTATATTTCTTGCTCGTTCTTCTCCATAGAAACCTACTGTTTGGAACGAGCAACTAGCTTCAACTTTATGACTGACTGACTCTAACAATTCAAAAGTACCTGTAAATGGTTTAATTGAAATAAATGATTTTGAGTTTGAGTTTGAGTTTATGAAATTGAAATTAAATTACTGGAGTTATTTTTAATTTTGTGAAAAAGTAACCTTGAAACTTTAAGAATACAAAATTGGTAAATATACAGGTGTTATGTGCATTATTGAGCATAAATATGGTCAGGAAAAAAAAAACCATTTCCCTTAATTTAGCATCATAATAATACATTTCGGTGTCTAAGTGTCCCTTAAAAAATATACCTAATACTATAATCCCTAACCGCCTAGGGCCCATTCCCAATTACCTCTTTGTAAGTACCAACCACAGATACACAATGCACCTAGCAACTACAAAGGAGTTTTTATGACACCAATTCATGATGAATCTCATTCTGAGTCGAAGGGCCTACGTGACGATGGTCGACGCATTCCCCTGATTCGAAATTTGAAAATTAGAGCGCAGGGAGATTCCTCATCTAGAGCGAGAACAAACAACAACAATGAACGATAACGCGTGCGTTAGAAAGAGACACAGCAACAACACGCGGAGACCGCATGATAGGGAGCTTTGTCTCTGGTGGAACTGTGTTTTTGAAGCTTTGTTTTTATTTTTAGATTCTTGAATACATAGTGTCGTTGTTATAAAAAGTGCAGTAAAATGCAGTTTAATGATGCCATTTCAATTGTGTATTTTTTTATTTGTTTTACATACATACATTGGATTGTTAAATATACTTAAGGTTATTTCTCATTCTTTCTTATTTCATTTTATAGTTTTGTAACTGTCAAATAAAAAGCGTAAATGTTCAGGTAATAAATTTTAATCATTTCCGCGGGTATTTGCATATTTTTTTGCAAAAAATATTAAAAAACACACGTGAATAAGTACCTAATCTGTCATCGAGATGAAATATTACTGAATACAAAATTTTTGTGATTAATTGCTATATTAACTTATTAATTAACCTTCAAGGATTTTCTTTTCATGCGAATAACACACGCATAAAAAGTATACATTATTTTTCTACCCACGTCACACTAAAAAATACTCGTAAACAAACAATAATTATGTCGTTAAGTTTTTGCTTTGTTTTCTAAATAAGTTAAGTAATATCACAAAATTAAAGAAAAGTAGTAAAACAAAATCTTACCTCACTGGCCATCAAAGAATTCACACACAGAAAACAAACCACTATGCTTAAAACCTTCATCGTTCTACTTAAATATCACTGGCACAAAATAATAAAATAAAAATAAATTCTATATTTTATTTTCAAAATGGCGGGGGAATTTCGTCCTTCCCAGTTGACGCGGCGCGCGCTAATGCTGTGTTGTGCTTCGAAACTTAGCCCTGAATAATATGCATCTGATTGTGTTCTGTACCACGATATCTTTAAATAAAAACGACAATCATAAGCCGGGTGCTATTGGTCGCATGGTACGGAGGCAATAAAGAAATGTGATATCGTTGAGTTGGGTGTTAAAATGATGTAAGTAATCCATGGCTTATCTGTATCTGTAAAACTTATTGTTGCTATGTTATTGAGCCAAATCTTTTTTTTTTTTTACTATCCACAGCGCTGGCTGAATTTACATTTTCAGTTTCTAGCCCATTCTTCTCGTTAAAAACTACTTTATGGTGCTGAAGATTTAATTATGTTTACTTACTTGTTACGAGCGACGTTCAAAAGTGCCTAATAATGGTCGTATTGATATAAATAATTTTACTTTCTTTGACTTACTTTGTTTTTGAGTTCACTTTTGGAATGAAAATCGTCCTTCCTCTTAGGGTACTGCGTAACCTAGACGTGAACAAGGCTATTGACTCCGACACGGGATTCCAGCAATTGTACTGAAGACTTGTGCGCCTGAGTTGTCTCCGATCTTGACACGCCTATATCGCCTATCGTTTAAGACTGGGAAAGTGCCGATGGCTTGGAAGCAAGCTAATGTGCAGCCTGTGCCCAAGAAGGGTAGTCGGGCTGACCCGTCGAATTATACACCTATTTCGGTAACGTCCATACTCTGTACAGAGTATGGAACGGGTGCTGAATCGTAAGCTGCTGGCATACATAGAAGCGAATGATATCCTCAGTGACCGACAATACGGCTTCCGCCGAACTCGATCAACTGGGGATCTACCAGCGTATGCCATTCACATCTGGAGTGAGGCCATCGAGAAGCACGGAGAGGCACTAGCGGTCTTCCTTGACATCTCGACCCTCTTCGACAGGGTCTGGCACGATAGCCTTATTAATAAACTTCCTCCTTTCGGTCTGCCCGTCGGATTGTGTGGTTGGATTACAGATTTCCTGAGGGATCGGTCTATTCGAGTGGTCATAGATGGCTGCTTGTCCGGACTGCTGGATATTAATGGAGTTCCTCAGGGGTCGGTGCTCTCGGCAACATTGTTTCTGCTGCATATTAATGATCTGCTAAAACCCGGTACCTTTGCGTATGCAGATGACAGCACTGTCGCTGAGAGATAAGTGTCCGACGCACGAGCTGGTGGGTCGCAGATCCGGTCTCTCCGGGAGGCAATGGTTGAACGCTTGAACTTGTCCTTACAGGCTGTCTCTGAATGGGGCGATGCCAATCTGGTCATGTTCAATGCTGCTAAGACCAAGCGTGTCTCTTTTCCCCTAAAAGGAGCTAATTCCACCCAGCTCCATTTTTCCAAGGTGTAACCGTGCCGATAACCGACCGACTTGAGCTTCTTGGTGTTACCTTAACATCTACCCTCAATTTTGGCCCTTTCATAGAAGCAAAGGCTCAAGTGGCTGCCATAAAGTTAGGGATTCTAGCAAAGGTGAAACGGTACTTCACGCCGGAACAGCTGCTTAAACTTTATCAAGCGAAAGTTCGATCGTGTATGGAGTAATGCTCTCATCTTTGGGACGTATCTGCCAGATACCAGCTTGATGCCCTAGAGTCAATTGAGAAACCAGCCAAGAGGATCATCGGCAATAATAGGCTCGTCGAGTCGAAGTTCCAAAGTCTTGAGCATCGACGCCGAGTTGCTGGCCTGTCGGTTTTCTATTTGGTTGCATTTTGGAGAGTGTGCGACGGAATTGCATAATTTAATTCCGCCGAGCCCGTTCCATCATCGGACCACAAGAACTACGGCGATGCGCCACCGGTACATGGTGGACATCCCACCCACACGCACAAAACGTTTTGTGCGTACTGCTAAGGGGTGGAATTCCCTGCCTGAGTCTGTGTTTCCTGATAGCTACAACCTGGGAGTCAGTCAAGAGTGATCGAATAGGTTACTTCTAGGCAAGCGTGCTCCATCTTAGATCGCATCATTGCTCCCATCAGGTGAGATAGTGGTCAAACGTATGCCTATCAACAGTAACAAAAAAAATACTGTTTTCTGACTGAAGTGAGTTCTTATAGAAAATTTGCAGAAACTAGAAATATAGGCATGTACAACTTACGTACTTCCTTCCTACCATCCATTATAAAAATGGAAATCAGACCTTAGTAATACATAACACGGGAAATAAAGATTACAATTGCACTAAACACACAGATACTATCGCACATTTTAGAGTTCAAATGTCAAAGATATAAATAAACGTTTGTTGTGCCATTGTCATTGTGACTGAAATTACTTAAAAAAAAGATTAGAGAGGCCGTGAGACGAAGGTGAGTGATGCAAACGGCCTCATCATAAGCTTGAATCTTTCATTGACTATTAGGTACTGGTTTTAACTTGTTTTAAAATACAAATGTCATTATTTTTAAACCAAACCCTGCCTAGCCTTTTCCTTCCAGTCTCACCGCATGCAGCTGAATACCAGTGTTTTACATGGAGCGACTGCCCGTCTGACCTCCACAACCCAGTTACTGAGTAACACGATACCCTTAGTTAGACGGGGTGTCAGTCTTTCGAGCTTCTGACTAAGGGCGCGGGTTGCTTCAACTAACCATTGACCTGTAATAGTCAAAAATGGCGCTTAGGTACTATCGTCAAATCAAAAAATGGGTTGTTTCACAAAATCATACGTCAAGAAGTTACTTTTACCATAACCGATTACCGTAACAGTCATCGTAATTTTGAGTTGTCAAACAGCTACTTCAAACATCAAAATATTATGGAATCTCATTTTGAATAACTTTAACTGACAGATTTTTATGTCATGAAACAACCCGTTACATTAAACATCGCACGTCATAATAACTTTTTAACCGTCCGTATGTAACGTTAACCGACTGTTTGAAACAACCCGCCCTTAGTGACTACTCGTTACGACTGTCAAAGATCTACGAATGACAACCGGACCCAAAGAGATTTTGTTATTGGCCGGAACCAACTGCTTTTACGTTCTTTCCGAGGCAAGGACCGACCGCGGCTAGCGTAGGTATCATCATAATTCACAAAGTCTTTTTAAGTTCACTGAAGTAGGTACATAAGCACAGTATAAATGATTGTACTACCGTACAGTAGCGAGACGCCCCGCTTCGAAACACTGTTCCTCACCCTCTTCCCGCGTCGAACGTGCTCTTGAAACTGCTTCTATTTCTCGTGGCGCGTAGACACGCACACACACGCACGTATTTGTACAGTCTGTTATTTTGGTAGTAGTGTAGGTAATTAAATCGTTTTGTTTGTATGGAGTGTCGTAGGTGTGACATAATATAAGTCTCTGCTAGACCATTCCTCCCGGTTTGCATAGACAAGATTGCCAGATTGGCACAAGTTACGAAGTAATTTTAAACCTATTGATATGAGAATATGTTAGCATGATACCCACGTGGCACGTGCTTACAATATTGTGGTGAATGAATGGTTCCAACGTGATAAATGATTATAATCTAAAAGATTCGTGTAAATGGCTTAGCTTTAAAACAAAATTAAGTAGCCCTAAACTTAAATGATTGACTACATTTACACTTACGCTCGTGGTTATGTAGAAGCCATACGGATCGATCAGTCATGGTTCTACATCAACCTTAAGACGCCCACTGCTGGACAAGGTCTCCCTCAAGGGGGGGCAGCCGTAACCGCCATGCTTGGCCGATGCATGTTGGCGATCGCAGTATGTGTTATGGTACTCAGAAGGACGCTGCTGCCCATTCTCTGGTCAATATCCCTCTGTCGCCTTCTACTACACTCACAAGTAGACATGGGGTGGTGCTATTCGTGGCCGGCACACCCGCTGGCGACCTTGAGTTACCAGGGAATCCTATGCGCTGCGTCCCCAACTCGCAAAGTTGAGTCAAAAAACTAAAAGGAAGACAGTATTCATTAACTTTGAAAAAATAAAAGCTGTACTACTAAAAGATAGATAATTAAATTGTCTGTAAGATGGTGAAAAGTTTCGTTAAAATAATTCTGGTAGATTTTGTGTGATTATAAATATTTTATCCGCGTCAGATACAATTTCACGACTTAATTAAACTATTTAATATTAACTTTTCACATACTAAATTATTAAGAGTATGTTCTAGTTTAACATGTATTTTTTTTTCAAATCATTTACTCGATTCATTTTGACGTGATGGTCAGTTTAAAATCTGTAAAAGTCACTTATTAGCGCCTTAAGGCAGCTCTCTCGAAAAAACCTTGAAAGAAGCATGCAGGTGAAGCAACTTTTCGTCGGCATTTACAGAGAAATAACATCTGAAAATTGTTAGTAATCTACACGATATGATACGTAATTTAGTTTAGCCACAATTTTTCTATCGGTATCACATAATAAGGAAAAAAAATGTCAAATCACATCCAAATCATTGAGATGAAACCATTTTACTCCTTAATTTCTTAACAATAGAGTATAAAAAAAATATCTACTGTTTTGCAATACAAAGGAAAATGATTTGGTTTTGTTACTTTATTCAAATATGTATTATTTTTATTACAATAAATTAAAAATCGTCCGATTAAAGACTGCGTCTACATCATCCCCGCACTCGTCCACAAAGGACAATGCCAGAAACTCTATAGAACTTTGCCCCACTCAATAAAAGTCATGTGCAATATGTAGCATCTTACTGTTTATTTATTGCTGATAACTAACATTAGTCTTAGTGACTGTAGAACTTGCGGTTTCCGTTTAAATCTAAAAACAATAATGACATTGATTACAGGTTAAATTACATTTTAGGTAAAATGAGTATGTATTTTGTGGGTAGGTATTTCGTAATCCGCAAGTTCTAAAGAAAAACAATTTAGTATAGAAAGGATCTATATTCATTACAATTATTTTCATTAATTTACTTTTCTGTACACGGGTGGGCAGGATCTGGCATTGTCATTTAGTACGGGCCAAATGCTCAAGGTTATTGGCATGTATACAAGCCTTAAGCTACGCTTGCCCCTTCGTTTCTTGAATAGCATGTAAACCCGTTGGTCCTGTCATTCGTAGATCTTTAATATTCGTTAAGGGTAGTTAGAAGCCAGAAAGTCAAATAACCAGTCTTACCAAGGAGTATCGTGTTGCCCAGTAACTGGGTTGTGTGGAGGTCAGACTGGTGTATTCAGCTGCATGCCGACCCTAACTTAGTTGGGAATACGCTATACCCTGTTAACAATAAGATTAGACATAAACACAAACCTTTTTTACAGTCCCTTCAACCGATTTTGATTTCCATTCCGTAGGCTTAAGGATGACATTAGAGGCAAAAAAGTGGTTACAATAACAACTGTTTACTGCAGTTGCCATTTGTCATGCTACCAACGCATTAAGAGTCAAAATCGGTTGAACGGACTGTAAAAAAGGTTTTTGTAAATGTCTAATCTTATTGTGAACAGGGTATAGGCAGAATGTGATGATACTTAAATAATTTGTATTCATAACTTAAATACTTAATTTTGTAATTAATAGGTATTAGTCATTTGTTATCCCATTTTCTATTTTCGTTCTTATTACTCAGAAACGATGAATAATAATACGATTATCTAACTACGATAAACAACAATCTATTTTTATGTTATTCATGAAATTTTGCTGATAAAAATCTTACATTTTCTATTTTTAACTGAGTTACACATAAGGAAAATGCTCCCAAAATAAATTCGTCATCACTGAGAACCATCGCTGAGAACAGAGTGTAATGAAGTCGCTTAAAAAATGAGATAAGCGCACTGAAAATGCAGTGTGGTGTGAAAAAAGTTAATTAATCTTCTCTATTTTTCTACCAAAGCACACAAAATACAGTTTTAGTTATATACAAACCTTAAAAATCTAATTATATTATGTACAATTCCAAGAAAAAGGCAGGGGAGCTCAAAGGGCATCAAAAAACTCGTCCACATCGCTGTCAACAGGACACGTGCCCAACAGGCTGGCAGCATTGCCACGTTGTATGGCAATGCTGATTCTTTGACCCAAGAATAGACCAGCCTTCGGGTCACGTGAAGAGTCGACCAGCCACTTGGCGATGTCACGAAAAACAATATGGGCACTTGGACCCCATGGCCCATATTAGAGTACCTATGTTTTTAAGCTAGTATCAATACAGATTCCTTGACAATTGAAAGGATACCTATTTTTTTCAATGAAGATTCATTGATACCAGCTTAATAACATAGGTAAGTCCTTCAAAATGCGCCCGAACTTTGAGGATAAGTCCGGGGACGTTACTCCAGGACTCCATTGCTCTCATTGCTTTGGCACTTTTCTGGTGGTCGCCACTGTTGATTCTGGCTTACAGGAATTGCAGTGGTTTGGGAATAGAATGGCGGGCTTGTACCATAAGAAAAACTTTTTTGAAAGAAAAAAGAGAACCGACTTAAAAAAAAGCTGATAAGTGTTAAATAACTTTAGCACAGAACACACATGACTAGTTTCGGAAGTCGGTGGCTTTGTTCTGTTTGTTGTTTTGTATTGCCACCGACTTCCGAAACTAGTCATGTGTGTTCTGTGCTAAAGTTATTTATCAGTTTTTTGTTTTTTTTTTTGACGGTGGCTCTCTTTTTGCTAAAAAGTTTTGTTGTAAAAAAGCTTTTTATTTTTCGCTTTTTAGCACCTCCTTATCATCTAAATCCATTAAGAAACGGCAAAACAGTCAAAACAGAGATTGAAAGTACAAGGTTGGAGAAACTTAAAACATCAATATTTTTTTATTTCAGTCGATTTTTAAAAAGTACTGAATCAATTTCGATAAAATTTATATGGGACCACCCCTGAGGCACACCCTACCCTATCCATTAAAAAAAATCCAAAATCGCTACACATTTGCCGGAGAAATCGCGTAACAAATATACAAAAATAAAACATACAGTCGATTTGAGAACCTCCTTCTTTTTGAAGTCGGTTTAAAAATAATAATGGGAAGGTAATTTAGAAACGACTTTCACATTTCAAAAGAAGTTCATTTTAAAATGCTCCAAATATTTTTTTTGTCCTTGTTAAATTAAAAAATATAAGTTAGTTCTGTTATTACTTCTCATTTCTAATTATGTTCCGAAATTTGTCCAGTACAGTCAATTAAGGTAAATAACAGTCAGTATTTCCTTGAACTCTTTAGACGCACTAAGTACTGCTTACGTGAGTATAACCACATAGATAGGAACAGAGGTAGGTACTGCTTCAATTAATTAGTCACTATGCATTCACCAAGTAATAAAAAAAACATAAATTATAGCAATTCAATCCTATAGAGTAGAGTTTCTTAAACTTTTTGTAGTCACTCAAACTCAAATCATTTATTTCAAATAAACCACAAGGAACTTTTGAATTGTCAAGGAGTCAGTCAGTCAGAAAGTTGAAGCTAGTTGCTCGTTCCAAACAGTAGGTTTCTATGGAGAAGAACGAGCAAGAAACTACATGAACACTCTTTTTAAATTCAATAAAATATTACATTAGGTTACATCCACTCATGTTGAATTTACCGTAATTTACGGGACACAAATGTGAGAAAAATGTAACAAGTTGTGTAGGACGTTAAAAGAGGTCTAGAGATAATCATAAACGATTCAAAATTAATTTAAAATAACCAAGGCAGCTACAAGATGACCAGTCCCAACTGACAGCGCCCGTCAACGAATATGAAGCATAGATCGGCACCACTTAGCTCAACCATTTTTAAGGGAACCGAATGATCCGACACATGCGCCACCATCAGCAAGACATTAAAGTAAGCATGACATACTCCCAAACACCACGGCATATTCAGATCAATGAAAGACATACGTCGTAAATGGTAGCTTTAAAGTATCACTTTAAAGTATGTCACGGACCACTTTCACAATTCAAACAATTCCATGGACCCCTGTCAAATAATCTTTTCTTAAAGAAAAGAAAACAAGCCTCATTTCAAGTTCATGGCTTGGCCGGGAAATGCAGAGTTTACACAATTTAATAATAAAATATTCTGAGTTAACCGCGGACTCTATCTCTGCGGTATTGCTAGATTACCTTCATAGTTTTCACATATAGAAGCAACAAGAATCATGTAACCAGTACCTTGTAAAAAACTTGATTTAAATAATAGAGTGTCCGTGGAGTTTTTTGCTCGTTCTTGTCCATAGAGACCTACCCTACGTTTTGGAACGAGCAACTAGCTTCAACTCTCTGACTAACTGACCTACTCTTTCACAATTTAAAAGTGCCTGTAAATGGTTTAATTGAAATAAATGCTTTGACTTTGACTTTGACTCCTGATACACAAAACCCCACTTTAAGAAACCCTGCTATAGAATATTGATAAAACATTCAGTAACGTGGAATAGCCAGGGAAATTACCATGTTTACATAATATACAGTGATTCTTTCCTACTTTTTGTTTTTTTTTCCGGCGTGGAAAATCCTCATGGATGTCCTCCGCCCTGGGGCGGGCGGAGGGGTCAGACTCTTATTGACTAAAACCACTCCGGTGTTCCATCTCATACCTACGTCAGGGGCTGCGGGAACTGGAGATACTTCCGCAACCCCCGACTGGTGCCGGCCCGCTTCTGCGGGCCACCTCGGGTCAGGGGGAGTGAGGTGTTGGACTCCCACCTGGACGTCTAAGAGGGGCGCGCATGGAACACCACGCGCAGCAACCTCGGGTTCTGATGTATGTGAGGGGATCTTTTTCTACTGGTTTAACCACTAGGAATTTCTCAGAACTACGAAATTCTATATGATATTATATATAGGAACAAAAATGTTCGTAAGAAGATCTATGATGTTGTTGACTTATGGAGGTATGCTTCCCCGGCATTTTCCCATAAAGATACTGAAACCTATTATATTACTAGAATCTTACGCAACTCGCGAGCTATCGGCTCATTTCGATGACTACAATCTCAATATTTAGTCATCAAGGGCGATTGATTGTAGGTACAGATAATTACCTATATCATAATAATTCAATGTCAATTTATTACTTAAGGGGCTATTAAACGACTTTTACAGATTTTAAACTGACAATCACGTCGAAATGTGCAGTGTAAATGATTTGAAAAAAATATATGTTAAACTAGAACATTCTCTCAATCATTTAGTGTGTGAATATTTTTTATTATATTCATATTAAATTTTATTTAATTATAGACAACAAACCAGCAAAATCAGTAGGGTTTCTTTTTAGAGTCTCCTTACAGTTTAGGAGCATCAAACCCATTAAAACTCTATTTTTTTTTGGGCCTGTTGGTCTAGTGGTCACTGACCCTGACTGCTAAGCCGGAGGTCGTGGGTTCGATTCCCACCCAGGACAAACTTTGTGTGATGAGCATGAGTGTTTGTTCTGTGTCTGGGTGTTTATCTATAATATGTATGTATTTATAAATTATATAAGTATGTATATCAGTTGTCTGGTTACCATAACACAAGCTCTGCTTAGCTTGGGACCAGATGACCGTGTGTGAGTTGTCCCAAGATATTTATTTATTATTTATTTACTATACTTTACTTTTTTCAAAGTCATCTCCATTCTCCAGCATACCTCTCAAGTTTGGGATCCTAATTACAATGCATACATCAGTCGGCTTGATCAAAGATCATTTCTACGGCAAAACAAAACTCTATACTTTACTTTGGACGCAGCGCATACGATTCTCTGCGTCCCAAACTCTTCAAAGTTTAGTCGAAAAAATTAAATAACAGTAGTATTTTTTAACTTAAAAAAAAGGCGTATACTAAAAGATAGATAATAAAATTGTCTATAAGATGGTGTCAGTTTCGTTTAATTATACCTGGTAGATTTTGTGTGATGGTCATGTTTTGTCCGCGTCAGACACAACTTCACAATTTAATTAAACTATTTAATATGAATATAATAAAAAATATTCACACACTAAATGATTAAGAGAATGTTCTAGTTTAACATATATTTTTTTCAAATCATTTACACTGCACATTTTGACGTGACTGTCGGTTTAAAATCTGTAAAAGTCGTTAAATAGCCCCTTAAATAATAATATTATTAGAAATACTCATCTTGCATTCGATTTGTTCAAAACATATTTATGAGTCAATAACTAACACATAAATAAATGAATAAATATTTTTATTATTATTGTTTTTAGGGTTCCGTACCTCAAAAGGAAAAAACGGAACCCTTATAGGATCACTTTGTTGTCCTTCTGTCTGTCAAGCAAGACCCTTTATCTCGGGAACACGTGGAGGTATTGAGTTGAAATTAAAACCATACACTCAAGTCTACGGTCCCTTGATGCTGTAAAAAAATGAACCCTCTTCGTTAACGTGAAAAAAAGATACGGCCGTTTATGTCGCAAAACACTCATTTATTTACTAAGTAGTTTAAAGTATGGATTAGTATAGAAGTATGGATATATACCTACAAATATTTACGGAACCCTCGGTGGGCGAGTCCGACTCGCACTTGTCCGGTTTTTATTTTATTATTGTTTTTAGTACTACATTCGTTTACACACCACCCTTGGTCATAGTAATGTGTACCTCCCATTCTTTTGCAGCACCTTACAAACATGTTTTATGTAAATACATTATTTGATTTGATTTTGAGATTCAAGAAAGGCAATACAATCGATAAGATCATAAAACAATGAGTGAAATAACCAAAGGAAACCTATCAGATCTAGACTGGAAGGATGCCATTCTAATTATCATTGGCTCTGTTAGTAGACCTTGTATGCTATTGGTACGAAAGAAATAGCAATAGGTTATTACTCTTTTTCTGACGGTTGCGTCATAGCAGCTGTATTAAGCGCCGTAGCAGCTGCGTTACGTGGCGTAGTAGCTGCTCTACGCGGCGTAGCTGTTGCACTACGCGTCGTAGTATCTCCGTTACGCAGCACACCAGCTGAGTTACGCGTCGTAGCTAGTTGTACTACGCGGCGTAGCAGCAGGGCTATGCAACGTCATAGCTGTATTGCTTTCCGTAGTAACTACGTTACGCAGTAGATAGTTCAAACTAAATAATCTCATTGACATAATTGAACAATTGTTTTGATGATAAATAAATGCGATATCGGTTTCACCCACAGTGAAACATTTTACGAAACATTTTACACCAACTATATTTTTTTCACATTTAAATTTAATTAACAAGATTGCAATTTGTGATAAAATCCCTCCGTAATTATCTTAACATTAATTATTTCTTGTTATTTCACGGTTTGCCGTGCGCTACGTATCTGTTGACCCCTCCACTTTTAAACTACAAAAGGTCATCTATTTAAAAACATCAGTTGCAAATGCAATGCTTACATCCATATCACTTACATTTTGCATTAATATTTGCCCTTGACTTCGTCTGCCAGATTTTTTTACGAATCAGCTTTTGATACCGGTGAAACCGGCCAACATTGCCCTTAGCGGAAATCTTTGCCCTAACACGAAAAATAACTAAAATCTTGAATTGTTGTTAAATTTATTAGCTGACCACATTATTTAATATTTAGGGTAAATTTGAATATTTTCTGATAGGTACAATTCAAGATATTAGTTATTTTTCGTGTTAGGGCAAAGATATCAACTAAGGGCAATGTTGGCCGGTTTCAGGTACTAAAATATAGCTTATATATATAGCACATAGCACTCAGGGGAAACGATGCTTCTAATTAGCGAATTAATTTCTAGAATTGGACCAGCAGTTTTTTTTTTATTATCAAATAGGCTTGCGTTTGACCGCAATTCACCTGATCTTAAGTGATAATGCAGCCTAAGTTGGAACACGCTTGCCTAGGATGAACCGGTTCACTCGTGCCTTAAAGAAGTTCCGAAGATTACTGGGTTTATACAAAAACAAACAAACTTACTCTTTAGCTTTATAATATTATATTAGATACAAGATAGCATGGTTGCAAAGTTACAAACCCTTAAACATTCACTAACAAAATGTGGATTTTCTTTTACCAGATTTTTCCCCGTGGAATGTCGGGGCTAGAATAGCACCCACCCATTTCATCCCGAGGGTGTCGAGGTTACCCTTGTGAAAATCTGGAAGTCGGGCAGCAGCGTCTTCCGTGTACTCAACAACCTCACTGCGATCACCAAGACGCCTGACAAACGTGGGGATTATTTTAACCCCCCCTGTTAAATAAAGGCCTCCCCTTGTAAGGATAAGGGCTGGCTTTTATTTAACAGTGGACGTCTTGACGGCTGATGATGATGATGATGATATAAATTTGACTGCCCCGTTGGGTTCAATTCCAAGGTCGTGCAAATAGTGTTATGGTAGCCCTTAGTGGAAGTTGCTAGTGTAACACCCCCGTGATTCGGAAACCAAGTACGCCGTTGGTCCTGATCTCTCCCCGGTTGTGTTGGAAATTTGGAATGCTGTCTCATCAGACTATGAGAGTGAGGGAAGAGCGAGTGCACCTGTGTTAGCGCTTAGCGCACACACATATCTTCTGCGTATTTGGGTGATCTCCATAAGTCCGATTTGAAATTTCTTTTTCCGAACTTTTCTCCGAACGGTTTTTACCAAAATTTCGAGGCAGCATCTCTCGTGCGATTGCATTCTATTGCATTCTCTGACCAGTTCCACGATAAACAGATCTACTCCTTCTTCTGTTAACAATTTTTGTAGTAAATTTGCAGTTCTTGTATGTTCTATAGTGTTTCAACGGCTTTTTTAAATTTAATTTGTTTTTATTAGTGATTAATTTTTAAATTCGGAGGTGCTGTGCACTCCTATAAGTGACAAGTTCACTGTAATCTAATAAATTTAAACTGATTGTTGTAAGTGTATTAGTGAATAAGTAGTTGGAGAGCCTTAATAAATAAATAAAAAAATAATTTTTGTATGAACGTCTTTGTCATCATCATCAGCAGCATAGAACGCTACAACGAGCGTCAACCTGCGTAAGAAATTGAAAAATAAAATTCATAATCCTAATTAATTACTATGTTACCCATACACTATAACGAGTATCATTTGTAAGCATCAAGATTAACTTTATATTGAAAAAATGCTTTGAAAAACACGAATTAATCGTTGATTAATATTCAAATAATGATATGTCAAAAATCTGACTTCATAGATTGACAGGAATATAGTAATATATCAATTGAAGCGCGTCTCTATTTTAAGCTCAAATAACTAATTATCTTCTAAGGTGGTAGCGGTTATCTTCCAATAGGTTGAGTTATCTTTCTCGTTGAAAAGGTTACGAAATGGTTATCTGACTGACCTTGAAGAAGTAAATAGTAAGTATACTCCGTTCATTTAGGTACTTAAATTAAGGTAAACAAACTTGAGGTCTTTTTATAGAAATGTGCTTGTTAAAATTCTGTTTCTTGCAAATATAGGTACTAAAGCATATACAAGCAATAAGTACATAGGTAGGAACTACATGTTTGAGAATTTTACGATGCAATCAAAAGACATTATCATGATTGTTTACCTTTATTTAACCACCTAAACCTTTCTTGTATAGGTACCTACATTTTTATTATCATAACTATTACTTGTACAGACAGCGTCATCAACTGCTTACCCCCTATCCGAAGAAAATTTAATGCGTATTTTAATACTAGCTTATACCCACAACTTCATCTGCGTGAATGTCGGTTATCGTTATGTTTCAAAGTCAAAGTCAAAGCATTTATTTCAATTAAACCATTTACGGGCACTTTTGAATTGTCAAAGAGTCAGTTAGTTAGTCAGAAAGTTGAAGCTAGTTGCTCGTTCCAAAGCGTAGGGTAGGTCTATGGAGAAGAACGAGCAAGAAACTCCACGGATACTCTTTTAAATCAGATGGTTTGATGCAGATAAATAGGTTGAACCCTGGGGTTTAAGCTATTTTTATGCCAAATTCCATCAAAATCGCTTCAACAGTTTCGTCGTGAAAGCGTAACAGACAGAGTTACTTTCGCATCTATAATATTAGTAAGTAAGTAAGTATGTATTATTTTAATTTTATTTGGAACACTTTTAATTTGAAATTCCTGTAGGTTTTGATTTCTTTGCGAGCACTTCCACTTCTATTTCAGCGTGCCGATTTGACGCGCCATGACGGTGACTTTAGTTCTCTAGCGAATGACTTCATTGCGAATTCTATCCACCAGAGAAACCCCGAGCATCGTTCTCTCCATGGCACGCTGTGCAACCTTGAATTTATTAACCAGGCCCACGGTGTGTGTCCACGTTTCAGCTCCGTAAGTCATTACGGGTAGGACGCACTAGTTAAAGATCTTGGTCATGAAGGATTGTGGGATCGACAACTTGTTGGAACGTAGTTCCTTATCGCGCGTTGCGAAAGGGGGCTAGACGGAAAAAATCAAACGACACTTTTGAAGACCAAAAGTTGTAACGACACTTTTTGCTATAGTTGTAAGCCGTGCGGCGTGCGCGTGTTTCTCTGTCTGTCTCTCTCTCTCTCTCATAGAAAGCAAGCCAGTTATTAATTGTAAATAATAATAACAATAATTGTTGTTGTTGTTGTAAATTGTTGTCGAAAGGAACTTCGTTCCATCCGGGTGTCCCTTGACACCTCTCAAGTTTTTTTTTGTACTTTTCAGGTTTGTTTGTAGCGAAAGGTATTTTCTATAAGCACTGTTTTGATGACAAAACCTTTCACAGACAGAAATATACACTATTACTAAATGCCATAAGACATCGACGCTAACAATTATGCGCATGTTCGCTCAAGGACGCCAGGACGAAAGGGCGCCTGCTTCACTTCCCTATTAAATAACTCGCTACAGAGAAAACAAAGAAATTGTAAATATCTTACGAGACGCGAATCACTTCCTTATTACTGTAATCATTGAATAACCAAAGGTCTCCAATAATAGTAAGATATACATTTAATATTCTTCGACACAAACAAAGCTTCAACAGACCTATGGAAGATACTCACATCCGTTTATCAACTAGAAAGGAACTGATAATCTTCAAACGGCTGAACAGATTTTCTTGAATCATAGCTAAGAACCACGGATATCGATAAGAACACTCTCGATCAAAATATCACCTTTAAACAATCAACATTGGTTCAGCCGTTTGGGAGTTACAAAGTCACTTACAGACACAAGTCAAACTTATCCGTTGAGGCGTCCCAGTTACTAGACAATTTTCCGGTCCGCCGTCTCAGTTACTAGATACGCCTACCAACTTATTCAGCTTAACATAGTTTTTGCAGGTTGGTAACTATATTTGAGCTTCTAGCATGCTATTTTATATAGATCTATAACACACCACACAACTGATTTTGTCTGAGGTTAAAAATAAAGCCACACTACGAAGTTTTATGTAGTGTCATAATGTAGGTCTATAAAAGGTCAACCAAAGTCAGTTTTGCTGTCAACAGACATGCATAAAAGTCAAAGTCAAATCATTTATTTCAATTAGACCATTGAAAGGCACTTGAACATCATAGGAAATATGAATCTAGTTTCCCCTTTCTACGTCCGTATGGAGAAGAATCCGTGTGATACCGGTCGCGAATAGCACTACCCCATTACTACCCGTGGGTATGAGGATTTAAAATAAACTCGGCTTAAAATAAACATTTTCAAAGGTATCGGCACTGGTCTACACTTTAACAGAATGAATCGTAAGTACAGTTACGGGACGTATTAGCTCCGTTGCGATCAGACACTGGATTCTGAATGTCTTCCTCGCTGTCGGCTGAAAACATCACGACTCTGTAGAAGCGCGCCAAAATGGTGTTGGTTGATCACGTGTTCTCAATAATGGCGCGCTTGCGATCCGTTGTTTCACCATAGACTATGTATTGTCTTTGCGTTTCACGTTCATACTATTAACCGGATACGACAAATATATAAAATAACTAGCGACCCGGCCCGGCTTCTCATGGTCTTCCTCGATAAATGGACTATCCAACACAAAAAGATTTTTTCAATTCGAACCAGTGTCCAGTTGATTAAGAGATTAGCGCGTTCAACCAAACAAACAAACTCGTCAGCTTTATAATATTAGTTAGATATGAATATGTTTCCTGTTACAATTTGCAAGTAAATGTTGGAGCGATCCTGTTTCCAATTTCCTGTGAATTTCCGTTCTCGACGCCACACTTCAGCTTCCGAAGGTGTGAGTTTAAATAGTCATATGGAAATATAGAATAACGTTTTGATGAAATATAAGGAGTGATCGTCTACTGTTTTAATATTTGTAAATAAAATCCCACCAAAAACATTTTTATGTAAAATGTTGCCAAGACGCGTAATAAATGGCTCGCACTGTCAAAAAGTTATCAGTAGTGCTATTCTGTTACAATCTCCCTCGGTGAGCACCTAGGTGAAGTGAGCTGTCATCAGTTCCGATGCTAAGGATTGACAAAGCAAACGGACGGATGACAGCTCACTTCACCTAGGTGTTCACCGAGGGAGATTGTAACAGAATAGACATACAGATCAGACCTAACATCTCTACTTTACTTGCCCTAACTTCACAAACTCTAAATATTTATATACGGCTAGGCCGTTTCGCTACCGTTACATGGGTGTAAGATGAAAAATGTATTCACTGTTATTACTTTACTGTTAAGGCAACGATATACGCCGGCGACCTTGAGCGACCAGAAAATCGTATGCGCTGCGTCCAAAACTCTCAAAGTTTAGTCGAAAAAATTAAATAAAAGATAGTATTCTTTAATTTAAAAAAGGCGTATACTAAAAGATAGATAATAAAAATTTCGTTTAAATATACCTGGTAGATTTTGTGTGATTATCAATGTTATGTCTACGTCAGACACAACTTCACGAGTTAATTAAACTATTTAATATGAACTTAATCAAAAATATTCACATACTAAATGATTAAGAAAATGTTTTAGTTTAACATATATATTTTTTTAAATCATTTACACTACACATTTTAACGTGATTGTCAGTTTAGAATCTTTAAAAGTCGCTTGTTAGCACCTTAAACAATAGTTCTTGTAGCAACGAAACTGCCAAGCCACATACATATGCTACGGGAGATCGCAAGGTATCGTCAAGGCGCTGCTGGCCTTTCTTGAGAAGCTGGGGTGGATTTTTTACTCCCCATCTGTACGCTAAATACGCGCTGAGAAGTAGAATTGCGGTCTGTTATACTATATTAAGAGTAAGAGCTAGGTACCCTATTCCATGTGGTGTGGTCGGGAGAGGTCCATGAAAGCAGTCTCCCCGACTTCCCCGAGCAACGCTATATATAGTCCTCCTTATACTTATCCTTCATCATCATAATGTCAACCTTTGCCGCCCACTGCTGGGCATTGATTTCCTCCAAGAGGGGGTTCACCCGGATCGCCATGCCTGGTCGATGCATGTTGGCGATCGCAGTAGGTGTAGGTATTTAGAAACACGTATGTGCCCATCTTCTGGTCAATATCCCTCTGTCGCCTTCTAAGACACCCACGGGTAGAAATGGGGTGGTGACTATTTGCGGCTGACACCACACGGCACGGCAGCCTTATCCTTACATATACCTAGTATAAAACAAAGTCGCCTGAATGTCTGTACGCGTATAACTCCCGAATGGCTGCACCAAATTGAATAATTATTTTTTCTTGTGTTCGGTATTGCCCGTATGGTGCGTATGGTGTCGGACGTAAAGAATGGCACTATCCCATATCTTCCCGTGGGTTTCGTAAGAGGCGACTAAGAGACTCACCAGAGAATGGCAAAGCTTTTGGGGGAGGCCTATGTCCAGCAGTGGACGTCTTTTGGCTGAAGTGAGTGGGTATTGCCAGGACAAGGTTTGTTCAAAGAAAATGTGAAAATTGCACCTGTGTAAAACTGGGGCGAGCCGCTAGTATATCATATAACGATTCCAAACGTCCGGCGCACCCTGAACAGCACTCGGTAACGCAGAGTCTAGCAGCCTAATCCTTTAACCACGATACTAAATCCAAAAGGCTCTTCTCAGCCATGACCAAAGGTACTTCTTAGGGTCAAATAACAAAAATGACCACTCGACGAACACTCACCCTATTCTCTAATGGTTATCATCATCTGCCTAGCCTTTTCCCAACTATATTGGGGTCGGCTTCCAGTCTAACCGGATGCAGCTGAATACCAGTGTTTTACATGGAGCGACTGCCTATCGGACCTCCAAAACCCAGTTACTCGGTAACACGATACCCCTTGGTAAGACTGGTTGTCAGACTTTCTGGCTTCTGACTATACAGATTGTTGATCCAAAGCCCAAAGCCAAAGCGATACCCCTTGGTAAGACTGGTTGTCAGACTTTCTTCAACAAATGACAGCTGGGACCAACGGCTTTACGTGCTACGAGGCACGGAGGGAACTCGATATGAAATGGATGGTCACTCATCCGCAGACCGACCGGGGTTAGCGTAGCTTAAGCTTAACCTTTGACCAATCGATCTGTACGGCTTTAACTTAGCCACGAGCTTCTCACCCTATTCTCTTATGATAACGACGTAAATAAACCAACAAATAATAATAGCCGACAGACATCTTAATTAAGTAATTATTGACAAATTAATCAACACGTTATCAGTATCACGCTCGCATCACGCTACAAGCTATGCTTCGTTGACACGCTGGTAGTGACGTCATCACTCGTCAGGTGCAAGTAAGCGATTATCTTCAGACGATGTGTTTGTTGATAGTACGATTATCTTTGCGATAGCTGTGTCACGTACGGGCCATGTGGTTTTGTAGGACAGTCGAGTAATACCTCAACATAACATACCGTGCGCCATAGACCTGATCTCCCGGGAGAAGTCTTGTCCGTCATCTCTGGCTTGCCTTTCAGTAAGGGCAAGCCAGAGATGAGGAACGGAGCTCCCACCTCTATCTTGCCTTAATTGGCCGGTTAGAGTGGAAACTCGCGAGAGCATTCGTGCTCGGGGTAAGGAAGTATTCCAGTAAGACGCTGGTAGGGATCTTGACCGTACTTCCTGGGGATTGGAGGGATTGTCCTGATAGCCGTGGAATACCTCTCCACTCCTCTAGCACCTCAAGATATGTTGCCCCCTTGTCGCTACGTCACTTCGTGCTAGCGACTGTTTCAGGGGGCCCATTTAGTGAGTGTGCAAGTCACCCCCTGCTATTTTATCCATGTATAAACATTGATTCGGCAGGGGCCATAGTCACTTCATAGTTCCAGGTAACCAAGTCACTTTAGCAACCCATACCCATAGTCCAGTACTGTTAGTTTCCATGTCCTGTAATAGTCCTGCACCAACCGGGGGTTGTCCTTGGGTGCACTTGCATAGTGCATACAGGGATAGTCGTCGGTTGATGTCTTATTTCATATAAAGCTACCTAAGGGGCCTCTGCGAGTTGGCTTCGGCTCGTCGTACGCCTTACAAAGGACCTCTGGGTCCCGAGATACATAAAGTATATAAAATATTATAATAATAATTATAATAATAATAATTTTTATTTATTTATTTTTTATTTTTTTATTTTTTTTTTATTATTTTTTATTTTCATTTTATTTTCAAAATTGAGCCTACTGATTAAGTTTATATAACATTATATTTGTTAAAAAGGAACTTCGTTCCATCCGGGTGTCCCTTGACACCTCTCAAGTTTTTTTATTTTCAGTTTTTGTTTTAAGTTCAATATTCATTGTTATGCATTTGGCTTTTTAAACGACTTCAAAAAGGAGGAGGTTGTCAATTCGGATGTTTATATATTTTCTGGTATTATGTTATATATATGCTCTTATGTTCGGGCATAACTCTGTTATGTATGGATTTGCAAAATCTTTTTTTCCCGTATATTTATATTGATATAATTTTATTCATCTATTTTTTTTCTACGACCTCTCAATCAAACTATCCATCAAAGTCCAAACTCCATAGAAAAGAATAGAATGCCGTAACGTTTTCCCTCTAGGTACTTACGTAGGTACTTTACTAAAGTATCAAGTTCCGTCATATTAATTGAGTAGAATGAATCTTTATTACAGTAGGAGTACTGCTATCAATCATGATTTACTGAAAATTGTGTCTTACTGACTCATCTGATGGTAGCTTCTCGTACATTCAAAATCAAATTTTATTTATTAGTATATCTACCCGCCCCGGCTTCGCACGGGTGCAATGTAGTTATTAATGTCACACCCGCGACACTCCATAGAAACGAAACGATGTAATTGCCTACACTACTACTAAAATAACAGAGTGTACAGCTACGTGCGTGTGTGTGTGCGTGTCTACGCGCCGCTCGAACAAAAACGCAGTTCCCAGAGCTAGTCGTTTGACGCGAGGAGAGGAACGGTTTCAGAGGGAGGCGGAGCGTGTCGCTACTGTACGGTTGTACTAATATTTATACTGTACTAATGTGGTGTCAGTCTGGAGTAATTATTAATGTTAGTTACTACACTCAGGGGCACATTTAACCGTCCACCCATCTCGAATTCCATATCGTTTGTTCATGTTAACTTATGCTTAGTAGCGTAACTTCATAAGTGGGTATATCTGAAATAAACAAACCAATTAGACCCGCGTTTTGTTTACTTCTGTGGTTTTTATTCAACAATAATCAGTTAAGGCGAAATTTGACACTTTTGCTCCTCGTTTTGTGTGAAGGATACATTTGTTTCAAAACGTTTTAATACCATTTCTTCGAATAATACCGGAGTATTGGAGTACTGTAATTTCATTTAACAAAAAAAAATGCCACCAGACGCAGCTGGAGCAGCCAGGGCTGTGGCACTTGCAGACGCTGGGTTTAGCCAGCGTCGGATTGGATGAATGCTTGGATATCCACGAACCACTATTCAAAATGCTATCCGGCGTTTCAGAGACACTGGTTCCTACACAAGAAAGCCAGGTCAAGGTCGTAGAAGGTAGCCTATCTTACCAAGTATGTTGGAATCGGCTTCCAGTCTAACCGCATGCAGCCGAAACCAGTGTTTTACATGAAGCAACTGCTTGTCTAACTTCTACAACTAGTTACTGGATAAATGGATACCGCTTGGTAAGATGTCAGCCTTTCTCACTTCTGACTACCCATAACAATCACCTAATATACAACACGTGCTTTCCGACCCACGAAGGGGTCTCAGTATAAAACGTATGGTGACCCATCCACCGACCAACCGCGTCAAGTGTAGCTTAACCACCGACCGAGTTATCCGAACGACTTTTACTTAGTCACAAACTCCTTGTCGACAGTTAAAATACGTACCAACTGGTATTTTATTTAACCAACAATTGTGCAACGATTTTATTGCAATAACAATAATATTTTCCATAACTGAGGGCAATGCATGATAAAGCCCACCCCTATTGACACAGAATTTCAGTCTCTAAAAGTCCTAGCACAAGAATCAAATTCCTATGCCTAACGTCCTTACAGGGAGGAAACTGAGAGGCAACACGGGAAAACCAGCATTATTCGCAGTTGTGTGCAGTCTAAAATTCGATGTAGCGATAACTGCAATTTGATTATGCATTTTGATAGTGTCCCACGTACTGCAAGAGTGAGCGGCGAAATTTTATCACTTATGCTTATGAATTACGGCATTAATGATTTAAATTGTTTCAATTTAAGAAGAATGAAGGTCGACCACAAAGTCGAACACCATTTTAGCCATGGTTAAACTACGCTTGCCGCCGTCAGTCCGTAGATGGGTGATCCATTCACTTTATAACGAGAAGCCTCCGAGCCTCGGAAAACACGTAGGTAAAGCTGTTGGTCCTGGCTGTTATTCGTAAATCTTTGACAGTCGTTATGAGTAGTCAGAAACCAGAAAGTCTGACAACCAGTCTTACTAAGGGGTATCGTGTTACCCAGTAACTGGTTTGTGGAGGTCCGATAGCAGTCGCTCCATGTAAAATACTGGTATTCAGCTGCATCGTGTTAGAATGGAAGCCGACCCCAAAATACTTGGGAAAAGGCTAGGCAGATGATATTACAAAAGGTTACATCATTCATAAACTTAATTACATTTTGTAGAGGATAACGGTACTTTCTAATATCTAGGATCATGGTTAGTTTCCGCAAAACAAATTAATTTCAATAACGAAACTCGAAATGGAAAATACGAGTGTTTTTAGATTAGCGCTATTGATAATGTCCTCTGGCTCTTATCAACACTTGTCCTCTTATCGATCCTCGATTTCTCCACCATTCTCATCGTCCTGTTACCAGCCGCTCTCCGAAGATCATCGTTTCCTCTAGTTGGTCTAAAAGTGTCAACATTTGATTTTTTTTTCGGAATCACTTCAATTCAATTCAATCATTTGAATTTGAAGGCACTAAATATTATTTTTAGTGCCTTCAGCCAAGGGCGTAGTGAGGTACGGGCTGCCCCCCCTAGAAGATGGAGGAATGCTCACAAACCGTAAAATAATATTACGATTTACTTAATTTTAATCAAGACGCCGAACTATGGTATAAAAAATGGCAGAACAAGGGTTTGTTCAAGGGGTTTTTCATTTTAAACGTAACCTGTCACATTGCTCATACAGGTAAACACCTTAGATATATTTTTGGTTTGTCTAGCCCAGCCACCCCCCCCCCCCCCCTTAACAAAATCGCTCTTGCCTCCAGCCGGGGCAAATAACTTACAAACTAAGCGACTACACGCTAAGGGCACCCCCTGTGGGGTACGAGCCTCGGTTTAGGGCGTCGCGTCGCTGGAGGAGGGCAGCAAAGGGACAGGCTGGTCGGATTTCAGATGTTAGAATTAGTAAAAAGTCTTTCATATATTTAGAACGAACTTTGGCCAGCGGTTTCACCAACATGAAGAACAAATATTATACCACGGAAACGTACTACAAAAACTACCCGTGTGTTCAGTCATTTAGGAGTGGTGCCAACAAACATGCAAATAGGTGTTACCTACAGACTTTCGCATTAATTATTAGCAGGAAGTAGGACGAACTCTTCGGGAAAGTCCAAAACATTGTTAATAACGCGAATGAAATCTTATCAAATCAAATTAACTAGCTTATCAGAATTATTACCAAGTGCCTATGTACAGACGCCAACACATCAAGCCGTACCAAACCGGTAAATTTTCCCAATTGAATATGAACCTTACATTTAAGCAATAAAGTTAAACATCTATCAAAGAAATTTGACAGATTGTTGTAGCTTGATGTTCTAGGGCCTCTGTACAATATTAGTGACGTGTACCAGATCAAGCAAAACAACATGTTTTGTACATTCTATAGCTGGTTTCGTCATCTGTATAGCCCCCACGGAGTGTTATTATCTTTATTAATTATTAGACGTTATCGTCCTAAATAACAAGATTATTTTTTACTAGCTATTGCCCGCGACTTCGCTCGCGTAAATTTTCTTACCCATTCCCACGGACTAGAATAAAAGGACGACTCCACGTCACGCATATTAAAAAAGTGAAGCACCTAAAGAACGCCGGACCGAGACGCAAACATAGATCGGTACGGTCGGTAGTCGGTACTTTCGGCGCGAAATCCTTTATTTTCTAGTCCGTGACTATGGTGTAAATGTGTGCGTGAGGTATGTTTGCACAAACGGTCTGGCTTACTTAGGGTGCTTCACTTTCGACGAGTGGCGCGGAGACCTTCTTTTTTTTCTAGTTCGTGCCCATCCCCGATTATTTGGTAATAAAATATTGCATAAATAATAGCGCTCAGGCTATAATACTTATAAGTACTTAGACAATATTTTACAGAGCTACATTATAGCCTGCTCTTGGCTAAGTAAAAGCAACTACTTAGTACTTACGAATCGATCGATTATGAGGGTTAAGCAACGCTTCCCGCGGTCGGTGAGTGGATGGGTGACCATCCATTACACACCGAGCCCCTCCGTGCCTCGGAAAGCACGTAAAGCAGTTGGTCCCGCCTGCTATTTGTAGATCTTTGACAGTCGTTGCGTGTGCTAGAAAATCTGACAACCAGATTTACAAAAGAGTATCGTGTTACCCAGTAACTGGGTTGTGGAGGTTAGATAGACAGTCGCTCCATGTAAAACACTGGTATTCAGCTGCATCCAGTTATTAAACTGGAAGCCGACCCCAACAGACAGAGATAATGTAGGTACCTAACTTACTATTAGTGAAAGATTTTTTGAAATAGTAGTAGTTTAGAAAATTACCTGCTACATCTAAACTATACCTCTCTATAATCACTACATATAATAAAACAAAGTCCACCCGCCGCGTCTGTCTGTCTGTCTGAACGCGATAAACTCTAAAACTACTGAACGTATGTTCATACCTACGGTATTCACAAATGGACGGAGCGATTTACGAGGAAGGTTCACGTATACATATAATTCATTAGGTTTTGTATCGCTAGTATTAGTAAGATTAGGCATTATCGTTCTAAATAACAAGGTTTTTTTTTATTATTTTCAATGAAGTAGGTAGGTACCTACCTAGTGGAAAAAAATATTTATAATCAGTTAGCGACCTTGCTGACCTCTGAATTGTTTGTAAACTACTACATGTTATTCAGTAACATAATATTGATGTTCTAGATAGTCTTACTAATAAAAAGTTTTTTCAAAAAAAAGAAAACAGCCTTCAAAAACTAAAAAGTGATAAATAACTTTAGCACAAAACACACATTACTTTACTTTCAGAAGTCGGTGGCAATACAAAACAACAAATACAAAGCCACACTTTTTAGTCTAAGTATTTTTTTTTGGGAATTTGTTGATTTTCTCAAAAAGGGCTGAATCAATTTTGATAAAATTTATATGGGACCATTTCGGAATAAACCCCTTTCGAACAAAAAAGAATTTTGCAAATCCGTCTATATATGACAGAGTTATGCCCGAACATACCTACATAAAAAAAAATGTAATCAATCGAATTGATAACCTCCTCCTTTATGAAGTCGGTTAAAAAGTCAGACTTTTTGAAAAGAGAAATTAATAATACCTCATCATCTGCTGCCCTTGTCTCATAATATTGTTACTTGGGGTCGGCGAAACATGTTTTCTTCTTCCATTCCGTCCTGTCCAACTTCATGCTTTCACTGACTCCCTTTTCATTCATATCTTTCTTCACACAATCCATCCATCTTTTCTTCGGCCTTCCTCTCCCTCTCCATTCATGTACATTAATATTCATAACTCTTTTGGTCGCTTGCGTTTCATCCTTTCTCTTCACATGCCCATACCAAGACAAACGATTCCCTTTCAACTTTTCTGTCACTGGCGTCACTTTCAAACTTCCTCTAAAATATTCATTTCTCACCTCCTGGTTACTCCACACACACATCCATCTCAACATTCTCATCTAAAAATCCAATCAAATCGGGAAATACATATTTGTCAAAAACTAAATCTTCTCTTCCTAATCCTTTCCTCACTGCGTAGGATCGTGACTTCCTTCCTTCAATCGATCTCTATCGGTAGCGATCAGTCGCCTGGTAGAGTATAGCACACATAGGTGTTCAGGGATCTGGGCTGACAATCTTCTAGGTCTTTTCCCTTCTCCCTTGCGTGTCACCATTAGTCGCCCCAAGTTAGCAATACTTCGAGCAACGTGGTCCTCAATATGTAGGTATCTGTCTACAAATTGAGGACAGACACTAAAAAATCTCCATTTTGAGTTGTTTCAGTATAAGGAGAAAAAAATAGCTAGAAACGCTAAAAAAAGGAAGTAAGTATTTAATATATATTCATCATCAAAAGACCTTGATAGTTCAAATAATCCAGTGATAACCTTTCCAAAGTCGTTGCTATCGGATCAAGTAAAGAATTTTCTCTTTATCAATACTTTTACTTTACGAATTATCGTGATGATAATGCAAGAATTGCAAAAGGCGACAAAATATTGTGTGATATTGCTCAATTGGTAACTTATACAGAAGTACCATAAGTTACAACTAAAATCTTTTAGTTGTAACTTTCATTTATGTATCTACTTATATACCTACCTAGTAGGTACCTATACCTATGCCGTGTGGTGATGGCCGCAGCACCACCCCATTTCTACCCATGCATGTCGTAGAAGGCGACAGTCACAGAAGGATATTGAGCAGAGGACGGGCAGCAGCGTCCTTCCGAGTACCATAACATCTACTGCGATCGCCAACATGCATCGGCCAAGCATGGCGATTACGGTTGAACCCCCACTTGGAGGAGACCTATACCCAGCAGTGGCGTCTTAAGGTTGACATGATGATGATATTTATTTACTTACAGGGATAAAATAAATCAAAAAAATATTCTATTCTTTACATTAGTTTAAAACAAAGTCGCTCCCGAGTACGCTTACATCTTATAAGCAACGCAGTTTTCAGCAATAGTTTGAGTGATTCAATCAAGAGGAAGTTATACAGGTACCTACGTATAGTTTGATTTACATTTAACCCGTGCTAAGCCGGGGAGGGCCGATAGTAACAGATAACACATAACAGATTATTATTCTAATAAAGATTTTTTAAATTATAAATGTTGACATTAGATTACATCTGACTTTTCTAATTTTCTTAAGTTCTTGACATTTTAAATAATATTAGTAAATTGTGACATTATAGTAGAATGAAAATATAAAGTAGGTATTTATAAGATTGGAATTGTATAAATAATGTATCTACTATTTCAGACTTCAACACAGAGTAAGAATTTTATTGTGAGATTCATTTACATAACTCTAATTTTAATATTTCTACACCGGCAACGGTAGTATAATGTGAAACTTATAATTAATTTATTAAGATCTTGATGTACCATTTACTCAGAAATAAATGATATTTATTTATTTATTTATAAAACAAAACAAAATAAATAAAAAAGAACATTTACTTAAAATACAGTCATGTTACAAGCCAGTCGTAATTAATTTGCACAATTATTTCGTTTCCACGATACTGATCTTGAGCCAAAAACTGGAAACTAAGCCTGGACCTGTAACTGGGTCAGCGTTCAGCCATGGGCTCTATTGTTTATCTAACAACATTACAAGTATTACAACGTTGTAGAGAATCGGTAAAAAGATAGATAGGACGGTCGGTAATTAAAAGTACAAAACACCATGTATAAGTAGTATTACAATGTATAATTTATACATAGATAGGCCTTTAAGCTGCACTTTTCCGATTTTTCAGACGGACTTTTGCGACGAGCTGTTTTAGACTTCAGACCACGAAGTAAGTATAATCTTACTTCGTGCTTCAGACCTACATCGATGTCAGTCAATCAAGTCAATCAGTTTTCGCAGAAAATCCGTAAATTATTAGTAAACTAGCGGGCGCCCGCGGCTCCGCCCGCGTGAATGTCGGTTACCGCTGCAAAAATCCTACTCAGCGTAGGGACTCCCTACGCAGAGTGGTACTACTAGGGAGCCGACCACGCGACTGAGCCGCGCGGTACCTTACTCATAGATCTAAACTCCCCTCCCGCACGCGCACCCTCGCCTTGGTGACCACTTAGCGCCTTGCAGCAGAAATCGTAATATTTTAATTTCGCCATAACTTCAAAACCAAACGTTAAATTTTAATCATTCAAAGAGCAAATATTATCTACATAAACTGTACTTAGTGATGAATTAATTTATTTTGATAAGGATTAATAGCATGAGTAAAATAAACGCGTTTAAATGTAGTCCAAAAAAAAATTCAAGATTTTTAAATAAAAAAATGGTTGTTGTGCCTCACTCGACATAGATAGATGGACTTTTTTGTAGATATTTATAAGATCAACAATTAATTACAACATTTTATGGTTCTATCTTTTATAGTTTAGGCAGCGTACGCAAAATAAATAACTTTTCTGGTTGATTTTTTACACCTTGTGGCCGAAAAACCCAAATATCTTACGGAACCCTATTTTTCTCCAAAATAAAATATAGCCTATGTTACTCGTGGATAATGTAGCTTTCGAATGGTGAAAGAATTTTTAAAATCGGTCCAGTAGTTTTTGAGCCTATTCATTACAATCAAACAAACAAACAAAGTTTTCCTCTTTATAATATTAGTGTAGATGGGAACATAATTTATGTATACGTATACGTAGAAATAACTGTATAAAATCAAGTAACTATAAAATAGTATATTTCCTTACAATACATACTCATAAATACAGTCTAATTTGTTTGCAGAAAACTCGCAAAAAATTGCAAAAAGCCAACGTCACGCGGTGTTCCCAGGCGGTCACCCATCCAAGTACTGACCGCGCCCGATGTTGCTTAACTTCGGTGATCGGACGAGAACCGGTGTATTCAACGTAGTATGGACGTTGGCGAATACTAAGTTAAAATAGTAGATCATTTTGGGAAATACAACAATGTCACCCTATTATTGTTTTAAATTATTATACAACAAAAATGGTACATATTTACAACAAAAGTAATTATTATTTTGTCTTATTTATATAATTAAAATTAGTTGTTGAAAGTTTCAACAGATGCCGCTGTTTACAAATGTGCTAATTTAGTTTTTCTCAAAACGCCTAAAGATGACGCTGTAGAAGGCTTAGTTTTACACTGAACTACATAGATGGCGCTTTATTTAAAGAATACATTTAAAGAAATCTGGTAATAATTTAATGAAATACTTTATTTTGCAATAAAAACTATAATTCATTTACAATGATCACTATTACACTACATTGTCTAATACCAGAACGAGTTGGCGGGAACTCTGTCCTCTTTGATGCCCATCTCTTCCATTATATCCATTTCAAATGTCCGTAGTTTTGGTGCGAACGTTACCTGGGAAGAAATAAGCAAAATACGTGTGTATTACCTACTTGAAAAGTGGAGTTGTATTATGCAATAGTTAATTATGTTCTGCTAAGTTTGCCTGACGAAATAGTGCCTAGTCTTGTGTCGCTTTTATAACGCCAACACACGCAACTTCTTATCAGAATATATGCATGTTAAGAGCGCCCTTCCCCGTCGAACAAACTCCAACGCGAGCGTGATTGAAAACATTTTTGTTTCAACCAACGCAAAGCTCGAAAACAAACGAGTGAGTGAGAACGCGATAACATCACAGGAAAATTGGCGCACGGAAATTTCCCAAAACTTGTTCCAGGGCATACGCGTTTTTAAAAAAGCTTTACAAGTTTTTGGTTAAAATGTTTGTAAACTAGAATGCAAGAAAAACTGCAAGGTTTCTATTTTTCCTTGCTTTTTTAAGAAAATAATGAAAATCAGCATCAGCGTCAGCTGATGTCAATAATGATACATCAGCGTCAGCTTCAGCATCCACTGATGTGAAAAAAATATGCATCAGCAACAACCCTGGTCTGCATATTTTTTGTTTACCAGAAACTTGAACAGGAGTAATTGTAAACACAAAATAATGTTGTATTCAAAACATTTGTTTTGCTTACAGTGCGTTTCTACCACATTACATCAAATGACAATGTCATTGGTCATTTTTACACACATTCCCGCACATCTTTGGTGCGAAACGAACCAATTATACTGCAAGCTTAGCTAATGAGCTAAGCTTGCAGTATAATTGGTTCGTTTCGCACATTACTCGCTAGATATCCTAGCACGTCTGTGGTGGAAACACAGCCTAAATGTGGATCGCAGGCGATAATGCCGTTATCCTTTCGAAATAAACTAAGAATAACTTTTCATTTGCCACACGAAACTATGACATAAAGGACAAAATATTAAAATGTATTATACCTTAACAGCGGCATCGGCAGTGCTATCCTTATCTACGTTCTCAATATACAGCTCTTTACTCTTATAGTCCATGGTCTCCTCTGCTGTCTTTGGTATGGGGATGATTCTGCTACTAGCCAACGACACGCGTACCTTTAAGAAAATTTTATTAAAGACAAATTAAATTAGCACAAGTACAGTTTGTGAAACTATAAAATAAATTGGCTACCATTTGGCAGGCGCTATTGGAATGTTTTGAAAAAATTATAAATGCTAACAGTTGATTTACTTCAACTGTTCGCGTAACAAATTGAAATAAATATACTATCGACATTTGTATTTAACCATCCAAATGAATCATCGGCAAAAAAGTATATCCCAGGTTAAAAATTATATGAACTAAGGTACTTTTTTGACAGAAAAGTCACTGTCATTCCCTTGGGCACATTTGGAATTTTTGATGCCTTCTTTTTTAGTTTTTTTTACATAATTTTTATAGGTTATCTTAACCAAGTGTGCACATATTGTACATATATTAATACTAGTAATTTAATTCATGAAAATAAAATTGAATATTTGTCTTATTGAATAATGTAGTAATACTTCGACTTCTACTAGGAAAGCCAAAGGCAAATACTTATGTATTTATTTATTTATTTTATAGCATCTCTGTTGGCGATCCATATTATTGGATCCATATTATTGGATCGCCAACAGAGATGCTACACAATTTTAAGCATGATAACATAAACATGGACAATACAAGTGTGTGCTTCCCACTGCCAACCACTTCATTCAGTTATTGTGTATGTCCAAAAAGGTTTAATGTCTCACCTTATCACCCTCCTCAGTGAATCTCCACTCGAATTCAGTAGGCTTCAGAGTCTCAGGGTCCACCAGCTTCACGTCTGTCGTGACGAGGAGAGGCGCCTCCGACTGGATCGTGATGCCAGGGAACTTCTTGTCTTTGCCCACCTGAAACATAGCGGTTTACAATTTTATTACAGTGGTAATGCCGCTCACCAGTCATGCACGAGGTAGTGGGTGGGTTCGCAACAAGGCAAAAGCAAGTTTCAATGTGGGGCTTCAGTTTCATAAATGTACAGTTCGATTCAAATTAATGGCGGCTGTGACGTGCGCTACTGGCTGCGCAGCACCCCGCCCCTCACCCCGGCTGACACGTCAAATTGTTACTGCGCAGCCACTCGACTCGTGTTCAGAGCCACCATTAAGGGCGCGTATTCGATTTAGCGCAACTCAAAATCACGACTGCTTTAAATTATTGCTAGAACATCGTAGCAGCATTGACTAGTACAATACAATTTTCTGTTTTTGTGCGTGAACGCGGAGATATGAGCACGAATCATTGAAATTGATCGACAAAAGATTGCGCGTGAGGTTTTGTGTTTTTTTTAATAATTGTCTAAAATAAATGAGTTCGTATAACGGACTGAAAAATATTCTGTATATTAAGCATAATCTTTATTTTCATAAAATAAATAGGTATATCAGTTGTTTATATTCAAATACTGGTGAAAAAAAATTGTCAAAGTGAACCGATTTTGTACTTTTTTAACATTGTTTTTTAATACATAATAGTACCTAATATTTTCGAAATTTTGGCTCTGTTATATACTGTAAGACTGTATATCTTGTTGGAAAAACGCATAAAACATAATATTTTGGCACGTCCTGGAAGTTAACTCTGACGTCTATTTTCCTAAAACGCTATGAAGGGATTGTCTTCGCTTCTATCGTTAAAAAACCATCGCTTAAAATTATATTGTTACTCTGTAGCTGTCTAAATCAAGACTTAATCTTTCTAAAGCCGTAATTTTATTCTAATAATCTGCTCACAACATTACGATATTGCTCTGGGAAAAACCACGAAAACATTAAGTTTTCGTCACGAATCGAATACACGCTCTTAAGTTTAAATGGAACTATACTTTCTAAGTTCATGTTGCACGTCACTGACATCGGTGATGGAAGCCATCGTGAGGAAACCTGGACTTATAATTAATATAAGTCTGAAATCACCAATCTGCCTTCAGCGCACGTGGTGATCAATGTTCGTGCCTTCTCTATAAGATAAGAGGGCTTTGAGCTACAGTGGAACCATTATAGGCTGGTATTCATTATTATTATGAAGATGTAGAAATGGAGCTAAACGATTTATTTCAATTAGACTGTTAAGAGCGCCCATCCCCATCGAACGAACTTCAACGCGAGCGTGATTGATTTTTTTTTAATTTCAACCAACGCATAGGTGGAAAACAAACGAATGAGTGAGAACGCGATAACATCACAGGAAAATTGGCACGCGGAAATTTCATAAAACTTGTTCCAGGACATACGTGTTTTTGAAAAAGCCTTACAAGTTTTTGGTAAAAATGTTAGTAATTTAGAATCACCATTACATATGCAAGGTCTATATGAAGCTGTTTTTTTTACTTTTTCAATGTATGAGTGCATTATGAACGGCCAAAGTTCAGATAAAATTGTGCAAAAATACTGTTTTTCGGACGTGTTTACTGAATTCGTTTATCAACAAAAGTTTATTTTTGGCTTCATACAAACCTAGATTTAAACCACAAGATACCTGTGTGTTAAAAATATTTGGTAAATTATTTGTTATAACGCCGTAATCGCGTACGAGCGTTTGTATGGGAAATATGACGGGATGGGCGCTCTTAAAAGGCACTTTTGAACGTCATATACAAGAAAAATAAATTGAACTAGTTGCCGCTCCAAAAGGTACTCTCGTATTGAGAAGAAAGGGTAGGAAACGCCATACTTACTCTATTAAAATAACATTTTACAATCACTACATATCTATACTTACTAATATAATAAAGCTGAAGAGTGTGTTTGTTCTAATGCTCTTAACTATTGGTTCGATTCTGAAAATTCTGGCGCCAATTGGAAACTACGTTATCTCTGAATGCTATCAGCTATATTTTATTAATTAAAAAAAGACGCGAACGAGTCGCGGTCAACAAAAGCTAGTATTTCGTATACTATACTGGACAAATATAATTGACAACATTTTATATTTTTAACCTACTTGTATTATTACGTTATATAAAAGTAAATACAAATCTAGGGCACCCATATTTTTCCGTTTTTCAAAATTATGTACAGTCAGCAAAAGAGATAGGTATGCAGGTCATCGGAAATGGTTGAAGTTTACTCAAAAACCGATGGATGTTTTCGAATGAAATTTAATTAAATCATTTAAATGTTTATTCTCTATTAATTTTATTTTATTTTATTTTATTTAAAAACATCCATCGGTTTCTAAGTAAACTTTAACAATATCTGACGACCCTGCATACCTATCTCCTTTGCTGACTGTACTTTTCATTGATAATTTTAACTTTGAAATTAGGTGTATTCTAAAAAGACGTAAGCGCCAAATGGCGCCATACTTACGGTGGAATAGCGTTTTATACTTTTCTTTACTGTGACCCGTCAAAAAACTATTATCATTATTATTAGACTTCATATATGTGACATTGAAGTGTGTCTTGTTTGACGTTAATGTTTTCATATAAACCATTGAAATGCTAATGCAAAGGTAAACTACCTCATTCCACCGTATATGTGACGTCATCACATGCTTTTTGGTTTTACTTATTTTTCTCATAAATTAAGAAATAAAAAAATATATATTTGGACTCAGGGTACGAAAATAAAGAAATGGTATTTTTGTTTTAAGGTCGTGTCAGTTTTGAAATGTTGTCAATTACATGACATGAGAGCAATAATGGGTTATATGCAGTGTATCTTCTACGAATACTATGGCTGGCTGCAGCTGCTGCTAAGTTATGATGCTGCTCATAATAAACAAGCCTTATAAGAAGAATAAGAATATTTATTAAGCCAAGACTTAACCTTATTTACAGGGTAAACAAACAAGGGAGTTAATCTTACAGTGGCAAGATACTAAAAAAAATTGCAACTGGGCTTAAACTAGGATAAGCTCCTGTGCTATAAGCACCAGTTTTATTCATCACCTGTTTTCGATGGCCATTTTACAGTTGAACACAACAGCATAATGTTAAAAAGTAACTAGGTTAATAACAATAATTGCCCCTATCACATAACATGTGACAGAGACAAAGGCAATAGATAGCAGAAATTGCAACATTTCAATTTTGTGTGTAGTGAGTTGTAGTATGAAATGTAGATACATATTGTATGTGTCAGTGTGTGAGGTGAATGGTTATGTAAGGTGTTTGTGTGAGTGGGGTAGAGTAGATGTGCCTTTTTGTGTGATTGTGTATGTGTTATGTTATAGTGTTTAGAAGATCTTCAGTTTTAAAGTAATCTAGAGAAAGGAGAAACTTGTGTACATACTGTTAATTTTAACTTGCTGCAGGGTAAGTGATACAAGGGCACACTTTTACTAATTTTGTTGTTATGACTTGATAGTGAATGCGGTCTTCCACAAGGAGGAGGTCTAGTCACATGATGTCCAAACTTAACTAACACTTGATTTCAACATAAAATGAAGAACAACAAAAAACTAGGTGATCAACAGTAGACATTTTATTCAGTTCCCAATATAATTCAAGTAGTTGATACTAGCTTTTCCTAGCCTGCAACTTCATCTGTGAGATTACAAATATTTTGATCATAAAATACAACCTATCACTCAGGGATAATACCCATAGCTTCCCATTAGTGAAACAATTTAGAGAGATTCCAGAGAGAACCTGAACCTGAACCTTAACAAACTGAACTTTAATTTGTAAACTGGATGATCCTGGATGGTAATATGTAGTGACTAGCGACCACAACAATATTAAAGCTTCGTCACCTCACGGCCCGCGACCCCGCGAGCTGACTGCACACCTTCGTAGTTCAGAATTCAGAGAAGCACTAGAAAAAGAGTGAAGGCAAAAAATAAAATACTCACAACTCTAAGATGTGTGTTAAGTCCCTCTACGATGACCCAGTTACGTTCCTGAATCACCTGTGTGATGAGTCCCTGCTTGCCTTTGTCTTTGCCCACCAGTATCTCTACACGGTCACCTCTGAAAACAGCGTTCACAGAGTGTATCAAGAAGACAAGCCTCTATGAAAGATGCAGTTATAGAAACATAAGAAAATTTAGACTGAGTATGCACTGCCATTTTATTCGGAACTCTAATTGAATTGCATTCCTGCACAATCTATGAATGTACAATCTCAATTAAGACTGACCAAGTATGTGAGATATATTAGTGTGTCCTTCACTCTCATAGTTCGATGGGACAGTAATCCTACATGGCTAGAGAGAGATTAGGCTTAGAACCAATGGTTCTTACATGCTTTAAGAATGTACACTACCAACTACCAAATTCCAGGTCAACCTAATAAGACTCTGCCCTACCTGGGAATCGAATTCAGAACCCTACGCTCAGTAGTTGCGTTTACGACCATAAGACCACTACATAATTACATTAATGACTCTACAAGTAGTTGTGCACACCTTTCAAGTGTTAACAAAGACCATAAACAACGTATTAAGGTGCGTACGGATTAGAGGCAGCCTTGCCTGAGGCACGCACGGCTCGCCCTGTTGCCTCAAGTGTGTATGCGCCTCATCCCGAGGCGTGCCTTCACGAGCCGTGCGTGGCAAGGCTGCGCACCCCGAGGCTGCCTCTAATCCGTACGCACCTTTACCGTGTGTAACTATTACGTGAAGCATTTATTTATAATCTATGCTATTCTTACTTGAAGAAGCTCCACTCGCCAACAGGTTCGATAAATACCTTCTTCCTGTGCATATTACGATCATTCTGCATACGAAACTGACTCGTCCATGGCCTGTTAGTAGTAAAACGATAGTGTTTACGGGCTATCTGAGCCTTTGGGTACTGTGGATACTTTGAAGGATTCTTCCAGTACACCTAAAATACAAAACAAACAATATGCAATATTTTCGAGGTTATGTTTTTCAAACGAAGCAAGGAAGATAACTGAATATCATTATGTACCTGTTCATAGCTCCTTTTAACATAAGACTCGGGGAAATTTGAATATTTAATAGTCAAATCACCAACTTTCTTTGCTAAAAATCCGTATATTCGCATTTTCTTTGTTTTGTTTCGTAACCTCTCTGCGAAACTAACAATTTATTTGACTTTGACATTGACATGACATAGGTTGACATTGTTGACACATAAGGGAAGACATGGGTAACGACCGTAGATAGAGAAGGCACTATAGACTGCTGATCATCTTCTACCTCGCATAAACAAGAAAAATACAACTAAATACATGATGCTTGTAAAGAAAAGAGACAGAGCTTAATATCTTTGGTCTCAAATCGCGTGCCGCGTTTTTGGCTCATGTGCCTAAACAAAGTCGTTACATATTCCTGCAAAATGGTGAAAGAAAATACGCTGTACCGTACGTAAGTGTTCTTGGTTGTGCTTTTCTGTCCCTTTCAGCGACACGCTGAGCAGTAGTCTAGTGTTCTATGTCTATGGTAACGACATTGTCAGAATATGTCAGAAAATGTTACAGATAACAAAGAGATATTGTCAAATAAAGCAAACCTTCTATATTTTCTATGGCAATTAGTACCAGTCTTTGAGTTGAATAAATTAATCTTGCAAGTAAGAAATAATTCAAGTCGAAGTCTTAGGTCAATCAAATCTTTATGCCGCATTTACATATTCGAGTCAATCACGAGGCGAATGGTGAGGCGAATAACGAACACGTACGTAAACAGTGCGCTCGCTATTCACCTCGTGCCTTGCCTCGAGAATCGCGCGCTCGCGTTGAGAGCGGTTTTTCGGACGCGAATCAAAGGGCACGAATGGCGAACACGGACTTACTGTTTACACATTCGCCTCAATTCGCCTGCATTCAATAGACCGCTAGCGCCCGACCCAACAGGACGTGTAGACCAAATGGAGTGGAGTGAAGTGCGAATTTTAGAATTCCTAGAACTTTATTAAAAGGAAGAGGTCATTTGAAACCCAAAACATCGCAATCATAAAAATAGACCTTTATGTATAAACTCAATAGATGTAGCGCGCATGCCGCCATTATTTTCACGTCCTCCATGTTTCACCCCGCGAATGTGTGTACAGTAGTTCGCGGCGGCACTCGTATAAGTACTAATGTTTCGTCGAATGTTCGTCCAGTGATGAGGCGAATGGCGAACACGATTGTGTAAATGCGGTATTACTGTTGCTGAACTTGATTTATTTTTTGACGATAACGGGAAAGTCCTTTTCTGCTAAACGAATTTGGATGCGGTGCGGCGCGGTGGCGGATGTTCACTTACGGAAGTTACGGAGCATCCACATTCCACACGGATCAAAAATTATCGAAACATAATATTTTTTATCCCGGTAGTAAATACGTTTCAGTAGGATAATTTTCGTATTTCACGTGGGTGAAGCAGCTGACAAAAACAGTATTTTTCTTCTTCCATTTGTTAGTTAAATAACGTGTATTGGATCGTGTAACGGAACGTTCGTACATAGACAAAAAAGTATATTTTTTTACATTTTTAACTGACACAATTAAAATTTGCTGTCATTTTCGTTATAAAAACCTTTAAAAAATGGGTCACGCAATTTAATTCACAGGAAATGAAAAATATATTAACATTTTAACATGCAGGATAGTTTACAGCACAATATGAAACAGTTTGAATTTATTTACGGGCAAAATATGCATTTATAATTTCGCGCATAGACAATTGACGTAAATCAGCTGTCCAATATCAGTCGTTGTAGGTGGCAGCACCGCGTCACGTGAATTTTCATGGCGTTGAAGGGCTAGTCCCGAATTGTCTTGTGATTTCGCCAAATTATTCGCTGTTTCGAATATTTAGTGTTAAACAGCATTAATTTATAAGTTCCAGGTGAGGGTTGTGTCCTAACAGAGTGAATATTGTGGTAGATGTTGCCGTTAATTGCTTTTGCGCGGGACTGAAAGATGTCAAAGTCGGCATTGACGGAGTGTAAGGGGTGGTTTGGGGTGATTTTCTTGGGTTAAGTCGCGTCGGGCGCCAGGATGTCTGACCGCCGAGCGGGCGACGTTGAATCGGGCTCGGTATTGATTGAGTCCACGAGCCCGTTGCGTCAGCGTTCTGGCTGAAAACACCAGATCGTCGGCCGCTTCCGCGGGATTTAGACTACTTAATCGCAGCACAAAATCGATTTTTCATACAATGAATATAATTTCGACTGTACCAAACATGTAACACTGGTTGCTACGTGCGTTTTCATTGTGAGTTTTTATAATTAATTGGTCATGAGTTGATAGTTACCATCTTGTGTTATTGCAGTGGTGAAGATGTCTGAATACTGGGTAATCAGTGCCCCGGGCGACCAGACCTGCCAGCAGACCTGGGACACCCTCAACAATGCCACCAAGTCCGGCAATCTCAGCGCCAACTACAAATTTCCAATCCCTGACCTGAAGGTACTATAGACTTATTTATTAAATTAATATTAACTTTTAAAGAATTTTAAAAAACACATCAATTTCGTTTAAAAACAGTTATGAGATATATTATGTCACCTCATTATTCCCGATTGAGTAATGACTGAAAATATCCTTGAAGTAATGATTGTGTTTTGTCTGATTGTGACTCGGGATTAAGGTCAACATAAACTTCTTGATTGGTTCCTATTTAACAACTTAACAATACAGGAAAATCAGTATTCTGAACTAGAAAAATAAACTAAAGTGAGCTAAATAAATTCTGATCTTGATAACATTGATCAATTGATAATTACATTCAACATATTTTAATGGCTTAAATCATTTATGAATTACTAGCACTTAGCCAGCGACTTTGTCTGTGGAAATTTTCTCAAAGATCCCCAATTTTTAAATTGATAAATATACCCCATGTTACTCAGGGATAATGTAGAATTCTAACAGTGAAAGAGTTTTTGAAATTGGAACAGTAGTTTTGAGTTTATTTGTTCCAAACATACTAAAATACAAATTTTTCCTCTTTATAATAATAGTGTAGACAAGCGGCCCGCACCAGCATCACATGGGTGCATTTTTTTTTTTAATTTCCTCAAATTTTCTTTCATACAAACTTTGTCCTTACCGAATACAACAAAAAAAGCATTATCCAATTTGATGCATTCATTTTCAAGTTATGCGTGTACAGACATTTCGGTGACTTGGTTTTATATTAATTAAGGATTATGTACATCATTTAAAGTCAAAAGACAAAAAAAAAAAAAGAAATCATGTGCACATTGGTGTTACATAAATTTATACTCTATTATAAACTTGGCAATGCATTTTCTCACTTATCAAAACATTAAATTCTCAGTATTATTGTATTGGTTTCATTGTTAGTTTGTAATATCTGTAATCAATAATTTATACCCTGTTCACAATAAGATTAGACATAAACACAAACCTTTTTTACAGTCCCTTCAACCGATTTTGACTTCTATTCCGTAGGCTTAAGGATGACATTAGAGGCAAAAAAGTGGTTACAATAACAACTGTTTACTGCAGTTGCCATTTGTCATGCTACCAACGCAATATAAGTCAAAATCGGTTGAAGGGATTGAAAAAGGTTTTTGTAAATGTCTAATCTTATTGTGAACAGGGTATAGAAACTGTTCACTATTCAAATGTAATACGGTACTTTACCAAAAAAATCGAATTAGTCCAAAAGATAGATTTCCAAAAAATATTGGAAACATCTTTTTTCTTTCACGTAAACAAAAAATGAAGACGATACAGTGCGTCGAAAACTCGTGTGACATCAGTAGTCAGTACACTTTTACTGGCGAAGTGACGTCACAAACCCCTTCTTATGATCTTTGATGCGTTTTATCTTCGCCAGTTTTTATTGATTTAATAAAACATAATCTAACTGACGGACTAATTAGATCTTTTTGGTAAAATACCCTGTTATAAAGATATGTACCTATGAATATGTCTCGGAAAAGAATCAAAGTCAAAGCATTTATTTGAATTAAACCATTTACAGGCATTTTTGAATTGTCATGGAGTTGATTAGAAACTCGGATAGTTGAAGCTAGTTGCTTTTTCTAAAACGTAGGTAGGTCTATGGAGACACTCTTTTGAACCAAGTTATTACAAAAATAATATCTGCAGAAAATTATTTTAATCAAGCAGGTTACCTCAATTTCCAGTCTTGTGAAAACAATAAATATTTTTTTATTAACTGTCTTCAAATGAGTACTTACCAAACTAAGTTATATTTTAACCAACCTCAGAAAAGGACAAGGTGCTCTATCCTATTTATTGAGGTTGAAATCCTCGGGTCATGGAGTCCGAGTGCTCATCTTCTTTTTAAGGAAATGTCCAAAAGGCTGGTTGACACTTCCCATGATCCAAGAGCTGGTTTTTACCTTAGTCAGAGATTAAGCATCGCCATCCAACGTGGCAATGCCGCCAGTCTCTTGGGTACATTTCCAGATGACGGGGATGTTGACGAATTCTTTGATGCCTTATTGTGGTAGTATTTTTTGGCATGTATTTAACGCGGCGACAAACTAATCTGATTTAGGGTTTTAAAAATAATTAAAAATAATAGGTTGGCAGCTACAGTGAAGTAGCATATTAAGTATAAAGTAGCAGCAGCTTTATTTTGAGTTGTAAGCTTTGTTTAAATTTAAATTGGATGTAAAAAGCGATTTGGTTCTGGCGTAGGGGGTCACAGTTCTAAACTAACCTAACCATGTCGGATCCGCCCCAGGGGGGACTGATGGGTCAAAAAGATTTGATGAGCATTTATCCATTTCTGTCTGCAGAGTTTAAAAGAACCTAACTAAACCGAACCTTGGGGTGCTCGACCGTCTTCTTCTGGTTTTAGTCGCCAAGTCATGATTTATAGCTCCTCAAGATATTTTATTACTTGCAAACACTTAGTCGCCTCTTAAGTTATTGGTCACCTGGAAAATAATAACCCGCTTTTTTTAGTTTCATACTTTAGGTTTTCTGTTTATTATTCTTGTAAATATTGTACCTACATACTCATAACTTTAATTTTTTTTTTCACTTGGTCAAAACTTGTATTTGCTTCAATCTTTTCACCGCTATGTCAATAAAGAAAAACGTGCGCTTGGCGCCAAAGTACGAATAACGTATAGAAATCTGTCATGTAGCCGTGACCAGCGTGGTGGGCTCATTTTGGTTTGTCATTAACCGACTTAAAAAAAAAGTAGGTTCTCAGTTCGACCCGTATGTTTGTATGTATGTTTATTTGTCCGCGATTATCTCCCGTTTGGCGGAACCGATTTTGATGCGGTTTTCAGAAAAGTGTTTGTTACATTCTGGAGAAGGTTTTAGTATTAAAAAATCCGAAATTTATGCAGCGCTTTTTGTAAAAAACAACAAAAACCGAGACGTTTTTTCTTCCATCTTTGGAGGACTTTCAATCTCTGTTTTAACTGTGTTGCCGTTCCTTGATGGATTTGGGGGATAAGGAGGCACTAAAAAGTGGAAAATATAAACTTACTCGAAAAAAGAGAACCACCCTAAAAAAAACTAAAAAGTGATAAATAACTTTAGCACAGAACACACAAGACTTTAGTTACGGACGTCGGTGGCAATACAAAATAAACAGAACAAAGCAACCGACTTCCGAAACTAAAGTCATGTGTGTTCTGAGCTAAGTAATTTTTAGTTTTTTTTTTAAGGCCATTCTCTTTTTTCAAAAAAGTTTTTCTTTACATGACTGTGGCCAGAAGGTTGAATGCGGTTGACCGCTTGACTAACAAAGTGTTTAACTATTGAGACTACTAATTGGACAGTTAAGCATGTATAAAAGAGTATATAAATTGTTATAATACTGGACTGCAAATATTAAACAAGATGCTAATTCTCTAAGCAAATCTTTTTACAAAATAAACATAAAGTTTGTTTTTTAATTTTTTGTGTGAATGACTACCTATCTTTTAACATAAAATTATTATTTTTTTCCAGGTAGGGACTTTGGATCAGTTGGTGGGACTGTCCGATGACTTGGGTAAGCTTGACACCTTCGTTGAGGCGGTCACAAGGAAGGTCGCTCAGTACCTTGGTGATGTAAGTACCGTTTCTTTTTTAATTTAAACTGACCCAACAGATGGCTTGTCCCTATCTATCTACCCTACCAACCTACCTAACCTATTACCCTACCCTACCTACCTACCTACTAATCCAACCTACCTACCTACCCTAGTACCTATCCTACTTACTACCTACTCTATCTACCTATCCACCCTACCTACTCTTTTTTATTTTTCATGAATTTTGACGATTTTTAATAGTTATTCTGCTATTCAGGCCACAATCAAAAATCATTAAAATCGGTCCAGCAATTCTCGGGTTATACGTGTTGGAACAAAGCTGACTTTGTTTTAGAGTATAAAGTGCTTAAAAAAATGATTTATATATAGATGTTTGTTTTGTAGTATAGTCCTACATGTCAGTAGTCAAATGCCAAGCATTAATTTCAAATCAACCTTTTGAATTATCAGGTATGGACAAGAACGCAAAATAACGCCATGTACACTTAATTTGGTTGCATTATTCATGTTGAATCTATGATGCATACACTTGTACTGCAAATATCAAACTTACTGCTTTATTAAAATAATGGTGCTGTTTGTGCAAAAAATAATTATGGGGTCACGGAATTACAATTTTAAATTGTCCTAACAAAAATTTGATTTTGTAAAAAAATGGTATTGACTTTGTTTTTTTTTTTGTACTCAGGTACTAGAAGACCAACGCGATAAACTCCATGAGAACCTTATGGCAAACAACAGTAAGTCAATTTTCATATTTTTTCATATGGCACTAAACTATTATTTTTAATTTTATTAAATTCTAAAATATCTTTTTTGATTGTTTGGTGCCATTTGTTCATAGATATTTTTGGAAATTGAAAAGGTTTGACATAAAAAATTAAACATAGACTTTTAACAACAAAATAGGATTATTTGCATGATTTAAATAAAGAAATAGAGAAGAGTTATTTATGGCATGTTTGGGAAACTATAGAGGAATTAAAGCTAAGGAATTGGGCCTATTATGTTACCAGCATGAGAACTAATTTTTAAAATAGAAAAAGAATGAACTGGTGTAGAGAAATAAATAAATTAAAAGCACAGAGTAGTGCGAAAAATTATTAGCATGTGTCGCTAAATTTCAATGGTTAAAATTATCTTTTATACTTTTCTTATATTTATTTTTTTATTCATTTATTGATATTTACCTAGGTATTTCTTTTTTATTTGCATGTCATTTTTTCCAATCACACTGTCTGCGTACAAGTCAGTCAGTGGATTTTTTAATTTTATTATATTTTTATATTTATTTGCAATTTATTATACAGTTGCGTAATACCCGAGAATGTTTATTATTTTAATACATTTCTCACACATAACACATCTCATCCCAACCCCAATAATACACACTAAGTACCTATATTTGAGCACTAATGTGTAAATACTTATGTATAATAATTACTGACGAACCTTGGTCCCGGCTCTATTGCAAAGTGGGTGCAACTCATGTTTTAGAAAATCTGTGAAAAAGTTTTATTACAACAAAAACATTTTTCTTACTTTTCGTAAAAGAAAACAAGTTTCGTCAGTAAAAATACTCAACATGATCACTTTTAAAACCGAAGGCTAAGAATGTTGAGTGGACAGTGTTTGTACATTTAGTTTGAGGTTCGTCAACGACCGACCATGTCGAACCTCCTTGCACCACTGCACCTATGTGTGATATGTAAATAGAATTAATGGAATGTATAGAAAACAATTTATGTTGCATATTCACCTTGGAATCACTTCTAGTAATATCTGTTTCAATATATTTCTCGACGCGGCAAGAAATAGTTCAGAAAATAGAAGATTAGACAAAATTAGGACGAAACTTGTCCAAATAAAGGTAACGTTTGTATGATGTTTTACGAAGATTCTTTTCCAAATTGTTTCTTTTTCACTATTAATATTTAGGTAGGCGATTGGCTTTCAGATCACAGAGAAGAATCCCTTGTGCATTCATTGAATTTCTAATTGTATCTATTTTCTTAAATATTTAATCGGATGCGATACATAAATAATATTTTTTTATATATGTATACTATAAAGCTTAATACATCACAATGTAGTGTCGCTTTTTATGATTATTTTTTTGATTTAATAAGTTTGTCATGACACAATTGTGTTTAGAATTAATTTAATATTTATTTTAGATTGAGAATGTTAGATTTTGGGATTGCATTTCAGTGTCTGAGAAATGGAAAAAAGTTTGCGGCAGTGAGTAATATTTTTTTCGTAGTTTATGTAAATTGAGCTTGTTTAGTAATATTGTGCGAGCTTCGAATATTTATAATATCAACGCTTCAAATATCTGTATATTACATAATATTATGATGTTTTGAAAATAAAACAATTACTTTCGCTACATATATTTTTGTTACAAAAATGTTATATACAGTATTATGTACAATATTATTTGTTAATATGTTATTATGAAGCTTTTTGGTGATTTTTAGGCGTTATACATATTTACTATAGTTTTGAACTATACCAAAAATAAGTTTTATAATACTGAAGTATATATTTTTTAGTTTGGTGACGGTATGAATTGAATAAAATCGAAGTTTGAATAAGGTTTTTTCATGGTTTCATTTTGTAAGTATAGCGCTAATGTATTGTAAAACGTCATGTGTAAGATGTTAACAGTGTGTCAAGTAATCGTGTTTCATGTCCTGTATTTGATTCGACACTTAATGGTAATTTTTTTTAATCTTCTTTTTTATTTAGGTGCACAAATAATACTAACTAGTAATGATTCGAGTAACCGTGAGGAAAGGTATATCTTCTTTAAAAATGCTTCTGAAAATGATTAATTTAATTCTATTGTCTATGGAGAGGAGGTCATAACGAAATCCTCCTTGCTTTCTCCAAAACTCAATGGTTCAACCGAATTCAGTATTACAATAATTGTCTGTACAGTATTAGACTTATGCCCAGTTTCTGAAGTGGTTTGACTGGACTATATCTATTCGATAGTGCTCATTGGTTCGATATTGCGTTTCCGAGCACTCAGTTAGGGAAGAAAATCACTCAAATAGATAACTATGTCGAATGAATAGCTATCGAAAGTTTAACCGGGCATTAGCCATTTAGTGTCGAATTCAGGTAAAATATAATATGTATTACATCAAATTTTCAGTATCGTACGCATGATGAACTGAGATAAAGTACTGTTATCATAGCGACAGTGAAAGTGTGAATACAGATCAGACGAGATAACTATTGATAGTACACATATTACTAAATATGTACCTACTGTTAAGGCGATATGTAATGGATATAGTATATCAATATTTTACTAGAAACGATTCTTTTCAGCTTTTCTACAGTCGAATATAACAGTAAGTAAAATAACAGAAAGCGTTGCTTTACACTTGTCAATCTACATCTTTTATAGTTTTAAAAAAATATATCAGCAAAAAAAATAAGTATAAAAGAAATCCAAACATGTACAGAGTGTTTCTTTTTCATATCCGATTTTGTATGAAACTAGTTTTTTTTTAATGGGAATATATTTTTTATTGTCTATAGACGATGTGGTATTCCCGGTTAAAAGGAACGTCTTTCGTTAATTAACATACTGTATAATACTGGTTTAAACTGACTTGAAGTTTCATATTTTTTGCAGCAATTCTTCTTCAATGTTATAGGCAACGATACCCGCTATTAAATCATGTCACTTCTAGAAGGCAATCACAATATTATACTAGTGATAGTTTAATAGATGGCACTGAGCAACTAACTCACGTCATCACTCAAGGAGTTCTAATAGGATATGACAGGGGTCGGCAACCTTTTGAAGCGGAAGAGCCAATAGTTACAACTCACAAAATTTACCAGTTTTTAAAAGGACCACTAAGGGCGGGTTGTTTCAAACAGTCCGTTAACGTTACATACGGACGGTTAAAAAGTTACTATGACTGATGATGTTTAACGTACGTTAAATGTAACGGGTTGTTTCATGACATAAAAATCCGTCAGTTAAAGTTATTCAAAAAGAGATTCCATAATATTTTGATGTTTGAAGTAGCTGTTTGACAACTCAAAATTACGATGACTGGTCGGTTATGGTAATAGTAACTTTTTGACGTATGATTTTGTGAAACAACCCATTTTTTTTATTTGACGATAGTTAGCGCCATTTTTGACTATTACCGGTCAGTAATGGTTAGGTGAAGCAACCCGCCCTTAAAGTTTTATTAATTCTATTTTATAGAAAGTAAAGCAAAAGTAAAAATTTGTTTATTTTCCACATTAATCAAAACAGTACAGATATTACATGCTTACATTTCACCGTTTATACGGTGAAATGTAGTGAAAACCGTTAGTTTATAATTTGTCTCGTAAGACGAAATGAATTCCGAATGAGATTTAATACCTACAGTATGATTTGTAGCAGTCAATATGAACAAAAGTAGCTGGTGCAGCATATTGCAGCAAATAAAATTAGTTTCATATGATCAATTGCAAGATTTTTGCTTATGGTACTGAAGAGCCGCAAATTGACATCGAAAGAGCCGCATGCGGATCGTGAGCCGCAGGTTGCCGACCCCTGGGATATGAGGTTGTTGGAGCATTATGTACTAAATGTGTAATTAAGGTCATAAGACTATATTTTTGCCTAGATCGGTGTGTCTACTTTTTAGATGTCACGCATAATTGCCATTTGTTGAAATAAGGGATTCCATATCCATTACATATTTCTTAACTCTCAAATATAACCACATTTTGCTTTTATTATAATTAAATTCTTAGACGTTGTAAGTTGTCGCACATTATGTTTTAATACGTAAGATTACCGAATATTATAATGTCTCCATACCATAGATAATAGCAATCACTGCCTCACAAGACATTCATAGCTTAGCTCTATCAAGCTTTAAAAATTGTCTATGCTTTGCGCTTCTTAATTTTTTTTATTATTATTTAGTTTATTTATTATTTTTTTAATGAAAATATCTTCTTTATTTTGCTCCTGTCCTATTCTGAATCCTCTTTATTTTCATCCTAAATTCACTGAAGCGATAAAAGCGATATTTCGAAATACATTCCGAGATTGATATGAAATTAATTCAGAATCAAGGACATAAAACATTGAAATAGCTTTACAACCGCCATAAAATGTTAGGGAAACAGTAAATCAAAGCGGATCATAGTACCAGTTGTTAGTGGATGGTCATGGAAGTGGGAGTTTAGTAGAGGTTTATGAGATGGGTTATGGACTGTGGCGACTCTAGGCATTGACTCATATGCGGACCCTGGCGGGGGAGAACCTCCGCCTACGCCGACGTCGCCGGTGTGTGACTCCGCCTACTCTGAGCATCACGGCTGCTGGCCCTGCGAGCACCGAGACCACTCGGAATACGAGGCCTCTCAGCCCTCGCAACCCTCCAGCGGTCGCAGCTCTCCGCGGTGGGAGGACGACGACGAGGAGGAACGACACCATCATATACTCACACAAGGTTTAGGAGACCTAACCCACGCCTAACCTAACTCCTTGATTTGGACGGAACTTGAAACAAATGCAAGTTAACTTTTATCCATTAAAGTTTGGACGTACGTGAGTCAAGTTCTATTCAAACTAATTCCCGGTAGGTCCTGTATGTCCTTCTAGTTAGGTGGACGAAGCTTTATACTACCTAAGGCTTCGTTGGTCACGTTCAGCGCTATTTGCAGACGCAAAAGTAGGATATGTGAAGGCAGTGATTGCTATGTCTCTCTAAATATCTTCCACAATTTTTTTTTATATTTTTACGGTTTTCTCTTTAAACAGCAGATGGCGCTGGCCGTATTATTATTTCGCGAGCGCCATCCTGAATTTTGTCTGTTTATTTTTGGTTAAAATAAATAAAGTTTAGGGTGACGCTACGAACCTGTGGCTAGGCGAGATTAATTCACAAATTGTACGTCCTGCACATCACTGTGTGAACACGTCGTGAAAATGACGTGTACAAGTATTGTCTCTAATGTGTAGTTAATATTAACCGGGCATTTCGCGAAAATGTTTGACGTATTCTAAAGATTTCGCGGATTGCCCTGTAGACGCTTTATACACAGTTGAACGTGTTTTATATTATAGCTTTTTAAGTTATTTTTAGTTTGCTTAGATGTTTAATTTATTAATATTCGATGTTGTATTTTTTATTGTATATTTTTACTTATATATAACAAAAAAAAAACATATTTATAAGTTATACCCTTTTGCTTTTGTGCGTGAACGTTGTAAAGTAGCGAAAATATTAAAGTTTCGGAATACTTTTTATAATTGATACATCTACTTACAAACGATCACTGGTTATAGTTTTATGCCGCGATACGCTTATCGAAAATTAAGAGACAAAAACCATTTTATTTCCGATCACATTAATTTCCAATTTCCGTGTATACTGATCCAAGTTTCAGCCGCCTACGTAATTGGCTTAGCCCATATTTCACGTAGTTATAGTAAATCTAAATATAGCTTTTACAAAACACGATCATAACCTTGATTCGATCATGTTAGTTATTTATGAAGCGAAGTGGATCGCGTTTGGGTCGTGTTCTACTGTTTATTGTGACTATACACGATTGTTCTATGTGTAAAGTACGGGATAGCGTGGCGGGAATCACTTTTATGTGCAGGGCCGGACCGTGAGTTTATGGGACCCTAAGTTTTTCACGACAAATTGTCACCTGTCGCACAAAAATATTTATTAGACAGAAAAAATGTCGGATTGTCGCGACAATCCAACATATTTGTGAATTTTCTACCGTGACAATTGTGTCACCTGTAAGTTTTATTAAATAGAAAAATAGTCGAACTGTTACTTTTTGACATATGTCGGACTTTTCGGATTGTCAGCTTTATTAAACAGGACCCTGGGCTAATTCTTTTTGGGACCCTGCTTAATGAATCAACTATTTGCCATTTTGTCAAAAACACAGTTTGCGATAAAGATGTTTACGATTATTGTCTACTGTCTTCAATAGAGGCTGGGGGCCCTAAATATTCACGGAGCCCTCCCTTACATCCGCCCCTGCGTATATGTAATGTCATGACATCTATTGCGAGGTGGAACATTTTTCACACAAGATACAAATGTTTACACAAAAGAAACCATACATTTTTAGACCATGTTTAGTCTTGTATTTTATTGTACTCGGAGAAACCGATAGCTGCTAAAACATGCAATGCCTGTTTTGCAACATAGTTAGCCGATAAGATTGAATACTTGCCATAAACAAGGTTGAAGAAAAATGAGCTGGAAAAGTTTCAAACTTATCATAATTTTTATAATCGTCTTCCCGTCTTGTTACTCAAATAAGAATTCGTAGCTCGTGGGAAATGTTTATTTACTCTGATTAGTCTGGAAGCCTATCCCTACCTTACTAGCATAATAATGTTAGTTGAATCTAGTCCAATTCTTTTACAAAGGTTTTCCAATTTCTGCGAAAATTGAAACTAAAATTATCCGCTTTTGCCCGCTATTTCATGCGTTGGAATTTTCTTATGGATCCTTGACCTTCCAAGATAATTATTTCTTCTTTCTATTGGTAAAAACCAATTTATGTCAAAGTCAAAGCGAACTGTCAAGGACTCGGTTAGTTAAAAAGTTGAAGCTAGTTGCTCGAAAAATGAATATCTATCCTACAGTTGTTTCTGAATTTAGCCCGAACAAGCAACGCGGCGGACTATGATTTATAATACATAAAGTCCAGACTATAATGTATGTAGTGATACAAACATTTGAATTCTAACTTAGAATCCCTTAGAACTCTAACAAAAAAAAGATAATTTTCTTTCGGGTACATGATTAGGAGCCGAAGTCAGAGAACACTTGACGGAGAAATAAATATGACGGTTCGACAGCTTTTTTATTGAAAATATGTAAACTGTCATATTTATTCTTCATATAAAACTTAAATTACTATTTAAAATCAACCCTAAGAAGACTTCATTTAGATAAATTTAATAATTTATCTCATAACTTATCGACCGAGACAATTATTGCAATTCAAGGTCACACACACTTGTAATCAACTCACCAAATATACATTAACTTGATAATATATTAGGCGTAAATTCACAATAACAATTAATATATGACTATTTAGGATTATATACCTACTGATTTACTCAAAAAGTTTTATAGGAAAATGGACTTAGAGATTTGAAGCAACAGATCTGTATCTTTAGGTTTGTGTTTAAAAATATAGTTTGAATGTGGTGTTTGTGCTTAGATTTTGAATAGTTTTATAGTTTATTGTATTTTATACCAGAACTATTTTATACTAAGGTTATATATTTAATCTTTTGAACGCCAGAATATAAATGCACACGCATGCCCGCCGCGCCAAGACATATTTCATCGCAAATACATAATACATTCAAATAAATATATAGAAATAACTACCTATTGGATATATCTTTGTGCCTTTTTACAATACATATTTCATTAATGTAGTTTTGAATGGGAATAAATATAATGACCACCAAATATAATAAATAATCACCAAATCTTAGGACCCTTAAGTCTCCCCTGGGGCGGATCCGACATGGTTAGGTTAGAACTGTGACCCCCTACGCACGAGGCGAGCGAGCGGAGCAAACGTGCCGCGGCAGCGGCCGCCGAGTGCCAGAACCAAATCGCTTTTTACAGTCAAACTCATACATTTCTACAATACTTTGGTTAAATGTTGGTGATCATTTACTATTTTTGGAGGTCATTTACTATATTTGGAGGTTCGTTAAACATAAGCCGTTTAAAATCATAGGAAAAAGAAATACAGAAAACTACAGTAGTAGTAGTAGTATGACGGGCTGGTGTCCGCAACTCCATGTCTCGCGTATTTTGCGTACTGCACAGAAAACTTAATTTAGTATATTTATTTTGTACTTCAAAATGTTCCGAGTAACGTTTTCTTGTTGGCTATACCTACGGTAGAGTGGTGGGCACGCTTTCATTTGTCGGGGACTGTGGCGCTCAAAAGCTTAAAGAAATTTAGTTCTTATGAATAGAAATTAACAACAAAGTAGCATGACATTAAAAAGTAGTCTAAATTATATAATGTAGTTCTAACACCCGTATTTCAACATTCTTTTCCAACAAAAAAAGAAACTTGTAAAGATTTTTTTAACTTTTTAAAATTCACCTTACACAATAAATTGGACTATTTTGATTTTGCTTGATACTGTCAGAGCTAATTTTGAATACGGGTTTTCCAGCATGGAATTGTGCATGATATATGTATAGATTTTTATAATAGTGCATGTCTATATTCTATGGATCCATGCTATGAATGTGTTAAGGCAACTGTACACAGTGGTGGATTTTTGAAACAGACTACATAAATAATTCTAATTATGGTGTGGTGATAAAAAAAAATTTTGTTCTTGCTCTTTATTTAGCACCAGCTGACTCGACAGATGTAGTCCTGTCATCTTCTCGTTTAAACGTTCCCTGGACTTCCACAAATATTTCAAGACTAAAATTAGCCAAATCGGTCCTGCCGTTTTCGAGTTTTAGCGAGAACAAAGATTCATTTTTATTATATAGATTATAGTGTAGATAGACAGCATGCACATGTTGCTTGTAAAACCACGAACTATTCGAGTAGAATTGTTTCTTTTTTCTCCAATGTGTACAGTTTTTTTTTCTATTAGTCTTGTCTAAATGCACGTTAAGCTAGACTGTTTTCTTTTTAAGTTTTTGGAACAACGCTTATAAACGTTTCGTTTTGTTTCTTTACTGTAAAGCACTGTTTATAAAAATAAATAATAACTTAAGTGTTCTTAAACATTTTTGTTGTATGTTGGTTAATAAATAAGGATGTTTCTAGTATTCGTTTTGTTTGTATTATAGTTCAATTAACAAAAAAAAAAGAATATAAAATAGTAATAAGTAAAAAAATCAACAAAAAAATGTATTCCATTAGAATGTTGTAATTATTTACTTAAATTGTTCTGTTAACTAATAAATATTGTATATTACAGGCGACCTCCCATCCTACTTAACCCGTTTCCAATGGGACATGGCGAAATATCCAATCAAGCAGAGTCTGCGTAACATTGCTGATATTATCAGTAAACAGGTTTGTTAACGCCATTTTTTATCTGCACTTGCCGCGGTCGGTCTATGGATGGGTTACCATTCATTTCATACCGAGTTCCCTCCGTACCTCAGAAAGCACGTAAAGCCGTTGGTCCCGGCTGTCATTCGTAGATTTTTGGCAGTCTTTATCGGTAATTAAAAGCCAGAAAGTATGACAACCAGTCTTACCAAATGGTTACCCAGTAACTGGATTGTGGAGGTCAGATTGGCAGTCGCTCCATGTAAAACACTGGTGGAAAAAATGCTGCAGCTATATCATCATCACCGCATATCATTTTTCCAATTATGTTGGGGCCAGCTACCACTCTAACCAGATGTAGCTGAATACCAGTGTTTTACATGGAGCGACTGTGTATCTGACCTCAGCCCAATTACTAGGTAACACAATACCCCTTGGTAAGGGTGTTATTACACCAATCGATCGATGCCATTGGTCGACATCGATCGACGTTGATCGATTGGTGTGGTAGGTTTGGCTGATCGATGGATACCGTTCGACTAACTAATCGATCTATTGCCGGTCGATGGCATCGGTCGACGTTGATCGATTAACTCCGGCTATAATCCATCTTATAAGCAAGTAGCTTGATCGATGCCGTCGATCGACAATCGATCGATGGGTCTGGTAGAAACTATCGATCAACGTCGACTAATCCATTCTACCATCGATCGATGCCGTCGATCGACGATCGATCGATTGGTCTGGTAACCCCCTTAGACTGCTTGTCAATATTTCTGACCTCTGACTAACCGCCGAATCATTACTGACTATAATAATAAAGTATTTTTCTCGTGCGAAAGACTTATTAGGGTACAGTATTTACTTAAAGATAAGTTAGTAAAATAATATGTTAATCCTAAATCTACAATTATCCAGTGATTCTGGCATGGGCAGGCGACACACCCAGTAATCAATTTTAGGGTCTCCATAGCCAACGACAAAATACTAATGATTAGATGAATGTTTGTCACTCAGGTGGGTCAGATCGACTCGGATCTGAAACAGAAATCGTCCGCCTACAACGCACTCAAGGGGAACTTACAGAACTTGGAGAAGAAACAGACGTAAGTACATGGTTTTAAAAAACATAGGGCCAAATACTCAAACGTTACTTAAATTTATGATACCGTTAAGGCGCTTCCCTGACCAAATAACCTTGACCATACATTTCCTCTTTGCCGCAAAATCGAAGTTCTCGCAATTTTTGGGGCTTTTTTGTTATAAAAAAGAGAAACGATCTTTTGAAATAAAATAGAACGTGAATTATAAAGATTTTTAAGTTACCTATCTTTTAGTGTAATCCTCAAATTAATAGCACGTCAACTTTAGCAAAAGATACATGTTTTCAATTATTTTAGTTATTTTTTTTACAGGGAGATTTAGGTGTAAGGGTACATAAAAAAAATAAGAACGTGGAATGTGGTGATAGGATATTGAACATTAATAATATGCTTTTAGATGTAGTTTATCTTAATTAATGAGTTAATAGCCCCTGAATAACGAAGAAAAACGCACTTTTGGTCGGGGTAGCGCCTTAAGTCTCTATCACTTTATATCAATGTGACTCGGTCAGTATGAGACTTTAAATTGAGTAGCGTTTGCGTATTCGGCCAATAACAAATTAGCATCCTATTCATTCCTCGGATTTACACTACATTTGGACCTATTGCCCAAGGTGGCAAAATTCGGACGGTAATAAAAAAAATTCTTTGCGTTATCAAAAATGCTTTTTACTCTTTCTAAAAATGAATAATTTAAAAAGTTAACTAGTTAAAATATTTAAAACTATTACTTACAAATATAAACAATATAAACTGCCTCAGTGCGCTGGGGCCCATTTAAAACACTTAAAAAATAAAAACAATAAAAAATATTATAGTTTGGCAACACACGTTAAAAGGTTGTGATAACTCTATGGTTCAGATGTCCTGTTTGAGAAATATTCAATGGCAGTTCAAACTCAAAATCATTTATTTCAAATAAACCATTTACAGGTATTTTGCATTGTCAGAGTCAGTCAGTCAGATAGTTGAAGCTAGTTGCTCGTTCCAAACAGTAGGTTTCTATGGAGAAGAACGAGCAAGAAACTCCATGAACACTCTTTAAAAATCAAAAATGTGTTACAAATTTCGGTTACATCAATATATTGAATCTAGGGTACAATGTGAGAACAATGTAACAAGTCGTGTACATTAAAAGAGGTCTAGATAAAAATATAATCATAATAAACAATTCAAAATAAATTTAGAATAACCGAGGCAGCTAAGAGATGACCAGCCAAGCATTTTTTATCAGTATTGTACTTACCCAATGTATAATATGCTCGGCTGCATAGTGTGCGTTTTATACTAGACTTAAATTGTGTCTCATTTAGTTGATCAATTTAGTACTTGAGAGTAATATCGTTGGAATATTAAATCAGACGCCTCGGTTCTCAATACGTATATCTCACAACGAAAATAACCATGTATTTGTTTTGATGCAAACATTTTTCATCCCGATAGATTTAATCACAAATCCCAGTTTATGACTATTAAACTTTCAAAGTTTGAAAGCACATAAAGTTAACAATCAGTTCTTTTTGCATAGATTTTGATCCCAAATTATATCATAGCGGAAAATCATTAATATTTAGCGTTGTATTTTCGCGCAGATGTTACAAAAATAAATTGGTTGATTTATTAAATGAAAAATGTGGGAAAGGCCACTTTGCAAGGCTGCCTTCACTTTTTTAAGCTGATAAATTGTACGCATAAATTATGTTGCAATTATGAACGTTTGCCAAGCGCCGAAAATCATATTTTTAGGCATTAAAATAGGTTCAATTTTAATACCTAAAAATATGATCTTCGAATAATATTGTTCCACGCGGCATACTAAAATTCAGCAAGCAAAATGTGTTTAAGGTTAATCTTAATATATAAAACTGCTGAAAACAGCGTTATGTACTTATCGTAAATTTGGTCGAAACTCAAATATCAACTAAAGTGTGACAAAATCACGTCTGTCAGGCTAAAGGGCGCAGCGCGACAAATTACTGACGTCGCAGCATCTCGCGGGGAAACGCCGCAGGAGTATATTTTTTGCATGTTTGACTTCGACGCAAAATCAACGAGAGCAAATTATCCCTCGGTCTCTCGAATGTGATTAGTTGCTGTGATTGACTGACTGAATTGGGTAGATTCACCAATAGGAGTTATTACTCCAAAACATAACTTCTCTAAAAACACTTGTTTTTAACCTTTAAAACCAGATTTATTTTCGATTCATTGTGTTGACAAATGACTACCTACAAGTGACGTCATAAGTATAAATTGCCATACAAAAATACAAAATCTACGGTGAACGCGTTTTGACAGTAAAAAAAAAAGTCAATTGATTAGTAGTGCCACCTACCGTGTGTTGCTCGAACGACTACTGCCGCGTCACACAAATGAAAGCTGTATATTACAAGCGCAAGCATACATAGCTCCGCGCCGCGCGCACAGACAAGTTGAACTAAGTGTCTATATTTATTACAGTAAAACCTTCAATTCAAATTCATTTATTGTTTGTCACAGGTGGTGAAGGTGCTCTTATCATAATAATATTTAGATCGCTGTAACATACCCATAGGGCGTACAATATTTACCTCGATTATCCGAACGCTGGCTTAGTTTATCCGAAAGTTGGCGCGAATTTGTTGTTCGCTGCCGTTGCCCTAATGGGCTTACCACACACACAAGCTTCGCCACAGTTTTGCCTGCGCAGGCCGGTTTGTACACGGAACACGGAGCGTATACACGGAACACGGAGCGTATTACTCCGTGTTCCGTGTATACGCTCCGTGTTCCGTGTATTAATTATTTATTCACTAAATCGCATGTCGACTTGTTATTGTCACGTCGCGTTGGTCGCAAATCATGTGACATGCAGCGGGAGCGAGATAGAGCTGTTGACTTATTATTACATACATACATACTTAAAATTACGCGCGGATTCTTCGTAAGCGACCTAACAACGTTCGATGAAACAAAACGCGTTTCTACACGCGCGATAGCGCGGAGCGTATTACTCCGTGTTCCGTGTATACGCTCCGTGTTCCGTGTACAAACCGGCCTGCGCAGACAAAACTGTGGCGAAGCTTGGGCGTGTGGTAAGCGCTTAAGGGGCCGTCTCCACGAGCGAGAGAATAGCGGCGATATTAAAGTCGTGCCACGTATTTCAATACACTCTCTTAGAACGTATCTACACACGGCGATGCGACGAGTGGTTGAGTGCGTGCGAAATGTCATCGTATCGCCGTCTATTAAGACCGCGATTACCCTACGATAGGAGCGCCGAATCGTCGCGATTCTCTCGCTCGTGGAGACTGCCCCATAGGGACATATCGCGCGTGTAGAAACGCGTTTTGTTTCATCGAACGTTGTTAGGTCGCTTACGGAGATTCCGCGCGTAATTTTAATGTATGTATGTATGTATGTAATAATAAGTCAACAGCTCTATCTCGCTCCCGCTGCATGTCACATGATTTGCGACCAACGCGACGCGACAATAACAAGTCGACTGCGTTTAATTGCAAGGCGATTTAGTGAATAAATAATTAATAATTGTGGTAGTGGTAGCTATTTCTTACATTGCGCAGGTAGTAACGCATTTGTATGTAAAAAGGTGTTGTTGTGTTTGATCCTGTCCCAAAAAACCTACATTTCGACTATCCGAACTTGTCTCGGGTCCCAATAGGGTATTTTACTCTATACGAGAAAAAATCTATCAATATGTTATTGAGACAGTTTAGGCATAAAACAGTTGGAAAATATAAGTTTTAGTTCATAATATAACAAAACAAATTTTTAAATTTAATTCAAAGTTTTCAATATTTTTAATCTGTTATAAAACACCGTGAAATAGTCCCATGTTATTACGCCGTATGGCTGTGTAAACCAAAAATTGACAACTGTCAGTCAACCGATTGGCGTAATATAGGCTTTGTACTTTTATTATTTTCGTAACCAACGTAATTTTTTCATTATTACACTTATTACAAAATATGCTTTTATATTTTTTTAAATGATATACAATTATCATATATAATATGAGCTCATTTGATACAAAAGGAACTGACGTCATTTACGCTGTGCAACATGTCAAACTACGCGCGAAATTTGAAAATTTAAAGGACAATGCCAGAAACTCTACAGAACTTTGCCCCACTCAATAAAAGTCATGTGCAATATGTAGCATCTTACTATTTATTAATTGCTGATAACTAAACATTAGTCTTAGTGACTGTAGAACTTGCAGTTTCCGTTTAAATCTAGAAACAATAATGACATTGATTATAGGTTAAATTGTATTTTAGATAAAATGAGTTTGTATTTTGTGGGTAGGTATTTCGTAATCCGCAAGTTCTGAAGAAAAACAATTTACTTTAGAAAGGTTCTAAATTCATTACAATTATTTTCATTAATTTACTGTTCTGTACATAGTTGGGGCAGGATCTGGCATTGTCATTTAGATGCATTTTTATGGCACTTATCGATTGAATAAAAAAATTTAGTTTTTTTTGGTGGCATATAAGCACTACAGAATTTCATTGAGACACTTTTCAAAAATGGGTGTAACACCCTATTATCCGAGGTTCTACTGAATAACCTTTACTGATGGTAACCTCTGCTCTCATTACAGTGGCAGCCTGTTGACCCGCAACCTGGCGGACTTGGTGAAGAAGGAGCACTTTATTCTGGACAGCGAGTACCTCACTACACTGCTGGTCATCGTGCCCAAGTAAGTATATTATTCGAAGAAATATACAGGTTGATTTTTCAGTCACCGTCCAAATTTTTCAGAGTGATAATACCCGTGAAATTGAACAACTTTCTCCAAGGAACATGGGTCAAAATATGAAAAAAAATCGGAGCTCCCATACAAAATCGATCAGCTGACTATTAATTTTGCATGGGACGTTCGTTTTTTTTTTTTTTTTTTTTTGTCATATTTAAGTTACGGGTAATGCGAATTAGTAGAAATCGTCACGAAGTTCCTTAACGCGGCTTACCGGCCGTAAGCCGTGTTAGTAAGCTACGTTAAGGAACTTAGACCCAAAAATCTGTCAGTTATTTGTTTACTCAACTCTAACAATATCACTCTACAGGGCGATGTTCAACGAGTGGAACGCGGTGTACGAGAAGATAACAGACATGATAGTGCCGCGCTCCAGCCAGCTCATCTACCAGGACAGCGACTACGGACTGTTCACTGTCTCACTCTTCCAGAAGGTATAGCTATTTATTTACCTTAGGCGATAAGATAAGATAAGTCTTTATTTGCCTTAAACATAGTATGATGGTGTTACAGTCTGGTTTAAAATGTCCACATGTTTAGCTATACACAAAATGTATCAATCGCATGCAAAAGTAATTATTAGGGCAATGAGTCATAATAATAATAAGAGTAATTAATAATAATAGTAATTAATGCCTTATTGTGTTAGTTTTTTGTTAGTTTAATATTGTTGGTTTTCTTTTTTAATATTCTTGTAAATATTATATAACAATTTTATTTCAAATAAATGCTTTGACTTTGCCTTTTAGCCTCAAAAAGATAAATGGGTTCATTAGTTATATCTTCAAGTCAAAAAAAAATTTTATGTCATAAAAATTGTGTTCTTTTAGCCATTTAATAGCTTATTTTTAAATAAATTTGCGTTATTTATACATTTTAACTCTTTTAGAATTTTGTTATAGGTGTTATAAGGACACATAGACAACCTCCTGCAAAAAATAGAAAAAAAAAAACTTTAATTTTGCAAGTCGACGGCTGTTTTTGAAGGCGGTTGTGTTTTACATTTTTTTTTTCGCTTTTTGGTCCCTATTTATCATACAAATTAATTATGAAACGGTGACACCAAAACATTTCAGTCGTCCCTTAATTTTATACCCTTGGGGGTGGAATATTTTCATGAAATTTATAATGGAAAAACTTTGAGGTATACGCTATCAATTAAAAAAGTCATCTAAATCGAACTACATAAAAAAAAAGTTATGTGTGGTCAAACATAAATAAAAAAAGCAATGTCGATTTGAAAACCTCCTATTTTTTTTTTAAGTCGGTTAAAGAAATTAACAGCTCATTGTTGAATGAATACACATGGATTGCTCCTTCATGAAACATTGGACAAAACTACATGTGAGTCGTGCGGTCCTGATCCAATGTTTCTATTGTTGTGTCTGCCTATGCACACCACGTTTTTTATTCGCGCGTTTGTAGCGATACAGACGCGAGACACACGCGAGTCAGACGCAGCCTAGACCTTTGCACACCTGTATAAATTCAAATACGCGTTTGTATCGATACAGACGCGATGCAAACGCGCGTGTGTATCGATACAAACGCGCGCCATTGCATATTTCAGCAGAACCTCGTCAACAGTAACAAGATGGCGTCGGTAGAGACAGCATTGCTTGTATCGCTTTGCTATTAATTAAAAAAAAAAGGAAGAAAGGAAATTATTGATGTTTGTGGGTACACCCATTTACAGGCGCGTTTGAATCGATACAAACGCTATACTAACGCGCGTGTGTATCGATACAAACGACAACAAACTGCTCTGTAGGATAAAAGCGCGCCGTCGACGCGCGTTTAAGTAACGTAGTGTGCATAGACCCTATTTCTTGTTTTCAACCGACTTCAAAAAAGAAGGAGGTTCTCAATCCGACACGTAACTTTTTTATTTTTCTGCACACGCTTCGTATGTATGTAAAAGTATGAACAAATGTTCATACTTTTATAGTACTGCGCAGCTCACCTTATTGATTTATTTACTAGTTGACCCGACAGACATTGTCCTGTCCCTATCTACCTACTTACCTGCCTATTTACCTACCCTACACCTACCCTATACCTAACCTTCACCTACCCTGCACCTACCCTAAGGATCCTATGTCCGTCTCCTGGTTCTAAGCTACCTCCCCACCAATTTTCAGCCAAATCGGTTCAGCCATTCTGTAGTTATAAATAGTGTAACACTAACACGACTTTCATTTATATAGATAGATGCATTCATGTCGTGTACAAGGTCTTGTTACATAATATAAGTTCCGAACATAGACCCTGATAGCATATACAATAACTTTATTTTATTTTATTAATTTTAAGAAAACTTGCAGCTAGTATATTCTAGTAGTAGTAATACATAGAAGAAAGCCAATTACAAGTTTCCACTTATATAAACTTACTAGCTGACCCGACAGACGTTGTCCTGTCCCTAAATTACAATCTACACTACCAAACTACCTACCTACCTACCCTACACTACCTACGTACCTACCTACCTACCCTACACTACCTACGTACCTACCTACCTACAACTACCCTACACCTACCCTACACCTACCTTAAACCTGTCCTACACCTACCTTAAACCTGTCCTACACCTACCTTAAACCTCTTATTTTCTGGTCTCCTGGTACATTGGACCACTTATTTACAAATGGTGATGATCCAAATGATCCGCCATTTATTGTATTCATTTGTTACAAAAAATGTGATAAATGAAGAACCGCTCGACCGATTTTGTGCAAACTTCACATAAATCATCTACTAAATAGTCCAAACAAAGCCTAAACATTTGGATAGGTGAGCCCGTTCTTGAATTATAAAATTACAACGAAAAGTGGCATTGAATTTTATATATAAACTTATGTATAACATTGTCAATAGTACATATTACATAAATAAAGTTATTTTAAAATAAATTTTACATTATCATAATATTGTTGTCATTATCAATTCATTATTAATTTAAATTACTATTTTATAAAAAATATCTTAATTTGACGGCTCTTATTAATATCTGTCTCCTTTTTGTTTTATTGGAAAGAAAAAGATATAAATGGCTTAAAATATTTTTAGCTCTTGAATTACTGTCTTTTATTTATTATGTATGTGTAGTTTTTTTTTTTACTTTTTAAATATTACTTTTTATAATGCACCTGCTATGTTATCTCTTCATCACTCTTGGTTGGCTGGTAGAGAGTGCCTAAGGCATTTTGTCCGCCTTTGTACCTTTGTGCAAGAAGTATAAATAAATAAATAAAAAAAACACTGACACTTCCCGTGATCCAAGAGCTGGTTTTTACCTTGGTCAGAGATTAAGCATTGCCATCCAACGTGGCAATGCCGCCAGTCTCTTGGGTACATTTCCAGATGACGGCGATGTGGACGAATTCTATGATGCCTTATTGTGTTAGTTTTTTTTTTTTAGTTTAATATTATAGGTTTTCAATAAATAAATTGGCACCAATACCGATCCCTCATGATGAGTTGTTCTTCAGGTCGTTGATGAGTTCAAGCTGCACGCTCGCGAGCGCAAGTTCGTGGTCCGAGAGTTCTCGTACAACGAGGCAGATCTCGCCGCGGGCAAGAACGAGATCACCAGGCTCGTCACTGACAAGAAGAAGCAGTTTGTAAGTTCTACTCTTGTACAAAGGCTAGCATATCAAGCTACACCAATCTGTCGAGTTACTTTGATAGTTTTTCAACTTAATTACAAAAGAATAAGATCCATGTTCAATTGGGAAAGAGTCATGGCGAAATCCATACATTCATTTGTATGTAAAAAAATAAATAATTTAGAGGGTTTAAATATTTTTCAATGTGAAGAATACATTACCAGGAGTAGATTGATGTACTTACCATATTTTTTAAACCCTCGCATAATTAAAATGTAACGAAATGAAAATAACACTGTTTCGTTTCATCTCGATGCCCATTTAGTGTTTATGAAAAAAAGAAAGTTACAAGCGACGTTAATGAATCTATCAAATTGGCAGATAAGTGATGTGACAAGTGTGTGGAAAAAAACATATTATTTCCCATAAAACGATGCAATTTCAGTATAATAACTGAGAAACGGTAGCAGTCAGTGTCACTGTTACTGTCCTCTAACTAACTATTCACTTTTTTCTTTGCGGGGTTTTAAAAATTTTGTAAATACCTGAAGATACTCCCCTGAAGGGTACCCAAGAATATAAGAATTAGAATTTCAACTTCTCTAAACATCTTTATTTATGGGTACCCAAGAATATAAGAATTAGAATTTCAACTTCTCTAAACATCTTTATTTTTTTTTTTTTGGTACATATCCTGCCAAGATTCTTTATGTAATTTTCTTTGACCGTGCTGCTAGGGCCTCAGTAAAATAGCTCATAACTCAATACTTATAGAGTTAATAATTGTGTGTCCCAGGGTCCGCTGGTCCGATGGCTGAAGGTGAACTTCTCGGAGTGCTTCTGCGCCTGGATACACGTGAAGGCGCTGCGTGTGTTCGTGGAGTCGGTGCTGAGGTACGAGTATTCAAATATTCTTAAGAGCGCCCATCCCCATCGAGCGAACTTCGACGCGAGCGTGATTGAAAAATTTTTCGTTTCAACCAACGCAAAGCTCAAATACAAACGAGTGAGTGAGAACGCGATAACATCGTAGGAAAATTGGCGCGCGTAGATTTCACAAAACTTGTTCCAGGAAATACGTGTTTTTGAAAAAGCCTTACAAGTTTTTGGTAATAATGTTTGTAATTTAGAATCTCCATTACATGTGCAAGGTTTCTATGAGGGTGTTTTTTTTAACTTTTTCAATATATGAGTGCATTATGAACAGCCGAAGTTCAGATAAAAACTGTGCAAAAAAGCTGATGTTTATTTTTGTCTTCATAGAAACCTAGATTTAAACCACAAGAACCTGTGTGTTAAAATATTTGGAGAATAATTTGTTATAACGCCGTAATCACGTACGAGCGTTTGTATGGGAATTATGACGAGTTGGCCCCTCTTAATAATAACATTTGCGAGCTTTTCTGATCTTAAGTGATGATCCGGCCAAAGGTGGAACTGGAACACGCTTGCCTAGGATAAACCGGTTCACTCGTGCCTTGAAGATACCCAGATTGTATGTATCGGGGAATAGAGAGGCGGGCAGTGAATTCCATATTCTGGCAGTTCGCACAATAAATGTAGAAGCAAAATGTTAGATTAGAGACGAAACTAACTTGAAAGGGACAACTAGATTCAAATTGTCTTTATGTCCTTCGAAAGTGCCTTTTAATAGTCTCATTGAAATTAATGATTAGACATTGACTAAGCGTTTTATACCGCTTAATTTTGTACACTAAGAGTCTAAACCTAATTTGTTTATGTTGTCTAATTTTTCATGTATCACTGTAAGAATTGTAGTTAAGCCAATAAAAAACTAATTTTTCCTCCACAGATACGGTCTCCCGGTGAATTTCCAAGCGGTTGTGATCGTTCCCTCTCGCAAGAACACCAAGAAGTTGCGAGAAGTTCTGCAGACGCTGTACGCTCACCTCGACCACTCGTCGCACCAGAACACCAGCACTGCGGCCGACGTGAGTACCACGACACACACACACACACACACACGGACACGGACAAAAATGCTCATAACGCATGCTTAAGAGGGCCCTTCTCGACCGGTCTGTTGTCAACGCGATCATGATTGAAAAAGTATCATGGCAGGATTAGTACAAAAAAATATAAAGATGTTTAGAAAAGTTGGAATTCTAATTCTTATACTCTTGTCTTGGGTACCTAAAGAGTATCTTCAGGTATTTACAATATTTTTAAAACCCGTAGTAAAAATGGATGTTACAAGTGAATAGTTAAACGAAAAGCTAATTTTACTAACAACAGTTTGTAATTACTTACTCATTGGATCTTAGTTATCTGAATAAAATAATAATAATTATTATTATTATTTCAGAACGAAACGGTAGTAACGGTGGTACTGACAGCCACCGTTTCGCAGTTTTTGCACTGAAATTGCATCGTTTTATGGGAAATAATGTTACAAATAACATTTTTTGTTTCACGCACTTATCACATCACTAGTTTGCCAATTTGATAGATCCCTTAATGTCACTTGTCACTTTATTTTTTTTATAAACAAAATGGGCAACATCTTAAAACGATTTTTTTTTTGCATTTTGAAATATTTTAATTATTGCGGGGGTTTAAAAATATAATAAGTATATAAATCTACTCCTGGTAATGTATTCTCCACATTGGATCCCTCTAAATGTTTTTTTTTTTCATACAAATGAATGTATGGATCTCGCCATGTTTCTTTGTATTCTTCGAAAACAAAAGAGTGAGTCAGATCGCGATAACATCGCACGAAAAATGGCGCGCAGGGATTTTATACAATGTGTTCCAGGAAATACCTACGTGTTTTTTAAAAAGCCTTACAAACATTTTTACCAAAAATTCGGTAAAACTGTTTCTAATTTAGAATTGTACGATTTTAACTTAACCACGAGCTTCTCAAACTCACTTAGAACTACACCTCAGAACGAACACTAATGTATTTATTCAGTTTCGGACAACAATACAATCCATTTTGTTAGTGAAAACTTTATAACTAAAGGTGCGGACAGACTAAGCAACATGTTGTGTAAATTGTGTTTTATAACACGTCCATATTATGAAACATTGTTTTTCAACATGCAACATATAACAATACTGTACACATTAGAATTACAATGCAATATAACAATGTTATATGACTTTGTCGTTTATCGTTCTGCAGTGCTGCTCACTATTAAATTGCATAAGTTATATAACATTGTTGTAAATATTCATAACATGTTAACTGTTATTATAACACGTTTTTTAGTGTATGATACTTAAACACGTGATTGTGTTCATGATAACAAACAACTTTCCCGAAGAAAAAATGTTTTTTGTACTGGTTCACTTTAGGTCACAGGCGTGCGCGCGCGTGAATGTCATACGGCAGTTGTGTTATTGTGATAAAAGTGAATCAGTACAAAAACATTTTTGTTTGGGAAAGTTGTTTGTTATCATGAACACAATCACGTGTTTAAGTATCGTACACTAATTAACCAGTCACCCTATATAACAATGTTATATGACTTGGTCGTTTGTCGTTCTCCAGTTCTGCTCACTATTGCATAAGTTATATAAAATTGTTGTAAATATTCATAACACGTTAACTGTTACACGTTTTATAATATTCAATCTCCACATTACTGAAACATGTTACATTACAATGTTTTATAATATGTACGCACCTTAATGTTAGTATTACAAAACACCAAATAAATACACATACACAAATTAGTGTCCGAAACAGGTTGCGCAGAGAACGACCAAGCAAGAGATCAGGTACTTAGTTGACCATTCTCTCTATAAAATGTCTCGGAGAACTCTCCACCACTAATTTCAGGATACTATTGTCACTGACCCGCGTTCGAAGCACCAGTGAAGCAACTTTCTTGCGTAAAACTGCCTGGAAACCGTCAATTCTTTTTTGAAAACATCTCTGACGCACTACTAAAACAGGGCAGTCCCAACAGCATCCTAAAAACATTATTATACTGGAATATTTGGTGTTTACAGAACTTAGAGATGGCCGGTCTCGGGTTCGGCTCAGCGGATTACTTCCCGTACGTGTTTTACAAGGTCAACGTGGACATGCTCGAAAAGGCCTAAGTGTGCAGCCACGCTGGACACGACCCGTTATATTAGGTAAGCTATAATCATCATCATCATCATCAAGACGCCCATTGCTGGGCATAGGTCTCTCCCAAAGGGGGGGTTATAGCCGTAATTGCCATGCTTGTGCGATGCATGTTGGCGATCGCAGTAGGTGTTATGGTACTCAGAAGGACGCTGCTGCCCATCTTCTGGTCAATATCCCTCTGTCGCCTTCTACGACATCCAGGCGTGTTGTGCCAGCATTGTATGTGTGAGATGAAGGTCTATCTCAGATGATGTAACACTTCGTAATATGGCTGTATTGAAATAAGACAGAGCTATAAAGTAGAGATGAAACGGATATACGGCAACTATCTGACTATACAAAAAAAACGCACTTATTTCTCATTAAGATAAGACAACCACCTTCAAAAACTAAAAAGTGATAAATAACTTTAGCACAGAACACACATTACTTTAGTTTTAGAAGTCGGTGGCGGTGGCTTTGTTCTGTTTGTTGTTTCGTATTGCCAACAACTTCCGAAACCAAAGTACATAATGTGTTCTGTGGTAAAGTTATTTATAACTTTTTAGTTTTTGAAAGCGTTGGCGATAGGTGTTATGTCATAAGTCATAATTAATAATTTATTTCATTACAATAATACATTGTGTCGAAAAGTGTACAATAAAAAAAAAGAAATAATCCAAAAACATTAATAATAAAAGTAATAAATTAATACATATTTCAATTTTTATAAATGAATGACATTAAAAATAATAATAATAAAATAAGTTTTGATTATTGATAGACCTCCTCGCGCTACGACACGGAGGCCTATCAATAATCTAAGAAAATAAGTAATTACTCTGTCACAGCCTTTTGTCATTTTCAAACTCATCAATACATAATAATATAATAATATGAAGTAGCCATTCTTCAACAAATACTTAATTTGTTCTTAAATACATTATTTCTATGTACATAAGCTTTTAAATTCTATAGGCAACTTGTTGTACAAACGAATTGATTGTACCCTTGTATAGTGCGTGCCACGAAAGATGAGACTTGACACGGACTTGATTTGACTTGCGCTGTACTCGATTTAAAGGTCAGAGACCAAGCGCAAGTCAAATCAAGTCCGTGTCAAGTCTCATCTTTCGTGGCACGGACTGTACTATGGTTTATCACATTCAGTTTTAGTTGTATTGTGGTAGGTAAGTCTTTCCTGCAAGTGTTATCTCTAGCCTGTTTTTCCTCGTCAGTCTCAAAGTTGTATAAATTCTTAACAAGGTTGGTCAACAGTACTAGAATATAGAGGCATGGTACCGTTATAATGTTAGATGAAATAAAGTGTATGGTACCCAGAAGGACGCTGCTGCCCATCCTCTGGTCAATATCCCTCTGTCGCCACCCACGGGTAGAAATAGGGTGGTGAACATAGATATAGATAGACCTAGATAACGCAAGAGCAACTACTTCGCGTGCCTAGCTTACGTACAAAAATCGTAAGTAAAAAAATAAAGTAAACGTTTCCTTCCATCCGGAAAGTCATTTTGGATTAATATTATCCGTAATTAATTTAAAAAGCAATTATTTTCAATCTAATACCCTCAGTAATACCTGGTAATACCGCTTTTTACTCGTGCAGCCTGTGGGCTAGATATACGCAAAGGTACAACGCTCTCCGCGTTCAGTATAACAACGCGTTTAGGGTGCTGGTGGGGCTGCCACGTTACTGTAGTGCATCAGGGATGTTCGCAGATGCGCATGGATTGCTTTTACGCAACAATGCGTAAAAGGTGCGCTTCCCTGGTGCGCAGGGTGTGGGGCAGCTCCAACAGTGTTTTAAGCGTGGTTGCGAGTCGCCTGGGCCTCAAGTCTGCTATTACAATAGTGTCAGAATGGTCTATCATTGATTTCATAATAGTTGATTTTGACAAGTTTGATAATCTACTAGTATAATGGCGTCATTATGACTTTCCAATGGTCAACCACTGACACGCCATTGAATGAAATGATATAGAATGGTAATCTCGTACAAAATGACAACTGAATTTTGACAGTTCCTTTGATCAGTGACCTACCATTAGAACGTCATTGTGCAGTCAATGATCGACCGTTATGAATTTAGCAGATTACGAACTTTTAGCAAAATGACAATGGGATCGTGTTGGAATGACGAAATTATAAAAATAGCAGACTTGGCCCCCTGGACTGTCTGTACATGGGTCACTGTTGTGCCGTCTCTCATGGGACGTCGTAGCAGTGACCAATTGTTGTTAATTCTTATTTTGTTTTTGTTTACTGCCTGTTATTTCTAACATAGTCATAAGTTTTACTAACATTATGAGTCTTGGTTACTCGAATAAAGAAAAATTCTATAATATTCTATTCTATAATAGGTGGTCAAAAATAGCACGCTTGGTTTTCATACAGATCGTGATACTTGCGTTATCTAGGGTCTATCTATATCTGTGGTGTTGTTGTGTTGTCTTTTCGTAAAAAAAGTGTTTTTTTTTTGTTTTTTTTGTTTATGTATGTGATGTTTTTGTTTACAGGTAATGTTACCAGGTTCTTTGTCCTGTGTGTTCGACCAACCATATTGGTCACACAATAGCATGAAGTTTCATCGTACAATTTATTTTACTTTAGATAACATACCTATCTAAATAAATATTTATCCCCAAATCACTATCGGCCCTTGAAAAAAAAAGCATATTTTTTCTATATGTACAGATTTTTTAAATATTTTTTTTTTGTGACAACTTTGAAATCATTTTTTTCATTTACAATGCAAGTTGTTGGTATAGATATTTGTGTAATTTATAAAATATTTTATTTATAAATAAGATGCCATTTTGAATTGAACAAAAATAAAATGAAATTGTTGCAATAATCTTGTTAAAGCTTTCGGCTTGACGTTTTCGTTAAAAATTGAAAAAAAAATCTGTTTTAATGAATTAATTTCAGTATTATACTTGAGTTGCCTAGTGTAGCGTGACGCATGCAATGTATATTAAAAGTAAATAACATCAGATGCAAAGCTATGTAAATAAGAACATTCCTCATACATGTGTGTAGTACATAATAAATATTATTCAAGTTACTGTTTTTTGTCGTTTTATTTTAACTGTTTTTTCATATACTTACTACTTGCTCACAAACTTGTCTTCTAAACCTATAATGCAGTTTTCTTTTTTTACCTCATATATGTTCTAACATAGATGTAAATATATTATTACTAGCTGACCCGACAGACGTCCTGTCAATTCGATTTTTCAATTTTCTTACCGTATAATACCTTCCCTGAACTTCACAAATATTTCAAGATCAAAATTTGCTAAATCGGCCCAGCCGTTCCCGAGTTTTAGCGACACTAACGAACAACGATTAATTTTTATTATAATACTAGCTGACCCGACAGACGTTGTCCTGTCCCGATCTACCTACTTACCTGCCTATTTACCTACACCTACCCTACACCTACCACTACCTAAGTGCAAAATTGACTCTTTGACGTTAGGAACATACCTACATTGTTTAAACAACGGTGACTGCTTGTAATTCAATATGAACTTTATACAATAAGCAATAAAGCTCGTTTTAGTTAGAAAACGTTTGTATGGGAAAAAGAAAAGGGCTGTTTTTAGGGTTTTTACGGCAATTTTTCTCGCCGTAAAAACCATCTTTGAACTTCAACGAACATTTTAAAAAAAGAATTGGCCAAATTGGTCCAGACGTTGTTGAGTTATGCGCTTACCAACACATTTTGCGATTCATTTTTATATTATAGATAGATATTCTGAACTCTAGTTCAGAGAAAATCAGCATTCCTATCTTACTAGCACTGCCCGCTTCCTACCTACGCCCTACTTCGTTCGCGTCAATTTTTTTACTCCTACCCCAAATTTTTTGATAATAAAATATAGCCTCGTATAGCACTCAGGGTAGCTTTCTATTGGTGAAAATATTGTTTTAATTGTTTTATTATACAGGGTGTCCGGTAATTAATGGATAACCTTGAAATGGCTTATAGTAGAACTTATGGCCATTCAGAAAAAAATACGAAAAAAAAAATCTATCATAACTAGTACCTAAGATTAAGTATAAAAAAAATAAAAATTTGCCTTATTTTACTTTATTGCACTACGACTAGAAATGATTTTTTATTTTCGTAATTTTCCAATTTTTTTCTGAATTGCCATAAGTTCTACTATAAGCCATTTCAAGGTTATCCATTAATTACCAGACACCTGTATACAACGTGCATACAGTCAAATAGTTTCTCATTATATTACAGTACGGTCAACGTAACTTGGCGCGTCTGAAGTTAGCCGATTAGCTGCGCAGTAGACAATTTCGTTCCTAAAACTGCTAACTTCAGACGCGCCAAGTTACGTTGACCGTATTGTAGTTTAGATGAGGAATTAAGGACTCTATACTCGCCAGTGTGTAGGTCTGTACGTTACGCACATTTCTTGTCCATTGCACCCGCCTGTGTTCTATGCATTGCACATACTTTGATGACGTCACTAAAAGTAGGTGCAAGATGAAAACAGTGAGTTTTAGATGAAAAGTAAGTAATTTTCGACTTTATTAACCTGTGTTCCACTGCTAGGCAAGTCTCCCCTTAGCCTTTCACTAACCTATTAAAGTTGGTACTTATCTGTTTGGCACTAAAAATAACGCTTCGCTTCGTCTGCAATTCATAGAAAAATAAGCCTTACAAAATATACATACAGTACGGTCAACGTATCTTGGCGCGTCTGAAGTTAGCCGATTAGCTGCGCAGTAGACAATTTCGTTCCTAAAAGTTCCATTGCGCAGCCAAAAAGCTAACTTCAGACGCGCCAAGTTACGTTGACCGTATTGTACCTAGCAGGCTGTTATACAGAGTCCGTTCAATTTGAATAAATACAAGAATTAAAATGATGTGCGGTGTGAGATAAATGGTTATGAGTCACAGACAGACGATTTTTCGCGAAACGTAATTAATAGTAAATTCTGACTAATAGGCACTGAGTTATTAGTAGTAATATTAGTTCAATGCTGCTAATAGGAGGAAAAATGTTGACGGGTTACTTATTTCATTATCCTCTACAACAAAGATTTTTAGGGTTCCGTAGCCAAATGGCAAAAAACGGAACCCTTATGTATGGATTCGTCATGTCTGTCTGTCCGTCCGTATATCACAGCCACTTTTTTCCGAAACTATAAGAACTATACTGTTCAAACTTGGTAAGTAGATGTATTCTGTGAACCGCATTAAGAGTTTCACACAAAAATAGAAAAAAAAACAAAAAATTTGGGGGGTTCCCCATACTTAGAACTGAAACTCAATATTTTTTTCATCAAACCCATACGTGTGGGTTATCTATGGATAGGCCTTCAAAAATGACATTGAGGTTTCTAATATAATTTTTTTCTAAAATGAATAGTTTGCGCGAGAGACTTCCAAAGTGGTAAAATGTGTGCTTTGTGTACTTTGGAAGTGTGTAACCCTGTAACTTCTAAAATAAGACAATGATAAAACTAAAAAAATATATGATGTACATTACCATGTAAACTTCCACCGAAAATTGGTTTGAACGAGATCTAGTAAGTAGTTTTTTTTAATACGTCATAAATCGTAAACAGCAATTAAAAAAAATACACTATTATTAAAACATCGATCAAAGTTACAACAAACTACAAGAACTTTTATATTATGTTACTTCCTGCCACGGAACCCTTCATGGGCGAGTCCGACTCGCACTTGGCCACTTTTTATTTATTAGGTACTAGAGACCTGTCCCGGCCTCGCAACGGTATCGTCAGATTTCAACCCAGCTCCTCAAGAAAGGCCAGCAGCGCCTTGACATTACTGGTGACTGGTGATATCCCATAGGTTACTTCACAAAGTAGGTACTTTGACCGGAACCAAGCAACCTCAGTTCATGAGCAAATGAGATATGAATCCTAAACCGCATGCTCAGCAGTTGAGGTGAAAAAAGTGAGATTAATTTGTATTAATCTCACTTTTTCAACCATCAAAATCACTTAAACTGAAGACTAAATACACCTACATAAAGAGATAAAACTCTTACTTACCTACCCATTTTAAGTCTCGAATGGGTTACAAACAATACATAACTTATCTACACCGCATTAACAATATTTGTTTCACTCCACCCCTAAGACGACCCACCTACCTGTTATTGTTGTACCCAAACCTACTGGCATAGTGTAACAGCCTACTGATAAGCCAAGCCTACATACACAACAGTGTTCTGTAGCCACCATAACATAGAATAGAGAACCAAAACAACAAACAGGTAAACAAAAAATAAAAGTTGGTGTTAGATCATTAAATAATCACTTTATTTTTTTAAGGAATGCTTATAAACAATCTTACGAACTAATTATACGAAGTTTATTAGTCATCCCACTCATGGTCCTCAGTTTTATTGTCATCTTCCAGGTTGTTAGGCACTGAGTCACCTCCTTCATCCATCCTTTTGAACAAAGAAGTCAATAACTTCTTATTTAAATGGTCCGTTAAAGTTGTTTCTCTTGGTGGCTGCTCAGGAATGTTTTCTGGTTTTGCGGGCGCAGTTTTATCCGGTTCAGGCATGTTGGAAGTGATAAATTATTAAGGAAATCAGTAACTAAAACAAAGACGACTTCGACCAAAGACTTCGACACTCGCCTCTTTGACAGTTGACTTCACTAAAAAAAAATATTGCGAAGTGGGTAATGCTACTAAATCGAAATTAAAAGAAAGCGAGGCATTCTAGTAAACAAGGTAGTCATTTTAATTTGGTCGTGTTCGAGTTTGTAATTTTTTGTAATGGCAAATGTCATTGTCAAATGTCTATTAAGTATGAAAATCAGAAAATGACATTAATATTGTCAATGTCAATGCACTGCGTTTTGTTTCAGATATACGGGAAATTGAAGATCAATGTAAACTAATGTGATAAAAAATCTGTACTTACTACTGGTACTACTATAAAACATTCAAAATACATTTAATGTAATGCCGAAAAAATAATACAGTAAGCAATAAAGAGTCCTCGATACTTAGAGATTGAGAGGTTCCTCGATACATTTAGGCTGTAGGCATAAAATATGCTCGTGAGTCGATACGGTATAATATTTTATTTATAGGTTGTATTTGACCCAAAGCTTACGTAAATTCGAAAGAGTATTAGTAAATATATAATTCAACAAATTAGAATTATTTATTGTTGTTTGTGAACTTGATCTGAGAGAATCAGTAGAATGTAATGTAAGGTTTTGTATCAAATGTGCTCATTTAAATATGATAATTGTATTTAGTTTAAAAATAATTAAAAGGATAATAATTTGTATTAGGTAATAATGTAATAATGAAAAAATAATTGTGTAATAATGAAAAAATTACGTTAGTTACGAAAATAATAAAAGTACAAAGCCTATATTACGCCAATCGGTTGACTGACAGTTGACAATTTTTTGTTTACACAGCCGTGTGACGTAATAACATGGCCGCTATAGTTCATGGTGTTTTATAACAGATTAAAAATACTGAAAACTTTGAATTGAATTTAAAAATTGGTTTTGCTATTTTATGAACTAAAACTTACATTTTCCGACTGCTTTATGCCTAAACCGTAGTACTATTAAGTATTCTGTGCCTAAACTGTCTCAATAAAATATTTATAGATTTTTTCTCGTATATAGAACTTTTTGAACGCAGCATATGTTACGTTTTATAATTTCGTTCTGAATTCGCTGCGTTCATAATTTTTTTAGCTGTCATCCCATGCTAAACGTTTCGGCCAGCGACATTTTTCGTCGGCTGGTGTAGAATTTGGCCAAAGAAACGCCCTGAAAAGTTAGTATTCATCTATAAATTAGTGCTTCAGGCTAAAATTCTTAATTGATCGATAATTTACAGTTTAAATGTGACATTTCGATAAAAAAATGTGCTTTAATGTCGGCTAGTGGCTACTCTTACATAACTTGGGAGCTAAGGACATAACCTGCATTTGGATCATCTGATTTTTGTGTTTTATATTTCAGAGCCGTAAAAATGTTGGGACGCGCAGCACCGGGTGTCTGCCAAGTGATGGCCATGGCCAACCAGCAGCAGACCAGAAACATGGCTACACTGAAATCCATTCAAATTCGTCTGAAGTCTGTAAAGAATATTCAGAAGATTACCCAATCCATGAAGATGGTGTCAGCTGCTAAGTGAGTGCCTAGCCTTATTTTAACAAGTATGGAAATTTCAAATTTTGAAAATAGAATTCTGATGTAAATTTAATAAAATTTTAAATCTGTTATCTGTCAATCAAAAATCAAAGCCAATCAAAGCTATCAACAATAATGATAATTTTTAATTAATTTATATTATTAAAATTTATGTTTTCACTTCACACCAGTTAAAATAGCTGTTGAAATATTAGGTAGGCACAAATATACCTACTCAATTTATAGGTACATTCTAAGTAAAATCAAAAATGTTCCGGTTAACACAAAATAATATCCTACCTACCAGATTGACATAACTAGACAGCAAAAAAACAATAGACATCTTTATTGTACACTGAAAATACTGCTGATCTAGGTAGTTTATAGTTATCTTGAGATTAGTTTTCAACAAATGTAGCCTGCATATCTGTTAACAATTTGAAACCCTGTAGTATGCCAAGTAGCCTATTAAGAAAAGAGCAGTCTCTGTAATGAGTCATTGTTTCTAAAACAGTTGCTTACCACCAATAATCCCATTGATGACCTAGGCCAAAACAAAACTAAATTGGCACTGTGAATACCAGTTTTTCCTAATATAATATTCTAGTTTCAAATACCTTCTACCTGACAATCACAAATAAAAGCCGATCAATTGTAGAATGATCTAACAAATAATAATTAATTTTACCAGCAAACAGTTGAAAGTCCATGGGAACACAAAAAATTGGTCAAATGGCCCTCAATACTAAAACGTTAAAATCAAAACATTAATGTCAAATGGTCCGCAACACTAAAAGGTTAAAAACTACTGATTGAAAGGAATATACAGTTAACAATCTCTGTAATCGCTAGTTTCAATATTGGACCATTTTTAACCTTCCTATACTCGCGCCAAGTTTTGTAACACCTATACTCGCGCACGGTGTCACAGACCGATAGTTCGTACCCCTACAACATATTTTCGGATTATGAAGCCCAAAAAATATCATTAATATTTCAAAGCATAGGATATAATGAAACAAAATAGTATAAATAATACTTAATTTAATAATTATTTTATTGACTTTCAATCTATCACAAATAAGTCTTCGAAATTGAGATTTTTTTCTTAAGTACTAGGAAAACAAAAATAAAATCTGTAATTCTTTTTAAAAACAAAATAAACTTCTAAATTGTAATAAACAACATATCAAAGGACATATTTATCTATGTTTGGCTTAGTTTTGACCCTCACCATAACAATCAGGGCATATGGTTACAGCATGTTCCAAACAAAAGTATTTTTTTTTTCTTTACTACCTTCTACCTCATATAACTCGTCATTATTGTCTTCTTGCTCGGTGTAGTATGTCTCATCTTGTACCTCCACATAATCTTCCACCTCAATGTAATTTTCGTCTTCATAGCTAGAACCAAAACTTTTTTCAGCCAGCAGCAATCTGATTCGATCATCATCCATTTTGATATGAAGTATAATCTAAAAAGAATAACAAAATTGTTCAAAATATAATATAGAGCAACAAACGTACATACATTTTACTATACAAACGTCATAAAATATTCAAAGTTTGTAAAAAATATATAAATGCACTAAACATATTACATTAATACTTACATAAAAAGTTGCACCTGTACTCACGTCGGTCTCCCGGACCGATTTTCGCCAAATACTACAACACTGGCACTTCGTAATAACGCGCAGCGTGCACTAAAATGAAGTTAGCAACAAATCCGGCAGCTAGCAAGGAATTCGACTTCTTAGGATTTTCGTGCATAAAAATAATTACGAAAATGTGTTTCGTCGGTCTCACAGACCAACGCGCGAGTATAGGAAGGTTAACCGACTTCAAAAAGGAGGAGGCTCTCAATTCAATTGGTTTTTTTATTATGTATGTACACCAATTGGGCTGAGGTTTATGATCCGATTTACGTGATTCTTCTTTAGTTTGATGCGGAATAGTTGCCATTTCGTCCCTTAAAAATTTAACATAGTTTGGCTCAGTAGTTTTTATTTTATGAACATTTTATTTTATTTTTGTTTGACCACACATTATTTTTTTCAGTGCAGTACGATTACGATAATTCTTTTTTTTATTGATAGTGTATACTTCAAATTTGGTCCCATATAAATTTTAAGAACATATTCCACCCCTAACGATAGAAAATTAAGGGATGACTGAATTTTTTTGGTGTCAATAATTTGCGTAATTAATTTATATGATGAGAAGTAGGCACTAAAAAGCGAAAAAAAAAACTTTTTAACAAAAAAGAAAACAAAAACTTTCAATTTGCAAGTTGGTGGCAATACAAAATAACAAGCAAAATAATGCCGCCGACTTGGCGGTTGTCTTTTTTGTTAAAAAGTTTTTTTTCTAAAGTTGCTTATGTTCAAGTGTGGTTGGTTTTTATATTTGTTTTACCTGTAAAACACATAAACCCTGATATTATTATAGCTGCCATAACTGCAGCTAAACACTTCAACATTTGGACAGTCTAGTTGAAATTACATATTATGTAAAGTGTTGTAAAAATTGAAAGCCTGGCGCACGGTCTTTGATCAAGTTATTTTTTTATTCTTCAATATGCTTATTTCGTAATGTTGCCAGGTACACCCGTGCTGAGCGCGACCTGAAGGCTGCTCGTCCATACGGCGAAGGTGCCGTCCAGTTCTACGAAAGGGCTGAGGTAGTATTTATTAGTATGTAAGATTTTATTTTGGTATTCAAGAAAACATTAATGTTGCTTTGCATTGTTTAAATATCTATTATAATACTGGTACAGTTACCCAAAGAGATGGTAACCAGTGAAAAAAAAAAAAAAATACAATTTTTTATACTTTTGACAAGCAATTTCAAACAAATTCAATTTCAACATAAATTAAAAGGGAGTTAGTCATCGATATATGTACTACGCACTTAGTTTTTATCTGTATGGTCACTCACTTGACTGTATATTTACATACTATACCAAGAGATCAAAGAATAAAGAAAAGCTCAAACTTGTCTTGTTTGTGGCAGGTCGCTCCCCCTGAAGATGACCCCAAGCAGCTGTACATCGCCATGACCTCCGACAGGGGTATGATTCTATTGTATAATTATTTTCTTTATTAGGTTCCCTACTAAGAACTAAAATTCATTACACTTGCATCAAGTACGCATACGTATTTTCATCAACCTACGCCAGTGTTTCCCAAACATTGGTCTGCCATGGCCCGGTAATTTTCACATTGCCCCTTTGTGACCCACATAATACTTTAAAACCCAAGCTGGTTCCAATAAGTTAAATAATACACATTTATTAATAGTAAAAATGTTTTAATAATAACATGTTTTGGTATTGCCTATTTAGTCACTAAATATTAGTGCAAAATATGGAGCTGCTGCTTATTTTTTTACTAAAAAAACCAACTCCGTGGAAAATTACGAAAGTTTTATCCTAAGGTCTGGTTCCACTTCAAGTCGGTTTCTATATTTATTTTTAAGGTAAAGTGTTTTAAATTTTAGCTGAAATCTTGTTTTAAAACTTTTAGTACTTTTTCAGCGAACAAACGTTTCGTTTGGTCGATGTACGAGCTTTCACAGCTTTTCACACACATAGAAAGAAAGTGTATGGTACATCATTTAATAATAAACTGTTAAGATATATGATCTGTGTGTTTAACATCGGTAAAAAAATTTGAAATAATAACAGACCAAATCAAATCAAAATTATTTATTCCAATACTTATTAAGAATTACATAAACTGTAGCGTTCTTGTAGTTTACATTGTTTGAATGTTGTCTTCAGGTCTGTGCGGCGCGGTGCACACCGGTGTGTCCAAAGTGATCCGCACGCGTCTGAGCGAGCCGGGCGCGGAGAACATCAAGGTCATCTGTGTGGGAGACAAGTCACGCGCCATCCTGCAGCGTCTCTACAGCAAGCACATCATCAGTGTTTGTAACGAGGTCAGTGACAACACTGTCAATTAGATGAACGGTGGTGGAATGTTTTTGTTTTTAGAATAGTCCAGTTTCTTTTTTTACGAAATTTGTATTCTAATTGTAAAGTGAAGTGATCATATAGGCGAATAAAATATTGCATAATCATTTACTTAATGGCTTAGAATAGAATTTTGTTACGAAAAAATCCCGCGAACCCCCCATTATAAAAACGTTTTATTGCTAGGGATACACATTTATTTTGGTACATTTCATTTATTAACCCTTTAAACTGCCGTCACCGTAATATCACGGGCAATGAAAGTAATTCTGGAAGTCGTCGTATCCATACTTTCCTAGCGAAAAATAAACAAGAAATAAAGTAATCTTTTACGACACGGTTGGCGCAGTGGCTGAGCGATCGACTGCTGCGCAGCGTGTTGCGGGTTCGATGGGCCAGGGTAAACATTTTGTGTGATGAGCACTTGTGTTTGCCTTGTGTCTGGGTGTTGTTTATCTAAATATGTATTTACAAAAAAAAAAAAAGTATTTGTGTACCTATGTATAACAGCTGTCTGACACCCATAGTACAGAGTCTCCCTAGTTTGGGGTCAGATGGCCGTGTGTGAAAATGTCCCCACATATTATATTTTAATACCCACTTGTCAAAAAGAATATATATATTTTTTTTGTTAGCCTGTTCTGTCCCACTCCTGGCCAAAGGCCTTCCTCCATGCCTTCCATCTTTCCCGATTCTTTGCTTCCTCCCACCAGTTTTGGAGGAATCCGTCCAGTTCATCCCGCCATCTCCTTCGTGGCCTGCCGCGACGCCGTCTTACTGTCTCAGGGCTCCAGTTCTGTGTCAGCTGAGCCCACAGTTTGTCCGGCATGCGGCAGACATGTCCGGCCCAGTCCCACTTAAGTTGGGCAGCTTTTTGAGCCACGTCTGCTATCCCTGTTTTGGAGCGCAGTATAGTGTTTCGAACTCGATCCGTTAATTTAACACCTAGTATACTGCGCTCCATTGCTCGTTGGCAAACCTTGAGTTTGGACTTCTGGGAATTAGTCAAAGACCAAGTCTGTGCGCCATTGGTCAAGACGGGGAGAATACACATGTCCATGAGCTTCCGCTTCAGTGCCATGGGTAGTTCACCCTTAAATAATTCCTTCATGGACCAGTAACTCTTCCAGGCGTTTTCTGTTCGTCTTGCGACTTCTTTGTCTTGCCTCGCCTGGAAAGAGACTACTTGGCCCAAGTAGAGGTATTCCTGGACATGTTGTATTGTTCTCCGTCTACTATTTAAGAATATACTATTTAATAATTGTTTTTACCTCCTAACAGATCGGCCGTTTGCCCCCCACCTTCAACGATGCATGCAAGATCGCCGGCGCCATTTTGAACTCAGAGTTCGACTTTTCTTCCGGCAAGATTGTGTACAACAAGTTCCGTTCAGTCGTGTCCTACCAGCAGTCGGACCTGCCGCTGTTCAGCCAGAAGGCTGTTGAGGTGAGTGTCTAAAATTATGGATGGGTTGGCCTATGTAAAGGTGCATACAGATTAGAGGCAGCCTCGCCTGAGGCACGCACGGCTCGCCCTGTTGCCTCAGCCCGAGGCGTGCCTCGCGCGAATCTGACGCGGCGCGAGCATCAGGTGTCGGTTTTTTGACCGTGATCAAAGGTCGGTGTACGTGTCTCGCAAGTGTGGACATGATTTGAGCACGGTTTTAGCGAGTCACACACAATGGTGATGTCGCGCCTTCGTGGTTCGACCCGAGGCACGTTCCTCAGCCTGCTGCCTCATGTTGTTTTAACCCATTCGCTGCCAAAAACTGGATCAAACCAGTATTTCCGTACATTTACTCCGCTAATATGCGGAACTGGCAGCGAAGTTAGTTATTAGTTAATTATTTACCGAGGCAGTCCCCACACGAGCCGTGCGTGGCGAGTCTGCTCAACCTGCGGTTGCCTCTAATCCGTACGCACCTTAAGAATTTAATGGCGAAATCTCTGACACCTAAACCGCACGGTTGAGCGATAGGCTGCTGCGCTGCGGGCCTCGGTTTTGATTCCCGCACGGAACAAATATTTGTTCCGGGTCTGTTCGACTTCTGCGCATGAAACATAGATATGGATAGACCCGAGATAACGCAAGTATCACGATCTGTATGAAAACCAAGCGTGCCATTTTTTGACTACCTATTATGACGTCACAATGTTTTGTTTTTCTTAAATTTGGTATTACTGAGGGCATTAGATTAAAAATAATTGCTTTTTAAATTAATTACGCATAATATTAATCACAAAATGACTTACCGATGGAAGGAAACGTTTACTTTATTTTTTTAGTTACGATTTTTGTACGTAAGCTAGGCACGCGAAGTAGTTGCTCTTGCGTTATCCTTACCCTGTTCACAATAAGATTAGACATAAACAGAAATCGTTTATACAGAGGCAAAAAAGTGGTTACAACAACTGTTTACTGCAGTTGCCATTTGTCATGCTACCAACGCATTATAAGTCAAAATCGGTTGAACGGACTGTAAAAAAGGCTTTTGTAAATGTCTAATCTTATTGTGAACAGGGTATAGGTCTATCCATGTAGTTATAGGTATAAATGGAGCCAACACTTAGAACAAAACTTGAAACTAACTGTGGGCTGATGCTCTCTTTCTGAATGCATACATAAGAACGAGACAGTGATATGTGTTTTCTTTATCTTATGTACGCATTCAGAAAGAGAGCGTCTGCCCACAGTTGGCTTCACTTAGGTATTTAGAAAGAATGAAAGAAAGAAAAATAATAATTTATTCGCCCCCCAGGACAGAAACACAGTAAAATATTTAAAAAAAAAAAACAAGAAAACGAAAGTTGGTCCAGTATGAGGCCAAAGAGATTTAGAGTGTTGCCTCCACTTTTGTCTATAACCTTCTTCTGTGGCATGAACGGTCAGCGCTAGACTTACGTGCCGCTACCTGTACCAAAAACTGATTGATATCTATTAGAATTTTAATCAAATCTCTTTCAAATTCCAGACCGCCCCCAAACTGGCTACCTACGATTCTCTGGACGCGGACGTGATCCAGTCTTACATGGAATTCTCCCTGGCATCCATGTTATTCTACGCCCTGAAGGAAGGCGCTTGCTCCGAGCAGTCTTCCCGTATGACAGCTATGGACAACGCTTCCAAGAACGCCGGAGAAATGATTGAGAAACTTACCCTGACTTTCAACAGAACTCGCCAGGCCGTAATCACCAGGGAGCTGATTGAAATCATCTCTGGTGCCGCCGCCCTTGATTAAACACATTCTGGAATCGTTTTGCTGAGATAACGGGTGTTTTTGCTAGTACATTTTGTTTTTTTGCCAATAGAATTCGGTTATTATGATTTTGGAGGGAAGTTTAAGACGCGGGGCATATGCTAAAATTGAAGGCATAAAGACGAATTCTATTGTACTTTAGTTATTCAATGTTTAGAGCATTTATCCGATCGCGATTTTGACAGCTGATTCTATTTTGAATAGAACTAAAATTGATCTCAACAAAACGATGTAGAACGAATATTTTAATCAATATTAACACAATATTTATTATATAACCGTTTCAAATAGGTACATTTGCAATAGTATGTAAGTACGATGCCGACATTCTCGACGAAATGTTCTGTGTTTCGGTGAAAACTCACGCAAATATCGCTAGACTGGCTTCAACATCTTTCACTGGATTATGGAACACTTGCTCGATACATTCTGTGTTTGCGAAATGTTGTTGTGTAAGGATACAGTGGTGGTTAGCAATAAATATCATTTTAGAACAACTTTGTTTTATTTATAACTTACTTACATATTGATTTTTTGTACGCGTTTGTAATGGATAAAATCGAAAAATATTTAACTGGTTTTAAAAAATTCTTTGACCAATAGTAGTAGTCATTTGGTTCTAAAAATAGTGGTTACCTGGAAAGAAAGGTACCTTGCTTTCCAGGTAACCACTATATTTTTTACGCCATTTTTTTGTGCTATAGGCTATATTTTATTATGAAGGCAAGGAAAAATTCACGCTAGTACATACATATTGAGACGTGCATTTTTACACTGCGTTTCGACGATTTTGCAAAAACCCACTCCTATTTTAAACCTTTTTCGCCCGTGGTCCCGTTAGTCCCTGGAATCCCACGAGAGTATTTTTTTTGCCTGTGGTTCCTTCAAGAAACATATACAGCCAAATTGAATTGTACTTAGATATTTTAAATCCAGTCAATGAAATGCCTGCCAGAATGGAATTTATCCATAAATAAATGCTCACCAAATTCTGTTTCCTAAAGTATTGTAGAAATATATGAGTTTAACTGTAAAAAGCGATTTGGTTCTGGGGTAGTAGGGGTCACAGTTCTAACCTAACCATGTTGGATCCGCCCCAGGGGAGACTTAAGGGTCAAAAAGATTTTGGTTATCCATTTTGATAAACAAAAAAGCCAAGGCTCTCAGCGTCGCAAAATATAATTAGATTTTTTTTGTTTACGAAGGAAAAACATCCGTGGTCCCTTCCAGGGACTACGAGAAGGGACCACGGGCGACCGACATACACATCCAGTATAAGCTAATCTCGCATTTTATAGAATTTATAACACACACGTGTGTACATACACATTTTACCCTGCGTTAGATTTTGTAAAAAGCCACGCTTTTTGTACCCTATCAAATAAAATCCACAAATACTCGCAGTAAATTTTTATTCTAACTTATAATCAAAATTCCATAGCAGTCTTAACGTTAACATTATTCTAAAAGTCGTGAACTTGTCACAGGAATAACATGATTTACTACATTTTGGTATCAAGTGTGAAATTATTTACAAAATGATTGTGGGTTTGACAAATACAGTTAATTTTGTGTTCCGGACAAACCATGCGATCGAACTAAGAATAGGGTTGCCTTTGTACAGTCAGCAACAAAAGCAGATTAACACTTACATTTTTATATCCCTCAAAAAGACAGAAAAACAAATACGATGTATACTTTACAGTATTTCAAGTTTTAGTCAAGAGTTTATTTTATCTGATTTTCTATCCTGTCCGTATTTCCTTTTGCTCAAAAATAATGATTTATAAAAATCTAGTGTTAATCGACTTTCGTTGCTGACCGTACCAGTGGGTCATAACCGAAAATACAAAAATCACAATTTTTTATGCTTTAATTACGATTGCACCTCATTTTCAATGACCTTCATTTTGAACGAGATCATAACCCACCTTTTGGCAGTCGTTATAGGTATTCAGAAAGTCAGACAACCAGTCGTTTTCTGTCATACGTGTTTTCGCCCGGACGCGGATCTGGTCTGCATGCGGGTGATAGCACGCTCCTGGCCACACGCAGGACAAACATTTTGTTTATCGCTGCAGTGTCGTGCGTGTCGCCAGTGACTAAACTCGTGCGTACTATGACCATGCGTGCGACCCGCGAACAGTAAAAACAACACTGAAGGCAGAAGAACGCTGCCCGCATGCGGTTAGCACGCACGCGGGCAGCCGCCCGCAGCCAATCCGCGTCCCGCGCGTGTGCTGCGCGCATGATAGGAAAAACATGTATGAAATGATAAAATGCGGGCAGCCTGCCTGCAGACAAGATCCGCGTGCGGACGAAAATCCGCATGACAGGAAAAGGGCCCTTAGTAACTGGGTTTTGTAAGTCAGACAGGCTATCGCTCCATGTAAAACACTGGTATTCAGCTGCATCCGGATAGACTGGAGCCTAGCCAAACATAGTTATGCAAAGGGTAGGCAGATGATGATGAGGCCAGCCCTATATTCATTTTGATCACAAGGTATGGTTGCTAGCATTTCAGAAGTGTCGTGTTTATTGGCCAGAACCATGACTATAATATAAAAATGCTTTTGCTTCCATAATTACCAGGAATCGGATAATTGGATGCACATTTAACTAAACTTCAAGGTTGCTTTAGTATGGAATGGACTTAGGCATCGAGATAACTTCGCGTTTCCGAGAATCTTCAAATCAATTATTACCAAAAGTATCCATACTTTCCCTGGCGAAAATGAACTTCAGTTACAAATGCATCGATGTGTCCATATTTCTTTAAAGGAAACAGTAACTTTAGGTAAGTATGCATCGCATTATTCGAGATCCAATAACCATTCACAGAGTTAGGAAAAATCTTTTTATATTTTGTAGCCTTTCGGTTACCCAAAGATACGAACATGTCTTCTTTACTAAATCATTTCTTACCACATTCTCAAGTGGAATATCAATAATATTAACATGATGGATATACAAATGGCCTCCAAATTTTCGGTACAATAGAGAAAACACAGTTAAAAATTAAGGAAAATAATCAAACCGATACTAGCATAAAACATTGCATAATAATAACTATTAAAACTTCATATATTAAAATTATTGATCTATTTATGTCACTATAGACTAAAAATTATCACGCTTGGATTTCTTGAGAGGGAATGAACTTGAATTATTATTCTAGCCTCACAATAGTGCGTAGACGCCATTTAAAATTCCAGAACACAGCTTCTATAAAAATAACACTTTATTTTAGCTCTAGAAACCCGATTAATATTCAATTAACCTCTTGAGTATCAATGATACCGCATAGTTCATAAGCATCACCCCATTTCTACCCGTGGGTGCCGTAGAAGGCGACAGAAGGATATTGACCAGAGGATGGGCAGCAGCGTCCTTCTGAGTACCATAACACCTACTGCGATCGCCAACATGCATCGGCCAAGCATGGCGATTACGGCTGAACCCCCCCCTTGGGAAAGACCTATGCCTAGCAGAGGGCGTTTAAAGGTTGACATGATGATGATGATGATGATGATGATGATGATGATGACTATAAGTAGAGGACCTTCAACATTTTTAGACCAACAGTCGTTATGGCCTCGCCTCTCATGCATGAGGTTGTAGGTTCGAAACCGGGCAAGTACCAATGTGACTTTTTCAATAGAGTATTTTACTAAAAAAATCTAATTAGTCCGTCAGATAGATTTCCAAAAAATATTGGACACGTGTTTTTTCTTTTTTCATGTAAACAAAAAATTAAGACGATACAGTGCGTCGAAAACTCGTGTGACATCACTATGTCAGTACACTTTTACTGGCGAAGTGACGTCACAAACCCCCACTCATGATCTTTGATGCGGTTTATCTTCGTCAGTTTTTATTGATTTGATAAAACAAAAAATACGTATTCAATATTTTTCGATAATCTAACTGACGGACTTATTAGTTTTTTTTTTGTAAAATACCCTATTCATATGTACACTTGACGCGCGCGATGACGTGACTGAGGCGGGAGGAACATTACCGTTAGGCGAGCGCGAGGTCTGAGAGGTTAACAGACTCTTTTTGATACACAGAGGCGGGTCTCCTTAACCTCTATAATGGAGTCATAGGCGAGGACTTTGTGGCGGACGTCCTCCCGGTTATAACGGCATGAGTCTCCCATCTTTTACAATAATAACCAGCTAAATGTTGATGAATGATGCAATATTGCCTACCCTTTAGGAGAATACAGGCTTAAGATGTTAAAAAGCTCTTTAGACAAGTTTTTCAGACATTTGGATCTCTTTCAAAGATACAAGGAACATAGAATAAGTCCTCATAATACCTGGCTTCCCTCTCGAACCAACGTGACAATTAAATACATACAAATTGATATACATAGCGTGTAATAGCACAGTATTGAACGCATACAAGCAGTTTCTTTGTAAACTGTAATTATTTGTAATAAGCTACTATGTACAGACCGCGGCGCCGCCCGCGACGGAATAGTATTCACACATTTGTTACCTGAAAAGAAAAATAATATTACTGTTATTGTTATGTTTTAGCTTGATGTTTATGGATGTTCGTGTAGTAATAGGACATTTTAGCTTCGTCTCTGAGCTACAGTGCGATCCAAACTTAATCTATTGAGCACTACGGTCGCGTATACTTAATAAATAAAAACGATTCCAACACGCCGGAACATTTTTAAATACTAATATATCAAATTAAGTTTCCTAAGTTTTTTTTTCCTATTACGTCTATATTAATACAATATTGTAAAAAGTCACCAAGATATATGCACTACTTAGCAATTTAACTATTTTTATTTGTGCGTATTTGCCACAAAACATGGCTTGATGTAAAGGGCACGCATGAGAATTTATTCTCAGTATGTAAGTATTTAAAAGCCTTCTTATTCTTCCTTCATACCTTTACGGGCTTTAGAACCATCAGAAACATTTTTATAATTTATGTTAACAATAGGGTATTACACCCATTTTTGAAAAGTGTCTCAATGAAATTCTGTAGTGCTAATATGCCACCAAAAAAAACACAAAATTTTTATTCAATCGATACGTGCCATAAAAATGCATCTAAATTTTAAATTTTCAAATTTCGCGCGTAGTTTGACGAAAACGCCTCTTACTGGACGCCATATTGCTCAGCGTAAATGACGTCAGTTCGTTTTGTATCAAATAAGCTCATATTAAATATGATAATTGTATATCATTTAAAAATAATTAAAAGCATATTTTGTAATAGGTGTAATAATAAAAAAAAAACGTTGGTTACGAAAATAATAAAAGTACAAAGCCTATATTACGCCAATCGGTTAACTGACAGTTGACAATTTTTTGTTTACACAGCCGTATGGCGTAATAACATGGCCGCTACTATTTCACGGTGTTTTATAACAGATTAAAAATACTGATAACTTTGAATTGAATTTAAAAATTTGTTTTGTTATTTTATCAACTAAAACTTACATTTTCCGACTGCTTTATGCCTAAACTGTTTCAATAACATATTTATAGATTTTTTCTCGTATAGAGTAAAATACCAGCATTAGTATCAGGGGTCCGCAGAAGGTCAGTTAACTCACAACATTTATTATGAAATTGTATAGTAAACTGCATTTCTCTTCCTAGCTTGTTTTCTTTTCCTAAAATATCTTTGACTACAAAAAGTTCAAGAAACTCTGTCCTAGGGCGTGGATAATACTGCCATTTCTTGTCTATTTGATCATTTATCTTCTCTCTAGAATGCATGTAAACCACAAAGTAATTATACTTACTCCGTGATGTAAACTTATCTTTATCAATATTACCTGTCAAACTTAGTCGTGCTTAGAAGTAATTTAGAAAGATGACACTGTACTATGTTTTCTTAAAAATATTTAATTTGTGCTTGTCTGTGGCCTGCACCCGTCACTGCTCTCTCTGCTACTCTGTGACTGTGATGTTTTTCCGTTGTTGTTTAGTCTCAACAATAAAATTATATTTCATAGTTTGACAAGTTTTTATTTTCAAGTCTTATCAAGTAAGGGCGGGTTGTTTCCAACAGTCGGTTAACGTTACATACGGACGGTTAAAAAGTTACTATGACGTGCGATGTTTAACGTACATTAAATATAACGGGTTGTATCAAGACATAAAAATCCGTCAGTTAAAGTTATTTAAAAAGAGAGTCTATAATATTTTGATGTTTGACGTAGCTGTTTGACAACACAAAATTACGATGGCTGGTCGGTTATGGTAATAGTAACTTTTTGACGTATGATTTTGTGAAACAACCCATTTTTTTGATTTGACGATAGTTAGCGCCATTTTTGACTATTACCCGGCAGTAAAGTAAAATTCAAGCAACCCGCCCTTAAACATCTCACGACATAGCAACTTTTAACCGTCCGTACGTAACGTTAACTGACTGTTTGAAACAACCCGCCCTAAGTGAAGCTCCCTGGACCCTATTTATTCGTCTAGCTAGGGTGACCTGCGAGATGCCATCTATACTAATATTATATAGCTGAAGAGTTTGTTTGGTTGAACGCGTTAATCTCAGGATTCGAATTGATTTTTTTTTGTGTTGGATAGTCCATTTATCTAGGAAGGCTATAGGCCCATGCGAAGCTGGGTCGGGTCGCTAGTATCGAATAAAACAACCAGGGCACAGATATAGATAGACCTAGATAACGCCAGTATCACGATCTGTATGAAAACCAAGCGTGCCATTTTTTGGATGTCACAATGTAAGAAGAATGTTTTGTTTTTCCTAAATTTGGTATTACCAGGTATTACTGAGGGTATTACCCGTTACTGAGGTTAAAAATAATTGAGTTTTAAATTAATTACGCATAATATTAATCTCAAAATGACTTACCGATGGAAGGAAACGTTTACTTTATTTTTTTACTTACGATTTTTTATCGTAAGTTAGGCACGAAAATAGGCCCGCGAAGTAGTTGCTCTTGCGTTATCTAGGTCTATCTATATCTGTGCCTTAGTAGTAGCTTCGCTTGAGCCGCGCGCGCTCTATGTTGGGGAAGATGTCTTACCGCTGGTCCCTCGTCACTCGCTGAGCGCGGGCAGGCGGGAGGGAGGAGTGCGCCACACCGCTGAGGAGGTTCGCTTGAGCCGCGCGCGCTCTATGTTGGGGAAGATGTCTTACCGCTGGTCCCTCGTCACTCGCTGAGCGCGGGCAGGCGGGAGGGAGGAGTGCGCCACACCGCTGAGGAGGTTCGCTTGAGCCGCGCGCGCTCTATGTTGGGGAAGATGTCTTACCGCTGGTCCCTCGTCACTCGCTGAGCGCGGGCAGGCGGGAGGGAGGAGTGCGCCACACCGCTGAGGAGGTTCGCTTGAGCCGCGCGCGCTCTATGTTGGGGAAGATGTCTTACCGCTGGTCCCTCGTCACTCGCTGAGCGCGGGCAGGCGGGAGGGAGGGGTGCGCCACACCGCTGAGGAGGTTCGCTTGAGCCGCGCGCGCTCTATGTTGGGGAAGATGTCGCGCAGGTCGGGCGAGTGCACTCTGACGCTGAACAGGCGGTCCACGTGAGCCGGCACCACCTGGCTCTGGACGTACAGCTGCGCCTTGCGGGACTGAGGAAGTACAATCAGATGTCATATAAACAAAACGATCATAAAATTAGGTAGTTAACACACAACACGACTTCTCTAAAATGGCCCTAAAAACTAGATTCATTTTTCATTAAGGGCGCGTATTCAATTTAGCGCAACTCAAAATCTAAACGATTGCTAGAACGGCGTAGCAGCATTGGCACACACTAGTACAATACAATGGTCTGTTTGTGTGCATCAGAAAAAAAATATGTATGAATCATTGAAATTGATCGGCAAAATCAGCGCGCGATGTTTTGCAGTGCTTTTTAAAATAATTGTCTAAAATAAATGAGTTCGTATAACGGACTGAAAAATATTCTATATATTAAGCATAACATTTCCTTATTTCCTTTCATAAAATAAATATATCAGTTATGTTTTTATTCAAATACTAGTGAAAAAAAAATTGTCAAAGTGAACCGATTTTCAACTTTTTCAACATTATTTTTGAATACATAATAGTAATATTTTCGTAATTTTGTCTCAGTAGTACACTTTAAGACTGTATATACTGTTGGAAAAACGCATAAAACATAATATTTTGGCATATAGAAGTGGTTGTATTCGTCCTGGAAGTTAACTCTGACGTCTATTTTCGTAAAACGATATGAAAGGACCTTCGCTTCAAAAACCATAATTATAAATTATACTTTTACTCTGTAGCTCCCTAAATCAAGACTTAATCTTTTCGAAAACTGTAATTGTCTTTAAACAATCTGCTCACATCATTACGATATTGCTCTGGGCAAAAGTGGACATAAAGTTTTCGTCACAAATCGAATACACTCTCTTAACTGTTAAATTAGACTTTTTGTTGCTTTTAAATTAATAAATGGTTGGTCAATTGAGTTCGCAAAATTAAGTTTTCATGATATTCTTTCGGCTTCCTCCCATAGTTATGATTATGTCATGGACACAAAATACAAGTGTGTGTTTTACGTGAACACGTGTCCGCAACGGGTCATAATACTCATAATCATTTTTGAAAGAACTAAATATTGTAACGAATTCTTTGATCCTTTAAAACTATCGAGTCGTGTTATTAAATTTTGAATGTAGATGGTATAGATATGTAGCTATGGTATAGATATGTATAGTATGTAGGTGTATAGAGTTTTGAGTTGTACACAAAACTCTATACACCGATTTTGTTATCATCAGTTTTCTGAATTGCCTCCCACTATAGAAGCAAACTTGTAGACGTACTAACGTCAAAAGTAGTATTTGTCAGTTACCTTAGACGTGCTCCAGTCCGGCACCGGCCTGTCCACTGGCTCCTCGTCCTCGTCGGAGTTGAGGAACTGGAAGCCGTCCGCCATGTAGGCGGGAGACAACGCCGAGCCGTGCCAGCCCGCCGGGGTGCCCGGGGTCTTCAGCGGGGTGTGGGCTAGGAGACAGATTGATGATAGGTCAGGACATTGTCTTCACATTGTCAATAGACAGTCTTGTAGGATTTTTTTTTTATTGAAAAGACTCCACATACAGATACACAGATTCGTATTTTTAGTCACAGATTTCGACCCGAAGTTTACTAAAACTTCGGGGCTAAAATTTGTAACTAATTAATCGAGGGGTTTTTTTTTATTTGATCATTATCATCATCATCATCATCATCATCATCATCATCATCATCATGTCAACCTTTAGACGCCCAAAGTTGGGCATAGGTCTCTCCTTAGGGGAGTTCTCAGGGACGCTGCTGTCCATTCTCTGGTCAATATCCCTCTGTCGCCTTCTACAACACCCACGGATAGAAATTTCCTTAATATAATGTTTCTTAATTGAGTTAGATGAAAAGTAGAAAAAACAAAAAATTCGGAAGCCGGCTGCTTTGGCTCTGTTTGTGGTTTTGTATTGCCACTGTATTGGAACGCGACGGGCGGTGTGTCATCCTGTGGAACTCCTTGAAAAAGGTGGCCGTATGCCATCGAAACTAGTCGGACGAACCCGACAACAGAGTAAGTAATCAGTTGTTCTCAATCTATAATGGTTAATAAATACTTACATTTATCTTCCTTTCGATGTTTCATCTTCTGTTTCTCTATGTACTCCTTCTGTCTCTTCTCTATCTCTTTCGCCATTATCGCCGCTTCTTTCTTCATACTATAACAAATTACAAGTCAGTCAGAAACTCGAAAGCCTAACAATCATTCTTACGTTTTTTGCTCAGTAACTAGTGTTGACCCATGCGTCATGTTCGTGAACGGGCGCTGCCAGGTAAGACTGGTCATGTCTTAACAGGCATAGACTTATATCTTATTTAATTGGTATTGGTGTATGTAGCTCTTTACCTACATTGCCATCACTTGAAGAAGCAGAAATAATACTGTAGCCAGAATATTGTAAAAAAAAAAATTGATTGTAAAGAGTGTCCATAGAGTTTTTTACTCATTCTTCTTCAATGAAACTTTCTTTTTTCTTTCTTTCGGAAAAATTGACGGGCTCCTCGACCAATTAAAAGTGTTTGTGTGAATGTTTAAATTGAAATAAATATGCTAAGACTTTAACTGGGTTATGGAATTCAAATAGGCAGTCTAGGGTGCATAAAAGAAGCCTGGCGAACCCTACGGCTAGGTTAGTCCTTATGACCAAATTTTACAATATGACGTTCAAAAGTGCCTTTTAATGGTTTAATTGAATAGGGTATTTTACTTTATAAGAGAAAAAATCTATAAATATGTTATTGAAACAGTTTAGGCATAAAGCAGTCGGAAAATGTAAGTTTTATTTCATAAAATAACAAAACAAATTTTTAAATTCAATTCAAAGTTTTCAGTATTTTTAATCTGTTATAAAACACCATGAAATAGTAGCGGCCATGTTATTATGCCGTACGGCTGTGTAAACAAAAAATTGTCAACTGTCAGTCAACCGATTGGCGTAATATAGGCTTTGTACTTTTACACAGTGAGTTAATCCGTTGTTCTTAATCTATAATTTTTACTTTTATTATTTTCGTAACCAACGTAATTTTTTCATTATTACACCTATTACAAAATATGCTTTTAATTATTTTTAAATGATATACAATTATCATATTTAATATGAGCTCATTTGATACAAAACGAACTGACGTCATTTACGCTGAGCAATATGGCGTCCAGTAAGAGGCGTTTTTGTCAAACTGCGCGCGAAATTTGAAAATTTAAAATTTTGATGTATTTTTATGGCACTTATCGATTGAATAAAAATTTTGTGTTTTTTTTTGGTGGCATACTAGCACTACAGAATTTCATTGAGACACTTTGTAAAAATGGGTGTAATACCCTATTAAATGATTTGACTTTTGACCACAAATACACGCTAAATACGAAGTCAAAGCCGACCCCAACATTGGTCGGGGCAAGGTTAAGCTGATAAAAAGTACTAACGCGGCGGCTTCCTCCAACTGTTTCCTCCTGGCGTCGTCTGCTCTCTTCTGTTCCTCCGCTAGTCGTTGTTGTCTCGCTTGCTCTTCCACGCGTCGTCTCTCTTCTGTCTCTGCTACTTTGCGCGCTAACTCTTGCTTTTTCTGAAAGGGAATGACAAAATTAGGATTGGGTGAAGATTTGAGAATGTTTTATTTATATTTTCAGGATTTATTGTTAACTAGCTGACCCGACAGATGTTGTCCTGTTCCTATCTACCTACTTACCTGCCTATCTACTCTACTTACCCGTCACTACCAACCCTACCTACCTTTTCGCTAATTTTTTTTATTGTATTTGTTATTGAAATGAAAAGAATCATGTGCAAAGAAATAAAAAAGTTGCGCGGGACACTAAAAAAGTCAAGACACTTTTCAACAATGGGTGTAATACCCTATTTTTTGCACCTAATTCTTTTCATTACAATAACAAACACAACAAAAAAAAAAATTTGCGAAATTTGTCCAGCCGTTCACTCGTGATGCCGTGACCCAACGGAAATAAAGAGAGCGCCCATCCCCATTGAGCGAACTTCAACGCGAGCGTGATTGAAACATTATTTGTTTCAACCAACGCAAAGTTCGATAACACACCAGTTAGTGGGAACGCGATAACATCGCAAGAAAATTGGTGCGCGGAGATTTCACAAAACTTGTTCCAGGAAATACGTGTTTTTGAAAAAACCTTACTAGTTTTTGGTAATAATGTTTGTAATTTAGAATCTCCATTACGTGTGCAAGGTTTCTATGAAGCTGTTTCTTTACTTTTTCAATGTATGAGTGCATTATGAACGGTCAAAGTTCAGATAAAAACTGTGCAAAAAAGCTGATTTTCAGACGTGGTTACTGAATTTGTTTCTCAAAAAAGTTTATTTTTGTCTTCATACAAACCTAGATTTAAACCATAAGATGCCTGTGTGTTAAAAATATTTGAAAGATAATTTGTGATAACGCCGGAATCGCGAACGAGCGTTTGTATGGTAAATATGACGGGTTGGGCGCTCTTAACTAGCTGACCCGACAGATGTTGTCCTGTCCCTATCTACCTACTTACCTGCCTAACTACTTACCCGTCCCTACCAACCCTAACTACACTAATTGCGCCAATCCTCCAAAAATTTAAGAAACTAATACCTATGTATATTTTTTTGGTTTTTGTTGATTTTTTTAATGTCCCGCTCAACTTTTATTTTCTTGCACATAATAATTTTCATTACAATAACAAACACAACAAAAAAAGAATTAGCGAAATTGGTCCAGCCGTTCACTCGTGATGCCCATGCCGTGACCAAGGGAAATAAAGATTATGGGGCTATTAAACGACTTTAACAGATTTTAAACTGACAATTACGTCAAAATGTGCAGTGTATTTTTTAAGTTAAAGAATACTACTTTTATTCAATTTTTTCGACTAAACTGAGAGTTTTGGATGCATAACTGACGCAGTCTGCGTCCAGTGCGTGCGTATACTAAAAGATAGATAATAAAATTGTCTGTAAGATGGTGTAAGTTTCGTTTAATTATATCTGGTTGGTTTTGTATGATTGTCGATGTTTTGTCCGCGTCAGACACAACTTCACAAGTTAATTAAACTATTTAATTTGAATATAATTAAAAATATTCTTCACTTACAATACGGTCAACGTAACTTGGCGCGCTGAAGTTAGCTGTTTGGCTGCGCAATGGAACTTTTAGGAACGAAATTGTTTACTGCGCAGCTAATCGGCTAACTTCAGACGCGCCAAGTTATGTTGACCGTACTGTACTAAATGATTAAGAGAATGTTCTAGTTTAACATATATTTTTTTAAATCATTTACACTGCAGATTATGACGTCATTGTCAGTTTAAAATCTGTAAAAGTCGTTAAATAGCCTCATAAGAGATAAGATTGCTTTTGTTCTGCATTGTGACAAACAGATAACGCCACGTACCCGCTCAGCCTCTTTAAGCCTCTCCAGCTTGCCCAGGTCGGCGTGCGCCTGCTTCTCCTGCCTGTCGCGCGCCGCAGCCTCCATGGCGGCGCGCCGGTCCCTGTCGGCCGCCTCGCGTGCTGCAGCGGCAGCGGCCATCTTCTCTTCGCGTTTCCTGTGTTACATAATGTTGTTTGTGAACTTTGATTACAGGAATAAATTGTACATCGCCTTGGCCACAAGATAAATTATTGGTCATCTGCCATTTTCATTTGGTTTTAATATTGTGATGGATTGGAATCTTAAAAGGCGCCAACATTATTAAAAGATGCTTGACAAGACAACATCAACTCAGAGAAGGACCTCTTCTATTCATAGTATAAAACAAAATCGCTTCCACTCTTTTAAACTATTTTAATGCTGTTTTCATGAAGAGATAGTGTGATTGAATAGGAAAGTTTATACCTACATATAGTTTGATCTACATACATAGGGCCGAAGCCGAAGCGAGTAGCTAGTATATACTATAAAAGCGAGTGGTTACTCACTAACTAAACATGCAATCTCGAAAGTATACTACTTGACCTATGAAGCGAAAGTTTGGTATAGAAGACGTCAGCTAAGAACGGATTAGACTTCAGATTTCCACGCGGATGAATTCGCGAGCAAAAGCTAATATCATTATCGCAATGAGTAAAGAAGTGCGAGCGCAATAGTTGTAGATAGCAGATGATACTACTTAGTAAAAGGCCAAAAAAGCTTTTTACAAAAAAAGACAACCGCCTTCAAAAACTGAAAAGTGAAAAATAACTTTAGCACAGAACACACATTGACTTTAGTTTCGGAAGTCGGTGGCAATACAAAACAACAACAAACAGAACAAAGCTACCGACTTTCGAAACTAAAGTCAATGTGTTCTGTGCTACAGTTATTTTTGTCTTTTTTATAAAAAGCTTTTTATTTTCCGCTTTTTAGTACCTCCTTCTCATCCTATTCTGTTAAGAAACGGCAACACGGTTAACACAGGGATTGAAAGTTGACTACTCCAAAGATTAAAGAAACTAAAACGTCGTCTTTGTGATATTTTTGGGTATTTGTTGATTTTTCAAAAAGTGCTGGATCAAGTTCGATAAAATTTATATGAGACCACCCCTCAAGTATACCCTATCCATAAAAAAAAGATTTTTCAAAATCAGTTTACGTTTGCCGGAGAAATCGCGTAACAAATCGCGCACATACTTAATGCAAATTTAAAACTTATATAGTTTTCTAATGGATGCCACTGTCAGAACTGGACCAAACTAAAATGGGACCACACGGGAAGCACTACCCTTCAAATAAAAAAAGAATCATCAAAATCGGTTCACCCAGACCAAAGTTCTCAGGTAACAAACATAAAAAAAAAATACAGACGAATTGATAACCTCCTCCTTTTTTGAAGTCGGTTGAAAAGTATATAATTTTCTTGAGTAGTGACTTGCGTAATTTACGTCCAACTATAACTGACAACTCTGCAGTTACTCCGACTATCAACACAGCTGCGAGTCATAGGTCTTTCAATAAACATCTGCATCGACGCCGAGTTACTGGCCTGTCGGTTTTCTATCGGTTGCATTTTGGGGAGTGTGCGACAGAATTGCATAATTTAATTCCGCCGAGCCCGTTCCATCATCGGACCACAAGACGTACGGCGTTGCGCCACCGGTACATGGTGGACATCCCACCCACACGCACGAAACGTTTTGGGAACACATTCATTGTGCGTACTGCTAAGGAGTGGAATTCCTTGCCTGAGTCTGTGTTTCCTGATAGCTACAACCTGGGAGTCTTTAAGGCTAGAGTGAATAGGTTACTTCTAGGCAAGCGTGCTCCATCTTAGACCGCATCATCGCTTCCCATCAGGTGAGATAGTGGGTCAAACGTATGCCTATCAAATGATAAAAAAAAAAAAACAGTTTACTGTGCAGAGCCTGCATGGGGGCGGACGAGACAGCGGCCCATATGCTTCTGAACTGCCCTGAGGTGGCTTCATACATCACAAAGTACTCTGGTAACCTACGGGAGATCGCCAGTAACCTTTCTCGAGGAGCTGGGGTGGATCGAAACTAGTCTTTGCCGAAGGAGTCCAGATCATCCCGCCATCTCCGTCTGGGCCTGTCGCGATGTCGTTTGCAATGTAGAGGGACCCATTGGGTCGTGAGTTAGACCCAATGAAAGTCTGACATGCGGCAGATGTGTCCAGCCCAATTCCATTTCAGCATAACAGCTTTCATAGTGACGTCAGTTATATTTGTAATGGAATGGATGGTGGTATTAACCTAACCTAACCATCTCATCGGTCTTGCAGTATTATACTCAGAATACTCCGTTCCATAGCTCTCTGGTCTCTGGCAAACCTCAAGGATGGACCTTTGCTGATTTATCAAAGACCATGTTTGTGAACCATATGTGAAGATGGGAAGAATACACACGTCGATGGGCCTTCTCATAAGGGACAGTGAAAGATTGCCTTTCGTGAGGTCTTTCATGGCCCAATAACTCTTCCAAGCATTTTCGGTGCGTCTAGCAACTTCTTTGTTTTGTCTTGCCTGAAAAGAGACTATTTGACTACGATAGAGATACTCATCGACGTATTCTACCACCTCATCTACCACTATGATTCTGTGATTCGAGCACAAACTGGATTTTAGTATGAAAAGAAAGGCAGCGAAAACTACGCGTTAATCTCACTAATTAAGTTGGCCCCGCACAGTGGATAGTTCTATACTCTCACCTCTTCTGCAACTCTCTCTTAGCCTCAAGCATGGCTTCCTTCTTCTTCCTTGCGTCTTCCCTCTCCCTCTTCAGTTCCTCTGCCTCCCTCGCACGGTTAATGCCGCTAAGTTTAGATGTTGATGAGGGAATCAACGTTTTCGTGGAAGTTACTACGTTGGCACGGGGTTTGGTGGCTGAACTTGATATCTGCAGGAACATAATGCGAATTTACTATAAGCCGATGATGTTTCATTACGTCAGTTGTCAGGAGATATCAGCTAATTGCAGTTATTTTGGTTCAAGGCAAGAAAATCTGCGAGAAAATTAAGTTTCGATTATCAGATGGATATTTTACAATGAAAGTTAAAAGTTTTGAAGGTCATTATATATTTATCCACTGGCACGTTCGGCCCGCGAGACTGTTACCCCCCCCCCAACGTCCAGCCGCGCGCGGCTCTGAGAACGCGCGGCCGCGCGGCTTCGTCGTAACATAAAACCTACATAGCTACTTAACCATAAAAGCTATAATAAAGCAAAAAATACGAAAAATAAAATAAGAGAATACAGATCAAACTTATCTATATTTTAAAATCGTTAGTATAATCTATTTTAATTAAAACATGGTCAAACATGTAATTCGAAAAAAAAAAAAAAAAACGAAAACTATCTATCTAATACATGGAACAATTATTGCATTTATTGTTAATAAAATAATTTCACAATATACTAGACTTACTTCCCTATCATATGATGTATAGATGATGATATTCATTAAAGTCTAAGTATTTAAATAAACCGAAACCAAATACCTACTGCTCGTAATTTCACCAAGTTTTCTCGAGCGCTCTCGATTTCTCGAAGGCTAAATAATAGCAAAATAATTTAGTATACCTATTTTTATTTGAAAACTTTATTATTTTGGTCACTATGAAATGTAATTTCATGTTTTTTAAACTATTGTAATGCTTAAAATGCAAAATAAGTGTAAACAAAACTAAAATTGACTTACACCATGAGAGCGGCCATTTTTAACAAAACAACAATATTTTGGAGGTCGAATTACACTCTACTTATCACATGAAACTTTATTATGTAATCATCATCGTAAAGCACAAAGCTACTTGTTTATTTTGATGTATAACACTTGCAAGATAAACAAAACACAACTCAAGTACTTCTGGCATAAACACTGACGCTCGTAAAAACACTTGACGACACACGCGTCACACGAGTCAACTGATGATAAAAAATTCTCATTCATTTGTCAATATATCTTGCACTGCCATCTCATGTTTTTTCGTTGAACTATTTCATCAGCTATGCATACAATCAGTCAAAACCCACCTAATAATTCGGGATTTCAAACTAGATGGAGTTAAATTCAACTTGTCGTCGTGTCCATGTGTAGTGGCCATAAACGTAAGATATATATATTTTTTGGGATGTGTTAGTGGCCACGAACGTGATAGTGGTTATGGAAAGCAATAAAGATATTGAGTATTTGCTATTTCATTTTAAATCTATTAATGGTCACATACTCAAACGGTACTCGATTTTATGATGCCGTTAAGAGGAAACACAAGGGCCGTTTTTCCATACAAACTTAGTCCCCTGTTTCCTCCCTGGATAATGCCAGTAGATCAATTATTATTTTTTTAAATATCCATGGCTACTATTGCCATGTCCCTATGTTTTCCTTTTTCTCATAAATTTATTATTAAAAGAGATATGAATATTCAAAAACCTAAAAAATTGGCATGATTTTCCGCTGTGTTCAAACATTCAGAAAACAAATTTGACTTGATTATATTAAAAATAGAAAACATAGGAACACGGCAAATGCCTTTCTTTATATTTTATTGAAAAAAGCAGTTAAATCGGTTAAGTTTTGGAGCAGAAATCAGGGGACTACGAATCATTGATTTTGTGTACTTTTAATAGGTATTTTCGGTCAAAGCTGCAGGTATCTCTATCGCGCTCTGCGGTTCGTGTTCGGGCATCGCGCGACAGCAATAGATTTTACAAATACCTAATTTTCAATTCTCTAGCCCATGGTATTTCCTCTTATATTGTCTCTACTATTTTATGTCAAAGTGACTGTGGCATCATAAAATTAGGTATCATTTGAGTATTTGGGTGTAAAAGGTCTAAACCTAGTTTCTTTATACGACTCCAATTTTGTTACATCACATTTCCTAAAATCAATTAATTCACTAACAAGATTTGGGGATGTAGAAGAAGTAAGAAGTATTTTCTCAGTGTAAACGTGTATTCAGCGAAAATAATGATATACATCTATACTAATATTATAAAACTGAAGAGTTAGTTTGTTTGGTTGAACGCGCTAATCTCAGGATCTACTTGTTCGAATTTAAAAAATCTTTTTGTATTGGATAGTCCATTTATCGAGGAAGGCTATATGCCCATGCGAAGCCGGGTCGGGGCGCTAGTATACGTATAAGCTTCCATACCTGTGGTGGTTTTCCATTGAAGATCATATTGTTCATCTTGTTGAGCGTCTCTGCTGACAACACCGGTTTAACGATCTTGTCTGGTGGTGTGTGAGTTTCTTCTGGTTGTTCCTCCTGTTACAAACATATTTAAGGTAAAGAAAAAAATCCTTTGCAATTTAATAGGGTATTACACCCATTTTTAAAAAGTGTCTCAATTAAATTCTGTAGTGGTAATATGCCACCAAAAAATACACAAAATTTTTATTCAATCGATAAGTGCCATAAAAATGCATCGAAATTTGTAATGTTCAAATGTCGTGCGTAGTTTGACGAAAACGCCTCTTACTAGACGCCATATTGCTCAGCGTAAATGACGTCAGTTCGTTTTGTATCAAATGAGCTCATATTATATGATAATTGTTTATCATTTAAAAATAATTGAAAGCATATTTTGTAATAGGTGTAATAATGAAAAAAATACGTTGGTTACGAAAATAATAAAAGTACAAAGCCTATATTACGCCAATCGGTTGACTAACAGTTGAAAAAAAAATTTGTTTACACAGCCGTACGGCGTAATATCATGGCCGCTACTATTTCAAGGTGTTTTATAACAGATTAAAAATACTGAAAACTTTGAATTGAATAAAAAAAATTTTTTTGTTATTTAATGAACTAAAACTTACATTTTCCGACTGCTTTATACCTAAACTGCCTCAATAACATATTTATAGTTTTTTTCTCTTATAGAGTAAAATACCCTATTCTTTTAAACAGATTTATTTCTACCGCCAAGCAGAGTGACTGTTCCAGTTCGAATATTAAGGTATTTACGTTCAGCAAAGTACTTTTAGTAATGATTTCCAACAAACGGCTCGCATCGCATCAGATCGGAACGGATTTTAAATCTTTAAACGATATGAAATCGTGTTCACAGTATTTAAAGTCTATATTACTAAGCTGCGCACAGCAGCTTGACCGCGGTAGTCGCGACACGCGATCGTAGACTAAAGCATGCTGCGACGCGCGATCGGCTCCGTTCGCCTGTCGTCCTCGACTTCGGATCCTTTCGGCTTTCAACACGGTAAAAATAAAACTATTTGACTAGGCCTAGAAACGGATACGTTCGTTTGAAATCCGATCCAGCCTGTCCCTTTGCTGTCCTCTCCCAGCGACGCTCTAAGCCGAGGCTCGTACCCGACAGGGGGTGCCCTTAGCGTGTAGTCGCTTAGTTTGTAAGTTATTCTGCCCTGGCTGGAGGCCCTAAAAATAATATTTTTTAAGGCACCACAGAAAAGTGCGGTTATGCAGCCGACAACCTCCTAGGTTGACATGCGAGATGACATTCCGAAAAAAATAAAATAAAAAAAATACGTTCGCAAGCGACGGTACGCAGTTGATCGTATTCGTCGACATCCTACCGGACACAATCGCCTGTCGCTGCATCCGTTCGTATCCTTTCCGATCCGATGCTATGCGAGTCGATTTTTTTTTAATAGCCTGGGCTGTCCCACTGTTGAGCAAAGGCCTCCCCCAAGTCTTTCCAAGATCTTTTGTGCCGCGCCACCTCGAATCGTTACATTTAACGGACGTTAAACATCTCACATCATAGTAATTTTTAAGTCCGTATGTAACGTTAACCAACTGTTTGAAACAACCCGCCCTTAGTAAAGAAACACATCGGGGAACCACTACTACCATGCCTATTACTGCTACAAGGCAGTATCCATGTGTTCTGTGGGCTAATTCACATAACTAAATAAGTGCTGTTGCAGTGCAGTTGCAGTTAAGTTTCGATCAAAACAACGTTTTTCGTATTCTCTACCGCTGTCAGATACGCTCGCGTCAAGTTCGCGTCACGCGAGCGCAATAACGGCATTCTACTGTTGCGTCTTTGGTGCGTGCTTCGGAACGCAACATGATCGGTATTCTACAATTCGTTTGACGTCTCAAAATGACTGTTAAAAAGCATTCAAATGTGTGCTGGGGTATTATTGTAATATTATAATAACGTCATATTCATTGAATGTAATCGATTCTATTCGATTATTTAGTGAGTAATATTTTTCTCTCATGTGGTTACACCATAAGTGAGTTTGGTTGTCGTACAATTGACGTGCAATTCACGCGCAACTTACGAGCATTTCAAAGATTACAAGAATACCGTTTATCACTTAAACTTGAACTTAACTGCAACTGCACTACAACTACATCGGCGCGTCATAAAATTACGTGAATTAACCTTCTGGTATATGTGTGCTGGTGTAATAAAATTACAGGCACATAAGATATTACAGCTTGTTCTCTTGGATCTGTGAGGCCTTTGGTATTGCAGTAAATATGTCATCCAACAAAACTTACCTTTTTAGCCATAGCTCTTGTTTTCGTCCTGGTCACTCTGGAAGCTAACTCTTCGAATTGTTGTACTTTTTCCTTGACTGCAGACCTGGGATAATATGTTACAAAATTAGTCAAAAAAGTTCTCATTTTCTTGTTAGTCTACACTGTATATGCATGGCTACAGGTCTTCCTCCATTTTAGAAAAATATTATGATGACATTTTGTTAATTCATACTTTATTACTATAAATGCGAAAGTAACTTTGTCTGTAACGCTTTCACGATGAAACGGAAAAACCGATTTTGATGAAATTTGGTATGAAAATAGCTAGAACCCTGGGGAAGGACTTAGGCTACTTTTTAATCCGCGACTTCGTCTGCATCCGCGATAACCGACATTCACGCGGACGAAGTCGCGGCCAAAAGCTAGTTAATAATATGTAGTGATAGTGAAAACACGAGACATTATTCGTGAATCAAATACTTACGTAGGTTGTACTGGAGGAGGCTTCTTGAGGGGCGGCGTGAGCACCTCAGGCGCGTCGCTGTCATCTGTGAGGAGGGAGTTGTCGTCAGTTACATTCACTTGTTTGGGATCTGAAATAGTAAACAATATCAGTGGCTGTTGAGTAGATCACAGTCACTAAATGTAAAGGTTACAGAAGGACCGCTCCCGCCATCCTCAAAAAATAATAACCTAAACTTGCCAGACTCACTAGGGCTGCTACTGTATTGACTCTGTAGGTTTTATTTGTGACAACGAAATTTTATTGACACTGGTTAGAACTTTTCGCAATTTTTTTTTAAAACAAAATTTTCCTGTTTGTCTTGAAATGTCAATGTCTCTTATTTATTTATTTAGACAACACGTGACAGTCGAGTCTGAAGTCTGCTTGAAACTGCTTGAGATTGCCTATAAACGTAGTTCTGAGCGGTCTCTGTGCTCGGGCGCGCCGCAGCCGCGCGTACTTTTACCCTTTGCCGGTGCCTTTAGGTACTGAACCCTAAAAATATGGCATTATGCCATATTATTTATTATTTTATGCATAATTTCTACACAAAATAGTTGCAATCTTTCACATCTGATAGGCGTCTTGCGCCAGCGAATAGCACCACCATATTTCTACCCGTGTGTGTCGTAGAAGGCGACAAAGGGATATTGACCAGAGGATGGGCAGCAGCGTCCTTCTGAGTACCATAACACCTACTGGGATCGCCAACATGCATCGGCCAAGCATGGCGAGTACGGCAAGGTTTACATGACGATGAAAACTAAAAGGTTTTTTTTCATCCTTACCTTTATCAATGACAACTGTAGCATCCATAATAGTGTTCTGTTGCTTTTCTATGACCATAGTTTCTCTATTTGCTGTTTCTATCACCACAGTTTCGTTCATATTGCGCTGAAATAAGAAATTATGTTCATACAGTTTTGTTCCCTACACTAGTGACAGTCTTTCTTTTTTCTTTAAAATGTCAGTCATTGGATTTAAACACCTTTTTGACTTACTTTTATACATTTTCACTACGGTCAGACATGAAACAATTAAATAAGATCCGTAACTACAAGACTTTAGGTTTAGTATTACAGTCAAGTTGTCCAGGTCCACGTATCTGAAGTTGAGATGTCGAAATCAAGTTGTCCGGGTCGACTTGTCGGAGTCGAGGTCAAGTTGTCCGGGTCGACTTGTTAGAGTCGAGATGTCGCGGTCAGATAGTCCGGGTCGACTTGTCGGAGTCGAGATGTTACGGTCAAGTTGTCCGGGTCTACTTGTTGGAGTCGAGATATCGCGGTCAAGTAGTCCGGGTCGACTTGATGGAGTTGAGATGTTGCGGTCAAGTTGTCCGGGTCGATGTATCGGAGTCGAGATGTCGCTGTCAAGTTGTAGGGGTCGACTTGTCGGAGTCGAGTTGTCGCGGTCAAGTTGTCCGGGTCTACTTGGTGCAGTCGAGATGTCGCGGTGAAGTCGTCCGGGTCAACTTGTCAGAGTCGAGTATCCAGTTATCGTGACACTCTATATTCTATTTGTTTACATTTTCACGTTTTACTCAACAAAATTACATAAAATAGTACTCACAACATTTTTAGGCGTAACCTGCGCATGATTGTAAACCCCATTCGGTATCACCACAGTCTTGTCCATTTCGCTAACTTTGTCCAATACGCGCGTCTTGTCCATAGCATCCACTTCGTCTAAATTCAACCTTGTCAGCTCAATGACAGGGTCCTTTTTAGTTTTCTCTGTTTTCTTAGGCAATTCCTTTTGTAGTATGGGTGAAGATACTTCTGGTTGTGATGGACGTTCTTCTTTGGGTGATATTTTTGGTGGTTGTGGTGGTGGGGTGGTATCTTGTGGTTTCTCTTCAGCTTTTTCTTTTTCACTGAAACATTGTGTTCCATGTTACTATGAGGTTCTGGTTTAAAAAATTCTACTACCTTTAATTTGAAATACATTGCCATTGATTGCTACAAGAGATGCAATTTCGACTGGATCACGAACATTTTACCTTTCACAAACACCCGACTTCATATCAGTTGTCGTGCCTCCAACGCCCGACACAGTGAATAATATTATAGTAATTCATCTAACTTAATTGCTTATAGGACTTTTAATTAACGAAATTTCTACTAGGTATTACGTAAAATGGCTTAGGAGTTCCCTAAAATTTAGGATTGGTTGGTGAAAATGGGCATAAGTGTAATAATTTGTAAATAATTACTTAATTAACTATTTACCTAATATAAACATCTTCTTGGTAAAATACAGCGTAATTAAATCATAAAAAAAACAAACTTAACGAGCTGTGGTATTTGGTCATAATATACGACGCTGGCGTAATGGACGCAAAAATATTTGTCGGATTAATTCGACGTAAGCGGTTAATGGGACTGATGGCGAAATACTGAAATGCTACTCAACTTTAAGACGCCGTTAAGTCTCGTGTTGGCATGCTAAATTAGAGTATTCAGCCATGAATTTAGATTAATGATTTTTGACTAAAATATATTGATAGCATATATAAACCATCATGGTTATGTGTTCTTAAAAAAAAACTTACACTGCTTTCTGTCCCCTTCTAGTTCTCTTTGGCCGTGGTTTCTCAGCAGGTGATGCTAAAATAAACATTGTATTACTGTTACTACTAATCCTTATGGAAACATTTTGTTATCAAATTTAGTTTCAATTTACAAACATACCGAGGCCATTTTCTGATGGGGCTTCAACTTTTTCAGGTTCAGGAGCTGCTACCTCTGATACTTTCTGAAACCAATTAATGTTAATAAAAAATCGGTTTGTTGTAAATTGAAAATTTGTTGTTTCATCCAACACAATGTTCGAAAACAAACGAGTGAGTGCGAACGCAATATCATCGCACGAATAATACCGCGGGGATGTTTTACAAAACGTGTTCCAGGTTGTAATTTAAGCCCGTCACAGACGTAGCTATAATATACATTAATATAATTCATAGCAAGGCATATTACGATATATTTCAGACGCAGTTATAATATATATTTTTACTACGTCACCAAAATATGTGGACAGATAAAGCAAAGTCTATTAATATATATTTAAAAAATGTGAAACAAACAACGATCGCGGACGTAATAAGGGCGAAAATATATTATTATATTATAGCTACGTATGTGACGGGCATTAAGCCCGTCTCAATTACATGTGCAAGGTTTCTATGACGATGTTTTATTTACTTTTTCAATGTATGAGTACATTAGGAACAGTTTTCAAATAAAATTTGTGCAAAAACACTGATTTCCAGACATGTTTACTGAATTCGTTTCTCAAAAATATTTTTTTTAAATAGAAAACTAGATATAAATCACAAGATACCTGTGTGTTCGAAATATCTGGGGGAGCATTCGTTATAACGCCATAGTCACGTACAGACAGCGTCATCAACTGGTTACCCCCGAAGCATTAAAATTTCTCCGCATAGCGGTGTACCCAGGATATGACGTTGTCCGTACGAGCGTTTGTATGGGAACTATGACGGGTTGGCTGTTTTTAAGCTTACCTTCTTACCCCTGGTCCGCTTGGGTCTAGTCTCAGCAGGCGGCGCCGTCTCTTCTGTGTCAGTCTGTCGCGTGGAGCGAGAGCTGGCGCGAGTGGAGCGTGCTGACGGGACTTCAGATAACAGAGATATTAGTTATACAAGGTGTAACGTTAAACACGCAAAACCTCAGACACCCCAAATGATTTTTAATTCAATTTACCTAGTTCTGAGAAAAAAAAATCATAAAAAAAAATTAAAGATTTTAAGTGCTGTTTTAGTTTTACCAAGACTCGTATTTACATTGAAATAAGAACTATTATTATCACGCGTATGAGAAAATTTTAATTGGACTACAACCATTTGTGTTTGTTTACCTATTTTGGCAGGATTGCGCACGTGATGGCTTGACTTATTAATAAATAGACAGGGCAACATGTTTAATGAAGATTTTTTTAAAAATGTGACGTATATTAAAAAGTGGTTCAATTGATTCTGCTCGTTATTCTAATCAAACTATTTTCAGGTTTTGCGTATTTGACGTTACACCTTGTATAGATACCCATACTATCGTATGTATATCAGTTAGTTTGTGACAAGGAACAACTCGTCATTAACAACAAAACTATATTTCTAATAAAATAGTCAATCAGAGGACATACAGTACGGCCGACGTATCTTGGCGGTCCTGAAGTTAGCCGAATAGCTGTAGTAGACAATTTCGTTCCTTAAAGATCCATTGCGCAACTAATTAACTACCTTCAGGACCGCCAAGATTAATATCATATTAAGTCTACTCTGTAATTTTTAACAGAATATACGGAACCGTTTTGAAAATATACCTGAAGTATTTCTTGAGTGACTTTCCACTGCTTTGCATTTCATAAATTAAAAGAATCGTTGCTTACCTCCACAAGTGACACGTCGGCCGTACTGTACTAGAGCTAGATTGAAATATAATATTCATGCAATATAATATCACGCGTCATGTTCGTGAACGGGCGCTGTCAGTAGAGATTGGTCAACTCTTAACTGCCATGGTTTTTATCTTGATTATTTTTTATGTTTTGTATTTCTAGATTACCTTTATTGTTTTTACATATAGAAGCAACAAGAATAATGTAAGCAGTATTTTGTAAAAACCTGATTTTAAAAGAGTGTCCGTGGAGTTTCTTGCTCGTTCTTCTCCATAGAGACCTACCTAGCTTCAACTTTCTGACTAACTGACCGACTCCTTGACAATTCAAAAGTGCCTGTAAATGGTTTAATTGAAATAAATGCTTTGACTTTGACTTTGATTGAGCTGACTTAAACAAATGAAGTAAGTATTATGAACAGAAAAATGATTTGTACTCAAACTTACCTAGGGTACCTGTCTACTATCATAACGTGTTTTAGTACCAAATTTTCTTTTTACATGCACAATTATTTCTGTGTAATTTGTTTTCTGTTTAATCAATTTAATTCTTCCCTTAAAACGGCGAAAGTATAGTCACCTTGGTGATAACCTTATTTTCGAGCCGTTTGAGGTTGAAACCCTCGGGTCGTGGGGTCCGAGTGCTCATCTCCTTTTTAAGGAAATTTCCAAAAGGTTAGTTGACACTTCTCGTGATCCAAGAGCTGGTTTTTACTTTGGGCAGAGGTTAAGCATTGCCATCCAACGGGGCAATGCAGTCAGTCTCTTGGGCACATTCCCAGATGACGGCGATGTGGAGGAATTTTTTGATGCGTTATTATATTAGTTTATTTTTGGTTTAATAGTTATAGGTTTTTCTTTTTTTAATTGTACGTGTAAATATTGTATATTTGTAAAGATGTTTAAAATAAATGATAAGTTCATCATACAGATACTTCAGATTCATCTTTGTAATGAATATTGAGTACTTACCCGGCGCAGATGCCACGCTATCAGTGGTCTGCTTCCTAGTCCTGGTGGCTCTCCGTCTGCCTGTAGTCTCCTCTTCACTGCTCTCTTCTGGCTTGTCTCTAGGAGCTCCTTTACGTGGCTCTGGACGAAGTAATATTTCACATATTATATAACTAGGCTCATCACAAAACCTCATCACTCATAACAGCCTGGTGTTTACTTTCAGAGTAAATCATTTGCTATTCAAGTTTGGACTTTGTGTATGTTTAAATATTTTCTATAATGATAAGATTTAAAAAGCTTTTTTGTAAAAAAAGAGAACCACCTTCAAAAAAAAACTAAAAAGTGATAAATAACTTTAGCACAGAACACACAGACAGACTTTACTTTTGGAAGTCGGTGGCAATACAAAACAACAAACAGAACAGAGCCACTGACTTTCGAAACTAAAGTCCACAGACAGACTTTCTATCTTTCTATCTCTGTGCTAAAGTTATTTATCACTTTTTAGTTTTTTTTTGAAGGTGGTTCTCTTTTTTTTTCAAAAAAGTTTTTATTTTACACTTTTTAGTGCCTCCTTATCACCCAAATCCATTAAGGAAGGGCAACACATTTAAAACAGAGATTGAAAGTCCTCCAAAGATGGAAAGATGGAAGAAACGAAAACGTCTTCTCGGTTTCTGAATAAATTTCTGTTTGTGCATACTAGAACCTTCTCCAGAATGTAACAAACACTTTTCTGAAAACCGCATCAAAATCGGTTCAGCCAAACGGGAGATAATCGCGGACAAACATACATACAAACATACGGGTCGAACTGAGAACCTCCTTTTTTTGAAGTCGGTAAAAAAAATGCAGAGAGGGAGTGGTGGTGTAAAAGTGAGCTATGACCATAAGAAAGTAAAACATTTTGACACCAAAGTCGCGTTGTTAGCATTTTATTATAAACTTTAGTAGCCAACTTTAGTAATCCACTTTATCTTGCTTCTTTTTTATGTTTTGTATTGCTACATTACCTTCATAGTTTTCACATATAGAAGCAACAAGAATCATGTAACCAGTACTTTGTAAAAAACTTGATTTAAAAGAGTGTCCGTGGAGTTTCTTGCTTGTTCTTCTCAATAGAGACCTACGCTACGTTTTGGAACAAGCAACTAGCTTCAACTCTCTGACTAACTGACTGACTCCTTGACAATTCAAAAGTGCCTGTAAATGGTTTAATTGAAATAAATGCTTTGACTTGACTTTGACTTCAGTATTAATCATCAATGAACTTGCATCTATACTAAAATGATAAGAGTTGAAGTTTTAAGTTTGGATGTAGTAGGTAATCTCCGAAAGTAGTCATCTGATTTCAAAAATTCGTACACTAATAGGGAGCTACGTTATCTCTATACCAATAGGCTATATTTTATTACCAAGAAATTAGGGATCCCTGATGAAATTTACGCGAACGAAGTAGTAGGCAGAAGCTAAAGCTAGTTTTTCATAAAGAATTGAGTCTTCAAAGACAAATACTGAATGGAAATTCCCAATGATTAATTCCTAAGTTGTTATTCCTCCTTCTAGCTACCTTAGGTGATAACGGTACCTTAGTACGCACGGCCGTATGGTGTCGGACGTAAAGAATAGCACCATATCTTCCCGTGGGTGTCGTACGAGGCGACTAAGGGACTTAGCAGAGAATGGGCAGCAGCGTTCTCTGTGCCTTTGTAACAACCATACTGCGATCGCTAACCCGCCTGCCAAGCGTGGCGATTATGGCAAAACCCCCATTTCTTGGGGGAGGTCTATGTATGAACGTCTTTCGGCTGAAACGAAGTACGCACGGCTACACATCAAGATTTACATTTCTAGTTTAAGCTGACCTCTCATTGTAAGAAAATTATACAAGGTGTAACGTTAAACACGCAAAACCTAGACACCCCAAATGATTTTTAATTCAATTAACCTAATTCTGAGAGAATAAAAATCATTAAAAAAAAAATTAAAGGTTTTATGTGCTGTTTTAGTTTTACCAAGACTCGTATTTGCATTGAAATAAGAACTATTATTATCACGCGTATGAGAAAATTTAAATTGGACGACAACCATTTGTGTTTGTTTACCTATTTTGGCAGGTTTGCGCACGTGATGACTTGACCTTTAAATAAATAGACAGGGCAACATGTTTAATGAAGATTTTTTGAAAAATGTGACCTATATTAAAAAGTGGATCAATAGGGTATTTTACTCTATACGAGAAAAAATCTATAAATATGTTATTGCGACAGTTTAGGCATAAAGAAGTCGGAAAATGTAAGTTTTAGTTCATAAAATAACAAAACAAATTTTTAAATTCAATTCAAAGTTTTCAGTATTTTTAATCTGTTATAAAACACCGTGAAATAGTAGCGGCCATGTTATTACGCCGTACGGCTGTGTAAACAAAAAATTGACGACTGTCTGTCAACAGATTGGCGTATATAGGCTTTGTACTTTTATTATTTTCGTAACCAACGTAGTTTTTTCATTATTACACCTATTACAAAATATGCTTTTAATTATTTTTAAATGATATACAATTATCATATTTAATATGAGCTCATTTGATACAAAACGAACTGACGTCATTTACGCTGAGCAATATGACGTCCAGTAAGAGGCGTTTTCGTCAAACTACGCGCGAAATTTGAAAATTTAAAATTTTAATGCATTTTTATGGCACTTATCGATTGAATAAAATAATTGAGTTTTTTTTGGTGGCATATTAGCACTACAGAATTTCATTGAGACACTTTTCAAAAATGGGTGTAATACCCTATTGATTCTGCTCGTTATTCTAATCAAACTATATTTTTCAGGTTTTGCGTATTTGACGTTACACCTTGTATACAAAGCGAGATCAGTTTATACCGGAAATGTATAGCTTGATGTGTAGTCGTGTGTTATGTGTACAGCCAATAGAGTAGCTCATTATATCAAACACAGGTCGCCATGTTACAGATAAAAGAGGACAAAAATAATGATTGAATGGCGTTATATTTGTCCTCAGTCGTCTCATAAATTACAGTGCATAATTATTATCTAATCTTACTAGGTACGGGAAGAGTAGGCGGCGGCATAGCAATCTCGTCCTTATTTGGCTCCTGTTTAACTTCAATTTCGAGTGGCAATGGTTCTGTGTCCATTGGCTCTGGTGGCAGCGAGACCTTCTCTTGTTTTACTGTTGAATAAACAAATTATTTATCTTATAAAATTAAAGCCTGTGAAATCTTTTTCAGAATTAAAAGTATTGATAATGATTTAAGTATGAATCCGTTTAGGTGTTGTTTTCTAAAAAAAAACAATATAAAGAGAAAAGATAAATTAGTTTGCTTGTACTGGATAAACTCAAAAATTATGTGGTTATTTTAAAAATTCTTTCACTTACAGAAAAAAAGCTATTAGCTAAGAGCTATTATCAGCGAGTAACATAGGCTATATTTTATAATAATAAAAATTGGAACCATAATAAAAACCTCGCGAACGAAGTCGTGGGAAAAGTGCTAGTATTTTATACATGGTCACTTTTTTTCCTATATAACAACTAGAAACAGGTTTTACTAATGCTTCGGCCGCATCTGCGTGTATCATCCCGAAGTAATGAGTGCCGAAGCTTCGTACGTTTTATCGCGGTAAAAGCAGTGACATTAGCAGGTTCGATATTTTGCATGAACTATCGTGCAATAATCAAAGATGGCTGAAATCATTTCCATACGTTTAACTATGGACGACGGCTTTCTTTACTTCTACATGTGTCGACCACTAAATGTTTTTTTCTTTTTTGCACGTAGCCGTCGCAGCCCGAATGTTCTCGACGACAGCCGATAATGGCCGGTCACATCTGCGTATATCGTTTCATGGCGCGAAACTTCGATTTGTACAAAGATGCCATACACTTGAATGTTATGTAAATGATAATCATTTGATATTTTTTAGGTCCCAGCTTCCAGCAGGTTCCAGCTCTGGAAATAACTAAATATAAGCACAGAATTTAAATTTACAAGATTTATTATACTTTTCATGCCTGTACTGAACGGGCTACACACAAGTCGGCCCCGCTACTGAGTATTTGCTACGCGGCACATAGTGAAGACGCAATACCACACACACATAGTAAGTCCAGTGGTATGGATGGCCTTTGTCCTTTTCACACTAGAGAACAAGACAGAAGAGAGTTAGAAACATACTTTGTATATTGGGCAGTGGTTCATTCTCCTTGTCATCTTCTTTGTGACGACGCCCACGTGCTGTCTTCTCTGTATCCTCGCGACGTAGCTTCTGGGATAGGTTTACGTTCACCTAAAATATAGAATCAATATGTTACGATATGTTCTTAGAGATGCCCCATTGACATGATAAGATGATCAATTTCTAAGTATGGCAGTAACACATTTCTATAGCAGAAATATTGGAAGAAACGTAATAAAAAAGAAAACCAGTGCATATTGTGCATTAGGTTTATAGGTCACTTGGCCTTATTAAATATTATAGCAACTAGCTTCAACTTTCTGACTAACTGGCCGACTCCTTGACAATTCAAAAGTGCCTGTAAATGGTTTAATTGAAATAAATGCTTTGACTTTTATTAAAAGTATACATATGAATATTAGTACGGTTGGATTTATTTACACAGGAATAGCTGATATTAGGCATTTAAGGAACTAAACCAGCACAAAGAATGGATTCAAAAACTAAAGGAAGATAACAAGGAAACGAGAAGCAGAAAAGAAATAATTAACTGTGCAACCAATTTCTACAGAGACCTTTACAAAAAAAGAGGCGGAAATACAATAGAAGCAGATGAAGAACAAACCATAACAGAAACAGAGGGACCAACTACAGCAATAAACCAAGAGGAAGTACCGCCGTTCACGGAACAAGAAGTAGTAAGACAGCTGAAAAAACTCAAAAAAGACAAGAGTCCGGGTCCGGACAACATAAGAGCTGAAGCCCTTATAGCAGGCGCATCTTCACTGCTCAAGTATATTACCTTACTCTTCAACTTGGTACTACATCAGGAAAAGATCCCCAAGCAGTGGAACAGCTCGGAGATCGTACTTCTTTACAAGAAAGGCGACCCTCTAGACATCGGGAACTATAGACCAATTAGCTTGCTTTCGACAATGTACAAACTGTTCACATCATTACTTCAAAACAGGCTGGCCCCCCAAATAGACAACAGCCAACCGAAGGAACAGGCAGGCTTTCGCAGAGGCTTCTCAACCACCGATCATATCCATACTATAGAGCAAATTATCGAAAAATATAAAGAATTCAACCAACAATTATACATCGCTTTTGTAGACTACAGCAAAGCTTTTGACAGTATCTCACACGACTCAATTTGGAGGGCACTACATTCGATCAACATAGAGACGAAGTATATAAGAATTATAAAAAATATATATGCAAACAGTGAGAGCAGAGTAAGACTCGAAAACACAGGAGAAGTAATAAAAATAGAAAGAGGAGTCAGACAGGGCGACCCTCTGTCAACAAAACTGTTTATCGCCGTCTTAGAAGATATATTCCAAAAACTTAATTGGTCAAGGACAGGAATATGGATAAACAACGCTCGCCTCAGTCACTTAAGATTTGCAGATGATATTGCGCTCCTTGCTGAAACAGCTGCAGAAATTAAACGAATGCTACAATCGCTAAATGATGAAAGTGAAAAGGTAGGGCTCCAGATGAATGCTGCAAAAACCAAAGTTGTGACAAACGGTAGCACCAAGCTAATTGAAGTCGAGGGTAAAGCTATCGAATATGCAGAGAGCTACATTTACCTGGGCAAGCAGGTATCATTTAACAAAAACAGCAACGAGCTAGAAGTAGATAGAAGAGTCAATATAGCATGGAAAAAATACTGGTCACAGAAAGAAATTGTAAAGGGAAACTACAGCCTTAAACTAAAAAAGATAGTGTTAGACACTTGCATTCTACCGTGTCTCACATATGGATGCCAAACCTGGACATTTACTAAGAGAATAACAAATAAAATAAACACATGCCAACATGCTATGGAAAGAAGTATTTTAAAACTAAGAAGGATCCAAAAGGTCAGAAATGTAGATATAAGAGAAAGAACGAAGCTGACGGACGCTCTCGAGCACGCACTCCAGAAGAAATGGAGATGGGCGGGGCACCTAGCTAGATATACGGACAGAAGATGGACAAGCGAAACCACAAAATGGAAAGGCCCCAGAGGAAAAAGAAAAGTTGGAAGACCAAAAATGAGGTGGGATAACGATATTAAGGAAATAGCAGGCAAACATTGGCTAGAAACTGCAAAAGACAAGAAGAGGTGGAAGGAGCTGGAGGAGGCCTATACCCGAAAAGGGACTATGCAATAAAAAGAAACTAATACAACTAACTTACTAATAAGGATAGATTCTAATATAACTAACAAATAAGTTTATAAGTTTTATATTATGTATAGGTGTAAAGGGCTTAAATAAATAAATAAATAAATAAAAAAGATGTTGATCTATACTCCATTCACAATAAGATTAGACATTTACACAAACCTTTTTAACAGTCCCTTCAACCGATTTTGGCTACTATTCCAATGGGCTTAAGGATGACATTAGAGGCAAAAAGGTGGTTACAATGACAATTATTATTTGCAGCTGCCATTTGACATGCCACCAACACAATATAAGTCAAAATCGGTAAAACGGACTGTAAAAAAGGTTTGTGTCTATGTCTAATCTTATTGTGAACGGAGTATAGTTTTTGTGGGATATTGACTATGGATTAATACTAAAGGGGAAAAAGCTAGTTTTATATAATTTATTAAATGTTCTATGATCAACCTAGCCAAAAAATCCAGATTTCATCAACTACCAAAGTATACAATTACCTGTTTACTAATAATACTCTGTGCTTTAACGGAAGCATTTCGTTTCTGTCTCTTATCCTGTTCGGGGCTTGACATGTCGTCCACCTCATGTTTGCTGCGTTTCTTGGAAGCCCGTTGTGGTATCTCCGTACTACTTTCAGTGGAACTGCGTGTAGATGTGAGGTCAGTAGTAGATTTGATGCTAGATCTACGTTTTGTACTTTCTGTCTCTGATGTCTTTGTTGGTTCATCTGAAATTTTGTGTTTATATTGACATAAATATTAAATGAATGAATGAATGCCTTTATTTGCCAGAAACATGGTACATAAGATGATATTATTTAAAATACCTATTTAGTTCAGCAAGTATTGTGGACACCGCTGCATACAAATACAATATTATATATAATATTTATATACATACAAATCAATTACAAAATGAACAATACAAATCATACAAATTATTGTATAAGGTATTTCTTGAATTGCTACAAACTTTTTAGGACTTTACAATGAGAAAGGAAGGTGGTCTACAGACAACACTGCAATAAAAGTGAATTATGAAACTCAACTGAAGCAGAATTTGCAACAGTTTTGTATGACAAGTGATTTGGGGACTTTTTGGTACACTTGTACCAAAAAGTCCCCGAATCAAGGGCTTTTGTTGTGCTTTATCTGGTGGCTACCAAAGACAACCAATGTAGTAGACTTCTTCTTTATCTTCTAGTGCCTCTGCAAATTATGAAGGTTGACAGCTGTACTAGTTCCATGGCTTTATTGTATACTATGTACAGAGGCCAGTATGTCACGATACCCCAATCTGTCAAATGTCTTTGATGGTTTTTCGACTTAAGTACAAAAGAATGAGGTTCATGTTCAATTGGGAAAATTTGACAGTTTGGGATAGCTTGATGTGTTGCTAATAACTTACAATGTTCATATAATATAGTAAAGTTAAATAGATGTGTGTTCTAGGTTATAATTCCAAAGATTTTGCTTTCTAAAGATATTTTTTATCAATTGAAAAAAGAAAATATACTTTCCATTAATTAAAAATAACCCAGATTTGTAATGTTTAATCAGAGGCCAAACAAAATATTTTTTTTTTTTTTAAGTTGTTATTACAAAGTGTATGTAGTAAATAAAAACTTTTTCCAAAATTTTAACCCAGGCAGAGAGTGGAGAATATAATAACTTGACAAATACCTATTTGTGTGTACAAGATTGCCTGATTATTTAAGTTAAAGAAACAAATAATTCAAAAAGTATTAAGTACTTTAAAAGGTACTTACAACTGTTTTCATAAATTAATTCTCTTAATTAGAACTAACTTAGTTCTGTTGCTTTAAGGGTTACCTTAAGTATTTGATTATTTTGAATAAAACCTAGGCATATTAATTGTCACCTTACCTTGGATTGAGCGGCCAATAATTCCAATAAGGAGGATATCAATAACTTAAGACATACTTGTCTTAAGTTATTTCTATCCTCCTTGCATTGTGTTGTTAGCATTATCTATTCTTAATATTGTAAAGAAGTAAAATTGTTTGTTTGGAAAATCTAGTCTGAAAATACTGGTCTGTTAACAACTTTCACTGACTGAAAGTCATATTATAAGTTATATTATACTCGTGAACTAGTGAATGATTAAAATACGAAATGCGAATTTGATGGTCCATTTTAGCTTAGTAATTAATGACGCTGTATTCAAATACCTTCAGCCTCGTCGATACTCTGAAGCGTCGTCATAGGGTTTTTATCTTTTGTAGCTTTCTCGCGCGCCTTTCCTCGACCATTTTGAAACTCCTCTTCGAATTTATCAAAACAATCGAACACGGCCTGCAAATCACTAGATATTTAACTACCATCACACGAAAAGCACTAATAGACACACTGTCAGCACATTTTTATCAAAATTTAACTATAAAAACACAAAATTAATTCGTTGTAAAGAATTAGAGATTCGTCGCATCACTGACACCACTTTTTACCAAACACGTATTTTACCTTAAGGTCTTCATTGAAGTTTTTTGTAAAAGCATTTGATATTTCATTGATTTTCGGCAACAATTCGTTAAAAATAGACATAATTGTGATATAAATTACACTTTTCCAAAAGTTTAGTTATTTTGACAAACGCCATAAAACACTACACGATCGAAAACGGTTTAAAATTGAAAAGACAGTTGGCCAACATTCCGGAATCATAAATTCAGCAGCCTGTTTGAGAACATTGAGATGCGTTCTAATACATTTCGTTCGAATACACGTACGATAAAAATAGTTTTTCTGGTTAAAATAAAAATGAATACCTTTTTTTTGTTATATTTAGTATTTTTTAAAGTTTACCTGTATTACAAAAACGATATAATTATTTTGATAATCAAAATAAAACATTGTTTTTGAGCTCCAGCTAAGTACTAGTTTAGCCAAAATATAATCGTAATAATTATAATCGTTTGTGTGTGGGCCATAGGTGACCTAGTTCATGGATAAAAAAATGAAAAAAATTATTAACTGTCCTAATATAATAAATTCAGACTTACTTATTAGTATAAGTAATAAAATATACGATTGCGAAGAGTGATTGTGTTTCATTATGTGATAAGTCTAAGCTTCTGACTTCAACAGTAACACCTGAGTCTCACATGATGATCACATCATAATAGGGTATTACACCCATTTTTGAAAAGTGTCTCAATGAAATTCTGTAGTGCTAATATGCCACCAAAAAAAAACACAAAATTTTTATTCAATCGATAAGTGCCATAAAAATGCATCTAAATTTTAAATTTTCAAATTTCGCGCGTAGTTTGACGAAGACGCCTCTTACTGAACGCCATATTGCTCAGCGTAAATGACGTCAGTTCGTTTAGTATCAAATGAGCTCATATTAAATATGATAATAGTCATCATCATCATCATCATTTCAGCCGAAAGACGTCCACTGCTGGACATAGGCCTCCCCCAAGTGGCGCCACATTGACCGGTCCCGTGCGACTCGCATCCAGCGGATCCCCGCAACCTTTACCAGGTCATCGGTCCACCTAGTGGGAGGCCTTCCAACGCAACGTCTTCCGGTTCGCGGTCGCCACTCTAGAACTTTTCGACCCCATCGGCCATCTGTTCTGCGAGCAATGTGCCCTGCCCACTGCCACTTAAGTTTGGCAATTCTTCGGGCTACGTCGGTAACCTTGGTTCTCTTGCGGATATCCTCATTTCTGATTTTATCACGCAAGGAAACTCCGAGCATAGCCCTCTCCATTGCCCTTTGGGTGACTTTAAGCCTTCTGATGAGGCCCATTGTGAGCGACCACGTTTCGGTCCCGTATGTAATCACTGGCAACACACACTGGTCATAGACTTTCATCTTGAGACCCTGCGGTAAGTTGGACGAGAAGATACCACGCAACTTCCCGAACGCTGCCCAGCCGAGCCGGATTCGACGATTGACCTCTTTCTCGAAGTTAGACCTACCTAACTGGACCGTTTGTCCCAGGTAGACATAATCGTCTACAACTTCGAGTGTAGAGTCTCCGATCTTGATAGGAGTGGGTGTTACATGGGCATTCAACATGACCTTGGTTTGGTCCATGTTCATTTTAAGACCCACTCTTTCGGAAGCTCTACTGAGGTCACCGAGCATTGTACTGAGGTCCTCCATGGTCTCAGCCATGACCACTATATCGTCGGCAAACCGAAGGTGAGAGATGTACTCGCCATTGACGTTGATGCCTAGCCCGCTCCAGTCCAGAAACTTGAAGACATCCTCCAATGCAGCGGTGAACAGTTTCGGAGATATGACGTCTCCCTGTCTCACACCTCGCTGCAGAAGGATAGGTTCCGAGGTCTGGTCCTGAAGCCGGACTGACATGGTGGCGTTTCTGTATAGACACTTCAACACCTCGATATACCGATAGTCGATTTGGCACCGTTGGAGAGACTGCAGTACAGCCCAAGTCTCGATCGAATCAAATGCTTTCTCGTAGTCCACAAACGCTAAACAGAGAGGCAGGTTATACTCTTCGGTCTTCTGTATAACCTGCCGCAGCGTATGTATGTGGTCTACGGTGCTAAAGCCTTTTCGGAAACCGGCTTGTTCGGGAGGCTGGAAGTCGTCAAACACGCGCGCGAGACGATTCGTGATGACTCTTGAAAACAACTTGTAGACATGGCTCAGAAGTGAGATGGGCCTATAGTTCTTCAACCGAGCATTGTCGCCCTTTTTGAAGAAGAGTACCACCACACCTCTGCACCATGCCTGTGGCGTTTTTCCCTCGAGTATGACGGAATCAAACAGCTTCTGAAGGGCCTTAAGTACCGGTTTTCCACCCGCCTTCAGGAGTTCGGCAGTAATTCCATCATCACCCGGTGCCTTGTTGTTTTTAAGCTGTTTCAGAGCCATCCTAATCTCGTACAGGCTGACGTCCGGGATGTCTTCGGTATAGTGTCGGGTTAGTCTAGCTCTTGGGTCGTTCGCTAGATCTACAACGGGTTTACTGGTTGACGTGTACAACTGCCCATAGAATCTCTCGATCTCCCTCAGAAGCTCCGGTTTGGCGGACACGATCCTGCCGTCGTCGGTCTTCAGTTTCGTGAGCTGGCTCTGCCCAATAGCCAGATCCCTTGCAAATACCTTGGAGCCTTTATTCTTCTCAATTGCGTCTTTAATACGTTCGGTATTAAAGCGGCGGAGGTCGCTCTTCAAGGATTTAGAGATCCGTCTATTTAACTGCCGGTATTTCCACGCCTCATCTGAAGACTGCAAGATCATCTCACGCCGCTCCTTCATGAGCTTGAGAGTACGATCAGAGAGTTTTTTGTTCTTATCTGCACGACGTGTCTTGAAGAACTTAGACCCAGTCGTATGGACAGTTTCCACGAACTCGTCGTTGTATTCGTCCACTGAGCTTCCTAGGCACTCGAAACGATTCTGGAGTTCGAGCTGAAAGCTCTCGGGGTTTTGAATCTGGACCTGTGCTGGACGGAGCGTAGACTTCATCAGTCGAGACCTTTCAAGCTTTATATTGATGTTCAATGTGCCTCTTACCATGCGATGATCGCTCCCGGTCTTCACCGAATTGATCACAGAGACATCATTGAACATTTGCTTCTTGGTTGACATGATGAAGTCAATCTCATTTTTAGTTGCACCATCAGGGCTCTGCCAGGTCCACTTTCTGTGCTCACGCTTTCTGAAGAAGGAGTTCATCATATAGAGGCCTTCCTTCTCCATAAAACTAGCCACTTGGTGACCCCGGTGATTCCGACGTCCAAACCCAAATTGCCCCACATGCAGCTCATCACCGTCTCGTTTGCCCAGTTTCGCGTTAAAGTCCCCCATGACAACGGTGAAGCGACTTTTGAAACCATGCATGGCTTTAGAGATATCCTCATACATGGTCTCCACTTCGTCGTCGGGGTGTGCCGAGGTCGGGGCGTAGACCTGTATGACCTTCAGCGAATATCTTGAGGATATTCTGAGTATAAGGTACGCCACCCTGGTCGACACACTCTCGATCTTCACCACGTTGTTCACGAAGGACCTGTGGACGATAAACCCAACACCACCCTGGGACTGCCGGTCACCCTCTCGGAAATAGAGCAGGTTGCCGGATTTCAGGGTTATCGTGTCCTCCTCCTCTCTTCGGACTTCAGATAATCCCACAATACTCCATCGCAGCCTGCTCAATTCCTCTTCGAGTTCCGTTATCTTCTCGTCGGTCCGGAGTGTACGCGTGTTGTATGTTGCCAGGTCAAGTCGTCGGTGTAGGCAGCCTGATCCCTTCCGGAGATTCTTCGCACCCCTTGCCACGCCGTAACCTCGACCGCTACCATAGTCGAAGCTAGACGAGCTGCCGGGTACTAGGGGCCGTTTTTGTGTTGCGCTATTCATTTTGGGGGGTTTTGCCATAATCGCCACGCTTGGCAGGCGGGTTGGCGATCGCAGTATGGTTGTTACAAAGGCACAGAGAACGCTGCTGCCCATTCTCTGGTAAGTCCCTTAGTCGCCTTTTACGACACCCACGGGAAGATATGGGATGGTGCTATTCTTTACGTCCGACACCATACGGACAACGTCCGACACCATACGGACAACGTCCGACACCATACGGACAATAGTATATCATAGCGTGTTAATAGTATATCATTTAAAAATAATTAAAAGCATATTTTGTAATAGGTGTAATAATGAAAAAATTACGTTGGTTACGAAAATAATAAAAGTACAAAGCCTATATTACACCAATCGGTTGACAGACAGTCGTCAATTTTTTGTTTACACAGCCGTACGGCGTAATAACATGGCCGCTACTATTTCACGGTGTTTTATAACAGATTAAAAATACTGAAAACTTTGAATTGAATTTAAAAAATTGTTTTGTTATTTTATGAACCAAAACTTGCATTTTCCGACTGCTTTATGCCTAAACTATCTCAATAACATATTTATAGATTTTTTCTCGTTTAGAGTAAAATACCCTATTATAATTATCTAGCTAGAGTCATCGGTACAGGTCTTCAAGCATATATTCGAGCGTATAAATCCATGCTCTAGGTACAGATAAGTACATAATACGTATGTATACCATTTTTAGAGGACAACCTTCAAAGCATATACAAAAGGCTTTCTTTTTTTGAAAAACTTTTTAGTTTTAGCTTTTTAGTGTAGCCCTAACATCCAAATCCATTAAGAAATGGCGACACACTTAAAAGAGATTGTAAGGCCACCAAAGATTGAAGAAACTAAAACGTCGTCTAAGTATTTTTTTGGGAATTTGTTGATTTTCTCAAAAAGGGCTGCATCAACTTTGATAAAATTTATATGGGACCATTTCGGAATAACGCTATCTGTTGTAAAAACTGTATGGACGTATGTCTGAAATAAAGATAATAATAATAATTATTATTAGTATAAAACCCTTTAGAACAAAAAAATAATTTTGCAAATCCGTCTATATATGACAGAGTAAGTTATGCCCGAACATACATAAAAAAAAATATATAAACCTTCGAATTGATAACCTCCTCCTTTTTGAAGTCGGTTAAAAACCACAGATATTGATATGAATAAATTAAAGTTGTTTAGGGTACATAGATCGGCACAGGCACCTAATTTCAAGCGCTCAAAATAACAATGCCCATGTTGTGTTTAGTTATGCAAATAGGTACTCTGAATAAGTACCTACTGATTATTGCCCCAGAAAATAAATAAATAGTATTAATAAAAATTGACTGAGTTGTATATATTTTCCTTGAAGAAAAGTAAGTTCATTTTGCTTGCAATGCATTTGCAGCAATGTTTAGTACTCGTTTACTCGTTTCTTCATTTTTAGAAAGGAATCGCCTCGTATTTAATATTTATCACGCTTGGCCCTTTTTGCCAGCCACGTCCCTGCATAGTCTTTTTATTTTTCCCACAATTTCAAAATAATATTTTTGGTCGTACGTAGTGCCGTTTTCTAATCTTTCGACGTGAAGTTTCTGAAATTCTGACAGTACACAATAAATTATTAGCTATTTTCGTTCACTGATTTTAGTGGTTTCTAACAGTAGCGAGGAGAATCACGGAGTGAAAAGTCAGAATTTCAGAAACTTCATCACGCCATCCCCTTCTAACCTAACCTATCCGAGTCGGGGTGCCCCCAGTCCCGAGCTCGTTGCGCTCGCTCTTGCATGCATTAATGAGACTGCTAATGTTATAATGGAGGACCCAACCCCTTTTAACTGCAATACTTTTTTCCCCCCAACTCATGCTACCGTATACTAGATCCAACCCGTTTAATTAATAACTTATCTTTGAAATAAAATGATTTGCATATGCATTTCTGCTTCTATAAGGCTCTTTTTTCTAATGCTATTATAAATGGAGTATAGTTTATTAATAACATAATATAAAAGAATACGAGGTAGGGTTGTATGTGCTAGTGGCGCCCTCTGCGCCGAGTTTCGCGTAATGTTCCCTGTCGCAATCGGCACTGCTTGGCATTATTGGGCAATACATAAAAATAGAATAGACAATGGTGGTTGACATAATCAGACATAATGACATCTGTTATTTTTACTCTATGTCTGATATTCACATTCTGTAATCTGTATTCTGATTCTGTATTTCTGTCTGTTCTATGTTGACATGATCAGAGTTAGGACTTTTATGATTGTTATGAATTAATAACACGACTTTGTGAAATTAGGTAAGTAGGCACATAGGTACCTATTTACTCAGATTATAAAACAGATATAGTCGCGCGGAACACTAATAGTGCGGCTAACAAAGCAAATACAAATTTAAAAGTGAATACAATTTCGAGCCAGTACGGCACGAAGCACTACATCGTTTGTATGTCAGATAATTTCAATATTACTGAGAATAATGCCGTCTTGTGTTTTTCTAAATTGCAAAAACAGTTCCCAGAAACAAAAGCAAGAAGATGGAGTATCTTTTCATAGGTAAGTATTATATTATATTGATTATTTGTCTATTTGTAAATTATTTTACGTGGTTATTGTTAGTGACATCTTGTTGCTAGTTGCTAGTTTATAACATTTACCATATTTTCTTCTCCTGTCCCTTATAATGACCATTTTTCCTTTTTTTAGTAACCTTGTGTCCCTCCGTATTCCTTTTCCTACTTCTATACTTTCGTTACTTTGTACTAATAGCTTTCTTGTATATAAATGTATGCTCTCATTCATTACTGTAAATAATATAAAGTTGTAAGTAATTTAGCTTTGTTTTTTCTTTACCTTATTACATAAATTTTGATCTTATTGCAATCGTACATACTGCCAAATTTCGTAACTATTAATTTTATTTCCATTTCCCTGCCTTTATTCCTTACCCTGTAAATAAATAACTTGAAATTGGCTAAATGCACAAACCGTGCAAATACAGATAAAAAAATTTAAAAATGGTCAGCGGGTCATCTTATTACCATGCATTTACCCCATAAGTTAGGAAATAAATATAGGATACTGGAATATTGATTTACAAAAATATTTATTTTGATTTTAATACCGTTCTATTTATCGCACCTTTTGGTTGGTTCGTTTGTATGTAGGTGTGTCCTTTTGTATTTATCTAAAACCACATCTTAATACATTCGATTCATCCATCCATCCATCCATCGATTTACAATCATAAAATAAATATAGCTACTAAAACATAATTTCTGGCTGATAAAATAAAGTATTTCTATTTACGCAGATTCCCAACTGATGCTGTGCTAAGAAATAATTGGATTTCTATCATACGTGAAAACAGAGGAGATAAGGATTGGCTTCCATCAAAATTTTGTGTTGTCTGTTCAACACATTTCAAAGAAGAAGATGTTTACTTCACCGAAAAAGGTCGTAGGTTGGTTAAAAAAAAAGCAAAACCGACACATGGTTTGTTATCACCACAAGAAAATGGAATAGCAGAAGTTTCATGTGTTGCTTCAAAATTATCTCAGGCTACTGAAATACCGGGACCATCCAATGAAAACCATCTCGGTTTTCATTTTATGGTTGTGAATGAAACTCCAGAAAAATCCACAGAAATATCCACAGAAATAGAGGCTGTAGACCTTTCAATGAAAGATGCAATTTCAGATTCGGTTTTAGATGCGGATTTAGAATCTATGTTCGATACTCCCACGGAACGTCAGTTGAGAAAAAAATTACTGAAACAACAGTTTTTAAGATTAAGAGACAGGCAAAATGTGAGAACATTACAAAACAAAGTTCGGCGAATTAAAATAAGAAATTGTTCACTAAAAAATATTTTAAAGAACTTAAAAGACAAACATTTTATTAATTTTCGTACAGATAATCCATTACGTGAGAATATTGTAGCAAGTGAACTATTTGAATTCTTTAACATGAGCAATTCCGTTCCTAAAAACCTTCTAAAATATTCACCTGCTATGCGAAAATTTTGCTTGACGTTACATTCTTATTCTCCTAAGGCATACCAATATGTAAGGAAAACATTCAATAGTTGCCTGCCTCATCCCAAAACTTTGTCAAGATGGTACACCCATGTTAAAAATGAACAGTGTGAACAAAAATAAAACATGATAACGGTATATGAAGGTTTCAATTTTATTTACATATAGTTTTATACATACTGTATCTCATCCCCCCCATACACGTAGTTAAAAACCATAGATGAATAATATACTTTCGTAGTACACGTACTCACTCACACACACATGCACACGCATCCACATTCTCTCAAATACACTCACATACCTTAGATTTTGTTCCATCATTTTAAAATCAACATCTGTTTTGTGATCTGAGATTAATAAATTTCCAAAGTACCTTTATACAATCTGACTCTACAATGTATGTCAGGGTTTCTTAAACTTTTTGTAGTCACGAACCCTTTCCTAATTTAAGCAATTCCGCGAATTGAAAAGTCAAAGAATATTTTAGGAAAAGAAAACAAGACTTACTTCGAGTTTGTGGCTTGGCAGAGCGAGAAATTACAGATTTTCTACACTTGGCAGACATTGTCCTGCCCTTAAAATAAAAAAGTCCTACAACTCGACTGCAGCGCCACCTACAGGGTCCAGATGTGAATGTGAACCATTCTCGAATTCACTGGGACACACACAAAAGAAATCATCAAAATCGGTCCAGCCGTTTAGGACGAGTTCACTTTCTTACACACGCACAGAAGATATATAGTATAAGATATGTTGTGAGTTAACTGACCTACTGCGGACCCCTAAGGGTTCCGTTGACTAAGAAACCATTCTTGTCTGCAACTTTCTGAGACAATAAATTAATTTTGTATACAAGTGTATGAGGAGCTCAGTTAAAGCCGTACAGATCGATCGGTCAAAGGTTAAGTACGTTAACCGCGGTCGGTCTGTGGATGGGTGACCATCCCTTTCATACCGAGTTCCCTCCGTGCCTCGGAAAGCACGTAAAGCCGTTGGTCCCGGCTGTCATTTGTAGATCTTTGGCAGTCGTTATGGGTAGGTAGTCAGAAGCCAGAAAATCTGACAACCAGTCTTACCAAGGGGTTCGTGTTACCCATTAACTGGGTTGTGGAGGTCAGGTAGGCAGTCGCTCCATGTAAAACACTGGTATTCAGCTGCATCCGGTTAGACTGGACGCAGACCCCAACATAGGTACTTGGGAAAAGGCTAGGCAAATGATGTGTAGTGTATGAGTCGACCATTCGCGAAAGCCTGAATCCACAGTTTAGCGCTCTGTTGTCCGACACGAAGCATGGTTTCCACCATGGGCGGGAACAACGGGCAACTTACTGAATCTTATGACACAAAAAGTACAGACGGTGGATGCGGGTCAACAGGTAAATGTTGCGCGACCGATTCATAGTCACACCCACAGAGTACTTTGTCACACCAAATGGCCACACCAGTGTGACTATGGTTAATTTTGTTTATCCGTAGTCATACCAACAAAATCCCAACACTCTTGACGATCAGTTGCCTACTTTGATTTTAGGGAGGCTTTTGACAGCATAGGTAACGACATAATTTTACGAGCCAACAACAGCCTGTGAAACCCATCGACCGGGTGACCGAGGCCCGAAACTGCCTCTTGCGTCCGAAGTCACATCTTAATGACTCTCGCAACCTGAGGTCGGACTTGAAGGCCGGGATCACCCAGTCGGTGGAACGATTGTTCCAGTTGGTGAAAGAAGAGGCCGCGGCTGCAACACCAGCAAAGGGAGCTGTTCCAAAGGCAAAGGAAGCTATAAAGGCAAAGGAAGCTATCAATGCCACCGCCCCCCCGTAGAGTCAAGACTGCACCCGGGTGATAAATTCGCTGCTCGCTTCACTAGCGGAGCACAGCACGCTGGTGAAGGAGAGCAGCGAAAGAATGGAGAGGCTCCAGGAAGCGATGGAGAAACAAGGGGAACTTATTGAAAAGACGGCCACTTATGCGAGTGTAGCAGCGGGTCCACCGAAAAGGCAGACCCCCAGGAAGGACCGCACTGCACTCTATAGTGGTAACGTCAAAAGATGAAGGGGACACAGGCGACGAGGTCTTAAACAAAATACGAAATGCTGTAAACGCTAAAGAGGGAGGAGTAGAAGTAGAGAGCGTGAGGAAGGCCAAAGACCGTAAAATTATTATGGGTTGTAGGTCGGTAGAAGAACGAAACAGGGTTCGGGACAAATTGGAAAAGGCAGGAGACCACCTCATTGTCGAGGAGGTGAAAAACAAGGATCCGATGCTGATCTTCCGTGGCGTCCTCCGCATCCACTCCGACGAGGAAGTACACACAAGATACTCCAGGCGAATCTCCAAAGGAAAAAACTGGCAACCCATGAGCTTATGATCGAGGCCGAGCAGCGCAAAGCGACCGCAGCGTTGATCCAGGAACCCTACGTGGGTAGCGCAAAAAGAATGAACGGGACCAGAGGCGTGAGAATCTTCCAGAGCACCAGGCAAGGAGAAGGGACTGTCAAAGCGGCAATAGCCGTTTTTGACCCAAAACTCACCGTGAGGCAGTACCCAGAACTCACCACGGACAACATCGTCGTGGTGGGGATCCAAACCGGTGCCTGGAAGCTCACGCTGGTCTCGTTCTACTTTGAGCCAGACCAGCCCTTAGGGCTATACCTGGACACGCTCAGAAAGATCGAAAGCGAGACCGGCCCGCATAGGCTCATAATTGGAGGAGACGCCAACGCCTGGAGTATCTGGTGGGGCAGCAGTGAGACAAACAGCAGAGGCGACGAAATGCTGGCAGCTCTCGACCAGCTCGGACTGCAAGTCCTCAACACAGGGGAAACTCCAACCTTCGACGTAGTTAGGGGTGATAGACGTTACACTAGCTGCGTCGACGTCACAGCCTGCACATCGGATATGCTTACGGTGACGGATGGCTGGCGAGTCGTCGACGACCTGACAGGCTCGGACCATAACGGCATCGAGTTCAACATTCACCTCGAAAAATCTGCGGGTATCACGGTGAACCGGACTACCAGAGTCTACAACACTAGGAAAGCTAATTGGGGCCAGTTTCGTGAGAAACTGCGCCAAATTATGCTAGACCAAAATCTCACTTCACACCTGTTCGATGACATCGACAGCGCACACAGTGTAGACGAGGTAGTCCGGAAACTCACAACAGCAGTACAGCAGACCTGTGATCACATGATACCCAAAAAGAAAAGAGTAGAGGAAGTAACCGTGCCGTGGTGGTCCGATGAACTCGCCGACCTCAAGAGGAAGGTCGTCACAAAGAGGCGGAGGATCCGATGTGCAGCGCCAGTCCGGAGACCAAAGGTTGTTGAGGAGTACCTGAAACAGAAACAAGAGTATGAACTTGCAGTGGTCAAAGCTCAGGTCGAGAGCTGGAAGGGTTTCTGTGAGAAGCAGGATCGGGAAGGAATGTGGGAAGGCATCTACAGGGTGATCCGTAGGACGTCAAAAAGAGAGGAGGACCTGCCGATGGTGAGGGATGCAACGACACTGGACCCAGAGGCTTCAGCGAGGTTCCTAGCAGAGACTTTTTACCCTAAAGACCGTACGGAGGGGGACAACGAGGAGCACAAAAGAGTGCGGCGACGAGCGGAAGAGGTGAACGGGAGGGACCAAGTTGAACCTTGCGATCCTCCCTTCACTCTCGACGAGCTGAAGCGAGCTGCTTCCTCGTTCAACCCCAAAAAAGCCCCCGGTTCCGACGGTCTGACGGCGGTCATATGGGGCCACACGATCAGCGAAGACCCAGACCTAGTTCTGCGCTTGATGAACAAGTGCCTGGCGCATGGATACTTTCCACGGTCCTGGAAAGAGGCAACGGTTGTTATGCTCCGCAAACCCGCAAAGGAAGACTACACCACTCCAAAATCATACAGGCCGATTGGTCTTTTGCCTGTACTCGGCAAGATGTTCGAGAAGATGCTCGTGGCCCGACTCAAGTTCTACTTGTTGCTCAGGATGAGTACTCGCCAGTAGGGCTTGCCACAGAAAAGCACCGAGGACTCCCTCTATGCACTGATGGGGCACATTTGTGGCAGACTCGCTGAGAAGAGGCTTGTCACGATTGTGTCCTTGGACATTGAGGGAGCCTTCGATAGCGCATGGTGGCCAGCCTTTCCTCAGCCAGGCGCACTCTGATGCGCCTGGCTGAGGAAAAGTGTCCTGTGAACTTGAGACGGGTCATGGACAGCTACTTGTCCGAGAGAGTGGTGAAAGTCCGATATGCGGGAGCGGAGTACGAGACCAGGACCGAGAAAGGATGCGTCCAGGGGTCAATCGGTGGTCCCATACTTTGGAACCTCGTGCTGGATCCTCTTCTAAAAGGGTTGGAGAGTAGAGGGGTCCGGTGTCAGGCGTTTGCGGACGACGTCGTCCTTGTGTTCGATGGGGAGACGGCACTCGAGGTGCAGAGGGATGCCAAAGTCGCCCTCGAGTATGTCCAGACTTGGGGTGTCGCGAATAAGCTCAAATTTGCACCGCACAAGACCAAGGCTATGCTTATTACGCGGAAGCTGAAACACGACACCCCAAGTCTCAGGATGGGCGGGGTGGACATTGGCATGCCAAATGAGATAAAACTGCTCGGTCTCACCATCGACCACAAGTTGACTTTCAACTCCCACGTCGCAAACGTCTGCGCCCGAGCCGTCGGTATCTATAAGCAGCTATCGAGGGCCGCAAGGGTCAGCTGGGGTCTCCACCCGGATATAATCCGTAGCATTTACACGGCTGCGGTGGAGCCCATCGTCCTGTACGCAGCGAGTGCGTGGTCGCCGGCCGCGAACAAAGTCGGGGTGCAGAAGAAGCTGAACGCCGTCCAAAGGAGCTTCGCTCAAAAGATGTGTCGTGCCTATCGCACGGTCTCCCTGAATGCAGCGCTGGTGCTGACTGGGGATACTCCTTCTCGACCTCCGAATCCGAGAGGCGGCCTCACTATATGAGGCCAAGAAGGGGGTGTCCCATCCTGCGCTGGGAGACAGGGAGATCGAGCGAGTGGCATCAGCGCTAGAGGCACCACATCCGGCTGAGCAGAAGGGAATTGAACTGCGATGTCTGGTAGACGAGGAGCAATATAACTCCCACCGCGATTACGCGGTGCGAATTTTCACAGACGGCAGCAAGATAGAGGGTAAAGTCGGAGCCGCGCTATCCATATGGACTGGCGAGGCCGAGACGAAGACCCGAAAACTTGTTCTGCCGTCTTATAGTACCGTCTACCAGGCTGAGCTCCTTGCCCTCTGCGAAGCCACGAAAGAAGTCCTCCGAAGACCAGAGACGGCGTTCGCTGTCTACAGCGACTCCATGGCAGCCCTCCAAACAGTCGTGAACCCCGAAGCCCTCCACCCCCTCGCAGTTGAATCCAGAAACGCCATCCGCCACAGTAACTGCCAGAACAAGAGCGTTTCCTTGTTCTGGATAAAAGCTCACGCGGGGCTGGAGGGTAACGAGAGAGCCGACTCGCTCGCAAAGGAGGCTGCCCTGAAGTCGAAGCGTGCACCCGACTATGACAGATGCCGCAGACGCTGAGCGAATGGAACCGGAGATACTGTACTGAAGAAACGGCGGCCACCACTAAGCTCTTCTTCCCATGTGCGATCGCGGCGTACAGGACGGTGCGGAAATTAGAAATGACCAAAGAGCTGACCCAGGCCCTTATGGGACACGGTGGGTTCTCCGAATACTTGACTCGCTTCAAGTGCAAGGAGAACCCAGCGTGTATCTGCGACCCCGACAAGCAAGAGACGGTCCTCCACCTCTTTACGGAGTGCCCTGTGTATGGCTCCCACAGGCACGACCTGGAAACAAGGCTAGGAGTAGAAATTAGACAAGAAAAGTTATATAGTTTATTAGATAGTAAAAAGACCAAGAATAAAATAATAGAATATATAGTTAAAATAGTTAAACTAGTAAATTACAGAAACAAAACATAAATAATAGGAAACAAAATAACACAGCCCTAAACAAAATCCCTGCAACAGTTGTAGCAGGGGCTCACGCTTAGGCAGGAGTGTGGTTTTAGCCGGTAAGAGTCCGGCACTGCCCAGGCTGTTTCCATTATGGTACAGTCTGGGCGTCCATGAGGATTTCCCACTCCTGCCTCATAAAAAAAAAAAAACGACGTAATTTTGGCTAAATTGACTGGTGTAGGCTGTACACCTTACACTTTGTCATTTAGCGCCTATTTACGAGATCAGGAGTCAGTTAGGGCAGTAATGTAGGGCCTCTTGTCTTTATTTTAACAATTAACTACCTGCCGAGTGTACCTAGTCCATAAATCCACATCATTGTTATTCGCTAAAGACTTGAAATTAGTTCTCAAAATAAAACGGGAAACTCTCAGATTATGAAATAAAAGGCAGATAGACTGCATGGGACACTGAGAGTGCGAAGCCACCAAAGCAAATACAAATTCAATAGCGAATACCTACTTACAATCGCGTGATTGTATTCGCTTTTGAATTTGTATTTGTTTTTTTATATCGATGAGGCGCTTCGTGCTGTACTGACACGGTCAGTACAGCACGCAATGCGATTGTAGGTATTCGCTTTTGAATTTGTATTTGCTTTGGTGGCTTCATTCTCAGCGTTCCGCGCGGTCTATCTGCCTTTTGTTTAAAAGGCAAATAATCTTAGAGGAAACTGACCATGACATACTGCAGCAGGATATTAATAGGTAAGTAACACAGTGGAGTCGTAGCAATAAGATGTGTTTCAATGGTAGGCAAATGTTCGGTGTTATCATTTACCCGTGCGCGCGACCCACCCAAGTTATTATCAATATTGCATAGATGGAATCAGACTGCAACGTGTCTCAGAAGTTAAGGCGTGCGCTTACAACTGATTTAAAGTTCCGTAACCATAATCTGGTGATGTTTGTAAAAAGCATACCGTAATTGGGTTGGTCTTACGGCTCGGAAACCAGATCACATACAGTGTATTGAGATCGTTGTACGAAGCGCTTGTAAAACATTATTTAGAATGCAATGCTGACGTCTGGTCGCCACATAAAGCTAAATACAAGCTAATGCTGGAGGGGAGATTCTGGAATCCGTGGGAACCCATCTCTCGGATCCCATACACCTTAGATCCCTCTCCTCAACCGAAACCTACAAGTACTTGGGTATGTAGTCGGAAGCGTTAGGCATCAATGCTGCCGACATGAAACAATCGTTGAGGGAGCGCTTCCTTGGCCGCCTGAATAAAGTGTTAAATGATCTTTTATGGCTTTCATGCCGGTTTTGATGTATTATTTCGGCACACTCAAGTGGACTCAGACTAAACTTGACGCTCTGGATAGGAGGGTCGTACGTTGCTGACTGCAAATCGGATGCATCACCCACGGTCATCGGTAATGAGACTGTATATCCCGTGGAAGTGCGGAGGTCGAGGCTTTCTTAATGCTAAGTCCCTGCACAACCGTGAGGTATGCAGTCTCAGGGAGTATTTCCTTAAAGCCGACGTGGGGATGCACCGAGACGTGGTCTCAGTGGACAAGGGCCTCACCCCGCTCTCCTTAGCGAACGAGAACTAGCTCAAACCTGTAGTACTACTTAGATACTAATGACCGCAGGGAGGTATGGCAGAGTAAGGAGCTTCACGGGCGCTTCTACCGGGCCCTACATGGGCCTCATGTAGACTTCTTGGCGTCCGTATCCTGGCTGCGTTTCGGTGACCTCTTTTGGGAAACCGAAGGTTTTGTCTGTGCGATTATGGACAAAGTTATGATGACGAACAACTACCGGAGGTATATTGTGAAGGACGGTATGGTTGACATTTGTCGGGCATGCCACCGACCGGGAGAATCAATCCGACACATTATCTCTGGGTGCTCTCGTCTCGCGAACGGAGACTACTTGCATAGACACAACCTTGTTGCTAGGATTATCCACCAGCAACTTGCTCTAAAATACAGATTTGTAGAGTCGGAGGTACCGTACTACATGTATGTGCCCGACCCAGTTCTCGAAAATGACAATATCACGTTGTAATGGGATCGATTTGTCATCACTGACAGGACTATTGTTGCCAATAAGTCTGACGTAGTGGTGATAGATCGATTAGAGCGTCGCGCAATGATTGTTGACGAGAACCTCGTGAAAACTGAGAAAGATAAACAAATAAAGTATCTATACTTGGCTAGCGAGGTGCTCGACATGTGGGATGTGAATACAGCAATCATTGTGCTGATAGTCTTTACGGCCAATGGATTAATTTCCAAGAGCCTCGACCCACATCTGAGGAGGCTCTCGTTGGGCAGCTGGATCAAGGGCTTGATTCAGAAAGCGGTACTCCTGGACACGGCGCGTATTGTTAGGAGATTCCTCTCTCAGGAGCCCTGACCACCGGTAGCTTGGACCCTGTTCCCGATACCGGTGGGCTACTATTTTTTATATTTTAAATGTTTTTATTTATTTTTTTACTAATATTTAAAAAATGTAATATAATATGTGTATAAAATGAATCAATGTGAATAATAATATGGAAAAATAGAGTGCCATCTCTCAAATCTTTTATGCATGACAGTGTTATTTATTTATTTATACTTCATGCACAAAGGTACAAAGGCGGACTTAATGCCTTATTAGTAAGTCTGCCTTTTCCCAAAGTTAATTGTACCGCGACCCACTTAACAAAAACTTCCCAACCCGGGACTCAATTTATAAAGTAAACTTCACTGTATGGGTTAAAAAACAAAAATAAATAGTAATGCTAATCGAAAATTTTAATACTTTCAACATCGGCCGGTTGTCATTATTTTCAGGGCTCACCCTGCTCATTAAATATTCCAGTGGGTCGCGACCCATACTTTGGGAAATGCTGCCTTAGCCATTATATATACCAGTCAACCAAAAGGGTAATGAAGACTGAGATAATATGGCATAACAAAACAAAAGTAATATATTAAAAAAATATATAAACTAAACATACATATAATTATACTGGTATACCTATCAGATATCTATATATGTATGTATATATACACATATAAATAAAAGAAGTTTTAAGGTGGTTTGTTTGATGAGTATTAAGCGGCATCTACATTTCTGTACAGGATCTAATTCTTAATCTAGTACTTATTGTTTTATTTAGATATAGATAGGTAGCTACGAATTAACTTCCAGCCAGAGGTACCTATTTATTTCGATACTTGAAATGAACTCAAAAAGTCAGTTAAGTTACGTAGTTCACATAATTACGCCCATTTTATTATGATGCAACTGCAACTAGCACAATAAATAATTATGTTAAAAAAATACCTTATTTAGCAAATAATTTATTGCATTTGTTTGTATTAGACAACATGTTATTTATTTATTTTGGTTTTATTGTGATAGTAGTGACATCTATCGGCATTTTGTGATACTTCTGAATACATTTTTTTCTGCTTTAGTAATCTAGATGGCTCTACGGTCTTTTAAAGGGTAGAGGTAAGGACGACGATCTCTGTGTATGAAAGAGTCTGATAAAATGTGCCACAATTAGGGTGGCGCTAGAATCGCGACCGGGTAAAAAAATTCCGGCATATATATTTCAATCTGTGAACAACTGCTACTTTCACGGATCTATAGCTCTACATTCATACCATACCTTGTGACTACGCCAGCGTCATTTTGGCGGGTTTCGGAACTGTTAACTTGCTGCATAAAGCTGAACACTTTTCAACTTTCCCCCGATATGAGATTAACACATTTACAAATATTGAAACATTAGACGACTACTCCTTATATTTCAACAAACAAGGAATTTGTGTGTGAGCCAGAGCAATCTATTGAATTGCAAAAAAGAAATATTATGTATACTTAGGTACTATGTAACATATTATAATAAGTTTAATATGTAGGAACTATAAGTATTCAATTTAATTAAATAATATTGCCGGAATCTCTAAATTATGCTACAAGAATTAATAGTGTGATCGCAGGGAGTACAGTTGCTTCTTGCTTTTACGAAACCATAGCTCCAGTGGGATGGTAGTAAATCTAAAGTTTCACGTGAGCAAATTTTAATCTGCTTGCTCAATTCTAATTAAATGCAAGTAGGTCGGGCGTTTGTACTATTCGTACCAATTTTGTAATCAATTTGTTAAAATAAATAAACTTATTTGTAAATAAAAAAAAGAACCGCCTTCAAAAACTAAAAAGTGATAAATAACTTTAGCACAGAACACACATGACTTTAGTTTCGGAAGTCGGAGGCAATACCAAACAACAAACAGAACAAAGCCGAAACTAAAGTCATTTATAACTTTTCACTAAATTACTGTCACTAATTAATGTCATTAATTAATGTCACTAAAGTTATTTCTAACTTTTTAGTTTTTGAAAGCGGTTCTCGTTTTTATAAAAAAGTTTTTTTTTTCCACTTTTTAGTGTCTCCTTGTCGCCCAAATCCATTAAGAGACGGCGACACAGTTAAAACAGAGATTGATAGTTCTCCAAAGATGTAAGAAACGAAAACGTCTTCTATGAATATTTTATGGTTTTTGTTAATTTTTTCAAAAAGCGCAGAATCTAACTGTTGTATACTAAAACCTTCTCCAGAATGTAACAAACACTTTTCTGAAAACCGCATCAAAATCGGTTCAGCCAAACGGGAGATAATCGCGGACAAACATACATACATACAACAAACATACATACATACCTACATACAAACATACGGGTCGAACTGATAACCTCCTTTTTTTGAAGTCGGTTAAAAAGGCTTCTGTAGAAGGACAGTGGATCTGAGGTATCTATTGTCCTTCTACGGAAACCTTTAGGAAGAAAAATTGTTAGGGTGTTACTACACCAACCGATCGATTGTAGATCGATGCCATCGATCGACGTTGATCGATTGGTGTGGTAGCTTTGGCTGACCGACGGATACCGTTCGATTAACCAATCAAGCGATTGCCGGTCGATGGCATTGGTCGACGTTGATCTATTAACTATATATCCATCCGTTTCTTTCGAAATGTATTTGCAAGAGAACGTGTTGGCCAGTTCGATGTTGCTCGTACTATTATTACGGAGACGCATGCGCAGAAGACACATAAACACAAGGGCCAGGTAGTTAGCACGCGGGGCGCGGGCTGCAGGCGATAGGCGGCTAATCAAGCAGCTCGATCGACGTCGACTAATCCATTCTACCATCGATCGATACCGTCGAACGACGGTCGATCGATTGGTCTGGTAACACCCTTAGGGTTTTCACTTTTGGGGGAGAGGGATTCGCTGTAAGCCATCGGCTGGTGTCTCTCTCCCCCCCTTCTTATCTAATGTCCCACTTTCAATATCTATGTTCTTCACACGCTAGAAATCTGCGATCTTCTAACAATCTTCCCTTACTTTGCCCTTCTCATACTTCTGATTTTGTTCATTCTTCCTTTCATATCCAGGTCATTCTTCTCTGGAATGCGCTTCCTCTCGATATCAGAACGGCAACCAGCCAGTATGCATTTAAGCGGAAATTGCGAACTTATTTTCAGCACAAATAAGCAGAGTCATCTCATAATACTTTGTTCCTTTATTTATATTTTTATATATATTATATGTTTATATATATTTTATATAGGTATGTTATATACCAAACATTAAATTATGTATGTGTAGTTTATATATTCGTAAGTTTATATCTTTTTAACTTTTCTAATATATATTTTTTTTCATATGCACCTGCCATGTTATCTCTTCACCACCCTTGGTTGACTGGTAGAGAATGCCTAAGGCATTAAGTCCGCCTTTGTACCTTTGTGCATGAAGTATAAATAAATAAATAAATAAATGGCGATTCCATTTGCGCGCCGATTCCATTGTTCACAAACTAAACTAAAATTAGACAATTGGTATCTCTTACTGGCATGGAGCTGACGAAAAGGACGGCGACAGATAAGAACTAAGTTAGAGATGTCAAATTACTTTTTCTTGAACTTCGCTGTGTTTGTAATCAATTTAGGTACGTTTTGGCTTGACAACCAGGTATAATAAATTGTATAAACATTTTAGGCCAAGTTAAATTGACAGCTCTTATTAATATTTGCCTCTTTCTTGTTTTATTGGAAAGAGATATACCTACATAGCTTGAAATAAGTTTAGCTCGTGCACAACAGAATGGGGTATTTTACTCTATACGATAAAAAATCTATAAGTATATTATTGAGACAGTTTAGGCATAAAGCAGTCGGAAAATATAAGTTTTAGTTCATAAAATAACAAAACAAATTTTTAAATTCAATTCAAAGTTTTCAGTATTTTTAATCTGTTATAAAACACCATGAAATAGTAGCGGCCATGTTATTACGCCGTACGGCTGTGTAAACAAAAAATTGTCAACTGTCAGTCAACCGATTAGCGTAATAAAGACTTTGTATTTTTATTATTTTGGTAACCAACGTATTTTTTTAATTAAATATGCTTTTAAATATTTTTAAATGGTATACAATTATCATATTTAATATGAGCTCATTTGATACAAAAGGAACTGACGTCATTTACGCTGAGCAATATGGCGTCCAGTAAGAGACGTTTTCGTCAAACTACGCGCGAAGTTCGAAAATTTAAAATTTAGATGCTTTTTTATGGCACTTATCGATTGAATAATTTTTTTGTGTTTTATTTGGTGGCATATTAGCACTACAGAATTTCATTGAGACACTTCAAAAATGGGTGTAATACCCTATTGGCACCAATGACAGCAATGTACACACGGCTACACCAAGCTATACATTTCCAGTATAAGTCGATCTCACATTGTAAAGAATTTCCATACAATGAGTGTAGGGTCTTTACACCTTTCAATGATGATAGTTTGAGTGATACGCAAGATACGATGATACGTAATTATACAGTTTATTGATTGATGATGAAATAGGGTGTTACACCATTTTTTGGAAAATGTCTCAATTAAATTCTGTAGTGCTAGCCACCAATAAAATTTCAATTTTTTTATTCAACCGATAAGTGCCATAAAGACTCATCTGAATTTTACATTTTCAAATTTCGCGCGTACTTTGACGAAAACGCCTCGTAAGCCATATTGCTCTGTGGAAATGACGACAGTTTGCTGTGTAGTCAATTGCGCTGATATTTTCTATGATTACTGTATACTAGCAACCCGACCCGGCTTCGTATGGGCCTATAGCCTTCCTCGATAAATGGACACAAAAAAAAATTCTGTAGGTTCTGAGATTAGCGCGTTCAACCAAACAAACAAACAAACTCTTCAGCTTTATAATATTAAGTATAGATAATGTAAAAATAATTATATTCATATTTTGTAATAGATGTAATAATTAAAAAAATACGTTGGTCACAAAAATAATAAAAGTACAAACCCTATACGCGCCAATTGCTTGACTGACAGTTAACACTTTTTTGTTTACACAGCCGTACGACGTAATAATATGGCGGCTTCTATTTCAATATAATACAAATTAAAAAAACTGAAAACTTTGAATTAAAATTAAAAATTTATTTTGTTATTTTAAGAAATATAATTAACATTTTCCGACTGCTTTTTGCCTAAACTATCTCAATAATATATATTTATAGATTTTTCTCCTATAGAGTAAAATGATCATCGTTTATCTTGAACTTTTACCACCACTCACTTGGTAAATCTTAGGATTTGCCAGGAAAATACCCTATTAATTGAATGATAATGACTATGAGTGCACGCGATTGAATGATATTCGTCCTACTAAACTATAGACCACGCGTGGCAAGTAAAGTGCTGACACAATGAGGCTAAAAAAGTGGTAGGTAGGTACTTAGGTACATACTTACTTTCATAATCTAGCTAGATAATACGTATAGTAGGTATAAGTACCTATTACTTACTACATTTCACAACAGCTTTCCATCCCTAAAAATCTCGGATTCAAAAGAATATATTCTTTGTAAACAAACATACATTCCGTAAATGTAGACAAATATCCGATCCGAACGCGTTCGAAGCGAAAAATCAAAATGGCGTTTAATAAATTGCTTGTGTGATGTCATAGAAGCAATCACGGACTCGGCAGCACTAGAGCGTAATGCGACAAGGTTCCAACAGGCGTCTTATAAATCTATGGAGCATGTTATTGTAAGCAAATAACTTTGAAAGAAATCTAGAACTGATTTTATTTTTAGAATGAAGTCCTAAGATGTCTAAGCTGATTGTGTCCTTTTTTTTATCGTAGGGAAATCTTCATGGACTATCCCCCGTCCCGGGAAGCAGGTACGAGCCCGGCATACCCCCCCGCCACCAACCACCAGTTCCATCTCACACCTACGTCGTGGGTCGCGGGAACTGGAGATACGTCCGCAACTCCCGACTGGTGCAGGATAGGGGGGGGGGAGTGAGGTGTTAGACTCCCCCCCGGACGTCTCAGAAGGGCTCAAACTGATTGTGTCCTAACCTATCCTAAGTTTGCAGAGCAGCTTTTACTTGTTTATTTTGTATCAATAAATCAATTTTGCAACAATCTACGAACACCTATTTAAGAGGGTATTCCTCGAAGTATTCCCATTTTGAAACGCACCCAACGAAGCGCAAAGTATTCCTCGCAGCACACCCGTCAGGTGCGCTTAGGAAATTAAATTAAAAATATTATAATGTTATTCCTCGAAAGTCGAAACGCACCCAATGGTTAAGGTATAGGGATGAGTATTAGCTAACGGAAAATATCGAAGGCACTGCGACAACACAATAATGCACGTTTTTTTTTAGAGTCCGTAAGAATTAAGTACTCCATGAGCTTACATGGGTTACGTGTACTTCAACTATAAGTGAGCTAAGTAGAATCGCATAAGCAACTACTTCCAGTTCATTTCTGTTTTCCTGATAGTTATAGGTATAGGACTGACATTTATAGGTAAGATAGGACAGTTTTTAGGACTTATCATAATAGTGAATATGCCGAATACTTAAACGAATACTTTAAATTCCTTTTTGTGTTAATTCGTTAGTGCACAACCTAGTGAGATGTCACCCTCCCCACTACTTTTTAAAAAACTAAATCATTTGAAAACCTGTATTTATTTTTACCATTATGGAGCTAAGTATAGTGAGTCGCATAAGGCTTGTATACATGCCAATAACCTTGAGCATTTGGCCCGCACTGAATTTGTGGACGAGTGCAGGGGTGATGTAGACGCAGTCTTTAATCGGACGCATTTTTAATTTATTGTAATAAAAATAATACCTACATATTTGTAAAAAATAACAAAACCAAAATATTTTCCTTTGTATTGCAAAGCAGTAGATATTTTATTTATACTCTTTTGATGAGAAATTAAGGAGTAAAATGGTTTCACCTCAATGATTTGGAGGTGATTTGACATTATTTTTTCTTATTATGTGATACCTATAGAAAAATTGTGGCCAAACAAAATTACATATCATACCATGTAGAATACTAACATTTTTTTTCAGATGTTATTTCTCTGTAAATGCTGACGAAAAGTTGCTTCACCTGCATGCTTCTTTCAAGCTTTTTTCGAGAGAGCAGCCTTAAGCACTTACTTCCAGTTGAATTTTAAAACATGTTCAATCGATATCATTCATTATGAATCCTTCATGCACTTCACTATGTTTCATCGTGGGTGCGTTTCCAGGAATAAGATTATAATATTTTTAATTTAATTTTCTAAGCGCACTTGACGGGTGCGTTTCGAGGAATACTTTAGGTGCGCTTCATTGGGTGCGTTTCAAAATGGGTGCGCTTCGAGGAATAACCCTAATTAAGTACTAAGCTATAGTTTCATATAATAAATAGGGAGAAATAGGGATTCAAATCGTAACATTATCGTGATCTTCTTAGCGTGTCGATAGCAAACACGGAAGTGTTACATGTGTGTGTATGTGTGCGTGTAAATGTGCGAGTGTGTATGTGTGTGTGTGTGTATGTGTGAGTAGTGTTTGTTCTTGTCAGATTCCTTGTTTGGCCCAGAATTCAGGCACGGCAACACCATTCGCTGATGCAGTCATTAGGTCCGCACATGAGCAGGTGACAGGGCATGCGGCGCAGGATAGAAGGTGGGCCATGGTCTGCGGGGAGACACCACACAGGCACTGAAGATTGGCATCATCTAAGAACCCCCACCTTTGAAGATTCTCTTTGCTGCGGCCAACCTGGGGGCGGTTCAGAGTTTTCCATATCGGCACCGGCAACGCATGCCCAGAAGAAAGGGTCTCCGATGGCTCCTTGAAATTTTCTGGGGGATTACACTTATCGCGCCAAAGATCGCATCTCTCTGAGGTGTTGCCATCAGATGGACTTCTCCGGCTTTTTAGTCTCTGAGGCACAGAGCAACAATTATGCATTAGGTGGCGAGGTTCGTTTTCTAGTTTCGCCCTTTCTATGCGGCTAGCCATGATCCTACGAATGTCTGAGGGTGTAATGCCGATTAGTGGGTACAGCATTCGTACCGGGGTCGGTTTGAGACAACCAGTGGCAATCCGGCACGTCTCATTTAGTGCTGTATCCACTAGGTTAGAGTGGGCGGAGCGGCTCCATACTGGGCAGGCATATTCACCAGCGGAGAAACATAGCGCCATTCCAGTTGTTCGCAGGACTTGGGGAGAAGCCCCCCATCCGGTCGATGTTAGGCTGCGTAGTAGGTTATTCCTTGAGTGCACTTTCTGTTTAACATTCTCGCAGTTCTTCCTGTAGTTCAGGGACCTATCCAAAGTGATGCCGAGATATTGACACCCCCTCCCATGAGATATTGAGGGGAGAGTAGAGTTACTCTCCCATGAGATATTATCGTGATGAAAGTCGTCGTCAAGAGGGGGGAGGGAGTGGCAGTTGCCCCCCTCTAGAGATTCCAAAAGCTTCATGTGCCTTTGACTGTATTTAAAATTTATACTTTTCCTATCGTCCATAATACCAACTTGCCCACCCTAGGCCATTAGCTGGCGATGCTTTTGTCGCTATCGTTCTAATTCGCTCTGTATCTAACGGACTACTATTACCTACTTCAATTATCTACTTAGGCCCGCTTGTCCCAACAAGGGTTATCTTAATATTAACTACAAGTTTGTTGCTAACACGGGCCCCTATGACATAATTATTTTTATTCATTGTTATTTAACCTCTTGCAATGCAACCTCTTACTAGCAACTACTTAATTCTCAGTTAACTTTTTGGCGCAAGCGGGCCTTATCGGTATAATTGGCAATACGTACCTATTTCATTCGTTAAGTTACCCAAATTGGTTCTAGTTACCGACTAGCGATATCCTGATATAACAAAACTGTTAGGCTAATTAATTATTCGATTGATTGCCTAGATTTTGATAACTTGTCCCGAATTTACTGACATCGATATTGTCAATTTGATGTCTGGTCTATTACTCACCTAATTCAAACGCGCTTTAATAGGAAAATAATTTATTTTGGTAAAACAAATACGTTGGTCTTTTGAAAAGGATGGTAAGTTATTACTTAATTGTTAATTTGTTGCATTACTTACCAAGCGTTGTGTTACCTTTTCTGTCTGGGCCACGAGTCTAGAAGACAGTTCGAGAATAATTTACAGTCTTATCAATCAAATTCATAATTTATTTCAATTACTAGATACTAATTGTGTATTTGACGAAAATTCTGCCATTTAAAAGGCAACAAAATTAACTTTATTTTCTTGAACAATGACTTGGTAGACTGCGTGAGTCTGCGTGGGAGTTAAAGATTTCCTCTTCGCATTTATTTTGTGGTAAGTTTGGCTAATGTTTATATTTTGATCCTCAATTGACTCAATTTACCTTTTGAAAGCCACGTCAAAATAAAGTGCAAAGCAAGGCCGTGGCAAACGTGGCGTGGCGTGGTGACAGTCATGTATTGATCACAAACCAAAAGTGCCCAGCGGTCAAAAGGTTGACAACCGCATAAAAACTTAATTGCTCTTTTACCAACCAAACGCAAAGGACTCTTCTCTATATGGCTGAGATTCCACCAGAGCTATGCGGGGATGCTGAGCGAGGCATGTGTAAATATAGCATTCATAACCTGAGCTAAGCTAGAGCTGTGGTTGGTTAGTTTCACACACATCGCTACGCTACGTCTGCAGTGGTCCGCAACCTGCGGCTCTTTCGATGTCAAGTTGCGGCTCTTCAGTACCATAAGCAAAAATCGTGCAATCAATCATATGAAACCTGCTACTTTTTTTTACATTGTCTGCTACAAATCGTACTGTAAGCTCAAAATCACATCGGATTTCGTTTCGTTTCGCGAGATAGATTGTGATCTAATGGTTCTCACAGTTATATGGTGACATATCAGCAAATCTTATAGTAATATTGAATAAATAAAAACTGTAACTTAAAATATTGAATAAATAAAAACTGGGACTTTTTAAAAACTGGAAAATTTTGTGAATTATAACTATTGGGTAATCCGATTTAAAAGGTTGCCGACCCCTGCTCTAGTGGAAATGCAGCCTAAACATTCAGTATGCCAGTAAAAGGTTTTCTAGAAAAATGTTACAGTTATTTGTTTGCCTTGCACCATTCGTGCTGTTGTGTTGCCACCAACAAAATAATATAAAAGTTGGGAAATGATAGCTGGTGAAAAAAGTTACATTCGGAATTTGGAACATTTTGACCGTTTGGAACTCTGTGGTTTGGTTTGGAACTCCGTCTCTATGGAAATAACACGATCGGATACTTACACACATTTAGAGAGCTTTTATGGTATACAAATCCTAAACATTTAACGGTTTTAACATTATTATATTTTTTTATTACTCTTAACGATTACTTAAAAGCTATAAAAATAGTAGGTAATAAAATCATACAATAGAACCAAATTCTTTCTAATATAATTTTATGCCATAGCCACCGTAGTTCAGAAACGCTTCCGTATGAATTTAAAATGCTAATTTGAACAATCATTTTTAATAGTCGATTTAGCATCTAAATTAATATTCTTTTCGTCCCAATTATTATAATATTATTGCAAAATTTAATGGGTATTTATAGGGTTGTAAACTTGTAAGATCAACATAAGTAATTTAAAAGCCATTTAAATAAAATTTGTAGTAAAAATTAGACGTGATGTGGATGTAAAAAAAAAAATCACTCGAGCAAAGGGTCATGGCGGCCAATCTCAATGGAGACTACCCAAGTACAGAGGTCAGCACATCAAGTTACAACAATCTGTCAAATTTCTTTGATAAATTGTCAACTTTATTCAATTGGAAAAGGATTTGTACAAAAAAAAATAAAGATATTTAGAGAAGTTGAAATTCTAATTCTTATACTCTTGGGTAAAAAAGAGTATCTTCAGGCTTTTACAATATTTTTAAAACCCCGCAAAAAAAGTGAATAGTTTAACGAAAAGCTCATTATTTCAGAACGAAACGGTGACTGACAGTAACAGTGACACTGACAGTCGCCGTTTCGCAATTGTTACCAAGAAGCTTATAGACAAAAGTGGAGGCAACACTCTAAATACCTAAGTGAAGCCAATTACTGTGGGCAGATGCTCTCTTTCTGAATGCATACATAAGACAAAGAAAACACATATCATTGTTTCGTTCTTATGTATGCTTTCACAAAGAGAGCATCAGCCCACAGTTGGTTTCAAGCTTTTGTTCTAAGTGTTGGCTCCATTTATACCTATATCTTCATGATTGTTACACTGAAATTGCATCGTTTTAAGGGAAATAATGTCATAAATAATGATTATTTTTTCCACACACTTGTCACATCACTTGTCTGCCAATTTGATAGATCCGTTAACGTCGCTTGTCACTTTTTATTATAAACACAAAATGGGCATCGAGATGAATCGAAAATGTGTTATTTTCATTTCGTAATATTTTATTTATGCGGGGGTTTAAAAATATGGTAAGTATATTATTCTACTCCTGGTAATGTATTCTTCACATTGGAAAATATTTTAAACACTCAAAAATTTTTTTTTTCATACAAATGAATGTATGGATCTCGCCATGATTCTTTTATAGTTTGGTATGGCTTGATGTGCTGGCGTCTGTACAAAGGAGATATTATAGTGCACAAGTGTGAGCACAAACACACGCACAGGGAGTGCGTGTGTTTGTGCACTTCCCTCACTCTCATAGTTCGGTGGGACGACAATCCGACACGACTGGATAGAGATCAGGCGCAGGACCAAACAGCTTTACGTGCTTTCCGAGGCACGGGGGTGTTACGTCACCAACTTCTAAATTCCGGGCTGCTACTGAATTCCTAACGGAAAAACCCAATAACACATTTTGCCCGACCTGGGAAATCGAACCCAGCTCCTAATGTTTAGCAGCCACGCAATTCTGTTAGCACGAGCTAAACTATTTTAAGCTATTTATATCTCTTTCTCTCCATTAAAGCAAGAAAGCTGTCAATTAAGGTTGATCTAAAATGTTTATAAAATTATAATTGTCATGTCAGAACGTATTCAATAAAGAGAACCACCTTCAAAAACTAAAAAGTGATCAATAACTTTAGCACAGAACATACATGACTTTAGTTTCGGAAGTCGGTGGCTTTGTTCTGTTTGTTGTTTTGTATTGCCACCGACTTCTAAAACTAAAGTCATGTGTGTTCTGTGCTAAAGTTATTTACTTTTAGTTTTTGAAGGCGGTTCTCTTTTTTGTAAAAAAGTTTTATTTTCCACTTTTTTAGTGCCTCCTTATCACCCAAATCCATTAAGAAACGGCAACACGGTTAAAACAGATTTTGGAAATCCTCCAAAGATGGAAGAAACGAAAACGTATATTTTTTTAGTTTTCGTTGATTTTTTCAAAAAGTGCTGAATAAATTTCTATTTGTTGTATATTGTTTGTTCTTTCAGAAAAGTGTTTGTAAAGTAACAAACACTTTTCTGATAACCGCATCAAAATCGGTTCTGCCAAACGGGATATAATCGCGGACAAACATACATACTTACAAACATATGGGTCGAACTGAAACTTTCGAAGTCGGTTAAAAACACGGCGACGTTAAAAAAAAACTAATTTGACATCTCTAACTTAGTTCCTGTCTGTCGCCGTCCTTTTCTTCAGCTGCCTGGCAGTGAGAGATGCCAATTGTCTAATTTTGGTTGAGTTTGTGAATAAGGGAATTGGCGCCAATAGACATGGAAACTTAACTTTTACGAGAATAAAACACCAATTTAGCCATCCATTTTATCTGTGCTAATAAATCAATCCCGTTTCTTCTTTCTTGGTCACGCTTTATATCAATAAGTAAATTGATGTCCATACATTTTGAGCGGAGGAAAAATTCTTCCAATCACTTAAGTTGGACGCCCGGTGCCTGACCAATTTCGGTTAGCAGAAAGTGGCGTATCGTACGCATTTTGCTTGCGTTACGTTCTATGAAAATATGTTATTATAACGATTCTGGAAGTGCTATACATTGTTTTGTGTTTAGTTATTTTTTTGTTTTAAATGCTGAGTAATCCGCCTCGCTAGTCGGGACCATAGTGCTGCATATTTGACTAATTAATATAACTCGCGCAATAGGGTATTACACCCATTTTTGAAAACTGTCTCAATGAAATTCTGTAGTGCTAATATGCCACCAAAAAAAAAACACAAAATTTTTATTCAATCGATAAGTGCCATAAAAATGCATCTAAATTTTAAATTTTCAAATTTCGCGCGTAGTGTGACGAAAACGCCTCTTACTGAACGCCATATTGCTCAGCGTAAATGACGTAAGTTCGTTTAGTATCAAATGTGCTCATATTAAATATGATAATTGTATATCATTTAAAAATAATTAAAAGCATATTTTGTAATAGGTGTAATAATGAAAAAATTACGTTGGTTACGAAAATAATAAAAGTACAAAGCCTATATTACGCCAATCGGTTGACTGACAGTTGACAATTTTTTGTTTACACAGCCGTATGGTGTAATAACATGGCCGCTATTATTTCACGGTGTTTTATAACAGATTAAAAATACTGAAAACTTTGAATTGAATTTAAAAAATTGTTTTGTTATTTTATGAACTAAAACTTGCCTTTTCCGACTGCTTTATGCCTAAACTGTCTCAATAACATATTTATAGATTTTTTCTCGTATAGAGTAAAATACCCTATTGTTGAAACGAGTTAAATTTACGGCTAAATAAAGGAGCTTATAAAGGATGCTATTTCGTTAATTTAATAGGTAGTAGTAGGTTGCATAGCGAGTGAATTTTTATTATGTATTTTTTTACTTATTAACTTTATCTTTTTTTATTTGGTAACTTTATTTAATGGCATGGGCAACATGGGCATTTGTGTTGCCCATGCCATTTAATAAATGGTAGAATACGCTTTAAAACAAAAAAGAAACGTGCTATTACTTTATGCTATGCTATAGTATTTGCTTCATTAAAATTAATAGTCATTTTTGAGAACAAATTCCAGGATTCCTTCTTTGGAAAACGCAATTTCTTTGTCGGAATGTGATCTTGCAGTTCCTAGAAGGTTGTCGGCTGATTAACCGAACCCTAACCGAACCGAACTTTCCAGCGAATTTTGGTCTCCACCCAGGGCGAAAAACTTATAAAATAAGCGACTACACACTAAGGGAGAGTCTACCTGTGTGAGCCTGTGGAGTACGTGCCTCAGATTAGGGCGTCGCTGGGTGAGGGACAAAGAGAGCAGCAAAGGGATAGGCTGGATCGGATCTCGATTATTTAGGGACGAATCGAAACGGAAGACGCAGCGTTGGTAGGCCTCTCGCCAGATGGACCGACGACATTGTCAAGGTCGCGGGTAACCGGTGGATGCAAACGGCAGGTTGCCGCTCGTTGTGGCGTTCTATGGGGGAGGCCTTTGTTCAACAGTGGACGTCTTTCGGCTGATGATGATGATGATGATAAAGCTACAGCCTCATCGGCGCGGGGTTGCACAAGCAAGGGTCGGGAAGGGCAAGAATTTTACTGAAACTCTACATTTTATTTGCAAGTACCAGTCACTTCCATTCCCACTACATCTCGGTACCACCTCGTATAAGTTTGGCGATGTTCCGGGGGGCGAGTCGAGCGACGCGCCATCGCGTCGCCACTCGCTGTTTGATAAATAAAACTTTTAATGATCGGTAAAATGGGACCACTGCTTGTGAGTTTCAGTTACCTATTCGTTTTATTTCAATACCTACTGAGAACTTTGTTGAAAGTTGAAATGAGGAATTTTTTTTGTAGAATTTTGTTTAATTAGATGCAGTTTGTAAGGAATAGAGGGGAATTATAAATATTGTGATAGCCTTAGCCTATTCGTTTTGGTAGTGACCAAAACGAATACGTAATTTCACCCATTTTTTTAAGTAATTGATATTAATATTAAACGCTGATTAATTTTTAAACTATTCTAAGCAAACTACCTATTGTATGTTAAGGATGTATCTATTGTATCTGTTACGGCTAAAACTCGAAGTGCGGTTACATCTAGTCAGTTGGTTAACTTAGGTGTAACCTGCGAGCTCGGGACTTGGGGCACCAAACCATTGAGCAGCAGAAGACGATCGACGTCAGGTCGACGGAGCCCCGCTGGACGGGGCTCCTATTTCCGTCTCCAGGGTTTAAAGGAACCTAACCAAACCAAACCTTGGGATGCCCCTGACATTAGTGTGCGGCTGCACTTAGTTCTAGCCGCTATGATGAAGGCTAAACCTGGTTCTAACCGGAGATAAGTAGGATACATCTAAGTTTAACCGCTGCACATAGTTGTGGGCGGCTAAAACTAGGTGCAGCTGCACTTCGGCTAGTAGCCGTAACATATCTAAATACATTGTACTGTAAGAGCTAAAACCTCCTGAGCCTTACCGTACCGGTTCGATACGTCATATTTCCTGAGTTAGTGGTGGTTCTTTCAATTATAGCCGCCAAAACTATTTACCATTTAATATCATTTAAAGAGCACGTAGGCCACTAATAGCTCTAGGTCGAACAATCCCTTGTCCTCAGTGTTTATTGGTCTGAGCCCTTGTCATATCAAAATAAGTCTCACTAATAATTGAGCTCCCGAAACCGGGAACACAAGGCCTGGGGGCCAAGTCTGCCATTTTTATAATTTCGTCATTCCAACACGATCCCATTGTCATTTTGCTAAAAGTTCGCAATCTGCTAAATTCATAATGGTCGATCATTGACTGCACAATGACATTCTAATGGTAGGTCACTGATCAAAGTAACTGTCAAAATTTTGGCAGATTACCGCCTAAGTCAGTCATTCAGTTGTCATTTTGTACGAGATTACCATTCTATATCATTCCTTTCAATGGCGTGTCAGTGGTTGACCATTGGAAAGTCATAATGACGCCATTATACTAGTAGATTACCAAACTTGTCAAAATCAACAATTATGCAATCAATGATAGACCATTCTGACACTATTGTAATAGCAGACTTGAGGCCCTGGTGTGAGTTTTTAATCGCGTAAACTGCAATTTATATTGAAACTGGATCAGCGCCGTCTAGTAACAATAGCAACAATAACAACAACAATAGGAAACATAATTATTCCATATAAATTGACGTAAGCGATCGTTTACGTTATCGCGATCGAGTTCGAATAAAAAGTCACACTAGGCCCTCAGATACAGCGCTAGAAATAGTGACGTAGTATTACTATACACCGTTCACAATAAGATTAGACATAAACACAAACCTTTTTTACAGTCCCTTCAACCGATTTTGACTTCTATTCCGTAGGCTTAAGGATGACATTAGAGGCAAAAAAGTGGTTACAATAACAACTGTTTACTGCAGTTGCCATTTGTCATGCCACCAACGCAATATAAGTCAAAATCGGCTGAACGGACTGTAAAAAAGGTTTGTGTATATGTCTCATCTTATTGTGAACGGAGTATAGGTATGTATGTTCGAACTTTAAAATCCAGCATGTTTTAATAGCTTGTCAAACGCACTCTGACGTCACGTTGGGTGAGATCGCCCCTTAAGGCGACGATATACGACTTTTACAGATTTTTAACTGACAATCACGTCAAAATGTGCAGTGTAAATGATTTGAAAAAAATATATGTTAAACTAGAACATTCTCTTAATCATATAGAAAGTGAATATTTTTGATTAAGTTCATATTAAATAGTTTAATTAACTCGTGAAGTTGTGTCTGACGCGGACAAAACATTGACAATCACACAAAATCTACCAGGTATAATTATCCGAAACTTATATTATCTTACAGACAATTTTATTATCTATCTTTTAGTATACGCCTTTTTTTTTAATTTTGAAAGAATACTACTTTTATTTAATTTTTTCGACTAAATTTTGAAAGTTTTGGACGCAGACTGCGTCCGTTCTGCATCAGTTTTGCGTTTTATATATTTTGTGTGATTGTCAATGTTTTGTCCGCGTCAGACACAACTTCACGTATTAATTAGACTATATAATATGAATATAATTAAAAATATTCACTTACTAAGTGATTAAGAGAATGTTCTAGTTTAACATAATTATATTTTTTTCAAATCATTTACACTGCACATTTTGACGTGATTGTCAGTTTAAAATCTGTAAAAGTCGTATATCGTCGCCTTAAGTTAACGGAGCGTGGCGACGTAAATACATTATTCAACAATATTGTTGAGTGTAGACGGGAACCTGTCACTATGTAGGGCACTTCTATCTTCTATATTAACTTTTATATCCTTGTTGAAGTTATACTTCTTTAGGCGCGTTATGAAAAAATGATGAGAGTGAAATTTTACGATGCGCGCGCACAGCGTCACACAAAATTCTCACGGGAGTAATTGTAAACAACGCCATCTCTGACGTACATGCTGAACTACTTACTGCCTTCGTTGCTATTTTGTGACTCGAAGAAGTATAAGTTCTCACGCGCGTACATAAGTACACACTGAATTTTTTTTTATTATTCATTAATTTTTCCTAGGTTTATTTATTTATTTTATTTTTATTTATACTTCATGCACAAACGTACAAAGGCGGACTTAATGCCTTAGGCATTCTCTACCAGTCAACCAAGGGTGGTGAAGTGATAACAAGGCAGGTGCATTACAAAAAGTAATATTTAAAAAGTGAAAAAAGATATATTCATATTTATATATAAAAACTACACATACATAATAATATTATGGAATATAAAGGGTGATTTTTTAAGAGGTATAGGATTTGATTTTCAAAAAAAAACACAAAAAATTTGAAAAATTTGATGAAATTTTTATTGGAATCGATAGAGCGATCAATATAATTTAATGTTTGAAGATGATTTCATGCAAATGCTGGCCGCGGCTCCGGTTTAGATGGCCCATTCGCAAGGCCCAATGTCGGCACACTCTCTCCAACATATCAGCTGGTATATCACGAATAAATGCTTCAATATTGGCTTCCAGTGCGTCAATCATTGCTGGTTTATCCCTGTAGACATGTCCCTTAACATGGCCCCACAAGAAATAGTCCAAAGGCGTTAGATCACACGATCTAGGCGGCCAATTGACGGGCCCAAAACGTGAGATAAACTGTTCACCGAAGGCGGCTCTCAATTGGGCCATTGTTTCGCGTGCCGTGTGGCATGTGGCACCGTCTTGTTGAAACCACATGTCAGGCATGTCCAATTCTTCCATTTTGGGCAAAAAAAAATCGCCAATCATCACACGGTAGCGCTCGCCATTCACAGTAAAGTTTCGGCCATTGTCGTCTTTGAAAAAGTACCGGAGCCGCGGCCAGCATTTGCATGAAATCATCTTCAAACATTAAATTATATTGATCGTTCTATCGATTCCAATAAAGATTTCATCAAATTTTTCAAATTTTTTGTGTTTTTTTTGAAAATCAAATCCTATACCTCTTAAAAAATCACCCGTTATATACACCGAAATAAATATATACATACTCATAATATATATATTGCTTGGTTTGCTGTAACATATACCACAGATGATGTAATACTTACGTCCTAAACGGACGTTCTGGGGAAAGTGAAGATGACAAGCGCCTGCGCAAATAGATTAGCAAATAGCAACGGATATACTTAGTGTATTCTTTTAATTCAACTGACTTCAAAAATAGAAGGAGGTACTCAATTCGATTCGTATTTTTTTTTGTTTGACTACGCGTAACTTTTTTCAGTGTAGTCCGATTTCGATGATTCTTTTTTTTTATTGATACTGTATACCTCAAAGAAGGTTATTTTGTTGAGGGCGCGTATTCGATTTAGCGCAACTCAAAATCTAAACGATTGCTAGAACGGCGTAGCAGCATTGACACACGCATCAGAAAAAAAAAAACGCACGAAATATGCACGAATTATTGAAATTTATCGGCAAACTACAGCGCGCGATGTTTTACAGTGCTTTTTAAAATAATTGTCTAAAATAAAAGAGTTCGTATAACGGACTGAAAAATATTCTGTATATTAACCATAACCTTTATTTTTATAAAATAAATATATCAGTTATGTTTTTATTCAAATACTGGAGAAAAAAAATTGACAAAGTGAACCGATTTTGTACTTTTTCAACATTGTGTTTAATACATAATACTAATATTTTCGTAATTTTAGCTTTGTAGTAGACTTTAAGACTGTATATCCTGTTAGAAAAACGCATAAAACATAATATTTTGGCATACTGTAATGGTTGTATTCGTTCTGAAAGTTAACTCTGACGTCTATTTTCGTAAAACGCTATGAAAGGATTGTCTTCGCTTTAAAAATAATTAAAAATTATACTTTTACTCTGTAGCTCCCTAAATCAAGACTTAATCTTTCTAAAACTGTAATCGCCTTTAAATAATCTGCTCACATCATTACGATATTGCTCTGGGCAAAACGCGAAAACATGAAGTTTTCGTCACGAATCGAATACACGCTCAAGCGAACATAAATTATTATGTATCGATAAGCTAATTTTTTATTCGCGATTTGGGTTTATCTCACTATAAAAGTTGTGCGTATTCATAATTAAAGAATTTCCAAAGAAGTACAAAAACTTTTACTTCTGAAAAATGGCCAGTTAATTAAAAAAGTTTTTTCAAAAAAAAGAAAACAGCCTTCAAAAACTAAAAAGTGATAAATAACTTTAGCACAGAACACACATTACTTTACTTTCGGAAGTCGGTGGCAATACAAAACAACAAACACAAAGCCACCGCCACCTTTTTGCTTTTTGCTTTTTAGTGTTGCCTTAACATCCAAATCCATTAAGAAACGGCAACACACTTAAAAGAGATTGTGAGTCCTCCAGTGATTGAAGAAACTAAAACGTCGCGCGTCGTCTAAGTAAGTTTTTTTGGGAATTTGTTGATTTTCTCAAAAAGGGCTGTACCAATTTTGATAAAATTTATATGGGACCTTTTCGGAATAAACCTCTTTCGAACAAAAAAATAATTTTGCAAATCCGTCTATATATGACAGAGTTATGCCCGAAAATACATAAAAAAAAAATATATATATACATATAAGTATAAACATTCGAATTGATAACCTCCTCGTTTTTGAAGTGGGTTAAAAACCAGTCCTTAAAATACAGAAATTCATTAAAAATCCTGATTTTAGCAGTAGGTACAAATACGTTATTTAAGGTGTTAAGTAAAGCGGTTTCCTTCTACCTTTTACTTCTGATCAAATATTGCTATTTTAATGACGTCACCCACGCAGTCTGAAAGGGTGATTCTATTCTTAGGCACGACCACAGATCGTTAGTGAAAGGGTTTTACTCATAATATGAGGAAGATAGGGACCTGAGTAATTTTACATACAATTTACCTAATTGAATTATACTGAACAGTCAAAAAGCGCTCATCGATCTACCCCCTTTCAAGACGATTTTGTAAAATTAAACTCTTTAACTTGTTGAAAAAGCTGGATTACGATAGCACCGAACAACTATTTCTCATCCCTTCCTGATCGCTTAACTCTGGCGGAACCAGTGCGCACACGAACAACACACATACACACACACACACACGCACATATATATACACTCACTACACACAACATCATGAACTCACTCCCGCTGACACATCTTACACTCCCAAACTACACACACCACACATACAATGCCACTTTACACTCACACCACACTCAATGCCACACTCCACACCTTTATGCATGACCAATTAATTTAATATTTAAGTATTTAAACCCATTTATCTTTGGATTTTTTTATTTTGCTTCTCTTCCATAGAAGTCAAAAAATTACTTGTTGCTTGTTTAACCTTAGACTTTTTGCAACGTAACATTACTTCACTTTATCACTGGGGGGGGAGCCTGGAGATCTGTAACACAGGGTTTCCCTAGTACGGACTCCAGTCTCTCGCAAAGGTGCATTTGTTTGCACTATCATATTGTATAGTCCTAAGGTATCATTAACCTAACCTTTGTGGAAAGAGAAATAATTTTTTATTATTTTTTATTATTATTATTATTATTGAACTCGATCAAACCTGAAAACGCGAAGAAGACTCAACTGATTCTGACATTTTGTATAGATATACCTCAGATTATCAAACAAAAGGCAGATAAACCGTGCGGAGCACTGCGAGTAAGATCTTATAAGATATTAACCGTTCCGTTCGTTTCGTTTTATCTTATATATAAAAATATTCTGTGCGTGTGTGATGAAAGTGAACTCCTCCTAAATGGCTGGACCGTTTTCGATGAAATATTCTGTGTGTGTTCCAGTGATTTCGAGAATGGTTGAGATTCACAATTGGACCCGGTAGGTGGCGCTGTAGTCAGTTTTTTTTTCAGGGTAGGACAACGTCTGCCGGGCCCGCTAGTACTGTATAAAACTTTCACTTTAGAAAAACGGCTAGTTAATTAAAAGCCGTCCTTTTTAAGAAATTCACTAAAAATCCGGATTTTAGCAGTAGGTACATAGGTATACGTTAAGACAGCGGGAGCGACTTTGTGTTATAATATGTAAAGAAGCTGCGGGGCGGGGATATTTGATTTCTACGTTCTTACCCCAGCGCCGATCTTACCCAACGCACTATATCTTCTTTACATAGCATAACCTGGCGGTCACTGCAGGGCGGGGATATTTGATTTCTACGTTCTTACCCCAGCGCCGATCTTACCCAACGCACTATATCTTCTTTACATAGCATAACCTGGCGGTCACTGCAGGGCGGGGATATTTGATTTCTACGTTCTTACCCCAGCGCCGATCTTACCCAACGCACTATATCTTCTTTACATAGCATAACCTGGCGGTCACTGCAGGGCGGGGATATTTGATTTCTACGTTCTTACCCCAGCGCCGATCTTACCCAACGCACTATATCTTCTTTACATAGCATAACCTGGCGGTCACTGCAGGGCGGGGATATTTGATTTCTACGTTCTTACCCCAGCGCCGATCTTACCCAACGCACTATATCTTCTTTACATAGCATAACCTGGCGGTCACTGCAGGGCGGGGATATTTGATTTCTACGTTCTTACCCCAGCGCCGATCTTACACAACGCACTATATCTTCTTTACATAGCATAACCTGGCGGTCACTGCAGGGCGGGGATATTTGATTTCTACGTTCTTACCCCAGCGCCGATCTTACACAACGCACTATATCTTCTTTACATAGCATAACCTGGCGGTCACTGCAGGGCGGGGATATTTGATTTCTACGTTCTTACCCCAGCGCCGATCTTACCCAACGCACTATATCTTCTTTACATAGCATAACCTGGCGGTCACTGCAGGGCGGGGATATTTGATTTCTACGTTCTTACCCCAGCGCCGATCTTACACAACGCACTATATCTTCTTTACATAGCATAACCTGGCGGTCACTGCAGGGCGGGGATATTTGATTTCTACGTTCTTACCCCAGCGCCGATCTTACCCAACGCACTATATCTTCTTTACATAGCATAACCTGGCGGTCACTGCAGGGCGGGGATATTTGATTTCTACGTTCTTACCCCAGCGCCGATCTTACACAACGCACTATATCTTCTTTACATAGCATAACCTGGCGGTCACTGCAGGGCGGGGATATTTGATTTCTACGTTCTTACCCCAGCGCCGATCTTACCCAACGCACTATATCTTCTTTACATAGCATAACCTGGCGGTCACTGCAGGGCGGGGATATTTGATTTCTACGTTCTTACCCCAGCGCCGATCTTACCCAACGCACTATATCTTCTTTACATAGCATAACCTGGCGGTCACTGCAGGGCGGGGATATTTGATTTCTACGTTCTTACCCCAGCGCCGATCTTACACAACGCACTATATCTTCTTTACATAGCATAACCTGGCGGTCACTGCAGGGCGGGGATATTTGATTTCTACGTTCTTACCCCAGCGCCGATCTTACACAACGCACTATATCTTCTTTACATAGCATAACCTGGCGGTCACTGCAGGGCGGGGATATTTGATTTCTACGTTCTTACCCCAGCGCCGATCTTACACAACGCACTATATCTTCTTTACATAGCATAACCTGGCGGTCACTGCAGGGCGGGGATATTTGATTTCTACGTTCTTACCCCAGCGCCGATCTTACACAACGCACTATATCTTCTTTACATAGCATAACCTGGCGGTCACTGCAGGGCGGGGATATTTGATTTCTACGTTCTTACCCCAGCGCCGATCTTACCCAACGCACTATATCTTCTTTACATAGCATAACCTGGCGGTCACTGCAGGGCGGGGATATTTGATTTCTACGTTCTTACCCCAGCGCCGATCTTACCCAACGCACATTAAATAATAAAGCTGAAGAGTTTATTTGCTTTTTGTTTAAACGCACTAACCTTTGATACTGGTTCTATTCTGAAAATTCTTCTTTAAAGCTTCGTTAATCTTGATTGCTTTAAGCTATGTTATATTATTAAAAACTAGCTTCTGCCCGCGACTTCGTCCGCGTGAATGTCGATTATCGCAGATGCAGACGAAGTTGCGAATTAAAAAGTATGTCTATGCCTATGTCCTTCCCCAGGGTTCAAGCTATCTTCATACCTTTTATCAAAATCGGTTCAGCCGTTTCATCGTGAAAGCATAACTGTCAGAGTTACTTTCGCATTTATAATATTAAAAAATATTATTAGAATAAAAAAATGTAATATTAAGGGCTGATTTTTCAATAGTCAGATTACTTTTATCTGAGGAATAAAAATGGCGGTTTGATAGCTTATGTATAGAAAATAATGTCAAACCGCTATTAACACTATGTTAACGTGAAATAAAGATAGGCCGTTTATGTCGCAAATAACGCATGTATAATATTAAGATGATTAAAGTATGTAGTAGGTATGGATTAGTATAGAAGTATGGATATGTACCTACAAATACATTTGTACGAAACCCTCGGTGGGCGAGTCCGACTCGCAATTGTCCGGTTTTTTTATTATAGGTCTCTCGCAAAAAATCAAGATACACCATCAAAACCCAAAACAGAATCCTTCATCATCCAAGTCTTCAAAAAAAAACAACACCAACCGTAACTTACAAAATGGCGTCTCTGTTAAACATCACTAAATACGGTTCACCGGTAAATCCGTGTGTGATCGATGTCAAATTCAATTGATTACCGGATGCACGCACGTTCTGGTTTACATCAGAGATGCAAGTTATTTTTGGTAGGGATACTCACTCTTCAGTTTGTTAAATACTAAGATTCGCTTTACCGAATGTTAAAAGTAGTGAATGTAACGTTGTATTGAATAAGGATGTACTTGAATTCGTCGAAAATACTGTTTTCCTAGGGATTACGCTTGACTCAAAGCTGCAATGGGGTCCTCACTTAACATCTCTTGCAGGGCGGTTGAGTTCGGCCGCTTACGCTGTCAGAAAAATCCGGCATTTGACAGACGTGGATACCGCTAGGCTTGTATATTTTAGTTATTTTCATAGCATCATGTCCTACGGTATCTTGCTTTGGGGGCGGGCTGCAGATATTGATTCTATTTTTATTCTGCAAAAGCGGGCTGTCAGAGCCATCTATAATCTCAGCAGTCGCGAGTCTCTAAGAGAATTGTTTAAACAGATTAACATCTTGACGGTACCTTGTCAATACATATATGAAAACATTATGCATGTTCGAAAAAACCTTCATCTTTTTAATAAAATAAGTGACAGACATAGTGTTTATACTAGAAATAGGAACAAATTAGATCAGCCAAGATTCAGATTGTCAAAAGTTCATACTTCTTTTATGGGGTACTGTGTAAAATGTTATAATAAAATACCTCTTGATATTCTACAACTAAATGAAAGACAATTTAAAACATGTATTAAACGCACACTGTGTAGACAAGCATATTATAAATTAGATGACTACATCAATGATAAAAATGCTTGGCTAAATGCTGGTCCTGCTCCACAGGCAGTTTAGGGAATTTCCTAATTGGAGGAATGTTGTTTCCTACCCCTTTTTTTTTATTGACATGAGTAACGAGTATCGTTATTATTATACACAAATATATATTTTAATTACTTTTTCGACATTTTAGAAACATTGGAAACCTTAGTTTTGTATAATTTAGCAGCATTATTTCAATTTTGTAAATGTGAGTACCATGGAGCCATATTTTAAGTAAATTATTATGTGTTTGACTTAAATGAGCATGGCGGTTGAGAGAATTGTCATGCTCACTCAAATGTCTCGCTGGTGGTGGCGCGTGTGTTGGGTCATTCGGCTCCCTCTAAAATGGTTGAGCTGAATGGTGCTGATTCACGCGTCATGTTCGTGAACGGGCGCTGTCAGTAGAGATTGGTCAACTCTTAACTGCCATGGTTTTTATCTTGATTATTTTTTATATTTTGTATTTCTAGATTACCTTCATTGTTTTCACATATAGAAGCAACAAGAATAATGTAAGCAGTATTTTGTAAAAACCTGAGTTTAAAAGAGTGTCCGTGGAGTTTCTTGCTCGTTCTTCTCCATAGAGACCTACCTACGTTTTGGAACGAGCAACTAGCTTCAACTTTCTGTCTAACTGACCGACTCCTTGACAATTCAAAAGTGCCTGTAAATGGTTTAATTGAAATAAATGCTTTGACTTAAATGCTTTGACTTTGACTTTGACTATTTAGGTTATCGATTTCTCACCTTGGTTTTTGATGCAATAAGCATTTATAAACGTTAGGTATATTATATCGAGTAATGCGAAGATAGGAATATGTATGGATAAACTGCGAGCACGTGCGTGTTGCATCACTCGGTTCCCTTCAAAATGGTTGAACCAAATGATGCCGATCCGTGCGTCATGTTCGTGAACGGGCGCCGTTGGTTGGGACTGGTCATCTCTTAGCTGCCTCGGCTACTCAATTTTTTTTTGAATTGTTTATTATCATTAAGTATATTTTATCTAAACTTCTTTTAACGCACACGACTTGTTACATTGTTCTCACATTATACTCTAGATTAAATATAAATGATGTAACCGAAATTTGTAACATATTATTGATTTTAAAAGAGTGTTGGTCATGGAGTTTCTTGCTCGTTGTTCTCCATAGAAACCTACTGTTCGGAACGAGCAACTAGCTTCAACTTTCTGACTGACTGACTCAGACAATTCAAAAGTACCTGTAAATGGTTTATTTGAAATAAATGAGTTTGAGTTTGCACAAATCTAAACTCCACGGTCTGCTACTGAGATTTTCCTAATGGAAAACTCAATAACATTTTCCACAGCCTGGAAATTGAACGCTAGACCTTGCCTAACCTTACTCTTAGCTATCCGACCTCTCCACCATCAAAGTAGATCAGGCGCAATTCTAACTATCAGGAAGGATCGTGTCCAAATCTGCCACAATCTGTAAAAAAGGCCTCTAATTTAACCTATTGACCGCCCAAGCTACGACTACAACTATTCATCCTTCCTATAATTGGTATTAGTTTTTGACATCTTACCATAGATGGAATTAAAAGAAATAAAATCAATTAATTTATATTAGGGCTCTTACACACGAGCGGCATATTGCCAACGGCAGAGGTAACTGCAGCCGTCGACAGTTAGACACGCGTCAGCGGCTGCCGTCGAGCGACGCGTCGAGCCGTCGCCGCGTCGGCTGCAGCCAAACGACGACTCACGACGACGAACTTCAAAGATCAGTGGCCGCCGTCACAAAATATAGAGGGTACAGAAGGACCGCTCCCACCATCTTCAAAAATAATTACCTAAACTTGCCAGACTCACTAGGGCTGCTACTGTTTTGATTCTGTAGGTTTTATTTGTGACAATATTCAATTTTTTTGACACTGGTTGGAACTCTTTGCAATTCTTTATTACAAAATTTTCTTGTTTGTCGTGAAATGTCAATGTCTCTCATTTATTCATTTAGACAACACGTAACAATCGAGTCGTAAGTCTGCTTGAAACTGCTTGAGAATGCCTATAAACGTAATGTTAATGTGTGCGTGGTAAAAATGGCGGTTTGTTCTGAGTGGTTTCTCTGCTTGGGCGCGACGTAGCCTTACGTACTTTATGCCGCCGTTGTGGTCGTCGTTTGAAGTTGGCATGTCGACGGCTGTAGTTACCTTTGCCGTTGGCAACATGCCGCTCGTGTGTAAGAAATTAAAAAAAAATTAAAATTCAAATAGTTTATTTCACAATTAGCATATTACATATTAAGACGTGTTTGGAGCCTCCCTTTAAGCAAACAATGCCTGTATTGGGAGACTCCGCTCTTCCATATTATTGCAATTTTATACTATACTAACTGTGGGTTACAATACTATAAAATAAAAATAGTGTTCACTTAAGGTGCTGTAACTTAGTAAAAGTTTTCTAATTAAATTTTATTGATATGAAGTTACGCTAGATTTTACAATTTCTAGTTGTATGTGAAGTGTTGTGTGGAAGGATGTGTGAAGATGTGTGTGGTGTAGTGATGTGTGTGTGATGGGTGTTGTGTGTGTGATGGGATGTTTTAGGCAATAGTACATTATATTTGAAGAGTTTCGGCTACTCACCGTGAACCAGAAGTGCTTCGGTTTCCTCATAGGTAAGCGGTCTTAGCCAATCTATTATATCTTTTTTACAGTCACGGTAATTTTTATTATGTACATACACATGTGGGGAATGTTGGCAATTAAATCTTTTCTCCTCTTAGATATAATAATAATAATAATAAACTTTTATTTCAGACGTTTGTCCATAAGTACACACGACATATAGGTACATACATTTACACAACAAATACAATAAATAAAATAAAATATCAAAATACTAGGGAAGAGGAGGCACTGTCCACTGATCACAGCCTGCAGTGGACTTCATATTAGGCTATTATTAAATGGTAGTGCTCTAAGCTTTTTAAGAGCGGTTCGGGTTATATATAATTTTCTAACAGAGAGTAAACCACTTATTTGGTAAAGGCTTTCAGTAGAGAATTTTTTATTTTTAATATACATGATTTTTATTAATGAGCGTTATGCTCGTTCCACATCTATAAATTTTGTTTTAGCTGAACCGCCCCAAATTGGGATGCAATACAGTAGCACAGACTGGACCAGTGCTACATATATTATATTTCATTCAGGAGATTTTTGGGGCGTTTACTACTGCTCATCATTTTACATGGAACAATATTTCTGAGGGGTTTAAAAATCCAACTGAGTTTCCTTATTCTACCGGAACTTTGCTCAATATGGGGCAGGGGCGTGCACAGAGTTTTTAGGCAGGGTAGGCAGAAAAAATTGAATGCTTAACTTTCTAAATACCTACTGCAATTTGGATTTGGTTCGTCGTCTTGTCGAAGATTTACCACCTCAAATTACCAAACCTAGATTGACTGAATTTATAGACATCGATTTGTTTTTTTGCTGCCGTAGGAAAATTATGAATAGTATAGTATATAGTATCGATGTAATGCTTCGTTTCAGGCGATTATATTGTTTGAAAATAGTAGGTAAGGTAAACAGAACAACCGATTGCTGTAAACTCAAGCGTCAGGCCCGCGTCACAGAGTAGGTATTGTACCTACCTACATTATAATAAGCTCTCTAACATATCGGCGTTTCCCGCCCCCTAGCAAGAGTAGGTAAAGAAAAAACTAAGAAAAAAATAGCAGAAAAATACAGATCAAACCACCATACGAACAGATGTTTTCTATTTTTTTTTATCGATTTTACGATAGGAACTCAAAACAGGGTTAAAAATAATATTCGTAGAAGAAAAACGTTTTGCAATCTACTAAACAAAGAACAATAATAATTATGTGTTTTTACAAATAAAATAATTTCAAGTTCACAACTTACTAGAATTAGGTATTACAAGTACCTTTTTCCCTTTCATGTGATGATGAGATGATTACTATCATTTATTTACTCAGTACCGAAACCTAAACAAAATGTAAGCATTTTATTCGGGTTCGATCCTACAACTAAATCTCGTCACATCTTACATCATCGTAAAGCACGAATCTTCTACTTTATTTTGATAACATAAAACAAAACTGTACCAACCTCTTACGACCATTGATATTATATTAATATCATTGCTTACGACATAATCGCATGGTTAGTTTGTATTTATTGCAAATCTAGCGGCCATCCTCGATCAGTCTTTTTCCACCGAAGCCGAAAGAAAGAGTTTTGAAAAGGAATCATTTTTTAAGTATTGTCTGTACGTACACAACCACCACCAAACTTTCACAGTGAAGTTATTACATTTTACACACTAGTAACAACGTTGAAATCATATAAAAATGCAATCACAAAACAACTATACTTAAACCAAAACAAAAAAAATGGCGACTCAGAATTCACGTATATTTTTGTCCCTACCTACACTACACATTTGTCGTATTTCGTCGTGTAGTAAAATGTAAAAAGGCAATGTCTTCAGTTTGCCTTGTGTGCGTGATTTCTGACATTGTGTGTCATGTACGAATAGAAAAAGCACACCACTGTACACGAGCCTGTCACAAGGCACACATCCAAACAAATATAAAAATCTAGGCACAAATATTTGTGTCTTTCCCGTAGGCCGTATCGTCTTAGCGGCGCTAGTGCAGCGCGAAGCGATTGGAATGCGCGAACGTATCGATGAGACTTCGTGTTGCCACCGTTACGCGACAGATGGAGCTGATTTAAGATTTTTTTATTTATTGATAGTAATTACTCGTGGATATAATATTAGTTAACAAAATAAATTAAAACATGATAATAAATATTTATCTGAGTTGTAGGGTAGGCAATGTCTATGTGTCTGTATGAACCGCACGCCACTGATATGGGGGTACCAGGACAGTGCTTGGTCTACCACGACTCCTAAATATTTGGTCTTAGTGACCTTCTCTATGCATGGACAGTCACAACTTGTAGTAGTCAAGTCTCCACATATGTGTACTTTTAAAACTAAGTCATCACTTGACTGTGTTCGGTTACTGACACTGAAGCATATGTAGTTTGTTTTATCAGTGTTCAGTGAAAGTAAGTTGCTTTTTAGCCCTTCAGCTACCCTAGCCATTCCTGCCTCTGCGCATAGTTTAACCTCGTGCCAGGACGAGCCCGAGAACACAATAGATGTATCATCGGCGTACGAGAATACTTTTGCATTTTTAATTTCCATACTACAAAGATCATTAATATATAGAAGAAAGAGGGTAGGCCCTAAGACACTACCCTGTGGGCCGCCGTATGACACATCTACATCGTAACTGGTATGTTGTCCTATTTTTATTCTTTGCTTCCTGTTTGTAAGGTAGTGTTTAAGTAAACTGAGAGCAGTCTCTCTTATTCCGGCTTTTTCCAACTTGTTCACAAGGATTGGGACAGAAACGGTGTCAAATGCTTTTTTTAGGTCTAAGAATACGGACAGGCCTTTGTTTCCTTTGTCAAGGTGTCCGGCTACATAAGTGCTTAACGCACCTACTGCATCTTCAGTACATACACCTTGTCTAAAGCCAAACTGCAAATTAGATAAAATATTAAATTTCTTGAGATATTTTGTAAGTCTGATATTTATAATCTTTTCAAGCACTTTTGATATCGCCGGTAAAACAGAAATGGGCCTGTAGTTGTTGACGTCGTCTCTGTCCCCTCCCTTGTAAACTGTGGTAATAACAGATTGTTTTAGTGGAGCCGGGAAAACGCCCTTTTGGAGGCATAAATTGGCAAGATGAGCTAAAATGGGAACAGCTTCCCTTCTTATTTGCTTTAAGAATTTTGTCGAGATGTTGTCCCAACCCGGAGCGCTGTTAGATTTCAGGTTCATCAGTATACTTTCAACTTCAGTATCATCAGTGTCTAATAGTACGAATGTGTTAAGCTGTGACCGTGATGGATGAATGTATTCGGTTATTAGGGACATTTAATCCTGGATGAATTTTTTGAGCAAGTTGTATTCCAATATTAGCAAAATATTCATTGTGGTTTAATGACTCTGTAGGGGTTGTTTTTATATTTAATAATTCTATATTTTGACTTTTTACTTTATTTGAGTAAGAGCCCTAACATAAATTAATTGAATTAATTTCTTTATTTTCATCTATGTTTCTTTCTTTGTGTGTAAGAGCCCTTAGTATGAGTCAAGGAACATAATTAGAAAAGCAAAAAAAAAATGTTGTTTTATAAGTTTAACAAGCTTTATTTACGTATAAAACCCTCGTTCCGGACACATTTTGTTAAGACAGTTACAAACATACTCTATGACATTTTGACTTGTCATCTTTACGGTCAAAAGGTTAACTACATTTTTTGACATTGATTGTCGCTGAGATGAGATCGTTTTAGATTTTTAACGTTTTTGATTATGTACTGGAATTGGCCTTTAGTAAAACCATGCAAAGTAAATTAAACAATTTGACGATGCTCCTCTTAAGTTCTATGATAACGACGTTATGCGTTTACAAATTCGCCTGGCACGCGTGCTGTTTATAGCAAATGCGTAACGTTACTGACGTTAATTGTAATGATCATGGAGAGGACACCTACATATTGTACAGCTTCGGGTATAAAGGGATATGTGTGTGTGTTTAAATACAATAACGCAAACCTAGTCTCAGAGGGCGTCACCGTGCTATAACGTAAACATTATTAGCGCGGTAAAATCAGATTTTCCGTCCGTTTTGTTGTAATATATTAATATCAAAAATGGATGATAGTAACGGACGTTTAACTATCCCGGAATTCATAAAGCGACTCCGGAAGCTAAAAAATGCAATTTTAATGCACAGACAAAGTCAAAGTCAAATCATTTATTTCAATTAGACCATTGGCACTTTTGAACGTCAAATGAGGAAAAAAAAAATGATTCTAGTTGCCCATTCCAAAAGGTAGTTTTATATGGAGAAGAATGGGCAAGAAACTCCATACTTACTCTGTAAAAACGATGTTAACAATATTTGCATTTACAGGGATTATATAACTATAAATTATACGTGAATACGATGTACCTTGTATAAAAACACTATTTTAAAGCGTGTACAAAGTATTACAGATTAAGGAATGACAGCTAAGTTATGTAAAACATATTATCATGTCAATGTCACTTTGTTTTCGTTTTTGTTCAGTGGCGCCTCTAGCGGAAAAGTTTGGCAGTAAGATTCCTAATAGTTAAAACAATCGCAATATGACTCCAAGAGTCATGTCAACCGTTAAGCGGGTATATTGTAATTTGTATGGCAATAGAAAATGTGACGTCAGCTTTTGCCAACTCAATTGAATTACTATTTATTCATTTTAAAGCAACAAAAAATCTACTTTTACAGTAAATCGGAAATTTATCGGGTTTTCAGGGTATGTAAAGTGTATATAAAGTGTTTTTAAGGTTCCGTAGCCAAATGGCTAAAAACGGAACCCTTATGGATTCGTCATGTCTGTCTGTCTGTTCGTCCGTATGTCACAGCCACTTTTTTCCGTAACTATAAGAACTATACTGTTGAAACTTGGTAAGTAGATCTATTCTGTGAACCTCATTAAGATTTTCATACAAAAATAGAAAACAACAATAAATTTTGGGGGTTCCCCATACTTAGAACTGAAACTCTTATTTTTTTTATCAAACCCATACGTGTTGGGTATCTGTGGATAGGTCTTCAAAAATGATATTGAGGTTTCTAATACAATTTTATTCTAAACTGAATTGTTTGCGCGAGAGACACTTCCAAAGTGGTAAAATGTGTCCCCCCCCCTGTAACTTCTAAAATAATAGAATGATAAAACTAAAAAAAGTATATGATGTACATTACCATGTTAACTTCCACCGAAAATTGGTTTAAACGAGATCTAGTAAGTAGTTTTTTTTGAATACGTCATAAATCGTAAACCGCAATTTACCTTTCATTCAATAATAACTTTTATATTATGTTACTTGCTGCTACGAAACCCTTCATGGGCGAATCCGACTCGCACTTGGCCGCTTTTTTTAAAGAAATGGTGTATTGAAATTATTGGTACTACTTACGATACTATACTTTGGCCGTTTTTTGGGGTTGATACCCTCGGTCATGGGGTCCTGTCATAATCATTTACTTTTAAGGAAATTTCCAAAAGGTTGGTTGACACTTTCCGTGATCCAAGTGGTGCTTTTTACCTCGGACACAGGTAAAGTATGGCCATCCAACGTGACAATGCCGCCAGTCTTTTGGGTACGTTCCCAGTTGACGGCGATGTGGAGGAATATTTTGATGCTTATTGTCCTTTTGTTTCATAATACCTATGAGCTTATTGTGTTAGTTTTTTTTAGTTTAACAGTTTTTGGCTTTCCTTTTTTATTATTCGTGCAATTATTGTACACTAGCGACCCGACCCTGCTTCGCATGGGCCTATAGCCTTCCACGATAAATGGACTATCTAACACAAAAATAATTTTTCAATTCGAACCACTAGATCCTGAGATTAGCGCGTTCAACCAAACAAACAGACTCTTTGGTTTTATAAGATTAGTATAGATTGTTCCAAAGAAAAAAAAATATTTTATTGGGTAGTTACCCAATTACGTATAAAATTCAATGATCTACTTACTATATCTATTAAATCAAAGTTGAGATCTCAAATCAAAGAAAATGTTTAGTTGCATTAAAATCGGTTTCAGTGTTAACATTAAAATGTAAATACCTATTCCAGTTCTGCTAAATGAATATAAAAACTGCTCTTCGTAGATCTGAAATAGCTAAATTCAAAGAACATCTGAAGTTACTGCATCAATAAATTGGGCTGTGTGGTTAGTAAAATAAAAAAAATAAAAACACAGTAATTTAAAACGGTATCTAAAGAAATTTACCTTAAAATGTCATTTAACAAAATTGCAGAAAAATCATTGTCAGTGACAGAAAAAATCTAAGATTGCCATCATTAAAAACAGAAGGGTACAATCCGAAAAGGATATATTTTTAGCGCAAATTAATTCAATGGAACCCTTTAAGATATTATTGGGTATCATTCGGGTATCTTGGGAAGGGATATTTTTTGTAAAAGCACCGTAACGGATACCTACGGGCGAACACTTAGCGCTCTATTGTCTTATTGGGTTTAGGAATAGTGAGGGGAAATGTCGATATTTAATTTTCTATTTTTGAAAGATTTTGTTTTGTTTTATTGTCCCACTCCTGAGAAAAGCCTCCCCTCCATTTCTCCCGATGTTGTGCCTCATCTCGCCGATTCCTGAGGAAGCTATCCAAGGCATCCCGCCATCTCCTCCTCAAACTGCCGCGACCTCGCCTGTTAATATATGAAAAATAAAGTATTGTAGGTTGTATGAGAGTGTCCTCAGATTATGAAACAAAAGGCAGATAGATCGCGCGGCCAAAAAAGCAAATACAAATTCAAAAGCGGTACACCACGAAGCGGGTTGTAGGTATTCGCTTTTGAATTTGTATTTGCTTTTTTGGCTTCTTTCTCAATGTTCCGAGCGGTATATCATTTGCAATAAGTCTTAAAGGAGGATGGCGAGGCTGGACCCACGTAATTTAAAAATTAACGGAGCACCGTGCTCGGACTAGTTTATACTAATTATAGTAACAAGTTTATAAGAGTTCTATATAAAAAATATTGAGTTACTAGAGAATGGGAATAAAAGGTTATTAATGATTTTAGTTTATTAAAAAATTATTATCGTGCAGTTTCCGAAAGCGATGTTTTTTACGAATTACATTGATACATTCCAATCTACACTACTGATTTACCCTCTTAAAATACTTAAGTACGTTTTCGCTTGGCAGATTTCCTTTTTATTTTACTTACATCTTGTTAAATAAACCAATAACGTATAAAACGAAACATAAATACTGTTATAAACAGTCCGTAAAAATAATATAAATTATTTTAACAGTAATGAAAACATGGAACGTCAGTGTCGAATTGTCATGTCATTTGATGTCATTGTCAATTCATTCCATTGTTTGTGTTTAACAGCTAACGTGGGTGGAATTCTAATACTATTTTTGCGATTTTGTGGATTCTTGACAATTTCGCGTTACCTTTAGACTGACGACCGACTTGCAAGTGATTTGGAATTTCTCAACGGTTAAAATGCGTTGTGTTAATAAATGAGAATTGCTCGCTTACCGAGACATCGTTTGTCTGATGAACGTGATCAAATAGTTGAAAGAGTTCAGAAATGGGTGTACCCGCGTGATGTAAGTATATTCATATACTAATTTGTTTAATTTCATGAACACAAATCATACAAATATAAAATAAATGGAGCAAGCAAAAGTAGAGATTTCGTATACAAATATGTAGTTTCATATACACTCGGCGTCACAAAAATCGCACCTTTTCGAAAATAAGTTTAAAACATGTCCCGCCAGTAACGAATACATTAAACCCAATTAATATTGGTATCAATTAAAAGTATGTTTAACGACCTTTAAATTAACAACAGTTAGAATTCCTAAACACAACAGATCTCATTAGCACGTAACGTTAAAAAAAATGTTGTCAAAATACGCATTACAACGGCCACTAATTGCACCTCCCTACAAGGGTATAAAACGGGCGACCCGGGTTAAATGTGGGTCTGGTCTCTTCGCTCGACGCTCGCCGCGCACGGACGTGTCGCCGCTTCGCTCCACGCTCTGCCGCTACGCTCGTCACCTACTCTCGCTGCGCCCGCCGCAACGATTCCTGTAGTCAGCCGACTGCAACCAACTGTTCAAAAGTTGCCTTTTTCAAGGCGACGGCTGAAATTCATATTCCTTTAAACAGAGTCAGTCGTGTAGCTTCACTTGGCCCCTTCAGGGCAAAACCACAGTTTCGTGGTACTCGGTGGATACCTTACGGTGCCAACGAAGCCGAGTGGGTGTTGCCCCAATCACACCCGCCAAACCCCTTCAGGGCGAGGCAGTCAATTGGAGTCGGGAGCTAGTGTTTCGGCCTTGGGGGGTCTCCTAGTCGAACCTAGTCTCTGGTTTCCTTCCACAGCTACACACCTAGTGTCGGTTGGGCGTGTCTACACCCTTCGCACTAGACTGGCTAGGGCCCCGTTCGCACAATAAGACTGGCGACGGGTTTACAAGCTTAGGGCTCACCAATAGGTACTCACCTCCCTGTCTACACCCGACAGGGAGGGTTACACATCCCCGGGCCACTCCACCCGGGGAGTTAGAGTTAGGTGTTAGGTATAATTTAGGCTTCCCGGAGAGTTAAATCTCCCAAAATTCCCTCCCCAACTTAACTCTCCCTCCGACCATGTCGGACGCTGATATACTAGCGTACGTCAAGGCCCGCTTATGGCAAAGCGCCAAGTTCCATGCCGATCTGGACACATGGCTAGAGAACTCGTCCGCGTCCCGAAAAGCAGCCGAAGCTAGCGTCGCTGACTTCAGTGACATATTAGATAGCCCCTTTTCCCCCGATAACGCCAACGAAGGCACACCGGTGGCGGCATCCTCTATGCCACCGCAAATCCCGTCCCTATTGTCAATTAAGACAACAAGCCCGTACGCGGAAACACCTATTGTTTCCGAACCCATTGTTCCCGCGACCATTGTTCCCGCGACAATTGTTCCCGCGACTATTGTTCCCACGCAGCTGCGCTCTGCGTCGCCATGTTTCTCAGAAACAATGGATACCTCTGTCCCTGTCTCTGAGCCATCTCACTCCGACTCTGAGGAAGCCCACTCTGCCTCCGCGTCCTCGGACGACGACTACCAACTTGTCGGTCCGGGAGGCAAGAGAAAGAAGGGTAAGAGTCCCTCTCAGGCCACCAAGGCCAAGAAAGCCGTAGCCGCGCCCACCCCCTCCTCCACCCCCTCGGTTTCGGCCCCCTCCGTCTCAGCTACCTCTCGTCCAGAGGGCAGCCGTCCCGCTAGTCCCATGTCCACTGCTGCCCCCAATCCTTCGGTTTCAAAAAAGAAACTCCCCGCCCCGCCTCCCTTGTTCATCCAGGACAAGGCGAAGTGGACCGACGTGTCCAAATTGTGTAACGATCGTAAGATCAAATACACAAACGCGCGCTCGACCCAACAGGGTATCAAAGTTCAAGTTCCCACGGTGAACGACCACAGGGAACTTACATCCCTGTTAAAAGTGAGGAACATTTCGTTCCACACTTATTCCCTGCCCGAAGATAAACCCACCCGTGTGGTAATCCGACGCGTCCCCAAAGAAATCTCAACGGAAGAGATTCTCGCCGACCTTCAGTCGCAAAATGTCCCAGTATCCGCTGTGCATCGTCTGCACAAAGCTAGGGGTGCGATTGCATACGACTCGGTTCTTGTCGTGTGCGATCACACCGACGGCCACCATCCGATCTTTAAAGTAAAGTCGGTATGTCACTTGTCGGGCATCTCTATCGAGAGGCCTTATAAATCCGATACGGTTGGACAGTGTCACCGCTGCCAACTTTACGGTCACGCCCAACGCAATTGCTACGCGACCCCTAGATGCGTCAAGTGTCTGGGTGAGCACGCAACTGCTGACTGCTCCCGTCCGAAAGACCGCAATCTGTGCACAGAACCTCCCAGCTGTGTGCTATGCGGCCAATCAGGTCACCCCGCCAATTACCGCGGCTGCCCCAAAGCCCCAAAATCCTCTTCTCCCAAGTTGACCAAGCGTGCGAACGCTCGTCAACAAAGGGAAAGCCCCTCTGTTAAGATTCCCTCCTCAGAGATGCCCGAGCGTCTCAGCCCTCAGAGGCCCTCCCCATGGAACTCGCTGAATCATCAGAGAGTGTTCCCTGCATTGAGGCCCTCCCAATCTCTGCCCATGCCAGCGCTGATGGATTCGCCAGTCCCCGCGCCGAACCTAGCCTCCGCGACCACGCCCCCCCTACCTAAGGTCGCCCCCGCCGCTCCTAAAGCCGCCACCGCCGCTCCTAAGGCCGCCCTCGCCCCATCTAAGGCCGCCCCCGCCGTTTCAACCGCGCCCTCAGCCTCCCGCGTACCTGCATCTCTCCCTACCGAGAGGATAGGCGAAGTCATCAACCTCGCCTACCAAATTTACCGCAACCCCGCTGCTGAAGCTATGGCTAGGGATATACTCGCGTGCAAAGCTAATATTAGCGACATCCTTAAGGTGTTCAAAGCGTATCCGGAGATTACGCAAGCCCTAGATAAACTTTACCCTTGCTAATCCAATGGATAAGGAAAGGCCGTGTACTAATAAACCCCGATCCCTTAAGTTAGGATTCTTTAACGCCAATGGCATTACTAACCAACGTGATGAGATCGCCAATTTCCTCCGCGACCATCAACTTGATATCCTCCTCATACAGGAGACCTTTCTTAAGCCCCATCATCGTGACCCGAATATTGCTCCCCCCCCCCTGGCCGTTATTGTGAACAGACGTGCTACCAGTGCTCTCTGAACTTTTAATTCAAAATACGTGGAAAAAGTGTTTTTTAATATTATACAACCCTACAATACTAAACTTCAGTGTACAAGTGACAATCTGTAAAAAAACTGTAGTGAAATACGAACTAGAACTTCTTCTAAAATCAAAAATAACATTATAAACGGTTTGCATTACTTTAAAATTTGTAAACATAAGTGAACTTTGGACTCATTAGTAGTAGTAGAACACAAAGAACTGGTGTCAACCGCTCTCTACCTACTTTTGCACAAGACGGTAGTGGTGACTAAATTAGCAATCATTCATAACAACTTAGTTGGCGCGGTTCGGAATAGCGCTGGGCTGTAGATAAGTGTCTCGAGTTCAAATCCAACACGAGACATCTCTTTTCGAAATTATAAAGTTTTATTTAACAAAAAATTTTACTATAAAAAATAACAAGGATGCCTTTAAATCGCACTCCGCCAGTGTCGCCAGCCGTTTCAAGTAAACAATCTCCAGCCCACCACCAATCTGAGCCAAACATAAGTGCGTCTTTGGAACTAAGCGAAGTCTGCTTATCGGATTCATCAAACATTACCAGTCGTAATAAAAGGAAACGCGACGAGCAAGACAATTTGCTTAGTATGAACGAGTTTAAAGACGAAATATCGGGTGTAATTAAAGACCTTAAAAAAGAGCAAACTCGATTCTTCTCTAATATGGAAACGACGCTGCAAGAAATAAAAAATCAATACAGCAAATTACAAGACTCTGTAGACTTCACTGCTAAAAAGTACGACGACATGCTGAGTAAAATGGAACAATACGAAGTTGAAAGAAAGCAAAATCGAGAATACATCCGGAATCTTGAAGATAGGGTAGATCAACTTGAAAAACAACAGAAAAATACATGTATTGAAATAAAAAATATACCTAAAACAGAAAATGAATCCCAGTCGGATCTAATAAAAGCAGTCACAAATGTCGGTAGTGTCCTGGATCTGCCTATTACTCAATCGGATGTAAAAGACATCTATAGAATCAACTCAAAAAATTCCATGAACAACACCATAATAGTTGATTTTACTACGGTCTTGCTAAAATCGAAAATACTGAAATCAGTGAGGAATTTTAATAAAATTAATAAAAATAGCAAATTGAACACTACTCAGCTGCGTGTCCCGGGCCCGCAGGTACCGGTTTACATATCCGACAACCTCCCCACAAAAGCTCGTAAGTTGTTCTTCAAAGCAAGAGAGTTTGCCTTACAACAAAAATATAAACATTGTTGGTCTGCTTACGGCAAGGTGTACATACGAAAGGAAGACGGCGCTCAACGAATCACTGTAAACTCTGAAACGGACTTGGTTAATCTAAACGAAAAAAAATGACTATTTGGTTACCTTTTCATAATTACCTGCATGTTTTCTTGTTATTGTTATGGAATGTTTGTTTGTGTTTTTATGCTTAATTTATATAATGTACCTTTTTACGTCTATAATCAGTCATACACACACCACACTACATTTTTTTCACTGCACAACAATAGGGAACGGTATTATACAAGACATAAAAAACTAAAGGGACTACTACAGTTGTCTTTGGCTTACAAATTCCATACTTGCAACTTTAATTTGTTTTGGTATTCAGTTCAGGACATAGAGTATTTTCTAGTTTTGTTAAACTTACCCATTATACTTTGTTTCAATTATTCAAATCGTACTCTTCGATAATTTTAATGTAATAAACCATGACATCGACAACCTATCAGTGGCTGACTCAGTAACATGTGACCTAACAGATTGCTTTGAACTCGTTCAAAATAAAGAAAATCGGCTCAAAATTCTAAATCAAAACATTCGAAGCATTAATCGTAATATGCCTGGTTTTAATATTCTATTGGCTCAATCGAGAACTACCTGGGACATAATTATTCTCACGGAGTGCTGGTTACTCTGTACATCAAATCTCCCGGTATTGGATGGCTATAGCTGTTACTCAACTAGCAGAAACAATACACAAAACGAGGGTGTAGTTATTTACGTTAAAAACGGTTTGCAAGCGAATGTTATAGAACCCATGTTCCAAGATGCCAATTGTTTGGTAATACAAATTAATAATGACACCGTTGTTTTGGCTATTTATCGTCCCCCATCCTATAAAAATTTAACGAACTTCTTTCAATCTCTTAATGCAATCTTGAGCAACTATTCCTCGTTTATTAACATTATTCTCACCGGTGACATTAATATAGATATCAGTACTTCTAATCACGATCAAAATGCTTCTTCTTACCTCGACCTAACTTCTTTTCACGGTTTACTACCTTCCCACGTTATTCCAACACGTGATAAAGCATGTCTAGACCACTTCATTCTTAAAACTAAGTTGCCAGCTAATGTCTATGTGGCTCAAACAACTCTCACAGATCATTATACTGTTATCTTAACACTAAATCTTTGTTTACCTTTGCATTCCAAAAGCACGATCTCACGAATAAATTCGGATGGATTACTTTCCGACTTAAAAAATGAAAATTTTCATTCTGTTCTTCATTCCCATGATGCTAACGTAGCTGCTGACAATTTGATCCACGTATTAAAAGCTGTAATTGAGTCAAATACCAAAATCATTACCATCTCAAAGCGAAAATCAATCTTAAAACCTTGGATAACCCCGGGTCTCTTGAGGTGTATAAGAAACAGAGACAATCTACACAAAAAATCTAAAAAACATCCAGATAATGCAATATTAAAGACAACCTATATACGTTATCGAAACTATTGCAACAAAATATTAAAAAAAGTTAAAAGACAATTTGAAAGGGAGGAGGTAAGGAAGGCGGGAAAAGATAACCGACGCCTCTGGAAGGTGATAAATAAAGTTTCCAACCGATCAAAGCCAAAGTTATCTCCGTCAGAATTAATAAGTCCACAAGACCCACCATTACATGCTCTTAATAAGATAAACCACTTTTTTGCCAGTATTGGCACAACATTAGCTCAAAAAATAACGACCCAACAACAAATACACGCGTACCACCCCCCTACATACTCAACGTTCCCCCATTCCATGGTTATTTTACCCACTGATATAAATGAAATATCTTCCATAATTACTTCTCTGAAACGCGATTGTGCCGCCGGGTGGGACAAAATCTCCTCAAATTTTCTCATTACTCATATTAATCTTTTAGTAACACCCATCACCCATGTCTGTAACTTGGCCATAGAAACTGGTACCTTTCCACTTGCATTTAAAAAAGCACTCATTCATCCTATTCACAAGAGTGGAGACCGACGCTGTGTTAATAACTACAGACCTATAGCTATTTTGCCCGCCTTATCGAAAATACTGGAACGGCTTTTGAACAACAGATTGGTGAAATATCTAGAGTCAAATAACTTATTATCCCCGTCACAATTTGGTTTTCGCGCTAACAAGTCAACGGCCATGGCTGTACACGAACTAACCAATTTCATTGTTTCCAATTTGGATGATAAAAAGAAGACTATAGCTATCTTTTTAGACCTGGCTAAAGCCTTTGACACAGTGTCGGTTCCAATCTTGCTACATAAACTCGAGAAAATTGGAATACGAGGAAATCAGTTGTTACTTTTTAAAGATTATTTAACAAACAGGTCACAGTTCGTCAAAATTGAAAATCAAACAAGCGACAGTCTTCCCGTTACATTTGGGGTTCCCCAAGGGAGCATCTTGGGACCGACTTTATTTTTAGTGTACATAAATGACCTCTGTAATATTCAGCTTCAAAATGGCCGTTTAATTACTTTCGCAGATGACACAGCTCTTCTTTTTGAGGCAGAGTCATGGGAAAGCGTTTATCACCACGCTCAGGCTGGGTTTAATGTTGTGAGTGATTGGCTAAAAAATAATATTCTCACTTTAAATTCCGAAAAAACTAAATTTATAACCTTCACATTAAAAAATAATCAGCAGCCATCAAAGTCAAAGTCAAAGTCAAAGTCAAATCATTTATTTCAATTAGACCATTAAAAGGCACTTTTGAACGTCATATTGTAAAATTTGAATCTAGTTGCCCATTCCAAATGGTAGTTTCGTATGGAGAAGAATGGGCAAGAAACTCCATACATACTCTTTTAAAAAAGGCCCGAAATTAAAAACCGCCGGATTAAAATCCGACCAATCATTCAAAATATTTACTCACACCTGTCTTTTTCCTCTAAACGGTGATTGTTCCTGTTCTGAACTACAGAAGGTTGACACTATTAGGTACCTGGGTGTTACCCTGGATTCTAGACTTACATTTGCCGCTCATATTAGTGGTCTCACTAGTAGAATTCGCAAATTCATTTTTGTATTTAGGAGTCTTAGGTCTGTGTTGAACCCCAAGCAGCTGCTCTCTGTCTATTGTGCATTGTGTCAATCGCTATTAACATATTGCATTACTTCTTGGGGTGGAACATTTAAAACAAACCTTTTACCTCTCGAAAGAGCTCAAAGGGCAGTCTTAAAAGTGGCACTATCTCTTCCCTTCCGACATCCCACAAAAGATGTTTACAGATCCTCAAATGTCCTCTCAATACGTCAGCTTTTTATTCTACATGTTGCTTTAAAACAACGATCTCTTATTCCTGTTTTTGTCTCCCAGAACATTGATGTACGGAACAGAAGAAGAAACGTATGCCAATCTAGGCCAGTTAAAACTAAATTTGCTCGTAATTTCTTTCTTTTTCTTGGGCCGTTCCTATACAATAAACTAAACAACTTACTCTCAACACATATCCTAGGCAAGGCAGCTTTTAAAAGAGCATTGACTAAATGGCTGCTTTCCTTGGACTTTGTCCAAACTGAGGCTCTTTTGATTACCTTGTCCTAAGTTAGGGTTCCCAAAATAATATAATACACATAACTTCATACACACACTGACACTTTTACTTACATATACGCACACCCTACACTCTCACACATCTTTGCATGCCTCATAAATAAAACTCACATTAGTAGGTAATTATTCTTATCTAAAGTTTGAAAATTTGAATTAAATTAAATGAAATAATAATAAATAAATAATGAATGAATCACTAATATTATGACCTTTAACAAAACGTCTCCAGTACAATACTTAAAATATATCAATTGTTAAGGGGGCCTGGTGACCTGACTTACAGGTTTTGAATAAAACTTAGTTTAGGCACCAGTCTTCCACAAATTAAGTATAATATTGTAACTGTAGACTAAGTAAACTTTAAGCTGTAATTTGTGGAAAGAAAATAAAATTATTCTTATTCTTATTATTCTTATTATTGCAAACTACCGTATAGTTCGCAATGATAGGTCTCGTTGTCACAAGGGCGGTACCCTAATATACTATAGAAAGGCTCTGTACTGCATTCCTATGGACCCTCCTCCCCTCGCTCGCCACGAGGTCTCTGTCTGTCGGCTCGCCATGACCAGTCATCAGCCGTTAACTATTATATCAGCATACGTCCCTCCATCACCATCGGAGGATGATCCTATGCTCCTCAAGGATGACCTTTCTGCTCTTCTTGGCCTGGGTGACTCCGTCTTACTGGCGGGCGATCTCAATGCCAAACATCCCTCCTGGAATAGTAACAGGACCTCTTCCAGAGGTAGGATCGTGTTTAACCTCTGTTCTCAACTGAACTTCGACGTCATCGCCCCGATGACTCCCACTCATTTCCCCCACGATCCCAACCATCTTCCCGACATCCTCGATATAGCGCTGCTCAAGAATGTGAACCTCCGTTTGCAATCTATAGAGACGCTACACGAGCTTAATTCCGACCATCGTCCAGTGATATTAGAACTAGCTCCCCGTTCAGGTCCCTCTGACCCTAGCCGGCCCCCTCCGACCCAAATTATTACCGACTGGAGGAAAGTAAGCGAAAGCCTACAATCCACCACGTCGCCTCACTTGGACGCTATCCCCGACCACTTGGTGACAGTCGCAGACACGACGGGCGCGATCGACTCGTTCACAAATCATGTACAATCCGTCTTGAACGATTGTTCAAGGGAGGTTCCGGCGATGAGTGATCATCGCTGGAAACTGCCTGACGATGTGCGTGATCTGTTGACCGAGAAGAACGCGGCCGTCCGTGCGTACAGTGCCTTCCCCTGCGATGCGAACAAGGCTCACATGCGCTCTTTACAGCGTGCTGTAAAGAAACGCATCGAGGAGCTGCGCTCCAGCCGCTGGGACAAGACACTTAGCGAACTCGAGCCCACCCACCTAGCCTTCTGGGAACTCCAGAGGAAGCTCCGTTCTTCTAACGAGGCCTCCATGCCCCCTCTCATTCGTTCCGACAGTAGCGTCGCCTTCGACAACGATGAAAAGGCTGAATGTCTAGCCGACAGCCTAGAGTCTCAATGCACCCCCAGCTCTCAACCAGTAGACGAAGCTCACCTTTCTGAGGTCGACGCCGAAGTCGAACGTAGAGCCTCTCTCCCACCCGTTGAAGACCCTGATTATCCTCTGCCTCCTGTCACTCCCGACGAAGTGCACGATATTATCAAGAGGCTCAAACCCCGGAAAGCCCCCGGCTCTGACGGTATCACCAATAAGGTGTTCAAACTCCTCCCCGCCCATCTCATAATGCTAATGACCGCCATCTTCAATGGCGCTCTAAGCAACAACATTTTTCCTCAGGCATGGAAAGAGGCCACCGTTATCGGCATTCCGAAACCAGGCAAACCCAAGTCTGATCCCACCAGTTACCGTCCCATTAGTCTACTCAATGTTCTAGGCAAAATCTACGAGAGGCTTATTTATAAGCGACTCAAAGACTTTGCCGAAGCAAAGAGTCTCATTCCCGACGAGCAGTTTGGCTTTCGAACCGAACACAGCTGCGTCCAACAAGTCCACCGCATCGTCGAGCACATAAGCGCTGGTTTTCAGCGTGGCTTGATGACAGGTGCACTCTTCTTTGACATAGCGAAAGCATTCGACAAAGTCTGGCACAACGGCTTACTATACAAGCTTTACCAACTCGGAGTGCCAGATCGTCTCGTGCTCATCTTGCGTGACTTTTTGTCGAATCGCACCTTTCGCTATCGCATCGAGGGTGCGCTCTCTTCACCCCACCCGATACGCGCTGGCGTCCCTCAGGGCTCCGTAGTATCCCCCCTCATTTTCACGCTGTTCACCAGCGACATCCCCAAAGATAAAAAGGCTCAGTTGGCTTTATTCGCTGACGACACGGCCATCTATTACTCGGGTCGTAACCCAGACTACATAGCTCGTACCCTCCAATCCGCGGCAAAAGCCTTAGGCGCTTATTTCCGGAAATGGAGAATCGAGGTAAACCCCATCAAGAGTCAGGCAGTACTCTTTTCCAAACCGCGTTCGTCCCCCTCTCTGCCCAGTCCGATAACCATGTTCGGTAAGCCTATCCCTTGGGAGAAGCAAGCCAAATACCTAGGTGTGATTCTGGACCACCATCTTACTTTCGGAGAGCACATAAAGACGGTGCGTTCGCGCGCCGCTTTCGCTCTCGGTAGGCTCTACTTCATGTTGAATGCACGCAGCAAATTGTCACTCAAGTGCAAATTGCGCATTTACACGGCGTGCATTCGTCCCATCATGACGTACGCCTGTGCTGTATTCGCACACGCGAAACCATACCGTCTCCATAGGATGCAGACCCTCCAAAACCGTTTCTTGCGAAGAATCACAGGAGCCCCTTTTTACCTTCGCAACGAGAACCTCCATCTCGATCTAAAAATACCTACCATCCAGCAGTTCATGAAACGCTCCGCCAAGCGCTTCTTCGACACTGCTGAGAAGCACTCTAACCCGTTAATCGTATCGGCCGCCCGGTACACTCCCTCCCGTATTAGTAAGACTCGACGACCGAGACATACTCTGACCGACCCTGACGATGCTATTACTCTCCTCCAGGAGAGCAATAAGGCCACCAGTACAGTTAAGAAACACAGACACAGACCGCCGTCATTCCGTCCTCGCCGCCGAGGCCCGCCGCGACGACCCCGTACGTCCCCTCCCCGACCCTTGCTCGTGCCAGCCCGCGCCGCTGAGCCTGTAGTTTTAAATTCGTCCCTAAATAATGGAAATCCGATCCAGCCTGTCCCTTTGCTGTCCTCTCCCAGCGACGCCCTAAGCCGAGGCTCGTACCCCACAGGGGGTGCCCTTAGCGTGTAGTCGCTTAGTTTGTAAGCTTTTATGCCCTGGCTGGAGGCCCTAAAAATAATAATTTTTAAGGCACCACAGGAAAGTCCGGTTAAGCAGCCGACAACCTCCTAGGTTGACCTGCGAGATGCCAATCCGAAAAAAAAAAAAAAAAAAAATAAAAAATAAAAAATAAATGTGGGTCATTCGCTATTCAACCTTTGAAGTGAACACACGTGAACAGCTACAGCAAGAAAAATACCCCAGAAGATGGATACCACTGCAGATGAAGCCGCTCAAGTCATTGCACTACTGCAATCAGGGATGCGGCAATGTGATGTTGCTCGGCAACTGAACTTGAGTCGTTTTGCCGTTCGACGAGTGTTCCAACGTTTCCAAGAGACTGGTGGCTATATCTGAAGACGTGGATCTGGAAGACAACGGTGCACATCCGAAAGAGACGATCGCTTCATTGTTTCGACGTCTTTACGTAATCGGTTCTCCAATGCTGTTGAGCTGCAACAACAACTGCGATCAGCTCGCAGAACTTCTGTAAGCGTCTCCACGATTAGAAGAAGAATGCGGGAGAAGAAAATTGCAGCTCATAGGGCTGCTACAGGGCCCAAATTGACTGCACAGCATAGGAGAGACCGGTTGCAATTTGCCCGTGACCATGTGGATTGGACAATAGACCAATGGAGGGCTGTGCTCTTCTCGGATGAGACGAGGGTGTGTCTTTTCTGCAACGACAGGCGTCGAAGAGTGTATAGGAGGCAAGGGGAACGATTCGCACAAGCCTATAATCAAGAGACAGTGGAATACGGGGGTGGCTCGTGCATGTTCTGGGGCGGCATGTCAATCGACGGTAAAACGAACCTTGTGTGTGTTTCTCGGACTGGAAGTGCTCGCGGGCAAGGGTCGCTGACTGCTGCTCGGTACATAACAGAGATCTTAGAGGAGCAGGTTGTCCCTTATACGGGTTTTGTTGGCAGTGGGTTCACGTTAATGCACGATAACGCCCGTTGTCACACCGCTTTAATTGTAAGAGACTACCTGCAAGAAGTTGGCATCCCTGTTATGCGCTGGCCGGCGCGAAGTCCAGACCTGAACCCTATTGAGCACCTTTGGGATGAACTGAAACGGCGAGTACGGGCACGAAATCCTGCCCCTACCACTCTCCAAGACCTTCAAGATGCCGTCGTTGCAGAATGGGACAACATTCCACAAGAGACTGTTGTCACATTAATAAGGTCCATGAGAGAACGCATGGAAGCAGTCATCAGGGCTAGGGGGGGTAACACTAGGTTTTAAGTTAGTTTTAAGGACTTTGTTGTAATTTTTGCTGATAAAATAAAATTTAACTTTTTAATCATTTGCATTAGCTTGCTTTTTTTTATTCCCTGGTAAACAAAAAACCAAATCCATTGATTTATTCTGAAATTATTTATTCTTATTACTATAAGGTATAATTGGAAAGGCAATTTATTTATTGCCTTTCCAATTATACCTTATAGTCATATGTATACCATTGATTAATAGGGTTAAAATGACTTTGAAGGGAATTCTTAAAGAGGTGCGATTTTTGTGACGCCGAGTGTATAATACCCTTATCATAATTATGCTCTTCCTGCTCGTCTTGCAGTATTAGGCAACACAGGAGCATCTCTTAATCTTCTGAATATAATAACAACCTGAAGTATTTTATAATACTGCAGATTACGGTCAGTGGGTCGTCTTAGGTACTGCTTGTGGTGCACAATATTAATAACATTTTAAAATAAAATACTGCACCGGTATCAGGACCCAAGCTACCAATGGTAAGGGCTCCAGAGAGCAGAATCTCCTAACAATGTTGTATGACTAGGTGTACCACTGATGAAGTACAACTTCGCAGGCCAAGTCAAGATACTTGATTAGAAGAATATTACTATTTTTGTATAACCACACTGCTAGCGTAATAACCTGATGGATAGAGTTTTTGGATAGTCTGTTCTTTAATCTACTCAGTATGGGTACCTGTACCACACATGCTTTGGCAGCATTGAATGTGGTAGTCACTTTCTTAACCCAGAAGCAAAACATGATTATAACTTAGCTTGTAAACATTTTTTGTGTATCCTTAACCATAGTAATAATATTTTTAGGTAACTGGAGACAACTATATTTGTAACTCATGTTGGGAGTTGATAAATAGTAACCCAAATGATGGTCCTGAACATGAGACCCAACCACAACCTGGCCTTCGTGATGTATGTGCTGGATGTGGCAGATAGATTTTGAGAATCAGGAGCAGGCTAGTTGTCCGACCAGAGATGTCTGAAAGGGAAACCCGAATAAGAGACATTGTATCAGAATGGATAAGGCCCCGCCAGGTTGGTAATGAAAACAATTTATATAGGGTTACTAGTAAGCCTAAGGTAAGGTTACTGTCAAGGTCTCATCACAAGTGGGCTTTTTGGATGCCAACCTTACCAGTAACCCTATAAACATTTAATATTACAAATAATGATATGAAATCCTAATATATTATTATTTTTGGCAACATTTTACTTTTATTGTTTCAGTTAACCTTAAATGAGGACATATGTGTGCCATGCTATTTACGGGCACAGAGAGTGGTGGACAGTTCTTATAGAAGTTCTGCTGTGGTTTCACCTTCTGCAATCAGCCAACCAACATCTTCTCAACAGACAGAGCAAACGGTGGAAGTTGAAGAGGTTGGTCCATCAACATTTGGAAATCCATTAGTGGAAACATCTACTGAACAAATATTGCCCACAAGAAGAATATCTGACACAGCAGAGGGTGAAGAGGCTAGTCCATCCACCTCAAGACGTCCATTACAGGAAACTTCTGCTGAACATATCATATTGCCCACGTTGAGAAGAGCGGCTGATACAGCACGGCGCTGCTTGTTTTTGGAGTGCAATGATGCTGAAAAGCGACATATACCTGATGGGCTCAGAAAACGAATTATAAAGGATTTTAATTTCTATATTCCTAGCAATGCTAGAATTTGCAATTTCCACCTAGGTAACTATTTGGTAACCACCCATTTATTCTAAGTGCCCGAATTAAATCTAGGCATATAGGTAGCAAGTCCTATTATACATACATCGCACTAGATAGGAGGCTGGAGGGGCGAAATGCCATATTAGGATACTATTGTTATTGCCCCGTGGGAACATGGACAGTGGGCTGTTGCTCTCATGTTATGAGCATATTGTGGTAGATGGGCTATGCCAGACACCAGAGGTATGTCGCTGCACCAGCTGCCTTCTTAGATAATCTTTTAATTAGATAAATCAATACTTACATACTAAAAAAAAAATATCCAAGATTCACAACAATTGTATGTCTTCAATATTTTATAAGTCATTATAAAGTAAATAAAAGCGATTTCTTTAAAATATATTTTTATTTATTTAACAAACCTCTAGTTTCAAGCAGAGCAAATATGCTTATTTATATTATATTCTAGGAGATCTAACAACTGGACTCCTTATCTAGTCATATTGTGTACCTTTACCACTTTAAAAAGTTATTACTATTTTATGAACCTTTTCGTAACGAGGGTCGATGTCTGTAAACCTAGCCAAACCCCTGAGCAGCATAGATTGTGTGAAAGATGATAGGTATGGTAGGTAGTAAGGGGGTGAATGCTAAGATGATGGCTTGTAGAGATGTAGATATGGAAGAGGACATACTGTGCCGATGGATTGGAAAGAGCAATAGGATGATGCTAAACTACATGTTAGCTAGGTTTAACCTGACCACAATCTAGTTTCTGGACAAGTAATGGGAGGACACCCTAGAAAAATCCACTGAAAATATTAGTGATGTCCTTAAAAAAGTCAGGCGCAACGCGCGGACGTATGTTCGTGGATGAAGTAAAAGAAGTAGATACCTACCTATTACGAATCGTAGCAGATGGCGTTCTGTAGTTTCTACCTACCCTCACGGGATATAGGTGTGAATTTAAGTAAATATGAATAAGCCATTCTACTACTGAATAATAGGCCAATAAGTACATGCCCAAAGTACTTTAAGAATATTTTAGGTTATAATCTTCTACCGTTCATATCTTTTTTCTCCCATCTTCTATAACTTACTTCCCATTTGCTTTTTGGTTAGTCCTACGTCGTTCTTTAACAATTCATAAGTTTATATAATGTATGCTACTCCTAACACTGGGTCCCACAATACATGTAGTCTCGCCATTCTCCTTTGTATGAACTACAAATAAGCTTTTCGTCAAAATTGATTTTGTTGTTCATACAAAAATATGCCAAACCGTATGTGTCGTCCTGAATATTATGTGTGTAGGAGCATTACCAGTATGAAGACATTACGTATATCAAAGTAACACCAAACATTAGATTTACTGTGATAATAAAATAGCATAATGCTGTTAAAAAATAACAAAAACTGCTTTTTGTGGCAACAAAACGGTACGTGCAACTGAAGGATAAGTTAAACTAAGCAAGCACAACTTTGAACATTAAAATCTGAACTAAGCGGTGTCAGATGTTATCTGCGAAACTTTCAAACTCATGTTTCGAGAATAAAATTTAAACGTCATCTTTTTATGTAAAACTACTATTACCTACAGTAGTTTTCACTATGATTTAACATTTTATAGTCTTGTAAGAACAGAGTCAGAAGGTGAAATTTAAAAGAGGTGGATTTAATAGTTTTATTGGATTCCTTCTTCCGTTTTGTGTTTTCAGGATAGTTCAAGATTCTTATGATCTCGGAACTCGGTTACTTATTTCTGAATACATAACTTTTTTATCATGACTTCATGTCAACCTTTAGACGCCCACTGCTGGGCATAGGTCTCCCCCAAGGTGGGCTCAGCCGTAATCGCCATGCTTGGCCGATGCATGTTGGCGATCGCAGTAGGTGTTATGGTACTCAGAAGCTGCTCATCCTCTGGTCAATATCTCTCTGTCGTCTTCTACGACACCCACGGGTAGAAATGGGGTGGTGATATTCGCGGCCGGCACCACACAGCGTCATGAAGAAACATGAAATAAAGAAAGAACGTTATGATTATGCAAAAAATTAAAAGAAATAGGTAGCTGCGTAAGGGGTCATTAAAAGAAAAATCTGCTGATTCTGATTTCAGGTATGATCCCATTGTAAAACTTGTTCACAATCGTTGTTTAAACATCACATAAATTGTCGTGTTTATCGATGTGTATATATATCAGGTTTCATTTAAGTCCAAGAAAACTTTCACATTTATTGACACACTTTAAATTCTACTCTTGTTTCTTGTTCCCAAAAACTATCCCTTCCGTAATCCCAACAATTCTGCGCTGCACAAAATATCGATAAACACAACGTCACATCCCTACTCTCACCGGATTCGTGCTCATAAATAAAATATAGGTCGCGCCAGGTGATGGGTCCCACGTAAGCGGGGCTCGGGGTCCACCTGCGGACTAGACGCCGACAGCGATAGATGCAAGCGCAACCGAATTTAAACATTTATATTTTTACTAGACGACCACGTGGCTTGTGTTCTAAATTTCAAAATTAGCGTTATTCAACTGTCGATTTTATGCTGAATGTTTTATGTCTTGTAGAATTAGAACTTCATTCGTTTAAATAAAATGTGTCGATTTATTAGCGTGCTCTTTTGAGGTATACCTACCCCTATGGTGTGTTTCGTAAAATTGACAGCTTGTTTTGTATGGGTCGCTGGAAATAACCTATTTTAGGAAGCTGCGTTATAACCGGTTATAACTGAGTGTTATGTTGCATTATTAAAAAATGTGGGATCCTTTAGATTCACGCGGATGAAGTCGTAGGCAAAGTGCTAGTGCTAGTACTTATAATATGATAATTATATATGAGGACATCTTATGAGGAATGGATACATGCTCAACAAATTGTGTTTCATGAAGTACCTATTGTATTGTAGAAATTAAACCATTCCTTGTTACTTAATAAACGCCTTTAAAGTTAATTTTAGACCAAATACTTTACATTATCGCTAAATAAATGTTATGAATATTTTATTTCACAACTTTCAATTTAGTAATCTAATGAGGCACGGCCAACGGAGCCCCGCTTGCCGGGGCTCCTATTCCTGGGTGGTTTGAAAAAAACCACGAGTCACGAGCCCATGTCGGGGTGTCCCAAGTTCCAGGCTCATACAGTATTTGGTGAGCATTTAAATATAAATAAAGGCAATAGCAAAAATAATATAAATAAAGGGTCTTAAAATATTTGATTGTACCCGTAATTTACAGACTGTAGCCGATAGTACTAATACTTAGCACAGTGTGCTGTAGCATAACTTAATAAACGGTGATTGTTATATAATTGGTTGCCATTTAGAAGCAGCACCTCAGCTCAGCCATACTCCGATTTTTGAATATGAATAAATATAGAAGTAAAATAATAAATCAAACCAACAAGTTTAAAAGTACCTTAATTAGTGAGAATTATGTAATTCTAATTCCACTTAAAAATACAATATTAACTTTATGATGGTACATTTGCATATTTGATTGACTAAATTAATATTTGGTTACAAAACGTTAATCAAAGTAGATCTAAATGTTTATTAATTTGTTATTTTAAACACTTTAAAGTTAAATAATTAAAAATGAGAAGTATTTTAATTGACTTTGACACACGGGTGGTTTTCGTAAGGCAACCAGTTTATCTAGACTATTGGACAATAATTTATGACTTTGTTATGCTTTTAGGTCCCTTAGCACTGGTTGTAGAGTTTTTATGGATGTCATTTAAGCTATCGCCAATTTAATTAGTTTTGTGTTTCTTAAATAACAGGGTTTGCCCGCAAAATAGTAGATTTGTCACCAAAATGTAGTCACCAAACAATATAAAATCAACTCTACACTCTAGTACCAAATAAATGTAAATGACCTCCAAAAAAGGATAGCACCATCGCATATCTTCCCGTGGGTGTCGTAAGAGGCGACTAAGGGACGCACCAGAGAATGGCAGCAGCGTTCTCTGTTCATTTGTAACAACCATAGAAATCTAAAATATATCTATGGTAACAACCATACTGCGATCGCCAACCCGCCTGCCAAGCGTGGCGATTATGGCAAAACCCCCCCTTGGGGAGGCCTATGTCCAGCAGTGGACGTCTTTCGGCTGAAATGATGATGATGATCACCAACATTTAACCAAAGTATTGTCGAAATATATGAGTTTGACTGTAAAAAGCGATTTGGTTCTGGCAATCGGCGGCCGCTGCCGCGGCACGCTCGCTCACGTAGTGCGTAGGGGGGTCACAGTTCTAATGGTTTACATTAGAACTGTGACCATGTCGAAACCGCCCCAGGGGGGACTTAAGGGTCCTAAGATTTATTTGGTGACAGATCTACCATTCTGAGCACAAAGCTATTATTTATATTTAAGTAATAAAACTATTATTATAAGAACGAAGTTTATATTCATCTAATGCACTACAATTTTATCATCTCTTATTTTACACATATGTTAACATTAATTTGATAATTCATACCTGGGAACACTTTTTGTTTTTCTGAGAACGAAAATATTTCGTGGTGATAGATCTATTTATCAGGTGATACTTACAACTTGATAACAAATATAAATTTTGGTGACAAGAAATATAGTCCCCGTTTTTTATATCTGAACTAGCTTCTGCCCGCGGCACGCCCGCGTAAAAAAGAACGATTATCCCAAGGGAACACATTATCGGGATAGAAAGTATCCTATGTGTTGATCCAGGAAATGGTCTACCTGTGTGCTAATTTTCATGCAAATCTGTTCTACGGTTTACGCGTGATTGAGTAACAAACATCCAAAAATCTTCACAAACTTTCACATTTATAATATTAGTAGGATAACGTTGGCACAGAACACATACATATGACTTTCGTTTTGGAAGTCGGCGGCTTTTGTTCTGTTTGTTGTTTTGCATTGCCACCAACTACTATGTGTTCGGTGCTAAAGTTATTTAGCACCGAACATTTTAGTTTCTGAAGGCGGTTGTCTTATTTTCCGCTTTTTGGTACCCATTATAGCCGTGTGTAGCCTTTCGTAATGGATTTGGATAATAAGAATCCAAAGCGGTTCATAATTGGCGAAATCGAACATACAACCTCTTTTTTTAAGTCGGTTAAAAATCAACATACCGCAGCCCCCCTAGCCAAGTTACGAACGTTTCGTATCGTTTCTCTTTCTACAATAATTAACGCTTCGTCGTAATACATTTTTGATTTTCGATCACGTGACTTATCGTTGACATGACTTCATTCCCATACATTTAATTTCATTTAAAAAAAGAAAACCTAAAATATAAAACTAAAAAAAACTAACACAATAAGGCATCATAGAATTCGTCCACATCGCCGTCATCTGGAAATATGGCGGCATTGCCACGTTGGATGGCAAAAATCTCTGACCAAGGTAAAACCAGCTCTTGGGTCACGGGAAGTGTCAACTAACCTTTTGGACATTTCCTTAAAAAGAAGATGAGCACTCGGACCCCACGACCCGAGGGTTTCAACCCCAAACGGCTCGAAAATAATGTTCACACCAAGGTTACTATACTTTCTCCGTTTGAGGTCTTCTGCAGCCGCTGCCGCAGCACCAGCACAGCACGCTGACCTAGGAAGATGGGATGGCGCAAGAGTATCGACGCACGTAGCGTCCCACACTAAAGGCCTACCCAACTTCCAGGGGAATAGAGACATTCTGTCCGGCCTCTTGCCATCGTCGCGTGCCAAGCCGTTGGGTTCTAAGACAGCCGGAACGCCGACGGCGACGAGAGCACGACGAATAATGTTATTAATACTCGCGTGCCGCGCTATGCGACCCGCACTCCGGCTGCACGACAGGCCATGGTGTCCGAGGCTGTTGACAGCTTCCCCACAGCGACAGCGATGAGGAGAACAGCACGAAGGTCCTAAGCGAAGGGAAGCTGTGAGGCGAAAAGAAGTGTTGTCAAACGTAGTACCTAGGTTTGACGACGGAAGAGCCAGAAGCCAAAGACCCGACTCCCATTTACCCACAGTCAGATGTGGTGGATCAGTGTTCGGGTAAGCAAGTTTCCAGGCGTCTATGGCCTCGGCGAAGCACGGCACATCAAAATCAACCAGTGTAGGAGCTAGAATATTCCTGGTTAATTTCTCAGTGCCGTGAACCGAGGATATAAAGGCAGGCAAACTGATACTTGAATTTTTTATTATTCTTGTAAATATTGTACATACTTAAAAACAATGAAAAATTATTTCATTACTTAAAACCAAATATATAAATACTTATAATAAAATATTAGCGTTATCGATTGTAGATTGACAATTTGGGTAGGTGATATGGCTTCCTAGCCGCAGGTATTTTTCTTAATGAAACTGTTCGTTGCTGAAGGTTGCTGTCTTTTTTTCTAATCGTCTTATTGTCACATTATACATAGTCAGCCATTTTCCAATATTACCAACCTAAGCTAATTGACTAAAGTCTGTGAACCTAACATAATCTGTGAAGCTAAAGCTAATATAATTAGCAGTTAGTACCCATAGTTAGTACCTACTGCAAATAGACTTAATTAATTGCTTCAGATAGAACTTAGATATTGGCGTCTGTCTAACTAGAGTAATTGAGGTTATTGGGGTTGTATTGTTTCTAGCAACAGACAAGTCATCCCCTTAATACCCTCTCCCCATATTTACAAATTAATAAAATAAAATGGGGAAGATGGCAACCTTTAGAAAAAAATGCCAGTTCCTTGTGATGGTTAAAAATGGAGTAGAATATACAATGATGTTTTTTTATTATTTTATTACTTATTAAACACTTTTTAGTTTTTTTTTGAACGCGGTTCTCTTTTTAGCGCCTCCTTATCACCCAAATCCATTAACCCTTTGATTTCCGCAAACGCGGATCCACGCGAGACACAATAACTTTTTAATTGTGTCTGTAATTACAGCAACACAGTTAAAACAGATATTGAAAGTCCTCCAAAGATGGAAAGATGGAAGAAACGAAAACGTCTTCTCGGTTTTTGTTGTTCTTTTTCAGAAAGCGCTGAATAAATTTATATTTGTTGTACTTACACTAAAACCTTCTCCAGAATGTAACAAACACTTTTCTGAAAACTGCATCAAAATCGGTTCAGCCAAACGGGAGATAATCGCGGACAAACATACATACATACATACAACCTTCTTTTTTAAGTCGGTTAAAAAGCATCAATGTATATTTTCACCCATGTTTGCAAACAAATAAATGATTTCTGATGATTTCTGCTTTCTTATCCAAGCGGGGTGCTCATGGTAATAAATTAGGGTGTGTAGTAAAGTCACATTCGAGTTAATTTTAAAGAATCTGTGTGATGATTTTGACCCTTTTTTTTGTTGCCCGGTGAAAATACTCTTGGACTCTTACCGGCTAAAAACACCGCGGAGTTCCACCTCTGTGGCCGGGGGTGCGGGATTCGCATAAGCATTCATCGCTCCCGGGATGATCTCCTGAACATTTAATGGAGCCACCGGAGTGACAACCACCTGGGCCTCAAGTCTGCTATTACAATAGTGTCAGAATGGTCTATCATTGATTTTCATAATGACGCCATTATATTAGTAGATTACTGAACTTGTCAAAATCAACAATTATGAAATCAATTATAGACCATTCTGACACTATTGTAATAGCAGACTTGAGGCCCTGGCTATGTGTAACGTGGCCGATCTGGAAAACCGACTCCGCGCCCAGATCTGCCGCAGCAAAGAGAACCATTACAGGTTCTCAGATGATGGTAATCTTCAGTGCCTGTGTGACGTCTCCCCGCAGACCATGGCCCACCTTCTATCCTGCGCCGCATGCCCTGTCACCTGCTCATGTGCGGACCTAATGACTGCATCAGCGAATAGTGTTGCCGTGGCTGAATACGGGCCAAACAAGGAATTTGACAAGAACAATATACAGACATTAACCAAACTGTCAAATTTTCCCAATTGAATATAAACCTAATCTTTTTGTAATAAAGTTGAAAATCTATCAAAGTAATTTGACAGATTGCTGTAGCTAGATGTGCTAGCCTTCATACATAAGTGTCTGGGTTTGACATCGACACGCTACGACGAGGAATTCATCAGAAAGACATTATAATTATTTCTATTAATTAACAGATCCCAGCACATCAACCTATCCCAAACTGTCAAGTTTTCCCAATTGAACATGAACCTTATTCTGTTGTAATAAAGTTGAAAAACAATCAAAGAAAGAATCATGGACGAATTTGTACAAAAAAAAAGATGTTTAGAGAACACTTGTCACATCATTTGTCTGTCAATTTTATAGATCCTTTTACATCGCTTGTCACTTTCTTTTTTTTATAAACACAAAATGGGCATCGACAGAAAACGATAACGTGTTATTTTCGTTTCGTAATATTTTAATTATTCGGGGTTTTAAAAATATGCTAAGTATATCAATCTATTCCTGGTAATGTATTCTTCACATTGACAAATATTTTAAATCCTCTAAATTACTTTTTTTTTTCATACAAATGAATGTACGGATCTCGCCATGATTCTTTGACAGGTTGGGGTAGCTTAATATGATGGTCTCTGTAACTAATCAATTAACAAACAATTAATATTCTTCACACTAGGTACACGTTACTTCTTAAATAGATAGGTAGGTATCTATTCTATAAATCCTAAAGTACATACTCGTAGTATCTACCAAGTTTTTGCAGATAAACTGTAAAAACTTGGTATCAACTCTGTGGAGGTCGGATCTCGTAAATTCGTCACACGGCTTTAGGAAACAGTCAAACAAAACATACACTTTATAAAATATACCTATGTATGTATTATACACATATGCATGGTACCAATTCAGTGTTGGCCTGTTTGGTATAACTTTTCGCAAACATATACATGTATCTACAGTTATGGAAACGTGTTGTTTTTAGACAGATTCTGGAAAGACCCATAAACATCGCACTTCCCAGGCGAATTGAAATGGTGATTATATATATAGTACCATAAGTAATATGTTGTCAACATAATCTTAATTTGCTATCAGCCCACTACCGCCATACCGGGCGGATGATGACGGCTTCGTAATAGCGCAAAGGACGAAGCGCCGACAGGCGTAGCTTAAGGGGCTATTTAACGACTTTTACAGATTTTAAACTGACAATCACGTCAAAACGTGCAGTGTAAATGATTTGAAAAAAATATATGTCAAACTAGAACATTCTCTTAATCATTTAGTGTGTGAATATTTTTTATTATATTCATATTAAATAGTTTAATTAAATCGTGAAGTTGTGTCTGACGCGGACAAAACATGACAATCACACAAAATCTACCAGGTATAATTAAACGAAACTGACACCATCTTACAGACAATTTTATTATCTATGTTTTAGTATACGCCTTTTTTTTAAGTTATATAATAATAATATGTGGGGACATTTTCACACACGGCCATCTGACCCCAAACTAGGGAGACCCTGTACTATGGGTGTCCGACAGCTGATATACATACACAAATACATTTTTTTTTTGTAAATACATGCATATAAACAACACCCAGACACAAGGAAAACACAAGTGCTCATCACACAAATGTTTACCCTGGGCGGGAATCGAACCCGCGACACGCTGCGCAGCAGTCGATCGCTCAGCTACTGCGCCAACCGTGTCGTCATGTTAAAATAAACTACTGTTATTTATTTATTTCGACTAAACTTTGAGAGTTTGGGACGCAGAGAATCGTATGCGCTGCGTCCAAAACTCTCCAAGTTTCGTCGAAAAAATTAGATATAGATAGACAAAACATTGACAATCACATAAAATCTACCAGGTATAATTAAACGAAACTTACACTATCTTATAGACAATTTTAGTATCTATCTTTTAAAATACGCCTTTTTTAAAATTAAAGAATACTTACTATCTTTTATTTAATTTTTTCGACTAAACGTTGAGAGTTTTGGACGCAGCGCATACGATTCTCTGGTCGCTCAAGGTCGCCGGCGTATATCGTCGCCTTAAGGCTGCGGCAAGGTTCCTACGGACCCTGCCTAACGAAATCCTGCGAGCTGCGAAGTCGCCTTTACTAATACCCACCTATTCTACTTTTCAACCGACTTCAAAAAAGGAGGAGGTTATCAATTCGTCTGTATTTTTTTTTTATTTCTTTTAATTTTTTTTTTTAAGCTTTGTTACCTGATTTCTTGGGACTGGGTGAACCGATTTTGATGATTCTTTATTTATTTGAAAGCTAGTGCTTTCCATGTGGTCCCATTTTTATTTGGTCCAGTTCTGACAATGGCATCCATGAGAAAACCGTATAAGTCTTAAATTTGCATTAAGTATGTGCGCGATTTGTTACGCGATTTCTCCGGCAAACGTAAACCGATTTTGAAAATTCTTTTTTTAATGGATAGGGTATGCTTCAGGGGTGGTCCCATATCAATTTTATGGAAATTGATTCCGCACTTTTTGAAAAATCAACAAATACCCAAAAAATTTACATAGACGACGTTAAACGTCAATAATTAACGCCTCGTCGTAATCCATTTTTGATTTTTGATCACGTGACTTATCGTTCAGATGACGTCATTCCCATACATTTGATTAGTTTTCTATTAGCGTTATCGATTGTAGATTGTCAATTTGGGTAATATGGCTAGGGCCCCTGGGTACCTAATAAAATCATTTAGGTAAGTAGGTACTTCTAATTGTCAAGGACTCTGTCTGCCATTCCACCTTGCTTCGAATTTCACAATGCTGATCCGTTTACCGTACTGACATTAATTTAAAGCGTCTGCACTGTCCCTAGAGTGATAAGCGTGAAGATTATAAAGTTTGGTTCACACGGCGCCAGTTGTCACCACTCCTGCGACAGCTTGGACATGAATTACTGCCTCCACTTGTCTGTTTCTAGTTTAGCGGAAGATAAGTTATGGTACCTAGTTGTTCTTTTTTTGTTACAACAAAACACTTTATAGGAAGGAAGCTAGGAAAAATGAGATGAGTAAAATTGATTCGTTGATCGTTTTATATGATTTTGTAATTGTGTGACAGTTCTGAATATTGTTAATCTTCGTTTAATTTTATTGACATTTTATTTTAATTCTGTGACCTTTTCAATATTTACATCTTTTGACATTGTTTGTTCAATTTATTCTGTGGCAGTATTGTAAGTTTTCATTGTTTTATCGTATGTAATATGGGTTTTACCTGAAGTAAATGAATTTTATTTTATTTATGTTTATTTAAAATTGTGAATTTGATTCGTCAAAATTATAAAGGTCTCTAGAGGGGCACCTATGTAGGTACATGAACTTTTAGAAGAATGTATTTTATTGAACGCTTATTCTACCCGCATGTAGATTATTCGGGAAAATTACTACTGAGCTTATGAGCTGTCAAAAACATTGCTTGCTAGCCAAAGATTTGAATCGTTTGATTTCTCGAAATGTCAATCAGCTACAGACTCGGTTTTGAGTATCTACCTAATGCTGACAAATAGTCAGGCCCACAATACCTACATTTTCCCAAGCATATGATCTTCTAAGGTATAACTATCTAAACTATCTAAACTAATTAATCAATAAATATAAAATTATCCATCCATGAAATTCATAATTCCTCATTACCTGACGGACAGTTAATGAAAAAAAAAAACAACATTGAAAGGAACGTTCGGAAAAAAGTATTCGCTCTGGAAGTTCGACATTTAGTTTTAAATCGTCAATCATGTTGGGGTGAGATTAAAACTTTTTCAATTACGAACTAATCGCGCGTAGGTGTTCCACACGTTATAAAATTTAAAAAAAGAAGAAAATAACATGGCGTCGGACTAAATAATGGAGGGAAAGATCGCGGTGTAATATTTTTTTTCGGTTTAATCCAGGGCTGCCTCGTTCCAAACAATTAAAGCTATCCGCTTAAATCCCAGACAACTTGATGTATGGTGTGCACGGAAAACTTGACGTCGAGAAAATAGCTTATTATTTTGTTTGAAAATGGTAATGGAACGAAAACCGAAATGCAGAAACCGATGCTGGAAGTTTTAGACCATGATGCATCATGCCGTCATTTTTATGCAATGAAGATCAATGATTAGGTACTTTAAAGATTCTCTAATGAAGTTTGATGATTTCGCACTTATAAGTTCTTATAAAGATTTTTTAACATTGACAGAAAAATGGTGGACCTATTGTGTTCCAAATTCTCTTCTTCTTGGCCGTTCTGTCTTGATAGAGTGGTCGCTCACACTTGCGGTTGCAGCCTTCGCGAATCTTCTACCAGTCTGCATGGCGAGCACATTCTGATACAAGGTTTCAAATTAGGCATTTTAATGGTCATTCAATTCGAAATTTGGAACCTTCGAAAAGCGATCAACATTAAAAAACTTCGGTTACCTACTTCAACGTTGTACAGTCAACAGCAAAAGTAGATGAACAAAATCAGAAATTCAATACTAATTTACTAACACTAATTTATATAATTTAATACTAGTTTATTTATTAAAAGTATGTGATTGTCACACACATACTTTTGAATCACTTCGACGCCACACAGTTCTGACGCGAACTCTGTTCATTAGTATCGAATTTCTGATTTTGATCATCTACTTTTGCTGTTGACTGTACATAAACCACTTAAACAAACATGATACGTATCTATCATTTCACCATTAAAACTGCACAAATCACAGATTTCAAATCACCCTCACTAACCGCCCCAATTTCGCAACAGTTATAAAACACCAGTCACATAAATTGGTGAACTGTGACTGCTGTCGCTACGTTCTCTGGGAATTAATTTCGTATGTTAAAAGTAAAACGAGCGAGGATTACTGTGGCGGTATTAAGTAGGCGTCAAAAATCCCGGTGGCATGAGAGGTATATCTGTATCTATCTACGTAGTTCATGCTGGAGTTGTACGGAGTAACGGAGCTCAGTAATGGATATCAATTTTCGCGTTCTTTTAGTGTACGCTTTTATTACTTGGGTTCAGCTTTGAGACTTGCCGTCAGGATTAACGATGGTAATATGAAGTGGTCTTTAAGCAATTGATTTAGGAAGTGTGAGATTATCAACGTAGTTGGTTGGTAGTAGTTTTTCGTATTGTGTTATGTGTTTTCATTACATGAATGGGGATCGCCGTTTCGGCTGTCATTTTAAGAAAAAAATCAAATGTGTCAAAACAGGAACCAAGGCTTAATAGTCACTTTATACTATTATAAAAATATCATATCGAATGATTGCCAGTCAAAGCTGCCAATATCTGGTCGTCCATATCAGAATAGGGTATTTTACCAAAAAATCTAATTAGTCCGTCAATAAGATTATGGAAAAATATTGGATACGTATTTTTTTATATTCTTTTATTTTTTTTTTATATTGTTATAGGCTTGCGTTTGACCGCAACTCACCTGATCTTAAGTGATGATGCGGCCTAAGGTGGAGTGGTTTTATCAAATCAATAAAAACTGACGAAGATAAAACGCATCAAAGATCATGAGTGGGGTTTGTGACGTAACTTCGCCAGTAAAAATGTACTGACATAGTAATGTCACACGCGTTTTCGACGCACTGTATCGTCTTCATTGCGAAAATCCACTTCGCAAATATTATAAATTACTAGCACTTTGGCAGCGACTTCGCTCCCGTGAATTTCTTAAGGACCACTCATTTTTCAATAATGCAATATACCCAGCCTTTGTTATTCAGGGGTAATGTACCTTTTGATTAGTGAAAGAATTTTTAAAATCGGACCAGTAGTTTTTATGTTAAATCGTACTAATCGTAATTTTTAATTCAAAATCGTACTTTACGATATTAGTTTATACTAGCTTTTGCCCGCGACTTTGTCCTCGTGAATTTTTTTAGGGCTTCCTAATTTTTTGATAATATATAGTATATAGTAGTACTCAGACAGAACGTAGCTTCCTATTGGTGAAAGATTTTTTGAAATCAGACCAGAGGTGTGATTCTGTAAGACATCATTCTAAACTTCGAATCTGAATCCGCTGTGAGTTTCTTGATTGGCATTCTAAAAACTCGGTTGATAATTCGAATTTACACTAGCGCCACCCTTGCGAGCGTGTCAGCGAGTTGAACTAAATTGACAGGGAGATTTTGACAGATAAAGTAATAAAAAAAAAAAATACTTTATTTGATAACCATGTTGTACAATAATTATTTGAGATTGAAGCTCCTTTTTAAGTATGAGATGACGTGAGAAGTGGCATTCTGTAACGTAATTTCCCCGTCACTTCGACGCTCACTTCGCACTCGAACCCGATTCAAAGTGTCAAATATATCAAGGTAATTTTGAATCTTATGCGAAGTGAGAGTGAATAGCGATGAGAGGTGCGAGTTGTTTGGATTTTACAGAATCGACCTACAGTAGTTTCAGAGGTTACTTTTTTTTTTTGCACGGTGGAAATCCTCATGGGCTTCCTCCATCGCGGGGGTGATAGAGGAGCATGCCGGACTCTTACCGGCTAAAACCACCGCGGTGTTCCACCTCTGCCAATGGCCGGGGGTGCGGGTTACGCATAAGCATTCACCGCTCCCCCGACAGGCCTTGACCCGCTGAACCTCAGTGGGTTACCTGCTACAATCAAACTAACACACTTTATCTCTCTATAGATATTCGCATAAATTATTCATTCAATGTGGCGCCACTTGGGGGAGGCCTATGTCCAGCAGTGGACGTCTTTCGGCTGAAATGATGATGATGATGATGATTCATAACTAAATACCCTTAACATAAGAAATTACTGAATTCTTTGTACTTTTAGGCCTTTACAGACGATGACAAAAGACTAGTTGATTTATAAATTCCCTGGGAACTGGATCAGTATTCGATCCCGACCGCGGAGATTAAGGTCGGGCTATGTTAACACAAGAATCTATCAATATCTAGTTAATCCGCTTATAAATATTTTATCAACAACGTATTTTGATAGAGACGTGACATTTTTTATCGTTGTTTTCTATTATTTTTGGTTATAGAGTTGGACATCAGACATGATGGAGATATTCTTCAGGATATTTTTATTATGATTAGGATTAAATATTTAAGTACGTCGTGTGTGTGATGTTTTAGTCTTTTAATTAAATTATATTACGGGCGTTAAAAAACCTACTATAAATGGAGACTCGACGAAGCCAAAAGGCTTCACAGACCACGTAAAAGATGGCGGTGCAAGCAGGCTGGGCAAGACTGCTTTTGCTTACCCTTTTTCCAACTATATTGAGATCGGTTTCAAGTCTAACCGGATCCAGCTGAATACTAGTGTTTTACAGAAAGCGTTTAGTCAGACTCGTTGTCAGACTTTCTGGCTTCTAACTACCCACAACGTCTGTCGAAGATCTACAAAGAACAGCCCTAGCCGGGACCAACGTATTTATGTGCTTTTCGAGGCACGGAGAGGCAGTGCCGGATTATCCTTAAGACAGATTAAGCAACTGCCTAAGGGTCCCCTAATAGGCCAGGGGCCCCCTCCAAAAAACAGATATTGAGAATAAAGAAAACGAAAACGTAATGAACAAAAAAAATAGCGTAATTAAAAATATAATTAATTGTGGTAGAAGATATGTTTTTTGGGAGTTAGAATAAGAATGGCATTGCCTAGGGGCCCCTACACGGGTAATCCAACCCCGCGGAGAGGTCTCGGTATGAAATGGATGGTCACCACGGATTTCGTGAACGGAACGTTTCGTTTGTATAGAGTGTCGTAGCTGTGTCTCTACCACAGTATAAATCGAAACTGCTTTTAGTTCTCGCGGCGCGTAGACACGCACACACACGCACGTATTTGTACAGTTTGTTATTTTGGTAGTAGTGTTGGTAATTTTGTTTCGTTTGTATGGAGTGTCGTATGGTCGTAGGTGTGCCTCTATCCTCCATACTTTTAAGACTCCTCTAGCAATTTATAAAGCACCTACCTATTTCTTTCGTTGGTATGGATCACAAACCACCGTCAACTAAGATAATAATCCTTTATTATTCATTTACTTGCTAAAGTTAGTCTATGGAGTACCTACCGGCAGTTATTATGGGCCCTTTAAAGTTGACGGGCACAACTTCGGAGCGGTGGTAGTTTGAACAACACTCGTAATAGTTTGTGGACGATAAACGAGACTTCAACGTGATTGTAAGCCTATGTTGGTAGATCGTGGGTACTGTAGGGACCCAGATGGGGTCCCGTATCCGTTGGGGTTCATCTTTACATAGTATAAAACAAAGTCGTTCCCGCTGTCTGTACGGTTAGATCTTTTTAACTACGCATTGGATTTTAATGCGGGTTTGAGCAATAGATAGAGTGATTCAAGAGGAAGGTTTATTTGTATAGTTTGATCTACACCATACCCGTGCGAAGGATGGGTCACTAGTACTACATAATAACAGAAACACTGACTGACTTTTAACTTTGTTATAATTGTTTAGAGAATTTAATTTTTTGGTATCTTTTCTATTGGTGTTTTTGCCATACCTATTGTTGGAAGTATTGTTTAGTTCTTAACCGATAGATGGCGTTATTCGCCGAGCGACGATTTCTAATAAATCGCGGTGTTAAGTTACTTTGTGATTTGACTAGGGTCGCAATGATTATATTTTTTTAAATAAGAAACCAATAAACAGTTTCAGCACACTAGTCGTTGTTTTACTGTCATATCATCATTCATCACCCTTGTTACGATCGCAAGTGCTGCAGAATCAGTATGTCTATTTTGTTACAATCTCCCTCGGTGAACACCTAGGTGAAGTGAGCTGTCATCCGTCTGTCTGCTTTGTCAATCCCTAGCTTCAGGACGGATGACAGCTCACTTCACCTAGTTGTTCACCGAGGGAGAATGTAACAGAATAGCACTGCGGTACGAGATAGTGAACGCCGAACCGAACGGTTGTTCACCTATTATTATTCGAATCCAATCAAATGTTATTATATTGTTTATACTAATTTTTACGACCCTTTAATAAATGGTAAATGTAATCCATGGTGCTTGGAAACTAGGCTTCCCCCAGTTTTAAACGTCCCTAGTTCTGTTCTGTCTCTTGCTGGATTTGGAAGGAAATGCAAAGCTATGATTTTCTTTCTCCACCGTCTTTCTGATTAATTTCCGGGACGCGTCGAGCCTTATTGTCTCGATACTTTTTGGAGGCCGCTACTGTTGATTTTGGCTTTCAGGAGTTGCAATGGTTTGGGAATATTGTGGCGTGTCTAATAGAAAAAACTGGACAAATGCGAGACGGATTCGCCCACCGAGGGTTCCGTTCAAATTCCGTGATTTGGTCACCCATACAATTGGGTTGTTGACACCATTAACCAATAATTCCAAAATACAACTTATCTTATAATATACTTTATTTTAGCCCGGAAAACGCGATTAATTTACAATTCACTGTAAAATTCGATTTTAAGTTGCTTTTAAATCAATTAATAGTTAGTCAATTGAGTTGGTAAATAAGTGACGTCACAGGCCGCTATTGTCATACAAAGTCTATGGAGGAATCTCGTTTGGACAGCTCATAAAATAATAGTATGTCAATTAATTGGTGGTGTGAAGTACCCAATTATGACCGCGAATACCTCGATGATTGATTACATACTTTAAATAAAGACAATATTTTTATAATTTAATTACAAATGTTTAGTTTTCAGACTTTTCCCTGTACCTTCTTGTAGTATAAGACGATATTACTTGCTAAATTTCATAGTTCTAGGTCAACGGAAAGTACTTACCCTATACATTTTGATTCCCTTGGGTGTCGAAATGTACGATTTTTGAGGCATAAACAGCCGTATCTTTTTTCACGTTAACTTAGAAGTTTGATTTTTTCACAGCTTCAAGGGACCGTAGACCTAAGTATATGGTTTTAATTTCAACTCGGTACCTCTACGCGTTCCCGAGATAAAGGCTCTTGACAGACAGACAGACGGACAACAAAGTGATCCTATAAGGGTTCCGTTTTTTCCATTTGAGGTAAAGAACCCTAAAAAAAGAATTAACTCGAGAACAGCTGGACTGATTTGGCTAAATTTGGTTTTGAAATATTTGTGGTAGTCTTAAACAGTGAGAAAATTATGGTTGGTGGGGTAGGTAGATAGGTAGGTTGGTAGGTAGGTAGATAGGTAGATAGGCTAGGTAGGTAGGTTGGTAGGATAGGTAGGTAGGTAAGTTGGTAAGGGGAAGGTAGATAGGGACAGGACAAAGTCTGTCCGTTCAGCTGGTCGCTTATAAATTATGAACTACTAAAATAAGGTTGATGTGGTTAATCCAGCCAAAATCTCTACAGTATCTAGTAGCGCTCGTTAGTCAACTGATCCCGATCGAAACTGATTCCGGGGGATGAGTTGTCCAATTCATTACTTTTATAATTTTTCGTTAGTCGGATGGACCCACTTTCAACTAGGGAAAAAAAACTTGTTTAATTTCAAATGTTTTTGTACAGATGTGTCCTCTACCTTCCTCATCTAGCTACAACCGGCTAAGTTATTCAAGTCATCAGTCCATTGAGTAGGATGATTATTCAAACTTCTTTTCTTTTTACCAGCTTTTTATTAGCTTCACCTGTATGTTTGTTTGTAACCAACTTCTTTGGGCGCGATTTTGACCTATTTTAAACGGCCAGATTTCGTTCAAACTTTGTAGATTTATCGAGGACCGATGACAATACACTAATTTGATAAAATTATTAAAAAAAAAAAAAAAAACATAAGTCGTTCAAAATTAGTTTCCGAAAAAACAGCTATTATATGCTAGGATGGTACTGCACAAGCGCCCCTGGTAGAATAAATGTACATAATATTTATAGATATAACCAAACTAAAAAGTAAAAAATAAATAATAGTTTAAAAAAACTAAAAACACGCTTTTTATAGAAAACAAAAGTAAAAATAGAAAATAAATTTTAATAAATTATTTTATTTTAAAAGAAGCGAGGGGTGCATGGTGTCAATAGTTATATTTATATTTTATTGACAGATATGAGTATATATATCTTAAAAAGCACCCCACGCTTTTTTTAAAATAAAATAATTTATTAAAATTTATTTTCTATTTTTTAGTTTGGTTTTCTATAAAAAGCGTTTTTTAGTTTTTTTTAACTATTATTTTTTTACCATAGATTTCCAAACGTCAGTTGTCTAGTAACAAGATTGCTTTACTTACGTTAACGTCGCTACTCGAAAGACCAATCAAAAAGACGGACAACTATAAGTTGGCAACACTGTCTTGTGCAAATTAACTCAAAGTTTTAACTGCACGAGTGCCAACCGCATCTAATTGGGCGGGACGGACTAAGGAGGTAAGTTAAGAAGGTTTATTTAGATAATGGTGAAGGAGGCGCCACTGGGACTGACAGGTCACTTCATCATCATGATCATATTGAATAAACCTATTGCCGTCCACTGCAGAACGTAGGTCACAGGGATTTTTTTTTTCACTGCACTTCATATTTGTGTTCTTTCCCTACGTTGCCTTTAATAGTGCCAACACATCAAGTTACAACAATCTGTCAAATTTATTTGATAGATTATCAACTTTATTCCAAAAAGAAAAGGTTATTTTTCAATTGGTAAAATTTGACAGTTCGTTCAGCAGTTCCGCAGACAATGCATGGTCATTGTCTGCGGAACTGCTGAACGAACTGTCAAATTTTACCAATTGAAAAATAACCTTTTCTTTTTGGAATAAAGTTGATAATCTATCAAATAAATTTGACAGATTGTTGTAACTTGATGTGTTGGCACCTTGGCACAAAATATAAAGGTTACAGAAGGACCGCTCCCTTCAAAAATAATTACCTAAACTTGCCAGACTCACTAGGGCTGCTACTGTACTGACTCTGTAGGTTTTATTTGTGACAATATGAAATTTTATTGACACTGGTTGGAACTCTTTGCAATTTTTTTTATAACAATATTTTCCTGTTTATCATGAAATGTCAATAACATCATTTATTCATTTTAACAACAGGTGACAGTCGAGACTGAAGTCTGCTTGAAACTGCTTGAGAATGGCTATAAACGTAATGTCAATGTATCTGTCTCGTAAGATTAATGCTAACGTATGACAGGTACTCACACACACTTTCACACTCACACTCACACATACACCTACACACACACACTCATCCACACATACACACACACAGTCGCAATACTCAATACAGGCTTCTTCTAACCGCTTTCATTATTATTCTTTTTGTTATTATAGTTGTCTTTTTTCTTTTATTTTTTTAAATCTTATTGCATAAGATTCTGTAGTTTCTCCTAGTGGGAGAGGGCACTGACTCTTGTAACACAGGTTTATCACCTAGCACAGGAGTCAGGGACTTCACACAATATTGAACCTCTTTCTTGTGTAATAAAGATTATTATTATTATTATTTATATTTTATATACTTTATGTATCTCGGGACCCAGAGGTCCCGGGCCTTTGTAAGGCGTACGAGGAGCCGAAGCCAACTCGCAGAGGCCCCTTAGGTAGCTTTATATGAAATAAGACACCAACCGACGATCATCCCTGTATGCACTATGCAATTGCACCCAAGGACAACCCCCGGTTGGTGCAGGACTATTACAGGACATGGAAACTAACAGTACTGGACTATGGGTATAGGTTGCTAAAGTGACTTGGTTACCTGAAACTATGAAGTGACTATGGCCCCTGCCGAATCAATGTATACATGGATAAAATAGCAGGGGGTGACTTGCACACTCACTAAATGGGCCCCCTGAAACAGTCGCTAGCACGAAGTGACGTAGCGACAAGGGGGCAACATATCTTGAGGTGCTAGAGGAGTGGAGAGGTATTCCTCGGCTATCAGGACAATCCCGGATGTACGGTCAAGATCCCTACCAGCGTCTTACTGGAATACTTCCTTACCGCGAGCACAAATGCTCTCGCGAGTTTCCACTCTAACCGGCCAATTAAGGCAAGATAGAGGTGGGAGCTCCGTTCCTCATCTCTGGCTTGTCCCTATTGAAAGGCAAGCCAGAGATGAGGAACAAGACTTCTCCCGGGAGATCAGGTCCGTGGGGTCGCTACTGCCCAGCAGCTCGCCACAAGCTGACCTGCGGGTTTATTATTATTATTATTAATGTGTGCGTGCCAAAAATGGCGGCACCATCCATCAGTTGATCAGCCTAGCCATTTCCCAACTACCTATGTTGGGTCGGCTTCCAGTCTAATCGAATGCAGCTTACTACCAGTGTTTAACATGGAGCGACTGCCTATCTGACCTCCACACACTACTAGGTAACACGCAATACCCCTTGGTAAGACTGGTTGTTAGACTTTCTAGCTTCCGCCTACCCATAAGTATAACGACTGCCAAAGATCTACAAATGACAGCCGGGACCAACGGCTTTACGTGCTTTCCGAGGCACGGAGGGAACTCGGTATGAAATGGATGGTCACCCATCCATAGACCGACTGCGGTAAGCGTAGTTAAATACATGATCGATAAATCTGGGCGTTTACTTAGATAGCGAGCTCCTCATCATTTCAGCCGAAAGACGTCCACTCCTGAACATAGGCCTCCCCCAAAGGGGGGTTTTGCCATAATCGCCACGCTTGGCAGGCGGGTTGGCGATCACAGTATGGTTGTTACAAATGCACAGAGAACGCTGCTGCCCATTCTCTGGTACGTCCCTTAGTCGCCTTTTACGACACCCACGGGAAGATATGGGATGGTGCTATTCTTTACGTCCGACACCATACGAAGAAGAGCTCCTCCGAGATATTAACCAGCACAAAAGCACACCCACGACGTGTGTGTGTCTACACGCCGCTTGAAATAAAAGCGCCGAGTTCCGAAAGTACTTTCCACGCGAGAAGAGGTGAGGAACAGTGTTTCGGATGGGGGCGAAGCGTGTCGCTACAGTACGGTGGTACTAATACCTATATATATATAAGGGAATGTGTTCAGTACTGGTTTTACTTGACTTTTCCCGGGCATTTGACGCAATAAACATCCCATTATTAATGTCAAAGTTAATTTATTACGGGTTCGACCCCAGCGCTATGCAATGGTTCCACAGTTACCTTACTAATAGGGGGCAACTTGTGGAATTACGTTTAAGTGACGGTACTGTCCTCACATCGGTTCTTACTCCCATTAAGAGAGGAGTTCCGCAGGGTTCTATATTAGGCCCAATCCTCTTCATTTTGTATTGTGCAGACATTATCAAGTGCCTACAGAGGTGCAAATACCATATATACGCCGATGATGTCCAAGTTTATGTATCCTTTAGACCAGATGAATATGAAGAAGCTATTAAAGATCTCAACGATGACCTTAATAGAATCGCGGCCTGGTCTGAAGAGAACTGCCTAGCACTTAACCCAACTAAGTCCAAATACATGGTATGTGGCACTAGGCAGCAGCTGAGTAAACTTCCGGCAACTTTTAATCTCGAATTAATGGGCAAACAAATAGACAGAGTGTACGAAGCGCGAAACCTTGGTCTCATTATGGACAGTAACCTTCGTTTTGAGAAACATGTAGCCGACTCAGTACGAAACTGTTTTTACCGCCTAAAAGTTTTGTACAGCATGAGGCCCTTCTTATCTGAAACACTACGGGAGCAGCTTGTTGAATCGCTTGTGTTATCGAAATTAAACTATGCAGACACAGTTTACGGCCCGCGGATACTAGCTCGTACTGATCGGCTCATCCAAAGGGTTCAAAACGCCTGTGCTCGTTTTTGTTACAAAATACCTCCCAGAAGCCATGTGACACCATTTCTGAATAAACACTTATCGCTAAAAATGAAATCAAGACGCAAGCTACACCTGGCTTGCCTTCTATTTGGTGTAATCAAATACCAAAAACCTGAATACCTTTACCACAAGCTCAGCTGGATTACTAGTAGACGAGAATGCGAGAGAAGGCAATGTTCGCAACAACTGTCAACACAGTCCCATAATACAGCAGCTTTTAGAGGTAGCTTCCGGTATGCGGCATCCAAAGTGTGGAATAACCTGCCACCACCTATAAGAGCAGTCACCACGATCGGCACTTTTAGAAGTCGTTTACGGCAGTACCTGATGAATGCGCAACGGGAATTGGATATGGTCAATTTGAATATCTCATTTATATAAGGATAACTTCAATATACATTATGCATTTCTCTTCATCTTCGACTATGTAAAATCTTGTACATTCCTTTTCAAAAACTTCCATCCTTTGATAGTTACGCATTAACATTCTTCTCATCAAATTTTTCTCCTCAGGGGAAACTTTATCATCCAGTATGATAGCAGAGGTTATGGTGATAAAGTTGATTTACCGTCTTTGGCAGTGTTTGATTTATTAAACGAACATCAACTTCTCCGTTTGCTTCTTAATTATGTACAGGAAATGTCGTTGTTTAAAAATATTCAGTAGTTATAAATGTGACATTGTTATTCAAACACAATTGAGTTTCTCTGTAATAGGAGATTTATGTTATTTACGTGATTATTTAGCACTAACTACAAAATATAAAATCCAACAAACTATAAAAAATTACCTGTAATATATGACACGACATTTAATGCATTTATTACAATATATACCTAACAAATAAAATAACAAATTATCTGAGTTTTCACGAATGTCATGAGATGTCAGATGAGGCAAGATGAGGGGTTTGAGACATAGAGTATAGATCTATAGATAGACTATAGAGTATAGTAATAGTAAAGACTGGCTGGGCTCTCATTCAACTGCACAGACTATATAGACGCTGACGACATTACGGTTCGCCACCGTAATGGCGTTAGGAGCGTGACTGATATAGTAGTAGTTTATGGTATGGTATTAAAGTCTTTACATGTAGTTATTACTTTCACACACAAGTTACACTTATTTATTTATTTATTTTTTTAATTTTAATTTACTCACACACTCTTTGCTACACGTTTCCTTTTATTTATTTATCGTCTTAGTTCCATAAAACTGGTTTACATCCGTTATACGTCACACCCAAAGGTCCAGTTGAAAACCAGCGTCAGGCACAAGTGGTCTGGCATTTTATGCTGAACTGGGCCTGTTTGGCGCAGCCGTGGGGTACACAATAATGTTTTTTATTTATTTCTGTATTTTTACCTATTTTTTTTTAATTGTTTTTGTGTGCACATGGTCTGTGTCAATAAACGTTTTTTCTTTCTTTTCTTTCTTTCTTTCTATACGGTGACAAAAGCTTCTATTTAATGTTCCAAACTTCATGTAAATGTCTTTTTAGGGTTCCATACCTCAAAACGAAAAAACGCAACCCTTATAAGATCACTTTGTTGTCCGTCTGTCTGTCTGTCTGTCAAGACCCTTTATCTCGGGAACACGTGGAGGTATCGAGTTGAAAAACCATATACTCAAGTCTACGGTCCCTTGATGCTGTAAAAAAATCAACCCTCTATGTTAACGTGAAAAAAGATACGGCCGTTTATGTCGCAAAAAACGCATTTATAATATTAAGTAGATTAAAGTATGGATAGTAGGTATGGATTAGTATTGAAGTATGGATGTGTACCTAAAAATATGTACGGGACCCTCGGTGGGCGAGTCCGACTCGCACTTGTCCGGTCTTTTTTTTATTTTCTAAAGTAGTCCTTCTGACCAACTCTGTCTAATGATACAAGTCGCTAACTAGACTTTTTGACCGTTCCACTTGTTGGTTAATTAAACTATTCAATTAGCGGGTTCCCAACCGCTTGGTTCCCTACCTAAATAATTAGTTTAAGAATTATGAGTGGTTCCTGTAAATAGTACTGGATTCTGAACTGAAAATGTTGAACTGTTTTTTTTTTACTTTATTCTGTGTTTTTTTATTTGTTGATTGATTGGTGGAATGTAAAAAGTTTTTAATTTAAGCCCTAATGATAATTATATAATAGAATAATAACAGACATAAAACTAGATTATACGATGAATGTTCAGACTTAGACTTCGGATGAAACAAAATCTGAGTTAGTGCTTTATTTATCTCATTTTTTTAAATTCTTGATCACATTCCGTCTTCTTATAAATCAGCTGTCAAATCTCGTGATAAAAACTGAGGCCTAAAATTACGACTACCAACCTTACAACTAGACATGCCTAATTTGACATCTGAATAAATTGAACAGCCTTTGAGCATGGAAATAGTAAGGAATAGTATCCGAGGGTCATTGTACCGGGTCACAATAATATTACCGTTATCCTGTTCAAATAAAACCTTTATATTTGACAAATAACACCACTTTCCACCATTTTGTGGATCAATTGTGGTGAGCTGACCCGTCCCGTGACGTCATCTACATATAAACATGTAAATATTGATGTTAAGAATTCGGTTAAATTTTAACTAAAATGTCGGCTCTTCTATCTTGGGTTGGTGACACAAGATACAAGCGGAAGCGAGTAAAGGTGTAGCGGTATAGTATAATTAGGGTTCTATTGATTTTCTTCTTTCTGTCTTTCTTATTACCTGGGAAGTGGAAAATATGTTTTTCTTATTCCTCCGCTGTTCTTTTCTGATTAATTTCGTTGCGGGATCCAAGACATTTGAATCGTTTCTCTGGGACTTGTCGAGCTTCATTGCTCTGGCGCTTTTCTGGTGGTCGCCACTGTTGATTCTGGCTTACAGGAGTTACAGTGGTTAGGGAATATTGTGGCGGGCTTGTCCCATTAAATTTTCTTATTATCTTTTACTATTTTATGAAGTAAAAGAATAACATTTGTAATAAGTATTATGTGACAAGTGATAAGTAATAAGCAACAAGTAATGAGATAAATTACGCTGTATGATACGTTTACGTACATATACAACATAGTTTGTGTTTTCCTGATCTACTCATCATTATAAATAACTTTAATGCGTATCTACTATGTAATATCTAGGAATCTAGCATGTGAACTCTGTAAAATATAAACTACAATCTAAAAAACAAAAAAAAATAGGATTGTAATAACATGCAATAAATAAATATAATCATTATTAGATTACTGTAATTTTTTTTAGTTCTATCACTGACGCAGGTTCCAAAAAATATTAGACAAGATGCCATTTAGAAGAATCTCCTCCAATTTTGTCGTTAAATGGCCCGCATTATCTGCATAAATTAACAACATAAAGCAAAAAGTTTAATAGGTATTTATATTATTCTTTTTTGTCGGTCGGCTAGTTAGAAATACCTTATGGTAAAATCCTCATTTTATTCTAATTTAGTGCACTGTTGCAAAAATTCAATTAATGCAAGATAACAGGGACTAAGTTTTCCTAAAAAAGAAACAGCGTAAAATTTTAATACGTTGCCTTTTTTTAAACACTAAAGATGTTATCTTGGGCCACGCACCAAGGACGCGGTCCACATCGGAACAAAAAAAGAACCTCACCGATCCAATTTCATTACGAGGCTATTTTACGACAAGTCCTGCCGCATACAGGTGGATGTTTTTATTGCAACTACTCTCGATTAGATTAAATTATGTGCTAGTGTTAGAAAATCGGCACTCAAATGGAGGAGTTTCATTGATAATATGCTATACCTCTATCTACTGTATTTATTGAAAATTATAAAGATTACTATACCTACATTCTACTAAACAGATTTTCTTTTATAAATGTTATTTTGGGAAAAGCTTTTCAAAACGAAATTGATGACTGGGCTTCGCACGGGTAGAAGGTACTACTCTATTCGACCCAGTCAGCTTGGTTTTTTCCGACATCTTCAACAATCATTGTCATATTTCAATAAATTAAAATAAAACAATATAAAGCTTTACGTATGAATCTTTCTCTTGAATTATTCTATTGATGAAAACCGTATTAGAATCCGTTGCGGAGTTTAAATGATCTAAGCGTGCAGTGGATCAGCCAGCGGAAATCGCCTTTGTTTTATTAACAGCTTCGAACGGGTGTATATATTTTTTTCGAATTTCCTACTTTTATATAAACTTTTTTTTTTTTTTATATCTTTTGATAGGCATACGTTTGACCACTATCTCACCTGATGGAAACCGATGATGCGGTCTAAGATGGAGCACGCTTGCCTAGCTAGAATTAACCTATTCACTCTTGACTTAAAGACCCCCAAAACGTTTCGTGCGTGTGGGTGGGATGTCCGCCATGTACCGGTGGCGCATCGCCGTACGTCTTGTGGTCCGATGATGGAACGGGCTCGGCGGAATTAAATTATGCAATTCCGTCGCACACTCCCCAAAATGCAACCGATAGAAAACCGACAGGCCAGCAACTCGGCGTCGATGCTCAAGACTTTGGAGCTTTGATTCGACGAGCCTATCATTGCCAATGATCCTTTTGGCTCGTTTCTCAATTGACTCTAGGGCATCAAGCTGGTATCTGGCAGATCCGTCCCAAAGATGAGAGCAGTACTCCATACACGATCGAACTTGCGCTTGATAAAGTTTAAAGCAGCTGTTCCGGCGTGAAGTCCTGCTCATATCGAACACAACAAAAAAACAATTATCCAATTTGGTTTACTCATTCAGAATTTATGCGCTTACAGACATTTTGGCGAATTTATACTAAAGTCCTAAGGCTACTCATTTTGTAAACACACATTCAGGGGTTTGCAACCATTGGATCAAATAAAAAAAAACCGTTTCGCAATTAATTTTTATTTTTAAATAGGGATTTAATTATGTTAACACACACATCTAATTAGTGTCGTCAGACGATTTAGAGTTTTCTGTTTCAGAATCAGTTTCAAGGAAAGGAAGAATAACATATGAATAAAAATCTCATAACCACAGACCGATTAAAAATTACCCACTTCACACACAACTTAAATACTTAAATTTCTGAGTTCAGAAAACCACGGCGCTACAAAATGAACACCCGCTGTAGCCCAAATGGGCCACATATTAATATGTCCAGTTATAAAGTTTACAACCGAGACAGGAACAGGACTTTGTCCGTCACAGCGACTTGTGGACCACTAGCGGGACATCACGGGCCCGTGGGACATGTCCTTTAGTACAGTCATCGGCTTCATTACTGTGGCAGGGTTTTATTGCTTTTTGAGATTGCTTTATAACAATCAAAATGAGATAATGATGTAGGTAATCGCCATCTTTGGACGCACTTGAATCATTTATCAACCTATATATATTACTAGTGACCCGCCCCGGCTTCGCTCGGGTGCAATGTAGATCAAACTATACGTATAAACATTCCTCTTGAATTACACTTTCTATTGTTAAAAACTGCATTAAAATCCGTTGCGTAGTTCAAATGATGTAAGCTACAGAAAGGACGGGAGCGACTTTCGAAAATTTTAAGTGAAATTAAAAATTAGAATAATAATATGAAAAAAGTTTATTGTAGCTTCACAAAATATTCCCCTCCAACCCTAATGCACTTAAGCAATCGCCTGAACCAGCTTTCGAAACATTAAAAAAATGCAAGTATCTTTTCGAATCTTGAAAAATAACTGCCGAAGTGCTTCGACGCTATTGTCTGCAGTATTAAATGACAATGCCAGATCCTGCCCCACCCATGTACAGAAAAAGTAACACATGTACAGAAAAAGTAAATTAATGAAAATAATTGTAATGACTATAGATCCTTTCTATACTAAATTGTTTTTCTTTAGAACTTGCGGATTACGAAATACCTACCCACAAAATACAAACTCATTTTACCTGAAATACAATTTAACCTATAATCAATGTCTTTATTGTTTTTAGATTTAAATGGAAACCGCAAATTCTACAGTCACTAAGACTAATGTTTAGTTATCAGTAATAAATAAACAGTAAGATGCTACATATTGCACATGACTTTTATTGAGTGGGGCAAAGTTCTATAGAGTTTCTGGCATTGTCCTTTTCGCCCACGAAGCATTTTTTTACTGTGGGAAATATAAAAAAATCGCATGTTGTTATTTTTGGGCTGTACGGAGGTTGGGGTAACATTTGTACTCCCGAAGTCTTCAAATAGTCCATGGTTCTAGCAGCTGGGTGACTGAGCGAGCACGTTATCTTGGTGAAAAAGAATTCCGAGGACAACGCTTGTTGGTCGCTCTCGGTTCAAAAATATTTAAAAAAAGAACTACACAAAGGTGGTCAATGTTTTTCATCAAGGAGATTTTTATTGAAATTAACCGTCAATTCAAAATAGTTCTAAGAAAAAAGAGATTAGTAATAGTATTTATTCTGTGGCTAACAATTTTCGAAAGTACCTATACCCTGTTCACAATAAGATTAGACATAAACACAAACCTTTTTTACAGTCCCTTCAACCGATTTTCACTTCTATTCCGTAGTCTTAAGGATAACATTAGAGGCAAAAAAGTGGTTACAATAACAACTGTTTACTGCAGTTGTCAATTGTCACGCTACCAACGCAATATAAGTCAAAATCGGTTGAACGGACTGTAAAAAAGGTTTTTGTAAACGTCTAATCTTATTGTGAACAGGGTATACTTCTCTTCTACTTCGGTAGACTCTCCAGGTGTCATCCAAAGAGGATATCGGTAATTTGTTGCGGACACTCGAAACCTCTACTCTAAAGTTTGGACTTGCCCTGAACCGCGAAAAAACTAAAATGATGATAGTGGATAGAGCTCGTGAAAACAACCCAGATATCACACCAGTTGCTAACTGCGAAGTCGTCAACAGCTACATTTATCTTGGCTCTACTATCACCAACAGCGGTGGCTGTGAGACTGAAATTAGAAAACGTTGCGCCATAACACGATTGTCTGCACAAAAGTTGGACAATATCTGGAGAGACCGCCGAATTACTAAAAATATCAAAATGTGCCTTGGTTTTCCTGATCTTTCTATATGAATTGGAGACATGGACATTACGAATGCAGGACCGGCGCAAGATAGATGCCGTGGAAATGTGGTTGGAGACGCATGCTCAGAATAAGCTGGACCACTCATCGGACTAATGTGTCAATACTCAACGAACTCAACATTAAACAAAGACTGTCGTCACTTGTGCAATTACGAATCCTCAGATTCTTTGGACACGTTACCCGCAACAATGACTCCTTAGAGCGTCTGGTGAATCAGGGAAGGGTACATTAACAGGACACGACACCACGTGGTCGGTCGCCTACCCGATGGAAAGACTCCATCAAATCTGCCACCAAGCTCCCTGTGGCAGAATGTGCTCGCCATGCAGCCAACAGAGACCGGTGGAGAAGGATCGCGAAGGCTGCGACCGCAGTAGTGGGCGACGCCCCATGACCACGACCATGTCAAGAGTGAACGACTGAGAAGAAGGTATACTTGACAGTTTTTTGGAACTAATTATAATACTTTGTAAAATACCGTTTAAACTTTTAAGTTTCTTGACAAACAGAACCGCTACTCATTTCAAAGATAACTTAGTTAAATTGTAAGTCACAGTTCAGCACCAACATCTCTACAATAAAGTAAATAGGGTTATTTCTATTTATGAACTGAACAAAATAAAGTGCAAAATGAAATTACATAGTTGGCTTCGAGAACTTAATTACGATGACACTGAAAAGTTACTCACAGTCTCAACATAAACCCTATATACGAATAAAACATACAAGCAACAAAAAACCACACAGACACGCCCCCCCCCCCACATACACACACAACACTCACTTCAGTACTACACAAACTACACACTACACATACACGCAGTACACACTAGATTTCACCCCGATATTAACTATACTAACCAATCATTATAAAATTGTAATTATATAAATATATATATAAAAAACAAAAATGTTAACATGTCCCTAATCGCACACTTTTGTACGAGCCCATATCTAGATTTGTTAAATGTAAATGAAGGAGTCCTGGTGACCTGAAATACAGGCCCTGAGCCTAGTTTAGGCACCAGTCTCCCACAATATAATGTTTTGTATGGCACCGTAGAAATTAATAAGGCCTAGCAATTAAGATTAATATTGTGGAGAAAAATAAACAATTTTTATTTTATTTTTATTTTTTATTTAACATTTGTAAATGAATTAATTCGCTATAGGTACGTAAGTACTTATTTGTTGACGAGGCATTCCGTGTCAGTATTGCCTACCAGTTCCCAGGACGATCCATATTACCGTATAAACTAATACCAATGCGGGTCGATAGCATAGCATTAGCCCGATTAAATATATTTATAGCTACAATCGTTGCTATTATTCCGAGCCTCGTTGTGGCCTGTAAATTTTATGTCTATCCCTATCACGGAGTAGGAAGGGAAATGGAAGGATCAGCCGAGTATTTTATTGAAGGAGACAAAGTGCGAATTTCGGGTATTAAATATTTTGAGTGTTAATTACTAACTCAGCCACTTGCCACAGCCCACTGCCTCTTTAGTTTTCTGCCAATTTTGCAATGGGAATTCTATCTTTATCTTTACTTCACTTACATTGCAAGTTTCGTGGCCTGCGCACATGATTTCTCCATTTACTTCTTACTGCGTGGGTCCTATTATCCGTAACGTTTATGGGCCTTTAAGACGAGGCTTTAAGTATTGGTGTTGTTACAAAAATTGGCCTCGGTAATGTTGTATTGGGAATAACATTAAATTATTCGCACTTATTTTAACGATAATGTTTATTGGTTTCTTTTTGGGAAGATCGATAGTATGGATTTTAGTATTTATGATGCTTATAAGGATATCATCATCTGCATAGTCTTTTCCCAATTATGTCGAGGTCGGCTTCCAGTCTAACCGGGTGCAGCTGAATCCTAGTATTTAACAAGAAGCGACTGCCTGTCTGATTTTTACAACCCAGTAACTGTGTAACACGATACCCCTTGGTAAGACTGGTAGTCAGACTCTCTGGCCCATAAATAACAACTGTAAAAAAATCTACAAATGACAGCCGGGACCAACGGCTTTACGTGCTTTCCGAGGCACGGAGGGAACTCGGTATGATATAGATGGTCACCCATCCGCGAAATGACTGCGGCAAGCAAGGTTTAACCATGACCGGTCGATCCATACGGTTTTTACTTAACCACTCTCTTCATCATCATCATCAGCCGAAAGACGTCCACTGTTGAACAAAGCCCTCCTTCATAGAACGCCACAACTCTTGCATCCACCGGCTACCCGCGACCTTGACAATGTCGTCGGTCCATCTGGTGGGAGGCCTACCAAAGTTAAAGCATTTATTTTAATTAAACCATTTACAGGCACTTTTGAATTGTCAAGGAGTCGTTCAGTTAGTCAGAAAGTTGAAGCTAGTTGCTCGTTCCAAAACGTAGGTAGGTCTCTATGGAGAAGAACGAGCAAGAAACTCCACGGACACCCTTTTAAATCAAGTTTTTTACAAAGTACTGGTTACATGATTCTTGTTGCTTCTATATGTGAAGACTATGAAGGTAATCTAGCAATACAAAACATAAAAAAGAAGCAAGATAAAGTCCATGGCAGATAAGAGCTGACCAATCTCTACTGACAGCGCCCGTTCACGAACATGACGCGTGAACCAACGCTGCGTCTTCCGGTTCGTGGTCGCCACTCGAGAACCTTTCTTCCCCATCGGTTATCGGTTTTTCGAGCGATGTGGCCTGCCCAGTGCCACTTTAACTTGCATATTCTGGGAGGTATGTCGGTGACTTTAGTTCTTCGGCGAATTTCCTCGTTACGGATTCTATCGCGCAAAGGAACTCTGAGCATTACTATCTCCATGGCTCGCTGCGTGATTCTGAGCTTCTGTAGAAGGCCAGCAGTTAAGGACCACGTTTCTGTGCCATATATCATCACTGGCAACACACACTTGTTAACTAACCTAGCCCACTTATTTTAGCCAAAACTGATGCTGCATCAAAGTATTTCATGTAAAACTAAATAAATATATTTTATCTTTCGGGATAAGTGCATGCTATAAGCCCAGTATAACAGGCAGCCATATTGGATTAGACACAATTAAACTTTGGATTAACATCGAGTGTTACCCGATGCTATAAAGTTGTTTATGGTCCTCCGAGTGTTGCCATGGTTACCTATGTTTTATGACCCATGGGGTGTGAGTGTAAGTGTGATTAGTTGGATGTTTTGCGAATATTATCGATGGGAATAAAGTAAATGCATCATCATCATGATTGAGACATAATTTGGTGATTCACCATCAGCCGGAAGACGTCCATTGTTGAACAAAGGCCTCCCCATAAGACGGGTTTGCCGTAATCCCCAGGTTTGACAGGCGTCTTGGGGATCGCAGTGAAGTTGTTAAATAAGTACACTGAAGCCGGTGCTGAATTTGGTGATTAACGATAATAATTTAATGTGAATTTTTCAGAGATTTAAACTATACCGAAGTTAGTCGAGACTAGGACTTATTACCTATATCTGACGATTTAATGTTAATGGCACATTACTTATAGCCGAAATAAAACCGCTAATTATATCCCAAAAGCGAGCAAGACAAAAGAAATATATTAATTAAAATTTTCATGCAAGCAAATAAGTGAACGAAACCTCAACCATTGTTTGCAAGTGACGTCAGCACCACATCCTGACATCACGCAGATTGGAAAAGTTGGTAGCACTGGTAGGTATATTTTTTTCATAAAATTTGAATTAAGAACACTTCATTCGGTTAGTAGCGAAATGAGTTTCCTTCAACAAGTTTGGTTGACGTTTTTTTCTGCTGTCGATATTGTTTTAATATTCCGGTGAGTGTCGGAGAATGGGTGGTGGGGCCACTAAGTAAGAGAATTATTTAATTGGCAATACGATATGGTTTGTCATGCCTCTGATATTTAAAGACGCGAGTTGTTATACGCCACCATCTTTTTATATATCACCAAGCGAGCATCTTCCCGCAGGGCCTTACCTTCAGTGGTCCATCTGGAAGTGGCTGAACCGCCTAAAAACCCAAGTAGGAAGGTGTAACGTGAACCTCGCAAAATGCTACCTCGACAGAGCAGCAGCAGGGTGTGCATGTAGCGCCGAACTGCAAACTATGCCCCACTTTCTGTCACGTCCTCTGTGCCCCAAAACATGCGATCGGGGTGAATTATAGTCCGAGCGAAGACCAGCTGGACCTTAAGGGTCGAGAAGCGAACACGAATTTCAAATCACTGTGTGTGTGGGGCGAGTCCTGACGCATTTTATTGACACCTTCCTCGAGGAAGAGTTTTGGCCGAAGGGTGTCGTGTATTGGCGATTGCGTGGAAGACTACGCAACACCACGCAGCGCAACACGACGCCGTCTCTTCGTGTACAATAGATAATTAATATATTTGTAATTTTTATAAATATGATGCATGTTAGTCTGTAAGGTATATATGTTATGGGTCTTTTGTTATCCGAAACAAATGATATTATTATTATTAAAATACTAGCTGACCCGACAGACGTTGTCCTGTCCCGATCTACCTACTTACCTACACCTACCCTACACCTACCCTACCCCTACCCTACACCTACCCTACCCTAACCCTTAACATTTGGATGGGGGATGAAAAAGGGGCGAAAAAAGGGGATGAAAAATAGATGTTGGCCTATTCTCAGACCTACCCAATATGCACAAATAATTTCATCAGAATCGGTCAAGCCGTTTCGGAGGAGTACGGGAACGAAAACTGTGACACGAGAATTTTATATATTAGACTAGCTGACCCGACAGACGTTGTCCTGTCCCGATCTAGGGGGATGAAAAAGGGGTGAAAAATGGGGATGAAAAATAGATGTTGGCCGATTCTCAGACCTACCCAATATGCACAAAAAATTTCATCAGAATCGGTCAAGCCGTTTCGGAGGAGTACGGGAACGAAAACTGTGACACGAGAATTTTATATATTAGACTAGCTGACCCGACAGACGTTGTCCTGTCCCGATCTAGGGGGATGAAAAAGGGGTGAAAAATGGGGATGAAAAATAGATGTTGGCCGATTCTCAGACCTACCCAATATGCACAAAAAATTTCATCAGAATCGGTCAAGCCGTTTCGGAGGAGTACGGGAACGAAAACTGTGACACGAGAATTTTATATATTAGATAAAAGACTGTCGTGCCAGCAATACGAAGAAGAACAAGACTATCTTTTTGCAATAAGAAGAGCATAGTTTTTCAGACCGATACAAGTTACACCCCAAGGATTTAAGAATGACTTTTGAAATATTGACAAATTATTGTATAGAAGAAACTCTGCAAACATAGTTACGTAAACTGCTACATGATATATTTCTCTCGTAAAACCAAGGGAATTCTGAGCCGGTACCTTACTTGCAAAGCAATTATCTGTACGTCAAAGTTATATAATAGCTTTTAGATTGTGTAATGTGAGCTGTAGTAGGAACATTATAAAGCTTGTTTTCATACTTAGTAGTTAACTTTGTCACTGTTGATTCGCTAGGAATGTTTTCAGAGGAGGTTCATCTATACCTACATAAGATCTTACCTATTAAGTTGCCGTTTTACAATACTGGTCAATATAAACGTAATTTTTGAATGGCTGACAATAAATTCTAAACTCAAAGAAATTTTAAAAAATAAATAGAATTATATTTTCAAATTCAGTCATTTGTTTATTGATTAGTGTTTTGTGTTAGCGACATTTGTATCTTTTTCATCAATAATAGTAAACACAAAACACTAATCAATAAACAAATGACTGAATTTGAAAATATAATTCCTTTTTTTTTAATTAAATTAATTTGAATTTAGATTTTATTGCCAGCCATTCATAAATAAATGTTTCAAAATATTGTAAAACAGCAACTTCATAGGTAGATATCTACTTTTATAAACTTTGTTTTTTAATAAGAGGTAGGTAATCTCTGGATGAACTGGTTCAATACCTAAAAACAGTCTCTGATAGAGAATTTCTTTATTATTGAGTGTCATAGGATATTTGTTTTATTATATACTTGACTTCATTAATTTCTATAAGTTTTCCAAAATATAAAGGTTGGTTGACACTTCGCGTGATCCAAGGGCTGGTTTTTACCTTGGACAGAGGTTAAGCATTGCCATCCAATATGGTAATCAGTCTCTTGGGCACATTCTTGATGTGGGAGAAATTTTTGATATCTTATTGTCTTAGTTTTTTTTAATTGAATAGTTATAGATTTTCCTTTTCTATTTTTTCGTGTAAATATTGTACATTGTATAAAAATTAATAAACATTTACATTGAAAAAAAATATAGGTATATAACTTCAAGTTAGATATGTTACCTACCTAGATAGGCTGGTTACATTACGTACTGTGAAAATGCGGTGAAGACACCCGGACAGAGGCAAATTAGGAATTTAAAAAAGTTTAAAACTATCTATCTTCAGTTAAAGTTTATGAAATAGCACGATATTGATATAATTAGTAAAAAATATAAAAAAAAAATTGACACATAAATAATTAAAAAATAAATTACAGGTTATATCGCCAATTTCGTGGCCCACGGTCTAACGTTACAGGGACGCAAATCAAATTTAATCTGTCACTAAATTGGACGAAGTGTCTTTGAATTGAATCTCAACAATTTATTTCCAATATTGAGATTGTTATTTTCGATGTCGAAACCCTTGTGTACGATTCCTGCTGATCTTTATTTTGTTCTTAGGGAATTCTATTGGCTTTGTAGTTTTTTGGTTAAGTAGATGTCTGATCATTTACATAAAGCTTTCCTTTTGAGAGTAATATTATGCTAAAAAAAATGTCGTGGCACCAATTTGATTTGCTATGAGGTCTTTTCAAATTCAATTTAGTGACGTACTTCTTTTTTTCTCACTTTTCGTGTTCGGAGTGCGTGTTTATTGGGTTACCATGTAGTACCTACAATTGATTAAATCTTAAAGAAACTGCAGTACCGACAGCGTATTATCATCAGTATAATACAGTTTGCCCCACAACTCGGTTCCATACAGCTTTTGCTCGTCGACATTTTGGTTAGGAAACCAAAATGTCGACGAGCAAAACTCCGACTCCGTTAATACTACTTTTATTTCATTTTTTCAACTAAATTTTGAAAGTTTTGGACGCAGACTGCGTCCGTTCTGCATCAGTTTTGCGTCCAAAACTCTCAAAGTTTAGTCGAAAAAATTAAATAAAAGTAGTATTCTTTCAAAATAAAAAAAAGGCGTATGCTAAAAGATAGATAATAAAATTGTCTGTAAGATGGTGTAAGTTTCGTTTAATTATACCTGGTAGATTTTGTGTGATTGTCAATGTGTGTTTGTCCGCGTCAGACACAACTTCACGAGTTAATTAAACTATTTAATATGAACTTAATCAAAAATATTCACTTTCTATATGATTAAGAGAATGTTCTAGTTTAACATATATTTTTTTCAAATTATTTACACTGCACATTTTGACGTGATTGTCAGTTTAAAATCTGTAAAAGTCGTATATCGTCGCCTTAATTGTTCCCTCGTAATCATTCAGCATACGTAATTTAGCTTCCATACTCGCGCTCACACACAAATACACTTTATCTGCACACACTCACAACTCACAAACAATACTATACAGTTGATTCATCAAAACTAAAGTTTATTTTATTTGTAAAATATTCAATTTATTTATGTTTTTCATTTTTTTTATGGCTTTAAGCATTTGTGGTGTGGTTTTCAATACTCGTATCTCGTTGTATACAATTTGTTCAGAGACTAACTAGCCAACACAATTTAGAGGTGAGAGCCTGGTGATTCGTCACACAGGGTATCCTAGTATGGACTCCAGTCTCTCACAAAGGATCATGCTTCATGTAGTTAAGTTAATTTATTTGTATTTTTACTTATCTTGTGTACATACCTTTGTGACCTTTGTGAAGAGTGAAATAAAGATGATTATTATTATTATTATTATATCAGTATCATGTCAACCTCAGATTATAAAACAATAGGTTTATAATCTGAGATGTCAACCTTTACATGGCCCACTGCTGGGTATAGGTCTCCCACAAGGGTGGGTTCAGCTGTTATCGCCATGCTTGGCCGATGCATATTGGCGATCACAGTAGGTGTTATGGTATTCAGAAGGACGCTGCTGCTCATCCTCTGGTCAATATCCCTCTACCATACCGTACCGTTCCATGCCATCGTACAACATTATGTAAGTATCTGAAGATTGAACAAAAAACGCCGACAAAAAAATATTTTTGTATGGTTAAACGTTATAGAGAGTCTCCCTCAGATTATGAAACAAAAGGCAGATAGACCACGCGAAACACTGAGAGTGAAGCCACCAAAGCGAATACAAATTCAAAGGCGAATACCGACAATCGCGCAAACATTAAAAAAAAATACTAAAGTAAATACAATCACGAGATTGTAGGTACTCGCTTTGATTTGTATTTGCTTTGGTGGCTTCACTGTCAGTGTTCCGCGCGGTCTATCAGCCTTTTGTTTCATACTCTGAGGGGTCTCCTTTAATTTTTGTGCGCTTAAGTGCGTTGAGTCGGTACAGGCCTTTAATGGATCTGGATTCGGATACTGTTTCAAGAACATAATATAGTAACTGCATTAATTTTCCTAAGTCTTCTATAAGTCCTTTGCAGTCGATAGCGTGAGTGTAAACAATCATCCACCCTTCAGATTGTAGCAAGAACACATATTTCATCTTTTGTAGCCACGTTACTCCTTTCATTGGCCGGTTCTAAGTGGAAATAATTAATGTGCTTTCCACGAGAGGCAGGTTACAGTTCGCGATGCGGTTACGACACGATTTTCTTGAGCGAAGCAATAATAGGGTTGCTATTACTTATAAGCGGGTTGGCGTTAATTTTCAATAATGTAATGGCTTTATTCCGTTCCAATTTCGGTCACGGCGGCCCAAACTCAATGGAGATCAGCCAAGTATGCAGAATGTAGTGCATAAGTGTGCACTCCCTCTTCCCTCAATCTCATAGTCCTAGACTGCAATCCGACACGACCGGGAGGACCAAAGTCAAAGTCAAATCATTTATTTATTTATTTACACTTCATGCACAAAGGTACAAAGGCGGACTTCCGCGCGGACCATTTATTTCATTTAGACTATTAAAAGGCACTTTTGAACTTCATAAAAAAAAAATCTAGTTGCCCCTTCCAAAAGGTAGTTTCGTATGGAGAAGAATGAGCAAGAAACTCCATACATACTCTTTAAAAAAAAATGTGTACAATTTTTTGCATTTACAGTTTATACCAGGTCAACAGCTACGAGTGTTCCGAGGCACGGCGGTGTTACAACGCCAATTTCCAAACTCCGGGCTGTTACTGAGAAAACCGTAATAGAAAAACCCATAGATGAAAAACCCAATAACATTTTGTCCGACTTATAGACCACTTATGTCTATAGCTAGTGTGGACCTATCCCTCCAGTAAGCGTCAATCCCCGCCATCTTCGCCTGGGTCTACCATGATGTCACCGGAATCCACATTTTTATTTTATTTTTACAATTTTAGGAAAGCTTACAAACTAATACACGTACATGGTAACAAATTAAATTAAAAATTTAAAAAACCCCCAACGCAAAACATAAAAGCGATTATGTAAAAAGTAAAAAATAATACATTTGTTGAGCCATCAAATGTTTGTTCGTTGAAATAGCGCTATAATGTCGCGGCGGGGTACCGCTTAAGTAAGTCAGTCCCACAATTTCATTCACTGTCTATTAATTTACCAGCATTTCCGACCAATTTGCTTCGATATTATCAAATTTTTGTTGCTAATCTAGTTGTTAATCTTGTTGCAAATCTAGTTACCATCAGTTCGCTATTTTAGATATTTAGTTATTGCTTTAAACTTAGCGGTACCCCGCCGCGACATTATAGCGCCATTTCAACGAACAAACATTTGATGGCTCAACAAATGTATTATTTTTTACTTTTTACATAATCGCTTTTATGTTTTGCGTTGGGGGTTTTTTAAATTTTTAATTTAATTTTTATTTTAAATTTTTTAAATGTAATTTAGTTTGGTTTTGTGTGGTCAGTGTGGTCACCTATAATAATATGTTTGAAAGCAAAGTAAACATCCGGTATGCGTCTAAGATCCCTACCGCAGCAAACAAAAGAGCTGATAACTTTAAAACTGCTGAACCGATTTTGATGAAACATGTCTAAGAACCATCGCTAGAGAATCTACTTTCAAATAAAAAAAACCGCATTCAAATTGGTTCACCCGTTAAAGAGCTACAGTGCCACAGACAGACACACAGACACACAGACACGTCAAACTTATAACACCCCTCTTTTTCGTCGGGGGTTAAAAATAACTAACTATTTACAGTTGCTAATTACAAGCTTCCACATATAGATTACAATGTTATGAAATAAGAAAAAAAAGGTATGGAAAAATAGGTAGGTATGCCATGATAAATCGCGAACGTTCACCCATTAAAGTATTCTTTACTCAGAATTTTTCAGATTTTTAATCATAACGTACTCGTGCAAAATAGATCGATGTCTAAATACAAAGGTAGGTTGTTAAAATATATTATATCAGATATTGCACTGCGTATTCAAAAAGCGTTTCGCCTGTAATTCGTTGTGGTAACTTGTAGTAATGGTCGCAATCTTAGGTAATTTTGATTAGTACGAAGATAAATTTTACTAAGTAAATCGGGACAATCGATTGACCCATTTGCGATGTTGATAAGAAAACAGATGTCTTCAAGGCACGAGTGAACTGGTTTATCCTAGGCAAGCGTGCTCCACCTTAGGCCGCATCATCACTTAGATCAGGTGAGTTGCGGCCAAACGCAAGCCTATAACAATAGGTATAAAAACAAAATATATTTCGCCTTACTTCTAATGGTAGAAAGTTGTGATGGTTTTAGCCCATCATCCGTTTGACATCAGTTTAAGTTGTAGATAAAACCTTGATACTCGTATATAATGAGCGTCATCCAATTGTAAATAACCTGCTTAAAACTATAGAAAAATCATTTCACATCCAGCAAATATGACCTTGCTCCCGAATTAAAAGCACACTTACAAACTGAGGCGACGAATTTTATAAAACGTAAGAATATCTTGGTGACACGAATTGTTCACCTTCCAAATTCCAGGATTCTCAACAGTAAATTGCCTACTCACCTGACAAGCTTTAAACAATAATCCGGCAAAGACACAAAAAGCTTCCAACATCCTCTCCCGAAATATATTCTCGTATCGCATAAATCTTTCCTTGAGTAAAACATCGTGAGGTGTAAACGGCTCTTCTTGATAAATATACTTCTTTCGCAGCAGCGGTTGGAATCACTTATTGTATTTAGATACTAAATTGCCTAGTAGTCAGCATATTTTGAGTGGAAGAAATAAATCTTTGCTAGGTACTGGTTGTCAGCCGAAAGTGTTATAGAATATTGGTACTTATTAGCACGTAAACCTTACCGTGGGTTTCGATTGATGTTAGTAGTATTAGTTTAGTTGATTGGACAACCAGTTGATTATGATATACCTATGTAAAGTACTGCTAGTATCCTGCATTATCTGTTCTTTCTTCTTTTTAAGAAGGGTTAGGTAATTCAGGGCATTATCTATACTAGTATTGTAAAACTGATGACTTTCTTTGCAGACGCTCATCTGTGGAACTACGAGTACTCGTTAGATTTTGAAAAGACCGTTTCTGTAATTTATTTAATCTACTAGCAATCTCTTTAATTTTAGCTACCTTATATGTCAAGAATAAGGACACACAAACACTAATTACTCGCAGGAGAATATATTATAGGAAAACCAATAACAACCAATAATGATATATTTATTGCATAACTGTGTACATTAAGTTCTTATTAATTTAGTAAACATTACATTTTTAGTTTCAACAGCTTGTCCAAGTCGGATATGCGTATTTTAGTTTACGAAATTACAAATATGCATAAATATATTATTTATTATATTGAGACAGACAATACAAACTCACAAATATATACTTATTTTTTTATCAATATTCCTGTGACAAAAATATCAAAGACTAGTTTCTGGTTGTGACTTCGCCCGCGTGGAAATGGAGTACTTATGCCATAAAACATAATTATCATGACTGAATGAAACTGAATGTAGCTTTCATCAGTGAAACCACTATTGTATTTGAACCAGCACTTCCAAAGGCTGTTATAACCAAATTTGCATCTCTTTTTAATATCAGTATACATTTAGGTTCCTTCTTCAAACCAAGGACAGTATACAGGAGACCTACCCTGTCTTCCAAGCTCGTACGAAAATCACAAGGGAAAATATCCCTCATCACAATAGAACGCTGTGAAGGATCGGGCGCATTATTGCTGAATACAAATTGCCTTATATATAAGAATTGCGATGATATTGCTGGACATTCCGCCTCTTCACTCAAGGACGATTTTTACAATTTCTTTTACGAATAGCATGTTTGAAGATGGTTTTAAGTACGCAGTTTGTTTTGCGGTTGTTTTGTAAACAGATGAGGTATTGATGAGAACAGTTACTGCGTTGCCGCCATCTTTTGTACGTCCAAAGACAAAGGTGCTGGGCGATACTGACCTTGACGGAGCTGACCTGTAAATTTCTTGCTTACTCTAGGATTTTTTTACAAACATATAAATTTCATCATTCATTTACGTAACTATTTTAGTCATTACCAAATATTTTTCACTTTAGTGGAATCAGTAAATTCGAATTCGCGGGTGATGTCTTACAGAATTGCACTGCGGCTCGTACGCTCATAATTTGCTCGTTCACTACTTATGCGAAGACACTGCCTCCTAAGATACAGGATCTTCCTAGTTTAGGAGTCAGAGCTCAAATTTTGTATTGACCGTACTGTATCCATCTCTCACACACTACTTTGCAGTATTTTTTATGTCTCTAGTGATATTATGTGCACTATAATTTGTGTCAAACTTGTACTTTATTTTCCTAATAAACTATTATGATTATTATCCAAAACTTAGCCAAGGTCATCCGCACGTAAAGATATAGTGGGTAAGCAGTTGCGCTAGTGCAGGGACCACTCTCTGGTTCTTAAAGTCCAGGTGCTGATGGACCGGATAATCGGTACGACCAGCAAGCGGTAAAGAATATAGGAGGTTGGCTGCAAATCAATTAGAATGGGAATTTTCATGCGTTCTTTGAGGCAACCCACCGCGTGTCCCGGTTCACCGCCATAAAGACCGAACTCGCTTGCCTATCGACATATAAACGCACATACACAAAGAACCACTATATCTGAATAGCCTTTTCCCAACTACCTTGGGGTCGGCTTCCAGTCTAACCGGGTGCAGTTGAATACCAATGTTTACATGGAGCGACTGCCTATCTGACCTTCAAGCTTCTGACTACCTGTAATAATAAAAATAATAATCATTTATTTCGAGTAACAAGACTCATAGTGTTAGTAACAATATACTTACAAACTACGTTAGTAACACTTAAACAAACACACAATAAGAAGCAATTTATGACATCACTGCTGCAAGGCGACAGGCCCAGCCGAAACCCTGCAGCAGTGATTCATAAACACACAATCAAGCCTACTCGCTATCATACACATGATGCTGTTGGCGCTGCCCCGCACCCTGCGGACCAAGGATGCGCACCGCTTCCGCATCACCGAATAAAAACATTTCTGAAGCACTGCAGTATCGGGGCAACCCCAACAACAGCCTGAAAGCGTTATTGTATTGGACGCGAAGGGACCCGTATGATTTTTGAGTATAATTAACCCACAGGCAGCAAGTGCAGTACGCACTAAATATTGTGTGTTTGACCTCTTTAGAGGCACGCCTGAACCTGCAGGCAATCATATTAGCTCTCACACACAGCGCCCTCCGCTCCCTGTCTAAGATCAACGAATGACAGCCTGACCAACGACGGCGTTACGTACTTTTCGAGGAACGGAGGGATTTCCTTATGAAATGTATGGTCACCCATCCATGAACTGACCGTGACAAGCGTAGTTTAACTATCATGACTGGTCGATCCGTACCGGCCTTTTACTTAGCTACGGGCTTCAGTCAAGTACGCCACTCAATAACATGAAATGTACATGACGTATTACTATTTCAATTACACCTTTCAGAATTTCAGATGTCAGTTTTAAACACGTCTCAAAGTGGCGTGTCAGGGATTATGTGCTTTGTAGCCTGCGTGGGTAGTTTGTAGCATATCAATCTATATTAACAACCACCTGTAATTAACTTGTCAATCACTCTTTAATTAGTACAAGGCCCACTCATTCTTTAATCAACTTTAAATACGTACTTGTTTTAATTGCTTGTCTCAACTTGGCTACATTTCAGCTGTGTAGGACGGTTTCTAAAGCTTTGGTATTATTCCTAGATGTACTAGAATAATAACGGTTGTTTTTTTTTTAATTGGCTGATGATTTTAGTCATTATAAATCTGCAAATGTATAAGTCTTCGTGTAACGAATACTTTTTTTGTTACCATACAACTAGACAGTGGGCAGAAAATTAAAAAACGTACCTTTCACCTTAAATAATAATAATAAAACTTTATTTACACACATCCTCTCACACACATTCACACGCACCCCAGCACCAAACACAAAGAGAGGTTCATTACTCATTATTACTGTAAGTTTCTTAATTTTTAATTTTTAGTTTTTGTGCTCATGCTATTATTTCGTAGTTACTTGCCTTATTTGTATTAGGAAAGCTAGCCTGATCTAATTTTTCCGTGGGGAAATGGCATCTAATGCTGAAATACAGGTTTTCAACCTAGTTCGGCAATGGATTCTGTCTTCTATTAATTGCCGTAAAATATCTAGCCCATTTAACCATGAAAACTTTGTGAAACACTATTTGTAAATAAACTTATTGACGTGACAACGTCTTATAATTCGATAGAGCCGGCTGCACGCACGAAAAACATGACTCATGCGGCGTTACGGCGTTACGGCGTTACCTCGCTCTGAGGTAACGCCGTAACGCCGCGCGCCGTAACGATCATTCCATCAGTATTTTCTTAAGACGTTGTCACGTTCAACTATCGTCAGTAAACCGACTTTATAGACAACCAATTTTTATTATTATATTATTATTATTATTATTTCAAGCCATAGGCTCATAATGGGTTAGTTATAGTATTTACTTAAAGCTATGTTAGTAGAATAAAACTAGCTTACACTAATCCTACCCTTATCCAGTGATTTTGGTAAGGGCAGTCGACTCGTGCAGCAATCACTTTAAGGATGCTGTTGCCACTGCTACGCAAACGCTGCAGTAGGGAAGCCGATTTTTTGCGCATAATTGCTTGAAAGCCGTCAGTATGCGACTCCGCAAACATACCCGACGCACTGCAGCGCCACGGCAGTCCCAACAGCATCCTAAAAGCATTATTGTACTGGGTTCGCGGGTAAATGAGTTACGTAAGTTACATTACGGGTTAGCATAGTAATTTTTCACTCAAAAACTGTGTCGTTTCCCAACAATAATGATAGGTCAATGTTACTTACATAATTATATACTGATGGGCAGTATGTGTAGTTTATGGCTTATCAATGTGATGTGTCTTTCAACATCATCATCAGCCGGAAGACGTCCAATGTTGGACAAAGGCCTCCCCCAAAGGGGGGTTACCATAATCCCCACGCTTGGCAGGCGTCTCGGGGATCGCAGTGAAGTTGTTCAGTACACGAGAGTCGCTATGCTGCCCAACTTCTGGATTATCCCTTAGTCGCCTTCTAGGATCTAGGGGGTATCTTCTAGGTCTTCCCTCGGGATGTAATGGGTGGGTGCTATTCTGGCCCGGACAGCCCACAACCAACGGGCACGATGTATCTTTAAACAACTCGTATTATTTAGGATTACGTTATCAAGACTATCACCAATATGATATAGCCATGTCTTGTGATTTCTGACTAAAACACGCGGAATAAAAAGTACACTATATCCTTTCCCGTGGTTCAAGCTTCAGCATCATCAGCATCAGCCGAAAGACGTCCACTGTTACATACATACAAACATAGGCGTTCCCCATAGAACGCCACAACGAGCGGCAACCTGCCGCTTGCATCCACCGGTTACCCGCGACCTTAACGATGTCGTCGGTCCATCTGGTGGGAAGCCTACCAACGCTGCGTCTCGGTTCGTGGTCGCCACTCAAGAACCTTTCTTGCCCAACGATTATCAGTTCTTCTAGCGATGTGGCCTGCCCATTCCTCTTCAACTTGCACATTCTTAGAGATATCTTGGTGAAGCTGTCTGGTAAGTCTGTATCAAATTTCAGCTTAGTTTGTATCTCATCAAAATTGGCTTATCAGTTCAACCGTGAAAGCGAAACAAACTCACTTTCGCATTTATAATATTAGTAAGGATTGGGGGATTATTATCTTCTTAAGAGTTTCCTTTCGCTTTCAGCTTTTGATCTCTTGAAATAAAATAAACTGTCTTTGAAAAAGAAACAATTTCCTGTGGGACCGCTATGGTACCGGTAAGCATTTAGTTTGTTGAGGCATTTTAAATACACCAGGCGGCGCCACCACAGGCGATATTTTTACGAAAAATTAAACGGATTTCCTTTGCACCGTCCGGCTTTAAAAAATACGTTTAAGACACTACTAAGGTGACCAGTTTGAGAATAATGGTTCCTAGCGTCTGAACCGAAGGTGTCCTTACCAATGCATAGGGGGAATGGTCAATTTTCGTCTTCTTTCCTACCAAATTTTACCTGATTTGGTGCAAATTTTTATGACTGTGAACAGACAGACGCACGTGTGTGTGAGTGGTCCTATAAGGGTTCCGTTTTTTTTTGTACGGAACCCTAAACAGGGGATTAAATATAGCGACTACGAAAAAATACCTTGCGATCTATATTTTTTCGGTAAGGGATAACCAAAAGAACGAAATATGTAGCAAAATAAATGAGTCTAAAATTACAATGGTTCTTTCTAGCCGCTTTAGTTATGAGTGCTTTTCAAATTGAAATGTAGGAAAGATCACGAAATCTTAGTGATGAATCAAATTAATGCGCTATTACTATAGCTATATAGGGTGACTGGTAATTAGTGTACGATACTTAAACACGTGATTGTGTTCATGATAACAAACAACTTTCCCGAAGAAATATTTTTTTTTTGTACTGGTTCACTTGATGTCACAGACGTGCGCGCGCGTGAAATTCATACGGCTGTTGTGTTATTGTGATAAAAGTGAACCAGTACAAAAAACATTTTTTACTAGGGAAAGTTGTTTGTTATCATAAACACAATCACGTGTTTAAGTATCGTACACTAATTACCAGTCACCCTATATAGGTTAGGTTAAGTCTTTTTTCAACCGACTTCAAAAAAGAAAGAGGTTCTCAATTCGACTGTATGTTTATGACTGTTTATTTCTCCGGCAAATGTGAATCGATTTTGAAAATTCTTTTTAATTTTATTGAAATTGATTCAGCACTTTTTGAAAAATCAACAAAATTCCAAAATAATCTACATTGACGACGTTTTAGTTACTTCAATCTTTGGAGAACCCCTGTTTTAACTGTGTTGCCGGAAAGTGATAAATAAAAAGCTTTTTTACAAAAAAGTCAACCGCCTTCAAAATCTAAAAAGTTATATACATCTTTAACACGGTACAACTTTTTAAATTTTGAACGCGGTTGTCGTTTTTGTAAAAAAGTTTTTCTTAGGCTCGGTTCAAAAAGAAAAAATCGGCCAATTTGGTTGATAAATGTCGGAGATATAAGATAACAAACTTAGAAAAATAAGAATACGGATCAAAATATGAACCGCTTCTATCGAAATCGTTTAGAAATAAGTTGCTACACCAAATTAATGTCACTCTCCAAGACCTTTTCGTCACCAAAATCAAGTCAAAAGTATGAAATTCGTCTTCAAACTCGACTGCAACATGACCAATAGTAAGGCCGTCAAGATTTACCGCACAATAACTTTGTCGACGTAAAAACTCCGCATTGTTAGCTCACCGATTCATATTTTAACGTTGTGTTCCAACAACAATGTGTACTTTCATTTTAAATCCATTACAACTTTTAATAGTTTCCACAAGGCAGCTTAGAAAATATGATTCCAGTGTTTGTTTTGAAACCAAATACCTATTTGAGCAGACAAAAAGGGAAAGCACCTAGTTCAATATTTGCTAAAAACTATTCATCATCATCATTTTAGCCGAAAGACATCCACTGCTGGACATAGGCCTCCCCCAAGGGGGGGTTTTGCCATTATCGCCACGCTTGGCAGGCGGGTTGGCGATCGCAGTATGGTTGTTACAAATGCATAGAGAACGCTGCTGCCCATTCTCTGGTACGTCCCTTAGTCGCCTCTTACGACACCCACGGGAAGATATGGGATGGTGCTATTCTTTACGTCCGACGCCAAACGGACAAACTATTACAAATTAGGTATTAATGTATTCATTTACAAAATAATTTAGCCAAAGTATTAACTTTACCTGAACGTCTAGGATATAATATCTAGTTTGGGCTGATTATGCTTATACACTGATGCTGTGCGAGGTAACCGTCATCATACCAGTCTTCTGCCGTCCACTGCTGAGCGGTGGACTCCCCTAAAGATCGCCAACCAACCCAGTCTTGGGCAGTTCGAATACATCCGCTGCAAGCCACCTTCTTCAAATCGTCGGTCCATCGTGCCGCAGAGCGTCCCACCTAACGCTTGCCCAAACGCGGTCTCCAGAAACGAAACTACATTGCAGTAGTAGAAAGTAACTCGGTCTGTTACGCTTTTTATGACAAAACGGCTAAACCGATCTTGATGAAATTTGGTATGAAAATAGCTTGAACCCTGGGGAAGGACATAGGCTACTTTTCAATCCGTGAGTTTGTCTGCATCAGCGATTATCGACACTCACGCAGACAAAGTCGCAAGCAAAAGCTAGTTTTAAATAAATGATAAAATTGAAATTCTAATTTAGATCGTCATTTTTTAAATTATTTACATTTAAAAAAAATAGATAACATTAAAAAAAAAATTTCTTCACCGATCTCGATAATTTATTATTGGAAAATGGATTTTTCTAGTAATAATTGAGAACAGAACTTTCTCTATTGTTACTTGAAAAAATAGATTTTCCAATTATAATTTTCCTTTTTTATTACTTCACCTTTGCATAAAAGTATGAAATAACTGCGACAGTTACTGGCATTTCGTCAAGTGTTCTACAAACCGAGCCGCTGTAGTACTGACTGACGGACTGACGGCCAATTCATTACGTCACTACTACTCGATGTTTTTTATTTCTTACCTGTTACACTTGGAGGCAGAAATAAGGACTCAGAAGTATTTATTTAAACATTTGATTACACAAATACCTACGCGTTTTCAGCTTTCAAAAAAACATTTACTTATCGTAGTACCTAGTTATTTCGGAAAGAAACTACTGAGTGTAGTTTATGGTGTCCGTGTATATAGGAAATATAGAAATACTTCTTTTTTACTTTTTTTTTTTCATACTAGGATTTTTTATTGTGTCGTGGGTGCGTTTACAAACATATCCACTTACAATACAAAAACAGTCAGACCCAGAACAACTATCTGTAAGCTATGCAAATATTTGTTCCGTGCGGGAATCGAAACCTCGACACGCGGTGAAGCAGACAATCGCTCAACCATTGCGCCAATCATGTCGTCAAAAGACTACGAACTGAGTGACGACAGGTTTTTTTTTTTCCCTTATCCTATAGTTCATCAATAGGATGGACCCTAATTTTATTACAATCTAGCCTTGTATATAGATAGACTAATAAGTAATTTAATTAAAACCTAAACTGTTATATTATCTTTACTAAGAATATGTCCAATGGCACTTTTCTTATTGTCTCTATTATCGCATAACATATATACATAACACTATTCACTTTCACTAACTCGAACGGCTTTGTTCTTTTTAGTCTTCTCACTATGTCCGTGTGGTCTAAAAGCTGGATCGCCTCGACGTTCACATGCTGATGAAGTCTCTGTTCATGAGCTTCTGCAAATTTTTGTATCACTTTTTCGATGAACTGAGTGATGACAGGTGTAAGTATCTTTAGTCAAGTCTTTTCCCAAACCCTGAAGTCTTACTAAGTGGTCTCTACTCATAGTCATAACATGAAACCACTTGGTAAGACTGGTTGTCTGACTTTCGGGCTTCAGCCTACTCATGACTACTGTCAATGCTTTACAAATGACAGCAGGGACCAACGGCTTTACGTGATTCCAAGGCAACCCCTGTCTCGGTATGAAATGGAAGATCACCGCGGCTAGCGTAACTTAATCATGAGCGATCGAATCGGCATCGGGTTTTACTTACACGAGCGCCTTTGCAATCCGTGATTATAATTATTTAGAAATAAACGTATCCGTATTAACTTGGGGGAGACCTAGTTATATTAATAATAATTTCATTTATTCAGACAACAAAGAAGTCATTCGCCAGAGAACTAAAGTCACCGACGTTGCGGGAATTAGTACGCTGAAGTGGAAGTGGGCCGACCATGTCAAAGTCAAAGTCAAAGCATTTATTTCAATTAAACCATTTGCAGGCACTTTTGAATAGTCAAAGAGTCAGTTAGTCAGAAAGTTGAAGCTAGTTGCTCGTTCCAAAACGTAGGGTAGGTCTCTATGGAGACGAACGAGCAAGAAACTCTACGGACACTCTTCAATCAAGCTTTTACAAAATCCAGGCTAAATTATTCTTGTTGCTTCTATATGTGAAAACAATGTAAGTGAAGAGAAATCCAAAACATTGTAATTAAAAATAAATAAATTAGAATGTTTTGGATTGCGCTTCACTTACATTGTTTCATGTCTGCAGACGGACAGACGGTAGATGGAGCAGATACGCTTTAGAGTGGATACCGCGATTAGGCAAGCGTAGTGTGGGACGCCCTGCGGCACGATGGACCGACGATTTGAAGAAGGTGGCTGGCAAGACCAGGTCGGGTTGCCCAAGACCAGGTTGGTTGACGATCTCTGGGGGAGGCCTACGTTCAGCAGTGGACGGCAGTAGGCTGATATGATGATGAGACAACCAAGAACCATTGGGTTAGTAGCAAATAGACTAAACCTATGTTAGTACCTTTGGGCCCTATCAGAATATCAGCGCTGTGACGTTTTTTTAATATTACAGCACCATGCTGAGATAGGAGCCTTTTGGCCTCATACAGGACCAACTTTCGTTTACTTGTTTTTTTATTTTAGTGTGTTTCTGTCCTGGGGGGCGAATAAATTATTTTTCTTTCTTTCTTTCTTAGTACTTAACTAATAACACAGACAGTATATAGGTGGCAAGTGACCTCACAAACGTGTCATGTCTCCCGGCTATAGCTTGTAGAATGATGCTGGGGCTGCCACGGAGTCTGTTTAGCAGCGAGGCCGCGCTACAGAACCGAGGTAGCCGCATCAGCACTCTAGATGCGTGGCTTTACTGCTATGCCCAACAGTGGGCGTCTAAAGGTTGAAATTATTAACGTTATGTTCCTGATGTAGATTTTGGAACACTATATTAAATTAGTAAAAACAATGAAGACATAAATAAATTATTTAGATCATAATATAGGATATCGATTTGAGAATAATTTATAGAGCACCTAAATATTATCATATTTTCTTCCAAAAATTGTGCTAATCAGATTTACGCATCAACAGTACCGAAGTTCATCAACGCAAACATTTTATATATGTAAGTAGATATATGGTTTCATAAAGAAAAAAATATGAGCACATTTACTTTGACATGACGTCAAAGATTTCCTGCGTCGGAGAAATAGGAAACATTTTGTTTCTTTTGAACAACGAAATCTTTTGTGTCAAACGCCAAAAGAAAGAACGAACAAATAACTGATTTTGTGATTCACTGTTGATTCTAATGAAAAATACTTACTATAAGTTCGATTGTATTGCTGTGCGTTGTTTTATAAAATGTCATAGTTTGTGCTAAACTTACTAGAATTGAAAACTTTAAAGAAATGGTTGCTAAGGAAATTAAACACCTATTGATTTTTTTCTACATTGCTATGCAGTAAAATTCCATTTTATCTCAAATTTAGTGGACGAAGAGAGTATTTACTTGATAATGTAGGTAGTGAGTTTCAAGGACTTTTTTAGACACTGGATTGCGAATCCAAAAACCTTTTCCGTAAGGTCTGAAATCGCGAACACACAGTACGCAAGCCCTGTGATCAATGCTCGTTTCATCTTCGTATGAATAAAACCTTTGCTTCGTATGGGGACAATCACAGACTGATATTTTTAGCTGGGTCAATACAACTGTCCCGCAGTGTACGATGTCCGTTTGAGTGACGTTGACAGACGAACGTGTTTCGTGTTCGCTCGTAAGGTAACCGTTCTAAATATTGGTAAGAAATGAAGTAAAACATCGTAAAACAACTGTCGGTTTCCATAATATATGGGGACTGTGTAAATCTATTGATCTTTAAATGTTTTACTGGTTCAAGCCGCGGTTATGCCCTGGACATTCAATATAATTGGTATGGCTTTTGATGTTCCAACTCAAGAACAAACGATTATGATTATTATTGCTCTTGCATAAGAGTTCTGCAAACAGCAGAGCAGAGCACACTGCAAAGCAGAGCTTACTGTAAAGAAGGTCAATTTTACAAATTAAAACGTTAAAAATCTATTCGAAATTTCCGTGTCCGTGGATAGGTGACCCTGAAAATCCATATCAAGCAAGGCCTCCGTGCCTCGGAAAGCACGTAAAGCCGTTGGTCCCGGCTGTCATTCGTGGATTTTTGGCAATCGTTATCGTCGTCGATTTTTGGCAGTCATTTGGTTAGTCAGAAGCCAGAAAGTCTTGTTAAGGGGTATCCTGGGTTTTGGGGGGCAGATAGGCAGTCGTTCCATGTAAAAAACTGTACTGTGTGTACTGTGTATTAAATTGCATCCGGTTAGACTGGAAGCCGATCCTAATGTAGTTGGGAAAAAGCTAGGCAGATGATTGTTACCTAACTTACATCTTAAATGTTTTAAATGTGTAGAGTAACATTTCACACACGGCCATCTGACCCCAAACTAGGCAGACCCTGTACTATGGGTGTCAGACAGCTGATACACATACACAAATACATAAATAGTTAAGTCTATAGATAAACAACCACCAGACAAAAGGTAAACACAAGTGCTCATCACACAAATACCCTGCGCTGGATTTGAACCTGCAAAACGCTGCGCAGCAGTCAATTGCTCAGCCACTGCACCAAAATCTTGCGAAACATGTACAAGAGTACAGTTTAGGACTGCAAAAGAATTTATTCAAGCTTGGATAGTATACATAGAAGACAGCGTTAATCTTTTCACCCTGTCCGATTATCATAAAAACTATCTAGTATTAAAGTTTTAACAAAATCTGAATATAAATGTAGCAATTTATCGGTGTTCCAGCAATTTTCGCTTAAAAAACAATAATTCTTAATTTTATGTGACCATAAAACTGTCAGTTTAAGAGAGGATATATTAAAAATAATATTTATTGTCTTATCTGTGAAATAACTATGTCTATTCTTGTAAATTTTATGTCTGTTGCAGTTTCTTGTTAATGTTATATCTTGACTAGCTGTTGTCCGCGTCTTCGTTCGAGTGGAAGTCGAAGATACCCTTGAATTCGGTTCTGTATCAAAATCCGTTCCTAGCTAACGACTCCTACCTAATCCACCTACGTGCCAAATATCAGCTTCATAAGTCTATTTTTGAGATTGTTTAATCAGTGAGTGAATAAAATTAATGAGTGGAGACCGCGTTTCGCGTTCCCTATGGCACGATGGACCGACGATTTGAAGAAGGTGGCCCGTGGCTGGCAGCGGATGAACCAAGATCCCAAGATCAGGTTGGTTGGCGATCTCTGGAGGAGGCCTACGTTCAGCAGTGGACGGCAATAAGCTGATATGGAATGGGTGACCTGTCACTTTTATAATAATTATAAGATTTTATTTAAATAGAACAACACAAACACATTTCGTTTTGTCAAGTCCTGTACAGTCAGTCGATTCTGTAAAATTCAAACAACAACTCGCATCTCACATCGCTTTTCACTCTCACATCGCATAAGGTTAAAAATGACCTTGATTTATTTGACAGTTTGAATCGGGTTCGAGTGCGAAGTGAGCGTCGAAGTGACGGGGAAATTACCTTACAGAATGCCACTTCTTACGTCATCTCATACTTTATCTGTCAAAATCTCCCTGTCAATTTAGTTCAACTCGCTGACACGCTCGCAAGGGTGGCGCTAGTCTAAATTCGAATTATCAACCGAGTTTTTAGAATGCCAATCAAGAAACTCACAGCGGATTTAGATTCGAAGTTTAGAATGAGGTCTTAAAGAATCACACCCCTGTAAAACGTCGAACTTGCTGAGAAAATGCAGAATCTGACACACCACGTACTTATATAATGAAGTCCGTTATTACAATTATGGTACAAAGATTTTCCTAGAAGTTATCTAGCAAAGCTTTGCCACTGCCTCTGTTTCAAAGACGTATTAAAAAGGTTCTGAGATTTCCTACAAAATAATATTACTGGCTTACCTTTCCAAAATGGCAGTGGCACGTTTGGAGAGAGCACTCCAAACTATTCTCGTGAAAATCTTAAACGTGTAATGATATAAGTAGTAGTAATTAGGACAGAAGTTTGGGTACCATTTCAGAAGGCTCTAACAACCTATAAGCTTCTTAGGTTGGACAATGAACGCTTCTGAAAATAATAATTGGGTTTTTTTTTTTTTTTTTTTTTTTTTTTTTTTTTTTTTTAATCTTTATTTATTTGCGGGATTTTTTCTGTGTAGAAAACGTCATCCCGATGAATGCATACAAACTTAACCTAAAAAACAAAAATATATTAGTCTACCCGCAACCTTATACCTATAATGATAATTTTATACTTCTATATTCTTAACTTCTTAACTTAATCATTACCTATACTCGATTGATTTTGTTAGTTAAATAAACGTATACAATCTTAAATGTAATTCTATTACATCTATGTGCTTCTTAAAATTCTGTAATAATATCTCTTGCAAACATAGGTACTGTAGCACCTGAGCTACACTTGTACCAAGTACGAATTACCGAGGAATCTACGCTACGTTAAATGAAAGGTATTAACGACTTTTAGAAGACTATATTAATAAGATTAGCGAGAGGTAAGATTCACAAGACCGCAGCTCTGAGCTTAGCTGGGTCTCTCTGACATAACATGTCATAGTATAAAAACAATCTTCTACATCATTCAAATATATTCTAAGGTATCCAGAAGGTTCTAACCATAGACTAAATAGTTATGGCTTCATTACATAAAGCCTCCCTGGTGGGCAAATCTCTACAGTACATACTAAATATTGGCCTTTGTAGTACACAAGCAATACATACTACATGATTTAGAATTTAACATGCAGATATCTAAAAAACACATATCAAGATTGTTAATCTTTATACTTACCTAAACCTTTATAGGATATACTAGATATTTCTCCTGTATCGTGGACGTTAACAAACATATAAACTCACATTTACAAACAGTTCCTTGCGGGAATCGAACCAGTGACATGCAGCGTAGTGGTAGTAGCCACCTCACGGCGCCAACCGTCGCGTCCGTCCTGTCAAATCCATACTAATATTATACGTTTTCGTTCACAACGAAATAGCTGAACCGATTTTGCTGTTTGGTATGAATACCTAAAGCTTGAGCCCCAAGAAAGGATATAAAATCCTTTTTAACCGACTTCAAAAAGGAGGAGGTTATCAATTCGAATGTTTATATATATATATTTTTTTATGTATGTTCGGGCATAACTCTGTCATATATGGATGGATTTGCAAAATTCTTTTTTTGTTCGAAAGGGGTTTATTCAAAATTGATACAGCCCTTTTTGAGAAAATCAACAAATTCCCAAAAAAAATACTTAGACGACGTAAGTGTGTCGCCGTTTTTAATGGATTTGGATATTAAGGCAACACTAAAAAGCAAAAAATAAAAAGCTTTTTCAAAAAAAAGAAAGCCGCCTTCAAAAACTACAAATTGATAAATAACTTTACTTTCGGAAGTCGGTGGCAATACAAAACCACAAATACAAAGGCACCGCCACCGACTTCCGAAAGTAAAGTTATTTATCAATTTTTAGTTTTTGAAGGCGGTTTTCTTTTTTATGAAAATGCTTTTTATAACAAGTTATGATGTAATCTTGTACATACATACCAAGCTTGAATACTACTTTTCACTCTTGAACTCCGGCTGCATCACGGAATAATAAAAATAGTGGAAGTGCCACTATCATGGATTTCCACAAAGTAAAACGTCCGGTCGTACCGTAACCGTTTAGAGGGCAGTTAAAGCATTGGCTAATTGCGACATTAAGTATTTACATGGTTCAAAATCGCTTGACACTCCACTTTTTGACCAAATATTACTCCGCTGATTTCGTAAAGAAACATTTTCACCTAAAACCCATAACATAGAACAGATTCTTCCGCAGACTCCCATTGTTCCAATATCATTATTAATAGTCACCTATTTGAATATTTTAAATAGCCTTTCAACCCTTCCATGCCCTTGGAAGAAAGGTACCGAGATTCCGGGATTTGTATCAGAAAGCAATAGGCCGGGGCTTTGTGGGGGAGTATTATACCCCGTAATTATTTATGTGCTTCAAAGTGTCGCTCTTTGCCCAAACCGGGGTGAAAGAGAATGTTCTGTTTATTTTGTAATACAACCTTTTTTAGGTGGCTGTGAATGTGAAATGGTGTTTTGTGTATCTGTTTGTTTATTTTGGAGGGGTTTTTATAAAGCTTTGGTGTACCATAGTGTTTTGGTGTAGGTTTCTGCTCTCATTCTATTTGATAGATAGATACATTTTTTAATGCACACAAAAGACATTACAACACAAAAAAGTCAAATCAAGGATTAGAAAAAGTGCGGTGTCTGTCTCAAGGTTGCACCAAATAGTCCAGCTCAGCATGAAAGAAAAAAAAATCATGTATTGCCCGCCAGGACAAAATACACGAAAATAACATGGAAATTGTAATAGGGTATTACACCCATTTTTGAAAAGTGTCTCAATGAAATTCTGTAGTTAGCTAATAAAAAAAAACACAATTTTTTTATTCAATCGATAAGTGCCATAAAAATGCATCTAAATTTTCGCGCGTAATTTGACGAAAATGCCTCTTACTGGACGCCATATTGCTCAGCGTAAATGACGTCTGTTCGTTTTGTATCAAATGAGCTCATAATAAAAATGATAATTGTATTTCATTTAAAAATAATTAAAAGCATATTTTGTAATAGGTGTGTTAAAGAAAAAAATACGTTGGTTACGAAAATAATAAAAGTACAAAGCCTATATCACGCCAATCGGTTGACTGACAGTTGACAATTTTTTGTTTACACAGCCGTACGGCGTAATAACATGGCCGCTACTATTTCAGGGTGTTTTATAACAGATTAAAAATACTGAAAACTTTGAATTGAATTTAAAAATTTGTTTTGTTATTTTATGAACTAAAACTTACATTTTCCGACTGCTTTATGCCTAAACTGTCTCAATAACATATTTATAGATTTTTTCTCGTATGGAGTAAAATACCCTATTATAACTAATAAAAAAGTAAAGTAAGTAAAAAAATTATAAAAAAAGTAACGAAATTGGTCCTGTACAAGGCCAAAAGGCTCCTATCTCGGCATGGTCAGCATGTGTCAGACAAATATATCTGACGCTGATGTTCTGCTGAATCCCTGCAGTGGCATGTGTTCGTCGAGCAGATGAGAATGATCGCAAAGTAATAAATAAAAATAAATAATAATAATATGTGGGGACATTTTCACACACGGCCATCTGACCCCAAACTAGGGAGACCCTGTACTATGGGTGTCAGACAGCTGATATACATACACAAATACATTTTTTTTTTTGTAAATACATACTTAAATAGATATATAGATAAAGTATTAGTACGGTTGTTGACAAGAAAATCTAAATGTATAAAAACCCAGCAAATGCGTGTCAGACTCATGTCGCGAGTTCGGTTCCCGCACAGAACAAATATTTGTATGACCTACAGGTAATTGTTTCGGGTCTGGCTGTTTGTGATTGCAGAAATTCCCAGCGTGGGGCAACGTTTTCTTTAAAAAAAAAGACTCATATATTATGAACCACCACCGTACAATGCAGGTAACATTCGTAAGAATTTCACTCCGTGCTATATGGTAATTGCCAAAGCTACGCTTCGCTATGTGGATACTATGCTAGTACATACATATTTCAGTCTCCAATCCGTCTAGACAGTTTATTGCCTCGCGCTGTGATTTGCGTGCGTTGGCAACAACCCAGGCGCTTCCTTTGATAACTTCCATTTTCTTCGGCAGTTTGTAAGATGGTGGGGTAGGATGCATGTGCAATTACTGCCGCAGCAGAAAGCACAGAATATTTGCTGACCTTCCTTGTCGCACTGTTACTCGCTCTAAGTTTAGTACCTCGGACTCTGGCTGCACTACAAATGATCTCTTGGATTCTATTACAACAAATGATCTGTTTGCGGACGAATTGACGAAGATTTTATTAGTGTGTCAGAAGTACTGTGACCCCTCACAGTACTTAGTACATCCAGAGCCCCAATTTGTGAAAGCGATGAGTACCTAAACTTTGTTTTTTTTAAAATATATCTTTGTGTTTTCCTTTTTTCTCTTAAATTTGGTCTTAAACGTTGGAATAAAAGTAAATAATGGCAAAGACGTGTAAGAAGGCTCAATTAAAAATATCAACAAGAAAATGCATTATTATCTAGATCACAGATTTATAAAGTGGGTTCCGCTGAACCATGGGTTCTACGTTGGTCAATAAAGTCTCAAAGTCAAACTCAAACCATTTATTTCAAATAAACCATTTACAGGCACTTTTGAATTGTCAAGGAGTCAGTCAGTCAAAAAGTTACAGCTAGTTGCTCGTTCCAAACAGTAGGTTTCTATGGAGAAGAACGTGCAAGAAACTCCATGAACACTCTTCAAATTCTTTTCTTTTCTTTTTCTTTTCAATCAAGTCATCTGATTTTAAGTGGTCATTATCATCATCATCAGCCGAAAGACGTCCACTGTTGTAGAACGCCATAACGAGCGGCAACCTGCCTATTGCATCCACCGGTTACCCGCGACATTGACGATGTCGTCGGTCCATCTGGTGGGAGGCCTACCAACGCTGCGTCTTTCGGTTTGTGACTAAAGTTTTTGAATTACTTCAAAACCAGTTACAATGACTACACTTAGAATATCCGAATTTCACGCGTCTGTAGTGTATAGTAAAGTACAATTATCCGATTTGGCGGTTAATGGGACAATTGAGGCTAGCTGCGCTCTGGTTAACTCAAACTCAAAACATTTATTTCAAATAAACCATTTACAGGCACTTTTGAATTGTCAAGGAGTCAGTCAGTCAAAAAGTTACAGCTAGTTGCTCGTCTCATCTATGTTGAGTGTGCCGTTTCCTTAAAAGTGAGCCCTGAACTAGATTAACAGCTACACCTATCTGACCGCCACAACCCAGTTACTGAGGAACACGATATCTTTTGGCAAGGTTGTCAGACATTCTGGCTTCTATCTACCTATAACGACATTAAAAAATCTACGAATGACAGCTGGAATCAACAGCTTTATGTGCTTTCAGGAACACGGCCCCTCCGTGTCCCTGAAAGCACGTAAAGCTGTTGAGCTTGGTATGAAAAGGATGGTCACCCATCCACAGACCGACCGCGGCAAGCCTAGCTTAAAGATGACCGATCGATATGTACGGCATTTGCTTAGCCATGAGCACCACACAAAAAAAAGTGTTATGCAATGAAATACCTCGAAACCTATGTTATTTTGTAAACACGACTAGTTTTGGTTCGGTATATTTTTCTTGCCCCAATATTATATCGACACGCAATAGCCCGCAGCGAACGCATTGTAGCGCGAAATGCGTACGTACTTGGCAAACAATTGGCCATGCTGGTCGTAGCACGTCTGCGCATTTTATGTACATACAATACAATACAATGTAGATCGACTCGATGCGATGTAGCGAATACTACGTAGCACCTACGTAGCTATGCTACGAGCGTAGAGGTTGGCTACGAACTTTACTGCATAGATCGCTGCTTTGTTTACTCCGAACTAATTTCATTTAGCAATTGTTTTAATTACATTTTATTTGTTGTTCAATTTAATAGTAACTATTTTGCTCTTTCCGTATAATATTAGATAACAACACAATTTCGTGGGTATCCTAACAAAAATAGCTGTCATGGGGACTTCTGCTAGAAGTGAAAACTTGAAACCTTGGAATAACTGTTTTTTTTTAACTACAATTCGTCTTCATCCAGGTACAGTTAAATGAGCAAGTTCTGCTACTCGCCGATAGATGTCACTATAGTAAATGAATTTTATTTAATGCTGTATTTCGTTACACATAAGAATGATATTTCATAGCATATCAGTAATACGAACCCATAAGATTTGGCTAAGGAGTTCTTTAGCCAAATATTACATCGTTCGTTTTTAGGGCTCCGTAGCCAAATGGCAAAAAACGGAACCTTTTTGGATTCGTCATGTCTGTCGAATTATACTGTTGAAACTTGGTAGGTAAGTAGATGTATTCTGTGAACCGCATTAACATTTTTACACAAAAATAGAAAAAAAACAATGAATTTTGGGGGTTCCCCATATTTAGAGCTGAAACTCAATTTTTTTTTTTAATCGGACCCATGCGTTTGGTTTATCTATGGATAGGTCTTCAAAAATGATATTGAGGTTTCTAATATCATTTTATTCTAAACTGAAGTTTGCACGAGAGGCACTTCAAAAGTGGTAAATTGTGTGCCCCCTGTAACTTCTAAAATAAGAGAATGATAAAACAAAAAAATATATATGATGTACATTACCATGTAAACTTCCACCAAAAATTAGTTTGAACCAGATCTAGTAAGTAGTTTTTTTTAATACTTCATAAATCGTAAACCGCAATTTACTATTAAAACATCGATCAAAGTTACAACGAACTACAAGAACTTTTATATTATGTTACTTGCTGCTACGGAACCCTTCATGGGCGAGTCCGACTCGCACTTGGCCGCTTTTTTTACAAAAACGTTTTGGTAATTAGGAAATCTACTCGAATTGAGTGTCTTTAAGTTTGCGCGCCCTTGCTAGGGCCTCAGGTTTACTAATAAAGATCTTTCTATCATCTGCCTAGACTGTTCTAAACTGTTTTGGGGTCGGCTTCCATTCATTACACCAACTGCCTGTCTACCTTTCACAAACCAGTTATTGGGTAACACGATAGGTACCCTTTGATAAGACTTTCTAGCTTCTGACAACCCATAACGACTGACAAAAATTACTGGGACTGTCTCTTGCTTTCCGAGGCACGGAGATTCACCATAAACTTTTAATCACCAGGCTGCTGTTAAGAAATTTCCTAAATAGAAATTCCAATACGTAGCATTTTGCCTGACTTGGAAATCAAACCCTAGACCGCAGCAGTTAAGTTAAGATTAATAATAATAATAATATATAATTGTTGATATAGCGGTTCCACATGACGAGAACCTCGTGAAAACTGAGAAAGATAAACAAATAAAGTATCTTGAATTGGCTCGCGAGGTTGTCGACATGTGGGATGTCAATACAGCAGTCATTGTGCCGATAGTCGTTTCGGCCAATGGAATAATTTCCAAGACCAACATCTCAGGAGGCTCTCGTTGGGCAGCTGGATCAAGGGCTTGATACAGAAAGCGGTACTCCTGGACACGGCGCGTATTGTTAGGAGATTCCTCTCTCTGGAGCCCTGACCACCGGTAGTTTGAACCCTGTTCCCGACACAGGTGGGCTACTAATTTTTATATTTTTAAATGTTTTTTTTTTTACTAATATTTTAAAATATAAAACAATATATAAATAAAATGAATAAATGAAAACAATAATATGTGGGGACATTTCACACACGGCCATCTGACCCCAAACTCGTGAGACCTTGTACTATGGGTGTTCCGTGTCAGACAGCTGATATACATACACAAATACATTTTAAATACATACCTATATATATAAACAACACCACACACAAGGCAAACCCAAGTACTCATCACACAAATGTTTACCCTGGGCGGGAATCGAACCCGCAACACGCTGCGCAGCAGTCGATCCCTCAGCCACTGCGCCAACCGTGTCCTCAAACTTATTACCTAGAAGTATGCAGGTGTAATTTCACTACGATTGCAATTCCATTAAGAGTTTATTTGTAAACTATCAGACGTGTATGCATTAAATTGCGACCTACTTATTTATCACGTAACTGCCAAGGTATATTATCTAAATCCTTCAAATTTAATTTCTTGAGTAATGATTATAAATGGTTTAAAATAAAGAATTAAGTATACAAAAATATTCCCTTTTCTGTATTTTAATCATTTCATTTTTATATATTACATTTTCATAGAAAATACGTGATAACTTTTGTTCTATATATAAAAGTAAGAGGCTATGTTAAATATGTCTTGTCAACCATTTCTAATGTACCAGACGTCACACTGCGGTCATTTGAATTTGATGCTTTGGTGTCAGTCACCGGTGGCTGTCATGGTCTGAACAGATAGTGGCAGTTAAGAGGAAACACAAGGGCCGTTTTTCCAAACAAACTTAGTCCCCTGTTTCCTCCCTGGATAATGCCAGTAGATCAATTTTTTTTTTAAATATCCATGGCTTCTATTGGCATGTCCCTATGTTTTCCTTTTTCTCATAAATTTATTATTAAAAGAGATATGAATATTCAAAAACCTAAAAAATTGGCATGATTTTCCGCTGTGTTCAAACATTCAGAAAACAAATTTGACTTGATTATATAAAAAATAGAAAACATAGGAACACGGCAAAAGCCTTTCTTTATTTTTTAATGAAAAAAGCAGTTAAATCGGTTAAGTTTTGGAAAAGAAATCAGGGGACTACGAATCATTGATTTTGTGTACTTTTAATAGGTATTTTCGGTCAAAGCTGCAGTTGTCTCTATCGCGCTCTGCGGTTCGTGTTCGGGCATCGCGCGACAGCAATAGATTTTACAAATACCTAATTTTCAATTCTCTAGCCCGTGGTATTTCCTCTTAATGTGTTAATGTGAAAACTGCACCAAAGTTGTATTTACGTTGAAATAGCGTTTACAAAACCATATTATTAATGCCGTGTAAGATAATAAACAATTATATTACGGAAGACAGATACAGTAAATTAAAAAAAAATGAGATTGAACAAACATGGTTTGCTCTCTTGTTTGTAATTTAAATGAGCAACGAACGTTTGTGACTTTGTGACAATCACATAGTTTCGTTTGCCGGGCACTTAACTCCCTCCAACCACGTTCGTATTTAATTTAGCTTAGGTATTTCTAGACCCAATACCAAACACAAATCTATTTTCACGAACGAACTCTGCCGCCGTTTCAAACTAGATTCCTTGTCCCGTTTTCATTATCTCATTTTATCTCACTGTCACATTGGGAAGTTGAAATAGAAAAAAAAAACAAAAAGTTTCGTTTTTTTTCTTTTCAAAGGAGACCTTCGAATTTCAAAGTAAGGTTTTGTATATTGATGAATCACAATCAAAGAATGAATGTTTTAATAGATTTTGAACCTTTTTAAATTGGACCCTTTTTGCAAGTCGTATTCATTTGTAGAAAGATAAAATAGTATAGTTTGCATTCTTTTGAATTAACTTTTATGATTAACATTTCGTAAAGACCTTAAAATCCGATATTACATGAAATATAAACACTAAAAACACAAATATAATATATATACAGGACTTATAAATATTAAGAACAATATAATTGAGCGTGTGGTGCCGGCCGCGAACTGCACCACCCCATTTCTACCCGTGGGTGTCGTAGAAGGCGACAGAGGGATATTAATAATAATAATAATAATAATAATAATATGTGGGGACATTTTCACACACGGCCATCTGAACCCAAACTAGGGAGACCCTGTACTATGGGTGTCAGACAGCTGATATACATACACAAATACATTTTTTTTTTTGTAAATACATACATATATAGATAAACAACACCCAGACACAAAGCAAACACAAGTGCTCATCACACCAATGTTTACCTTGGGCGGGAATCGAACCCGCAACACTCTGCGCAGCAGTCGATCGCTCAGCCACTGCGCCAACCGTGTCGTCAAGATGATGATATTGACCAGAGGATGGGCAGAAGCGTCGTTCTGTGTACCAAATCACCAACTGCGATCGCCAACATGCATCGGCCAAGCATGGCGATTACGGCTGAACCCCCCCTTGGGAAAGACCCACGCCCACCAGTCTCATAAGGGTTGACATGATGATATAAATATTTAAAAATATTATGTACAATGGAGACAATAGAGGGTTCACAGGACATCAAAAGACTCATCCGGAATCTCAATGGGACAAGTGCCCAAAAGGCTAGCAGGGTTATCACGTTGTATGGCAATGCTAATTTTTTGCCCAAGAAAAGGCTAGCCCTCTGGTCACGAGAAGAGTCAAACGGTCGAACCTTTTTATTATAAATGTTAAAAAACATAAAGAATTATTACAGGATCTGTACAACAAAAAGAATATCTTCAGACATTTACAATATTTTTCTCACACCACCTGCTCGACAATGTCAATTTATATGTCATGCAAACCTAACCCAAAGTAAGTCATTAAAGACCTGAGGTCTAGCAGGGCAATAATATTGTACTGAATTTCATTATGACCCGCTGGTCATTAATGTGATTTGAATTTGGAACAGAAAGTAGAAATCGCATACGAACATTCACCATTAAGATCTGCCTCAGATTATGAAAACAAAAGGCAGATAGACCGCGCAGAATCTCGTGGTTGTATTCGCTTTTGAATTTGTGTTTGTATTGATTAACGATGCGGCGTTTTGTGCTATACTGACTCGTGTCAGTACAGCACGAAGCGCGTTGTATGTATTCGCTTTTGAATTTGTATTTGCTTCTTTTGGCTTCACTCTCAGTGTTCCGCGCGATCTATCTGCATTTTGTTTCATAATCTGAGAGATTGCACTAAAAAATAAATTGTTTGAAAATCGAACTGGCCTGACCACTACTATAAATAAAAGAAAAAATAGAACACAAATTAAAAAAAAAAGAGGCGCAAGTCTCAGCTTATTAAACAAAAGGCTGATAGACCGGTCGGAACACTGACAGTGAAGTCAAAAAAACAAATATAAATTCAAAAGCGAATGCTTACCTACAATCTCATGATTGTATTCGCTTTTGAATTTGTATTTGTATTTTTATTTGTTATTTTTTACGATGCGCGTTGTAGTTATTCACTTTTGAATTTGTATTTGTTTTTTTTTGGCTTCACTTTCAGTGTTCCGCGCTGTCTATTTGCCTTTTGTTTCAAAATCTGAGGAGCGAATACTGAAAATTGTTTTGCTTTGTTAAACAACAAATTACATATCAGCAAATTCTCACAAAAATGTCGAGTGGCGATAGTGATTTGACTCTGGAGTATTACCAATAATCTACTCTTAATTCTAGTACTATTGTTTTTATTGTCTCGTAGATGGTGTGAAAAGTAGAGTATGCTCTTCGGGGATAAAGGTGCCTTCGTCTTGGGCGACCTTGAATCCCACGTTGCACTCAGGAGTTAACTCTAGAATCCTTCGTTTTGCTCGGGCACAACTTTATCCCCTTGATGCATAATCCCTTGATATCCTTGATCATAAACCCTGCGATAAAAATGGATGTTACAAGTGAATAGTTTAACAAAAAGCTCATTATTTCAGAACAAAACGGTGGCTGACAGTAACAGTGAAATAATGTCACAAATAATTATTATTTTGTTCCACACACTTGTCACATCACTTGTCTGCCAATTCGATAGATTCGTTAATGCCACTTGTCATTTCCTTTTTTTTTATAAACACAAAATGGGCATCGAGATGAAACGAAAAAGTGTTATTTTCATTTCGAAATATTTTAATTATGCGGGGGTTTAAAAATATGGTAAGTATATCAATCTACTCCTGGTAATGTATTCTCGACATTGGATAATATTTTAAACCCTCTAAATCTTTATTATTTTTCATACAAATGAATGTATGCATCTCGCCACCTAGTTATTTTTGGTCAATAATTTATAATTATAAATACAGAATCATCGTTTAAAGGCTTATTTGAATAAGCAAGCGCAGTAAATTAAAATTAAACTCAACGATTGAAAGTTAAAAGATCACTCCAAAGTTAGCCGGTTCATCTCAAATACATAATTTTGAAATGAACTCAGAAGACTGACCTAATTACATAGCTTGATCCGGAAACCGTTACATTTAACTGAAAGGTTAAACGAAAAAGGCAAAGAACTGAAAATTTTAACAAACAGAATTTTTAAACACTACATTTATTTTAAATCAGCATTTTGTATTTTTACATCCAATTACATTTTTCCATTTAATGTTACATACAGTTGACTCAGCAAGCGACGTCTATTAAATTTTCCAGTTAACTGTGATTTTTCTTAAGAAAAAATAAAGTTGAACTCCTTCTATCGACATGAGAGCGTGTAAGGCCGTTTTTAAATGTAGTATAACGCAATGCGACGTACGACGTTTCGTAGTACAACGGTACAACCATGCGCAAAGAGCATTCGGATGTACGCTGCCACGGTGAACGGTTGCGTCACTTGAGTTCGAACGCGAACGAAAAATACGGACGCGCGATACCGACTTCTAAACGTTAGCGTGGTACAATTAAAATTGCAGTGTTTTCAACAGTTTGCAGTGAAAGTGAAGAAATTCATTGGTGATTGATATTTGAGTTTTTTAAATATTTTTTGTTAGAAAAAGTGCAGTGAATTTTTTTAGACGAAGTGTTGTGAATTTTCTCCTGTTTTTTTTTGGAACACGATCCTGCTTACTGTGAGTACCTGAATAGTGTCTTTTATTAATTACTAACTATTCCAAGTTATGTTTAAAAAAATTCTAGGATTTCCAGACTTCGAACTTAAAAAAATAATTAAGCTTGCCCATAATTTTATATTTCAAACATAAATCTAAAAATAGATAATAAAATGATTTTACTATGATAAAAGGTTGAAGTCCAGGTGCATTAGTAAGGCTACATTTCTAGACTAACTCGGTTAGGCAGATATTTCGTAATAAAGCTCTGTTTGCGTAAAGACTTTTAAGGGTTAAAATATATTTGAAGTCGTTTGTGAATGTTTACGCTTCTGCTGGTAAAAAGTTATTCGTTTCTGTAAATTCAGTAGATTTGCTTCAAATAAATTTAGAGTAGCATTTAGGAAAAGAGATGGAAATTTATATAGACGGTTTCTTATGCTCTTGTTAAATTTATTTTGAGAGATATAAGACGTCTTTGATTTAAAACCTCGACACGCAACGATTTTTCCTTAACAAAAAAAAAATGAAGTCATGAGTTTTTTTTTTCCTATTTAAATAAAACATTTTATGTTAAAAAGAGCCAAATATAAATTAAAAACTTTTTTGCAATTGAATTGAACCGCTAAACCACTTGAAAAAGAAGTTGGTATTCCGCAATTGGAATTATGTGCGTCTCTGCTTACTACGAAATTAATCTTTGAAGTCTCCCCAATTATGCAATTACCTTTCTAAAAAACATTTGCATGCGTAGTCAAACTCCACCGTTAATATTTGCCTGGCTACGTGGAAAACCTAGTCCTTGGAGTAGGTACATTTATAGGAAATAGAGTCTCAGTAATTAATACCATGCTCGATTCCAATCGGTGGCTCGATATCGGCACATATGATGGTCCGGCTGACTTTGGATCGAGAGGAATATTAGACGCAGAAATGGCTGGTCTTACGCTATGGTGGCATGGACCAGAAATGCGTCAAAACAATATTTATGGCAATAATGATAATATTTCTACTACTGAAGTACTATAATCTATCAAGACAATAACTGCTGTTAAAAACAAACGAAGAAGAAGTTATTTGGACATTTTTTAAATTGAACAACGATGCAAGGAGTATTCTTCTACTGTAAAAGATTTATAAGACTAACGACCCGCCCCGGTTTCGCACGAGTGCAATGTAAATTAAGCTATACGTATAAACCTTCCTCTTAAATCACTCTATATATTGACGGACCGCATTCAAATCCATTTCGCAGTTTAAAAGATCTAGACGTACAAACAACGGGAGCGATTTTGTTTTATACTATGTAAAGATAAACACAAAGATTTGAATTTCTGAAGACATAGAGGCCAAAAGATAGGAAATAACTGTTATTCAGAGATCTAGCAATTAAAGTCCCAAAAACCTGTTTATATCAAGAATCTACTACGTAAGCTTAACCCCTTTGTTGATGATAATTGATGCTCATTATAACACTAAAAACAAAGTCAAATCATTTATTTTAATAAGACTATTAAAAGGTACTTTTGAACGTCATATTAGAAAAATTTAATCTAGTTCTTCTTTGAAATGAAAGAAAAATTGTTTCGTATGGAGAAAAATGGGCAAGTAGGTCCTATTTCTAAATGGTAATTTCGTATGGAGTAGAATGGACAAGAAACTCCATACTTACTTACTTGCAAAGATGCTCACAAACTGTGTTAAATTATTAACGAATTAAATGTTTAAGATAACTAAAAAAGTTTTTTCAAATAAAAGGATACCGCCTTCAAAAACTAAAAAGTGATGAATAACTTTAGCACAGAACACACATTACTTTACTTTCGGAAGTCGGTGGCGGTGGCTTTGTGTTTGTTGTTTTGTATTGCCACCGATTTCCGAAAGTAAAGTAATGTGTGTTATCACTTTTTAGTTTTTGAAGGCGGTTTCCTTTTTTTCTGAAAACACTTTTTATTTTTCGCTTTTTAGTGTTGCCTTAACATCCAAATCCATTAAGAAATGGAGACATACTTAAAATAGATTGTAGTTCTCCAAAGATTGAAGAAACTAAAACATCGTCTAAGTATTTTTTTTGGGAATTAGTTGTTTTTCTCAAAAAGGGCTGTATCAATTTTGGTAAAATTTATATGGGACTATTTCGGAATAAACCCCTTTCGAACAAAAAAGAATTTTGCAAGTCCGTCTACATATGACAGAGTTATGCCCGAACATACATAAAAAAAATATATACAAACATTCGAATTGATAACCTCCTCCTTTTTGAAGTCGGTTAAAAACAAAGTTAAATAATTTATTTCAATAAGACTATTAAAAGGCACTTATGAACGTCATATTACCAAATTTTAATCTATTCCTTTCTAAATGTTAGTTTAGAATGGAGAAGAATGGGCAAGAAACTCCATATTTACTGACTATGCGTGGAGGCTCACAAACTATATTAAATTATTAACGAATCAAACAAACGAATATAATATTTAAATATAATAATTTAAATGTAAATATATATGTGTACGAATCAAATGTTTAAGATATTCGACCCAGAACAATCAATACCTCTATGGGATAGTTACTAAAAATTAGACTGACACCTTCCAGACACTTTAAGGCTTCTGGCGTTGGTTCCACCGGATTTGTCAACATTATATTTTCACCTGGAAGAGGTTCCAAATCGTATAAAGGATTTAAAATGGGACCATAACCGCATTTCTGTGTCCCGACGAGCCCAACGTGTGAATTTATAATGTTGATAATGGAACTATAATTTCTGTAGAAGCCGATAGAGAGCTGAAAGAGGATATGTTAAATAAAAGCGAATCAAATTACCCAAATGTTAGCCAATGATGAAACGACTTGGTGTTTTATTCTCCCAAACGCCCTAATTTTGATGGTTTATGGGAGACGACCGTAAAATCTGCTAATTCACATTTGAAGAGAGTAAGTAATTGGAGATTTTACTCTTACTTTTGGGGGATTATCTACAGTTAAATGGATAGACGGGTGTATAGTGAATCTTTCTTTGAGGTAGGATACAATAGATAATTGGGGAAAAAATATTACTTTTTGAAAATAAAATTAATCGTCAAATTAAATTAGAGTAGTGTTCGATTAGGAAAATAGGGTATCGTTCAAAATAAGTTTAAGAAAAACATTTAAGACATACCGACACCTTGATTTAAAAAATCTGGCGATTTTTTCTTAACAAATATAAGAAATACATTCATGAGTTTTTTTTTCAATGTAAATACAACATTTAATTATGTAACGTTGTCATCCAAATATAAATTTCTTACTTCACAATTAAATCCTCAAAGTTTCAAACATTTTAAAACAACCATTCATTGCTTAAATAAACAATTCAAAGCTAGTGTCGGAAGCCGAGTTTTCAAACAATCACTTAAGACTTGTCGCGTGCCATTCATTCAGTCAATTAGCAATCAATCAGACTGAATGAACGAACGAAATCCTTGGTTAATTAATAAGTAACTGTTCTTCCACATTGAATTATTGAATGAACTGCCGATCTTCCAACGCATAGGTCTTGGAGAAATGAGAATCAGAAAATCATCGAGTCACACGATGTGGCTACGTCAAACTTCAGTTCAAACCATTAAACCATTTATACTTAGGCACTTTTGAATTGTCAAAGACCCTGATAGTTAGTCAGAAAGTTGAAGCGAGTTGGTCGTTCCAAAACGTAGGTAGATCTCTATGAAAAAGAACGAGCAAGAAATTCCATTTACGCTCTTTTTAATCAAGTTTACGTTAGACTTAGGCGATTCACACACTGCCCCGCACCCACACGCGTGGATGCGTGTTTCTCTGCATGTAGGCACGTGATCTGCAACACCGCGCGTGAATCCGTTTTCTGTGTGTTGTACTACGCGTGTTTCAATACAAAGAAAGATACTTTCAAGCAACGTAAGAACACGCACTTAAGCTCAAACCATTAAACCATTAACAGGCATTTTTGAAATGTCAAAGAGCCGAGAAAGTTATAGCTAGTTGTTCGTTCCAAAACGTAGGAAAGCCTCTATGGAGACATACGAGCAAGAATCTCCACGGACACTCTTTTTATTTTAATCAAGTTTTTACAAGATTTTGGTCACAAACATAAAAGTCAAGTCAAAAGTGAGTTTCGATCAATACTTAATAGTGTGTTGCAGTCACTAGTATCCGTAGTAGTCCGTGTGGTGTCGGACGTAAAGAATAGCACCATCCCATATCTTCCCGTGGGTGTCGTAAGAGGCGACTAAGGGACTCTCCAGAGAATGGGCAGCAGCGTTCTCTGTGCCTTTGTAACAACCATACTGCGATCGCCAATCCGCCTGCCAAGCGTGGCGATTATGGCAAAACCCCCCGTGGGGAGGCCTATGTCCAGCAGTGGACGTCTGTTGGCTGAAATGATGATGATGATGATGAGTCACTAGTATTGGGAATTGTAACTATGCTAGTTAAAATGCCGTACGTTTGAGAGTTTTTCAAGCCGTCTTCAGTCAAAGCGTTCCGTTCTCTCGAGTCGGCACGAGACGAGCTACACGAGAATAGTAATAGTATAGTTGGTTATTCTAAATTTATTATGATTGTCACTAGACCTCTTTTTAACCGACTTCAAAAAGGAGGAGGTTATCAATTCGGATGTTCTTTTTTTAATGTATGTTCGGGCATAACTCTGTCATTTATAGACGGATTGGCAAAATTTTTTTTTTGTTCGAAAGGTGTTTATTCCGAAATGGTCCCATATAAATTTTACCAAAATTGATACAGCCCTTTTTGAAAAAAATTACAAAACCCAAAAGTTGACATTTTAGTTACCTTAATATTTGGAGGATTTATAAGCTCTGTTTTAAGTGTGTCGCCGTTACTTATTGAATTTGGATGTTAAAGCTATAGTAAAAAGCAAAAAATAAAAACATTATTCAAAAAAAGAAAACCGCCTTCGAAAACTGAAAAGTGGTAAACAAAGCCACCGCCACTGACTTCCGAAACTAAAGTAATGTGCTAAAGTTATTTACCACTTTTCAGTTTTTGAAGGCGGTTTTCTTTTTTTGAAAAATGTTTTTAACGTGCACAACTTATAACATTTGTTTTGACATTTGTGTCCCGTAGATTCAACTTGAATGATGTAACCTAAATCTGTAATATTCTATTGATTTTAAAAGTCTTCATGGAGTTTTCTTCGCGTAGGTACTTCTCCATAGAAACCTACTGTTTGGAACGAGCAACTAGTTTCAACTTTCTGACTGATTGACGCTGACAATTCAAAAGTACATGTAAATGGTTTTGAGTTTGAGTAGGGCAATTCAAGTTCCAATAAATTTTGACTTTTAAAAGTGCTTATCAATGTACTAATTGAAATAACGGATTTGATTTTAACTTCAGTTCATGTCGCTGTGAAAAGAATTAGCGAGTCGACGACTTTGATGGGATAATACTGAGGGCTCAAAATAATGAGACAGCTTTCTTCGACGTTGCCGAAATTTTGGCACAGTATTCATAATATTTTAAGCTCGAAAAATTGTCCTGTGTATCTAAGGAGACTTTGTAATAGGATGATTATACTAAGTATTAGCTTTTGATGCTGGATAACTGATAACATACCTCCCTCGATATTTCTTTGCATGTAAAAGTTCGAGTTCGAGAATTTTCTCAATTACTCGAAATAAAATTGTGATTAAATGACAATGCCAGATCCTGCCCCACCCATGTACAGAAAAGTAACACATGTACAGAAAAAGTAAATTAATGAAAATAATTGTAATGAATATAGAACCTTTCTATACTAAATTGTTTTTCTTTAGAACTTGCGGATTACGAAATACCTACCCACAAAATACAAACTCATTTTACCTAAAATACAATTTAACCTATAATCAATGTCATTATTGTTTTTAGATTTAAACGGAAACCGCAAGTTCTACAGTCACTAAGACTAACGTGTAGTTATCAGCAATAAATAAACAGTAAGATGCTACATATTGCACATGACTTTTATTGAGTGGGGCAAAGTTCTAAAGAGGTTCTGGCTGTTGTTTCATGCTGCATAGGCCCATAGATAAATACCATAAACTAAACATACATATTTTATAATTTGTGTTAGTAGATAAGAAGACTATGTTAGTAGCACTTCACTTTGCACTAAATTATCTTTGTGCTATCCTGTGGCACTTGTCCGTGAAAGCGACGGAACACCACGACCTGCGGCCAAAAGGCTTCTTGCATGACGAGGAGCAGGAAACATTTCGGTACTCGCACCACGAACGTCTTGAAGTCAACGTTGTGCTGCGACTCCAGTAACTGTACCCTCGGCGTGTACTTCGTCTTTCGGCGCACGTAAAACACGTTTTCAGTTACACCTACCACTGCTTCTCTCTGCATCACCCAAAGGTTGACTAGTAGAAAATGCACATGGCATGAAGTCTGCCTCTGTACTTTGTGCTTAAAGTGTTAATAAAAAAATAAATAAAACCTTACACGATTTGAACACAATATCACTTGGCCATTGGCAAAAAGGCCCCTATTTCACATATTCCTTACAATGATGATGATGATGATGCAATCCGACCGATTTCGGCTAAGGCGATTGCATCAGCTCCGCTCCTCTCGGCTGAAGTTGTCGTTCGTGAGCTCGTATGTGGCATATGCAACCAATCTTCTTTGTGAAGATCCTCACACATCGTGGGCACGTGATCTCACCATCTATGTCTAGTTAATTGTCGTAGGTGGTCGGGCTTTCAATCGGTCACGCTTGGCATCAAGCTCAAGGCGCCGCTGTAATTTAAAATCATGGACTTTGTCTCTAGCCAAAGTCCTCCACTCAAGTCTTTGAGCTGCTTGCTGCTCCCACCGAGACGGCTAAAAGTCGCAGTTCTAAAGTGACGCTTTAGTACATCTTTAAACCGGAGGAGCCGTCCGCCATGCTTGTGCTTGCCCTCCTCAAGTTCACAATAAATTCGCCTTGCCACTCGCTGCTCCGTCATCCGTGACACATGTGCGCGCAAAGTCCCCAGTACCTCACACTCTGGCTGCACTGATCTCTTGGATTCTAATCCAACAAACAAACTGATTGCGGATGAATGGACGAAGATTTTATTGGTGTGTCAGAAGTACTGTGAGAGGAATGGATGAATGTGTACCTAAACTTAATGAAGATGTTTATTTTTATTGTTTTTGTATCAGTCTTTGTGTTTTTCTTTTCTCTTCTATAAGTAATATTCTCTGTCTTTAATCATTGTAAGTGATGTTAACCGTTGTAAATAAAGTAAAATAAATAAATAAATAAACAAAATGTCCACAGCACCGAAGGTGACACCGAATGAGATAGGACTCAATGCCATCAACATTATCATTATCCTTGCAATGACTATTATACTGAACAATCAGTGATAGAATTCCAGGAATCAACTGCACCTTTGGTAACGTTACATGGTTGAATAAAACAATACTTTTATTTGCACTTCTACGCGTAAAGAGTGATCCATTAACCTATGGACACACGGTTCCGAAGAATCAACATTTATGTTCCTAAAACAACTTTTGTTTTAAAATAAACTCCCATCGTATTGTAGAAGGTCTTCATTGAAATGAATGTTGAAAGTTCAACATTGAAATATTATATTGTCATTACTCAACAGACTTTGGCAAGTCTACAAAGTTTTTCATCAAAATTACAATTGAAATTGAGACGAGATGAAACCATTATGTCTAAAAGTAGGCAGAGAAATTAAGAAGTTAATTTCATTGTAGCGAATAAAGTAATTGAGTAGGCAAGTTACATTTTTAGGGTTCCGTAGCCAAATGGCAAAAAACGGAACCCTTATAGATTCGTCATGTCTGTCTGTCTGTCCGTCCGTATGTCACAGCTACTTTTTTCCGAAACTATAAGAGCTATACTGTTGAAACTTGATAAGTAGATGTATTCTGTGAACCGTATTAAGATTTTCACACAAAAATAGAAAAAAAAACAATATTTTTTGGGGGTTCCCCATACTTAGAACAGAAACTCAAAAAAATTTTTCTCATCAAACCCGTTACGTTTGGGGTATCTATAGATAGGTCTTCAAAAATGATATTGAGATTTCTAAAATCATTTTTTTCTAAACTGAATAGTTTGCGCGAGAGACACTTCCAAAGTGGTAAAATGTGTCCCCCCCTGTAACTTCTAAAATAAGAAAATGATAAAACTAAAAAAAAATATGATGTACATTATTACCATGTAAACTTCCACCGAAAATTGGTTTGAACGAGATCTAGTAAGTAGTGTTTTTAAATACGTCATAAATCGTAAACCGCAATTTACCTTTCATTCAATCAACTCAAATATAAAAATAAAAAAACTTTTATATTATGGTACTTGCTGCTACGGAACCCTTCATGGGCGAGTCCGACTCGCACTTGGCCGCTTTTTTTAACTAGTTTTTGCCCGCGAATGTGTCCATGTGAATGACTAGTTTCTATAAAACACCTACGGAAAGATTAAATGTGCTTTATTTTATTCCAAACAGACGTTATCGGTATCATTTTAAGTTTTAACCTGCCGGAATGTTTCACACCTCCGAATGAGGGTATAAATCGCGCAAAGCGTGTTGAAATATAAATAGATTGCTACCAATAGGAATTGGGTCAGCTCGCACCTTTAAATCACTAAGATTTACACCTTCAACCATTCATGACATAAACAACTTGATGAATTTGTAAAACAAATCTGTTTTCATTAATTTCGGTGTAATTTGTTGTATAAAGTTTCTAATTTTTGTTTTTGATTTGAAACGCCGTGGCGGACAACGCTTGTCCGACGCTAGTTAGCGAAGGTACCTTCAACGTTTTTGGCCCGGGAGTCAATGTGTTAATTTCATTTTTAAATATTTACCTAACTTGGACCTAGGTAATTATAATATACTAGCGACCCGACCGGCGTCGCCTGGGCCTATAGCCTTCCTCGACAAATGGACTATCCAACACAAAATGATTTTTTCAATTCAAACCAGTAGATCCTGAGATTAGCGCGTTCAACCAACCAAACAAACAAACTCTTCAGCTTTATAATATTAAGTATAGATGTTACGTACTATTTACAAAAGGGCAGCTCATAAGCTACCAAATTAAATGATTTGTTTAAGTCTGGGTTAATAAAGAAGGTTGTTATGCCACTTTTACTTTCTGATTAATTTCGTTGCGGGATTCAAGACAGTTGTAACGTTTCTCCTGGATTTGTCGAGCTTCATTGTCTTGGCGCTTTTCTGGTGGTCGCTTCTGACTTCCAGAAGTTGTAGTGTTTTGGGAATGGTGCTTGTGTGAATAGGGCTTGTCTCATAATAAATTATTCTTTTACTGACTTGTGGTCTAGTAATGGCATGCGGGCTTAGGCCCTGTATAACCTTGGTCGCACTGTGTCGACTAATTCAAAAATACCCTAGGCACACTGTTTTGTGTATTAGTTACCGATGCCTCGATAGATGGCGTTGTATTTCTCGTAAATCGCGGTGTTAAGATTCTCCGGCTGCTTGTGTTTATAAACCCATGTACATAGATTCACTCTCTTTCTGCTGCGAAATATATACCGTTGGAATAGGGTTGCTGTGTTTTATTCATTGGCTCCCTGGTTCCATCCGAAGCCCTGTGCGGGCCCTGGCTGGACATCATCAGGTCGAACAGGCCCTAATTCGGGTAGTGTTAATGATGTTTTCTACTATGCATTTCTCAGAAGCAGCCCTGTATTTACGCCCTGTTTTTATGGTTTCTACAACATGCTGGTTAAATTGTTGCCTCTCTTTGTGGCTTTACAATGTATCTTTGTATCTTTAAAAAGACAACCATATGAATATTGAATATGTTATTCAATGACGTTATGGCTCTGTGGTTAAGACGTCCGCCTTCCATGCACTAGGTTATGGATTCGCAGCCGGGCACGAACAAGTAGACACATTGCATATGTACAGGAAAACATCGTGCAGAAACCTAAACTTATAATTGATATAAGTCTGAAATCGCCAATGCGCCTTGAGCGCACGTGGTGATCAATGCTCGTGCCTTCTCTATATGAGAAGAGGACTTTGCCCAGCAGTGGGACGATTATAGGCTGCTATTATTATTATTATTTACTAGCATTTACGTAAAGCCGTTGGTCCCGGCTGTCAATTGTAGATCTTTGGCAGTCGTTATGGGTAGTCAGAAGCCAGAAAAGTCTGGCAACCAGTCTTACCAAGGGGTATCGTGTTAAGTAACTGGGTTGTGGAGGTCCGATAGGCAGTCGCTCCATGTAAAAGCACTGGTATTCAGCTGCATCTGGTTAGACTGGACGCCGACCCCAACATAGTTAGGAAAAGGCTAGACAGATAATGATTAGCTTTTAAAAAGTAGCCTATGTCCTTTCCCAGGGTTTAAGCTATCTTCATTCCAATTTTGATCAAAACCAGATCAAATCAAATCAAATCAAATCATTTATTTGCATAGAATGTAGGTATTGAACATCAAGCTGTTATTAAATTATAGAGAGCCAGGTACATTCTGCCTGAGTTTTGGCATGCAAAATTTAATAAATAATGTCAGTTTTAATCAATAACATTTTAAGTAAAATTATGAAATAATAAAGAAAATACAATTACATTACTAAAAATTTTTAACAAGTCTTGAAGAAGCACGAAAGTAAATATCAAATAATGTCAATAATGTGTATTAAATTGCTGGAATGTCAAAAAAACGAGTCACACCACGAATAATAACATTTCTGTATCGATAAAGTATAAATAAAAATTCTGGGCAAAATTATGAAACAATAAAGATATCTAATGATTACGTCAGGTACAAATAAATTATTTAAACACGTCTAGAGTAGATATTACATACCTAATGTCACATACCAGGTCAGCCGTTTCGTCGAGAAAGCGTAACAGAGTTACTTTCGCATTTATAATGTTAGTATGGATATGGATTGTATCGATAGTATGGATAATATAAATAGTATGGGTAGTATGGATAGTATGGATAGTATGGATAGTATGGGTAGTATGGATAGTATGGATAGTATGGATAGTATGGATAGTATGGATAGTATGGATAGTATGGATAGTATGGATAGTATGGATAGTATGGATAGTATGGATAGTATGGATAGCATGGATAGTATGGATAGTATGTATAGTATGGATAGTATGAATTAGTATAGATACTATTGATAGCATGAACTAGTATGTATGGATTATGTTTTAAAATCGAGTGACAAATTGGCATTTAGGCGTATCAAAAACTCTTTTCCTAAACATAGACATAAAAGTCGAAACTTTATCAAATACCACAAGTGATAATTAAGTAATTCTGTAGGTACCTGCGGCCATGATTAACCGACTTGAAACATGCGAGGTGCTGTTGTTTACATGCTCATTATCAGCTCGTAAGGGTGTAATTTAAGAGGGTTGATATTATCTCTTGTTTATGGTTGTACTTCCTGTTGGTATTCCGTTGATGATTTTGTTGGGACATCTTTAAATTTTATGTTTGGGAGAGAATCCTACGCTACTGATGATATTTTTACTGTAGCATTAAGCCCGTCACATACGTAGCTATAATATATATTTTAACTAGCCACCACACACGGTAGCTATAATATAATAATAATATTTTCACCCTTATTACGTCTTGTTCCAAATTTTTGAAATATATATTAATATGCCTTGCTGTATCTGTCCAGATATTTTGGTGACGTAATAAAGATAAATATTATAGCTGTGTCTGTGGTCACTCAAAGATTACTATTGAAAATATATCCTAATATACCTTGCTATGAGTTATATTAATATATATTATAGCTACGTTTGTAGCAGGCTTTAGACATATCATAAACATAAAGAATCATTTGTATGAAAAAAAAAAGATTCATTTAGAGGGTTTCAAATATTTTCCAATGTGGAGATACTTTCAGGGGTAGATTGATATACTTACCATATTTTTAATCTCCCACATAATTACAATATTTCGAAATGAAAATTACTGTTTTTCGTTTCATCTTGTTGCCCTTTTTGTATTTATTATAAAAAATCAGTGACATTATTATGACGACACGGTTGGCGCAGTGGCTGAGCGATCGACTGCTGCGCAGCGTGTTGCGGGTTCGATTCCCGCCCAGGGTAAAACATTTGTGTGATGAGCACTTGTGTTTGCCTTGTGTCTGGGTGTTGTTTATCTATATGTATGTATTTACAAAAAAAAAATGTATTTGTGTATATATATCAGCTGTCTGACACCCATAGTACAGGGTCTCCCTAGTTTGGGGTCAGATGGCCGTGTGTGAAAAATGTCCCCACATATTATTATTATTATTACTATCCGAGCTATCAAACATTGATTAATCATTATTTGTGTCATTATTTCCCATAAAATGATGCAATTTCGGTGGAAAACCTGCGAAACGGCGTTTCGTTCTGAAATAATGAGATTTTCGTTAAAGTATTCACTTTTAACATCCATTTTTATTGCGGGGTTTTAATATTGTAAATGCCTGAAAATACTTTCCAGGTACTCCAGAGTGTAAGAATTAGAATTTCAACTTCTCTAAACATCTTTATTTTTTTTTGTACAAATCCTGCCATGATTCTTTCTTTTAATAGTCCGAATACGATAGTTATTCGACGACTGTTCGAGCTCTTTCAGGAATAAATTTTATTTTTAAAGTTATATTAAAACTGGGGCCAATTCTGTTGTGCACGACTTAAACTTATTTTATTTATATCTCTTTCTCTCCAATGAAACAAGAAAGAGACAGATAGTAATAAGAACTGTCAATTTAAGTTGATCTAAAATATCAATACAATTATACAGGGTGTTTGGTAGATAAATAAAAATAATAATAATAATAATAATAAATAATAATAATTTTATATTTTTAAATGTTTTTTTTTTTTTACTAATATTTAAAAATATAATGAAATATGTAAATAAATGAATAAATGAGAATAATAAATAATAAATAAATGCATCTTATCTTATCTTATCCATGCAAAGCCGTAAAGCGGAGCTTGTTTATACTATTTATAACCATTTGAACCGAACTTTTTACAACTTCTTACACGAAGTGCGACTAATTCATTTTTAGCAAAATTTTTATAATTTTTGAGGACAAAAATCATTAAAATTTTGCTTGGGTTTTAAGACCCAAAATATTGCAGATAGTTGCAAATAATGGCCAGTTTAAACAATACATCATTTATTTTTATTTTAGTTTTTTCAGGTATTCTGTAAGCAATTTATTAAAACATGATGAAGGCGTGAGACAATAAGAAATATGGTTTATCTTATGTAACAGACAAAGTTACTCTCGCATTTATAATATTAGTATGGATAGATATATAAAATCACGTCACTCAATCTCCGTTCCCCGCTTCTTAAACGTAACAACGTTAGCGATGCATTTAATGCGGCTAGTTAGCACCGGCGCCACATCGGACCGGCATAATTAATTGATGCAAATCAACCTCCGCGAACTTATTAATGAAGTGCCCATAGTCGCCACTCTACTGGACGAATACTGTGAATGGGACATGCTTGGGTGGACGTGATAGTTTTGTTATTAGTGCCATTGTATACGTAAGGAGTTTTCTCACGGTAGGTAGACCTTAACCGTAAATAGGGTATTACACCCATTTTTGAAAAGTGTCTCAATGAAATTCTGTAGTGCTAATATGCCACCAAAAAAAACACAAAATTTTTATTCAATCGATAAGTGCCATAAAAATGCATCTAAATTTTAAATTTTCAAATTTCGCGCGTAGTTTGACGAAAACGCCTCTTACTGGACGCCATATTGCCCAGCGTAAGTGACGTCAGTTCGTTTTGTATCAAATGAGCTCATATTAAATATGATAATTGTATATTATTTAAAAATAATTAAAAGCATATTTTGTAGTAGGTGTAATAATGAAAAAAATTCGTTGGTTACGAAAATAATAAAAGGACAAAGCCTATATTACGCCAATCGGTTGACTGACAGTTGACATGTTTTTGTTTACACAGCCTTATGGCGTAATAACATGGCCGCTACTATTTCACGGTGTTTTAGAACAGATTAATAATACTGAAAACTTTGAATTGAATTTAAAAATTTGTTTTGTTATTTTATGAACTAAAACTTACATTTTCCGACTGCTTTATGCTGTCTCAATAACTTATTTATTTTTTCTCGTTTAGAGTAAAATACCCTATTACATTATCATCATGTCAGCCTTTCGTCGTCCACTGCTGAACGTAAGCCTCCCCCAGAGATCGCCAACCAACCCGGTCTTGGGCAGCCTGCATCCAACCGCTGCCAGCCACCTTCTTCAAATCGTCGGTATATCGTGCCCCAGGGTGTGCCACACTACGCTTACCCAAACATGTTCTCCACTCTAGAGCGTATCTGCTCCATCTACCGTCTGTTCGTCTGCAGATATGGCCGTTACATTTCCACTTCAGTTTGCTGATTCGACGCGACCTATGTTTTTTGTAACACTTTTTTAATATTGTGCCCCATTAATATGGAAATGTTGAATGATTTTCGTTATAACATGTCCAATTTAACAAATAAACTCCTGTATTCACAAACTGATGATGCTTTCAATTGATGATTATTTCCATTTCCCGTTTTAATTATTAACGTACTGTGCAATGTTATGATTATTATTATGAATGGTTTAAGGAACTGTATCGACTGCACGCTTCGTACATTTTTAAGAGATATTATTTCAACATTAACTTCGTGTTCCACGTTGGGTAGATATTTTGGTCAATTCATACTTATATGATGAAAGCGAAAGAAAAACCTATAACATATAAACTAAAATACGAATATAATAGGGCATCAAAAAATTCCTCCACATCGCCGCCATCAGGGAATGTGCGCAAAAGACTGGCGGCATTGCCACGTTGAATGGCAATCCTTATCCTCGGACCAAGGTAAAAACCAACTCTTGGATCACGGGAAGCATAAGTGCGAAACTGAGTTGGTTTGTTTCGCTGAAGCTTTCACGGCTTTTCGGCTTTGGATTCAAAGCTTGTCTGTACCAAATTTCATCAAAATTTATTCATTAATAAATTAATGAACCAATTTTGATGAAATTTGAATCCAAAGCCGAAAAGCCGTGAAAGCTTCCACCAAATTTCATCAGAATTGGTTATTGGTGCCGTGTGGCCGCGAATAGCACCATCTTATTTGTACCCGTGGGTGTCGTAGACGACGACAGAGAGATATTGACGAGAGGATGGGCTGCAGCGTCCTTCTGATTACCATAACTCCTGCTGCGATCGCCAACGTGCATCGACTAAGCATGGCAATCACAGCTGAACCCCCACTTGGGGAGACTTATGTGTCTCCCTCTTAAGGGTGGAATATTTTCATGAAATTATATAAATAATTTAAATTAAAACATATATATGGGGCCAACTTTGAGGTAGACACTATCAATTAAAAATAGAATCTTCGAATGCGGCCCACACTGAAAAAAGTTATGAGTGGTCAAACATAAAAAAAATATGTGTCGTCAAGTCGGTTGAAAAATAGAAATATAATTATAAAAGACTATAGTTTTCTCTTTCAACTGTAATGTAAATAATATAACGACACATTTACATCAGAAACTTATTCGTCACCCGTTCTTGTGTTCATAAAGAAAGCGTTGCGTGTTTGTGAACAATTAAAACACACAAACAGACATTAGTACCACATTTGAAATGTTACTAAAGTACTCGTATTAACACGAATATCTGGGAAAACGTTATACGTTAGTTTTTGGTATTTAAATATTTATGTATTTACAAAAAAAAAAAAATGTATTTGTGTATGTATATCAGCTGTCTGACACCCATAGTACAGGGTCTCCCTAGTTTGGGGTCAGATGGCCGTGTGTGAAAATGTCCCCACATATTATTATTATTATTTGCGGATGTGTTAATTTTTCTCAGCTCTTTGGCTGGTTTCAGTTGCATTTACGGGCCAGAGCCAAGTAAAAGCAACGTGTACTGTGTTTTATGTTGAGGGTGTGGTGAGTTGTTGGCCTGTTTATTATTATTATTCTCATTTATTTATTTTATTTACATATTGTATTATATTTTTAAATATTAGTAAAAAAAAAACATAAAAACATTTAAAAATATAAAAAATAGTAGCCCACCGGTATCGGGAATAGGGTCCAAGCTACCGGTGGTCAGGGCTCCTGAGAAAGGAATCTCCTGACTATACGCGCCGTGTCCAGGAGAACCGCTTTCTGTATCAAGCCCTTGATCCAGCTGCCCAACGAGAGCCTCCTTAGGTGTTGGTCGAGGCTCTTGGAAATGAGTCCATTGGCCGTAACGACTATCGGCACAATGACTGCTGTATTCACATCCCACATGTCGACAACCTCGCGAGCCAAGTCAAGATACTTAATTTGTTTATCTTTCTCGGTTTTCACGAAGTTCTCGTCATGCGGAACCGCTATATCAACAATCATTGCGCGACGCTCTAATCGATCTATCACCACTATGTCAGGCTTATTGGCAACAATAGTCCTGTCAGTGATGATAGATCGATCCCAATACAATGTGATGTTGCCATTTTCGAGAACTGGGTCGGGCACATACCTGTAGTACGGTACTTCCGATTCCACAAGCCTGTATTTTAGAGCAAGTTGCTGGTGGATAATCCTAGCTACAAGGTTGTGTCTATGCAAGTAGTCTCCGTTAGCCAGACGAGAGCACCCAGAGATAATGTGTCGGATTGATTCTCCCGGTCGGTGGCATGCCCGACAAATGTCAACCGTGCCGTCCTTCACAATATACTTCCGGTAGTTGTTCGTCATCATAACTTCGTCCATAATCGCACAGACAAAACCTTCGGTTTCCCCAAAGAGGTCACCGAATCGCAGCCAGGATACGGACGCCAAGAAGTCTACATCAGGCCCATATAGAGCCCGGTAGAAGCGCCCGTGAAGCTCCTTGCTCTGCCATACCTTCTTACGGTCATTAGTATCTAGTACTACAGGTTTGCGCCAGTTCTCGTTCGCTAAGGAGAGCGGGGTGATGCCCTTGTCCACTGAGACCACATCTCGATGCATTCCCACGTCGGCTTTAAAGAAGTACTCCCTGAGACTGCATACCTCACGGTTGTGCAGGGACTTAGCATTAAGAAAGCCTCGACCTCCGCACTTCCGTGGGATATACAGTCTCATTACCGATGACCGTGGGTGATGCATCCGATTTGCGGTCAGCAATGTACGGACCCTCCTATCCAGGGCGTCAAGTTCCGTCTGAGTCCACTTGAGTATGCCGAAAGAGTACATCAAAACCGGCATGACCCATCCGTTGAAGGCGCGCACCTTGTTTCCGCCTGATAAAAGACTATTCAACACTTTATTCAGGCGGCCAAAGAAGCGCTCCTTCAGCGATTGTTTCATGTCGGTAGCATTGATGCCTAACGCTTCCGACATACCCAAGTATTTGTAGGTTTCGGCTGAAGAGAGGGATCTAAGTTGCATGGAATCCGAGAGTTGTGTGCCCACGGATTCCACAATCTCCCCTCGTTTCACATGCATGACTGCACATTTGTCCACACCAAATTCCATCCTGATGGCGCTACTGAACGTTTCTGTTACTTTCAGTAGCTCCATCAGTCGCAAATTGTTGGGGGCAAAGAGTTTCAGATCATCCATGTAAAGGAGGTGAGATATAACCTGACCTCCTCTTCTCAGCCGATAGCCCAGACCTGAACCCTCCAGCAACGCGCTTAGAGGGTTCAAGGCTAAACAAAACCACAGTGGACTCAGACTATCGCCCTGAAATATACCTCGCTCGATCCTTATCGGTTCGCTATTCTCCCGGATCTGCCGACATCCTGGATAGCGAAGGACCGTCTTCCATTGCCCCATACATGACATCAAGAAGGTGCGCAGAGTTGTATCAATTTTATACAACTCTAACACCCTCATGAGCCATGTTTGTGGCACAGAATCATAGGCCTTCTTATAGTCTATCCAGCATGTCGACAGATCCCTTCGGGAACGACGAACCTGCTGGTTAATGGCCATATCAATGAGGAGGAGCTCCTTAGTACCACGAGACCCATTCCTACATCCATTTTGAGAGGCAGACATGATAGAATTTTTGTCAATATGTTCGTTAATTTTTGCTCTCAAAATGGATGTAAGAACTTTATAGACCGTTGGTAGACAAGTAATCGGTCTATAATTTTTGGGTTCCGTAGTACCACCGGATTTATGGAGCAGGTGGGTTATTCCAGTTGTTAAGAATTGGGGCAACGATCCTGACTCTAAAGCTGACTGGAACTGAGACGCCAAGCGAGTGTGCGATCTTTTAAACCATTTTATCCAAAAGTTGTGCAGCCCGTCCGGCCCTGGAGATTTCCAGTTAGGTAACGGACGGACTGCACGAGCTACATCTTGGGGGCTGATGGTAATTGCCCCCATTTCTTGTATTGGATCACACGCTCGCTCAACCTCGCGAGTCCAATCGCCCTCAGTGTGACTGACAGGCACTGACCAGATGCTGCGCCAAAATGAACACATGGCATCATCATCCGGCAGGCGCGCATCAGCCACACCTTGGTCCGGTCGTTCCCAAGTTATTATTATTTAGTTAGTATAGTATTATTATTATTATATCATGATTAGATTTAAATTTCTCCCATTTCTGGGGAACTACGTCCAAATTGCGGGCTTTTGGCCAAACAACTAAGACGGGCGGCGTTAGCCAATTTAATCTATCTATTTATTATTATTATTATTATAGTCAGCAACCATAAAATCTTGTCAAAAAATAAACTAACTAACTGGATGTCTGTCAAATGTCAGTGTTCAGCAACACAACACAATAGTGTTCAGTCGCTCCATGTAAAACACTGATATATTTTTTTTACCAATGATAGGCAAACCTTTGACCACTATCTCACATGATGGGAAGCGATATTTAGATGTGCATTCGGTTAGACTGAAAGCCGACCCCAATATAGTTGGGAAAAGGCTTAGACCTCTCCGCAGAGATCGCCAACCAACCCGGTCTTAGGCAGCCCGCAACCATTCGCCGCCAGCAACCTTCTTCAAATCGTCGGTCCATCGTGCCGCAGGGTGTCCCACACTACGCTTGCCCAAACGCGGTCTTCACTCTAAATCTACATATTATCAAGGTTCGTTAACTGCTTGGTTGTTGTTGTGTTGGTTCTGCTTAGGTGGGTCGGGAAGTGTTATTGGATTACTATTCCATTACGAATTTATTACTAGTAGTTCGGAGTTTGGAATTGTAACACCCCCGTGTCTCGGAAAGACCTTGGTTCTGCATCGGATCTCTCTCCGGTCGTGGCGGATTGCTGGTCCATCTGACTATGAGACTGAGGACAGAGGGAGTGGACCTGTGTTTGCGTACACTCTTGTGCAATATGAAATCTCCTACGTACTTGGCTGATCTTCATCGAGATTGAATGCCTTTCATGACTCGGGTTATCAACTCTTTTTGCAAGAAATCTATACTAATATTTGTTTGTTTGTTTGTTTGGTTGAACGCGCTAATCTCAGGATCTAATGGTTCGAATTGAAAAATATTTTTGTGTTGGATAGTCCATTTATCGAGGAAGGCTATAGGCCCATGCGAAGCCGGGTCGGGTCGCTAGTGCAGTATATTCAGGTTGGAGAAAAAAAATCAACAGTATTTCAATAAAATGAACAGTACTTTATTTTTTAAATGTTTTAAAAACATATTTCTTTCTTGGTGCTTCTTGCACAACTTAGCAATTTAGTGTCATTTTTGAACACTTTACCTATAAGCGTCACTACAAGTTTTCGTTCTGAACCGAGGAAGGCCAGCACAGCATCGTTCTACTGTGTGGTGTGGCGCGCCTATAAATGTACCAGTGATGTTAAAAACAGTATTTGTGACCGTCATTAAAAATATAATGTTGTGAAAAACGGTATAATACTGTTTTTAACAGTATCGTAGGGTTCCTCGCCATGACCGACATTCGGTCGAGATAATGATATCATCATAAAAACTTTGTATGTGAATTTCACCCCCCCCCCCCCTTTGGGGAGGCCTTTGTCCAACAGTGGACGTCCTCCGACTGACATAAACAATTTAGAATTTCGTGGTTTACATTGCAAGAATCACCTTAAGATTATTTCTATAGCTAAACTCGGCTCAACTGCCTTGAAGAACTTGTTGCTCTAATCCTAAATCTTTTCGCCGATAAATAACTCTTTTATAAAAAAGGGCCTTTAATAACCGACTCTGTCAAACTAACATGACTTTATTCATGTGCCGTTCAAGTTATTTTGTTCAATGGCGTATCTTTAATCTCCAACACATTATAACTAAAGTCACACATTTATAAAGTTCTAAAATGTCATCTGGACTAATTTTATAAACTTGTTTGGATACCATATCTCACTGAAGATTTATTTGACAAAAAATTGTTTGAAATTAACTAATTTAATGACGCTATCCGTCAGATATACGATAGTTATCCATACTATTATTAAATGATAGTATGTTATATGTGATAGTAAGTTTGTTTATTGGTTTGTTATGCTTTTACTGACTAACTATGTGTAACTATAAAATTTTGTTCAGGCTAACCAAGAAACGATATACTTAGGTTACTTTTTTAAAGCTAACTCCATTTCATTTTCCATAATATAATTTATAAGTTCAAGTTATTTTCGTATGAAATGTATGGATTAGTAAATTAGTATTAATAATAATAATTTCATTTAATCAGGCAACAAAGATCTATTGGGTTTGTAATAATAGACTTAACCTATGTTAGTACTTAACTAATAACACAGACAGTGTACAGGTAACAAGTGACCTCACCAACGGGCTGTCATGTCTCCCGGCTATAGCTCGTAGAATGCTACTGGGGCTGCCACGGAGCCTGCCGCCGTACAGCATTGAAGCAGTCGGTACGTGCCTCAGCGAACATAGATGACGCGCTACAGTACCGAGGCAGCCGCAGCAGCACTCTAAATGCGTTGTTATGCTGGATCCGCAGAGCATTGTAGGCCTTTTGGATGTAGCTGAACCACAGGCTCCCCGAGTACAGTGACATGCAATACGCTACGCGCATTAGTATAATTAGTATAATTATAGTATAATTACGTGTACGTGTGGGTTAGATCATTCGGTTCCCTTCAAAATGGTTGAGCTAAGTGGTGTTGATCCGCGCGTCATGTTCGTGAACGGGCGCTGTCAGTTGAGATTGGTCATCTCTTAACTGCGATGGCTTTTATATTAATTTATTTTTAATTAGAATGTTTTGGATTTCTCTTCACTTACATTGTTTTCACATATAGAAGGAACAAGAATAATGTAACCAGGATTTTGTAAAAACTTGATTTAAAAGAGTGTCCGTGGAGTTTCTTGCTCGTTCTTCTCCATAGAGACCTACCTACGTTTTGGAACGAGCAACTAGCTTCAACTTTCTGACTAACTAACTGACTCTTTGACTATTCAAAAGTGCCTGTAAATGGTTTAATTGAAATAAATGCTTTGACTTTAACTAGCTTTTGCCGCAACTTCGTCCGCGTGAATGTCGGTTATCGCGGATGCAGATAAAGTCGCGGAATAAAAAGTAGCCTATGTCCTTCCCCGGGGTTTAGGCTATATTCATACCAAATTTCATCAAAATCTGTTCAACCGTTTAATCGTGAAAGCGTAACAGACAGAGTTACTTTCGCATTTATAATATTAAGTATGGAAGTATGGATTATAGTTTAATTATGGTATAATTATAGTATAATTATAGCATAATTATAGCATAATTATAATATACTAGTATTAGTATGGATAAGAATAAAATACCCTAGAAACACCAATCAGAAGTGATTTACAGTGGCCTGTATGGAAAGCGCTCAATAGACTACGCACCCAGGTAGGCCGCTGCGAACACAACCTAGCAAAATGGGGGATAATAGATCCCACCGACACCCAGTGTGAGTGCGGTGATCCTGACCAGACAATGACCCACTTAAGAGGAAATACCATGGGCTAGAGAATTGAAAATTAGGTATTTGTAAAATCTATTACTGTCGCGCGATGCCTGAACACGAACCGCAGAGCGCGATAGAGAAAACTGCAGCTTTGACCGAAAAGACCAATTAAAAGTACACAAAATCAATGATTCGTAGTCCCCTGATTTCTTCTCCAAAACTTAACCGATTGAACTGCCTTTTTCATTAAAAAATAAAGAAAGGCTTTTGCCGTGTTCTTATGTTTTCTATTTTTTATATAATCAAGTCAAATTTGTTTTCTGAATGTTTGAACACAGCGGAAAATCATGCTAATTTTTTAGGTTTTTGAATATTCATATCTCTTTTAATAATAAATTTATGAGAAAAAGGAAAACATAGGGACATGCCAATAGTAGCCATGGATACTTAAAAAAAAATTGATCTACTGGCATTATCCAGGGAGGAAACAGGGGACTAAGTTTGTATGGAAAAACGGCCCTTGTGTTTCCTCTTAATACAGTGCCGAAAGTACCCCTACATGCACCTTAGAGGGTACTCAAAACGTACCTACTGCTGCGATAAATATGGCTACCTACTGGGCCTAAGTAGGTAGAATAAGAATGGACATGGATTAATTTAATTTTGCTGTTTTTAGGGTTCCGTAGCCAAATGGCAAAAACGGAACCCTAATGGATTCGTCATGTCTGTCTGTCTGTCCGTCCGTATGTCACAGCCACTTTTTATCGAAACTATAAGAACTATACTGTTGAAACTTGGTAAGTAGATGTATTCTGTGAACCGCATTAAGATTTTCACACAAAAATAGAAAAAAAAACAATACATTTTGGGGGTTTCTCATACTTACAACTGAAATTATATTTTTTTTTCATCAAACCCATACGTGTGCGGTATCTATGGATAGGTCTTCAAAAATGATATTGAGGTTCCTAACATCATTTTTTTCTAAGTTGAATAGTTTGCGCGAGAGACACTTCCAAAGTGGTAAAATGTGTTTCCCCCCCTGTAACTTCTAAAATAAGAGAATGATAAAACTAAATAAAAATATATGACGTACATTACCATGTAAACTTCTACCGAAAATTGGTTTCAACTAGACCTAGTAAGGGCGGGTTGTTTCAAACCGTCGGTTAACGTTACATACGGACGGTTAAAAAGTTACTATGACCGATGATGTTTAACGTACGTTAAATGTAACGGGTTGTTTCATGACATAAAAATCCGTCAGTTAAAGTTATTCAAAAAGAGATTCCATAATATTTTGACGTTTGAAGTAGCTGTTTGACAACACAAAATTACGTTGACTGGTCGGTTATGGTAATAGTAAAGTTTTTGACGTATGATTTTGTGAAACAACCCATTTTTTTGATTTGACGATAGTTAGCGCCATTTTTGACTATTACCGGTCAGTAATGGTTAGTTGAAGCAACCCGCCCTAAGTAGTTTTTTTTTATACGTCATAAATCGTAAACCGCAATTTGCCTTTCATTCAATCAACTCAAATATAAAAATAAAAAGTCTTTTATAATATTATGTTACTTGCTGTTACGGAACCCTTAATGGGCGAGTCCGACTCGCACTTGGCCGCTGTTTTTTAATGATGAAAAGAAAAGAAAAGGAAGAAAAACCATTTACTTATTCGCGAGAAAGTGACGCACATTTACGATAATATTTTGACGAAACTAGATGTATCTTGTACGAAAACTTTGATGACCAATAGCGACAATGACGAACTTTTCATGTTCTTACTCTTGACCTTCACGTAAAGTATTGTCATTATTATCGTCACTTTATATAAATGGGCGCCAGTATTAAATTGTTATTAATAGACTGGTGGACACCTGCTACTTTTATTCAAAGTGTGGGTGTCACACTTTGAATCATGTGTTAAGTAGGCGGTCCTTTCATTGCCGGTAATCACACGGTTCACTTGTGGGTGTACGAAGTCCGACGTCGAGTTTCTGAAATCATTTTGGAGTGAAATGTACTAAATATTCCAAAATACTTAAGTAGATTTTTACTTGTGTATGTACTGAGTCAGAGTGACGAAGTGTGACATTGTGTGACAACGGGTGGGAGGGGTCCTAAGTAACATGACGTCACATTTCGCAAAAAATCGTCCTAAAAGAATTGCTGCTAGACGTGCCAGAGACATTATTTGTTTGGATGATGACGACGATGGTATATAATTGGGTGAAAAATATGTTGACACATCGAATGTTCCTATCATTAACAGCCCAAACGATATTTACAAGAAATAATGAAAAACCTTTTGTTCACGCGATAGTGACGCACATATTATATAAACATTAATTAAATTGAATTATGGTGATGGCCCTAAGCATGTTAATTTAGAGTAATCTTTCCGAAATGTCATTGAAATTTTGTATTTTTTCCTCAATAAAACTAGGAAAGGAATTCTCGAATTGGAGACCCAAGGAGACAAAGAGTGTTTTTTTCAATAATTTTGATGTCTGGGGCTATTGCGTTTAATTTTGAAAGTGTCGATTGTTTGTCAGTATTATCCGCTAAATATCATTCACATTTCGGAACTGCTGTTTTAATTTCATAACTTCTAGATGTAAAATCGTAAAATATGTGACGTCACACTAAAAAGGTCTCACAAATGTGGCCAACTGTGACAAGGACGGGGGAGGGGTCAAAAAATCAGGAATATAAAGTCAAAGTCAAAGTCAAAGCATTTATTTCAATTAAACCATTTACAGGCACTTTTGAATTGTCAAGGAGTCGGTCAGTTAGTCAGAAAGTTGAAGCTAGTTGCTCGTTCCAAAACGTAGGTAGGTCTCTATGGAGAAGAACGAGCAAGAAACTCCACGGACACTCTTTTAAAATCAGGTTTTTACAAAATACTGCTTACATTATTCTTGTTGCTTCTATATGTGAAAACAATGAAGGTAATCTAGAAATACAAAATATAAAAAATAATCAAGATAAAAACCATGGCAGTTAAGAGTTGACCAATCTCTACTGACAGCGCCCGTTCACTATACCGTTGATCCGTACCGTTGGTATGATCCCTTATAGGTGTCACATCCGAGTGCCCTGCTTCTGCCTACCACCCATGGTCTCAACCCGACTGATGTTATGAGAAGATTTTAGTTTATACGACTTCATAAGCATGCTACTCGCATCAGTAGTTCTCAAAGCAATAAAATATTTGATATGAAGCGTTGAATTCATTCTGTATTCATTTGGGCGAGGTCACTCTGCGAGAGAACCGAGGAAAATTCTTGTTTTACTCTTACTATTTCCATTTAAGCTTCGGAGAATGCTGGCTATTAATTTATTTAGTGATCAGACTAATTAATCTAGAAGACGAGCTTATTTTTCTTGTAACTGAATTAAGGAGCTGTTTTATTAGGCTTTTGATTAGAAAGTATAAAATTCAATCAACTAATGCTTTACTAATTAGAAATTACAACGGAGATGGCTAGGGAAAATGTTCCTGTGAGGTTATCATCTCAACAGCTTATTGAAGTGGTGAATGTAGGCCTCCCCCAGAGATCGTCAACCAACCCAACCTATGATATTGGTCTAACAATTCTATACTTTTCCAGTTCTTCATTTCTCGCTCGATTCAATCCGTTCATCTCTCGCTCAGTTTCCAACGAAGCACAGCTTCAAACCAGTTACAGATTTACGACTCCAATATAATTAACTGCGATATTTATTTAACTAAAAATGCTCAGTTAAAATGGTAATAATCAGTTTATAGGTGCCTAACAAAAACATATTTGTCCCATAACCCACTTTTTAAATCCACAAGGGAATACAGGCTTTATATTTATAAACATAAGGTTTACACTTTGGTTTGTTACTCCAAAACTGTAAAATGTATGTGAAGTTATCAAAGAACCACAGCGTAGAAATATGCAGTAGGACTATAATGCTAACTTACGGTTGCTTAACGATATAATATCCCTTTAGAAAATAAACCGGGATAAGATTGAAACACGAACCTTTTTCTCATCCACAAGTGTAAGTTTACTACGCGAGTCGAAAGGATTGCGTACCTTTTTAAATAAGGGTCCAACAGAACGGTTCACTTTATAAAAATCCGTGCCGGATGCTTCCCGGAAACCTTTAACCGGAGGACAAATCCGGGTAAACCCTTACGGATGGCAGCTCACAAAGTTCAGGAGTTTTACCGCCTGATATTTATTTATTTATGCTAACACTGTTTCGATGAGCCAATTACGCTAACAAAACAGATTAAAACAAGTAAAAAGTACACAAAATAATGCAAAAAAATAAAAAATACCTATACATATAAAAAAAGCGGATAGATACGGGCTGCCAAGACCTGGTTGGTTGGCGATCTCCGGGGGAGGCCTATGTTCAGCAGTGGACGACAATAGGCTGATATGATGATGATATAAAACACAACAATTTTATTAAAATATTGCTAATTAAAAAATTGCTTTCACATACTCACATAACAATTTTAAATTCGTCCGCAAATATATCACTGTTCAGGTTGGCTTCCACGAGGCTATTGAGCGCAGATAGAACGCTAGGAAGAGAGAGAAAAGAAAAATTGACAAGACTAATAACAGACTGGTACCCACGAGATAGTAAAAGAAACAGAGGTAGACAGACTAAGAGATGGGAGGATGACTTCAGGAAAAGGGTCCAACATGGACTCGAACAGCAAAGAATAAGACAGAATGGAGATCTTTAGAGGAGGCCTTTGTCGGAAGAAAAGTTGAAGAATAATTACCGTTTGCCAAATTAAAAATGCTATAACAAATTATTCACAAAAATTAAATTTAGTTAGAATAACAGCTTATAGTATAATAGTTAATAGTATATTTTTTTGTTAATAATAAAGTGAAATAAGTTGTAGGCACATAAAAACTTTTGTAATTTTGACTGAGATCAATAAAAAAGGCTTTTTATTTTTTATAGAACGCTAGGAACAGGGGATGATGCGCGAGCCACTGTGCAGCACGCAAGCGCGGCTGTAGACTAGACCATGCTTCCGGCCGCGGAGATAGTTACACAGAGCGTAAAGACGACGATATAGATGGTTCTATTATAAACAGGACTACTGCATTGTTTGTTACACTGTGGCACCACTGTGAAATTGAAAGTTTCCTGTTATCTACGAATATTAATGGCTCATTATCGATTCAATTATTCGAATCATTCGTATCGGTTAAAATATCGATATAAAATATCGGTATCGTTTGTGATGGTATTATAGTTATGTGAACAAATAAAGTGGGATATTTTTATGGAGACGTTATCTTGGGATCAAATATGTGGAATAGTAAAGTTTAAACTATCAGTATTAACTCTGAGGCATTTTCGACATTTTATCTTTGGTGGTCTTGGTGTTACATAAAAATATTGGGTGTAAAAATGTATATAACAATCCCAATCCTTATCTACGAAAGGGTTTCCATTCTCTTTCTGTGACGGCAGTTTATCATTAACGACTTAGGTAGACTTAAGATAGTATTATAATAATAATAATACCACCAGTCACAGGAAATTCACCACAAAGATACAAAAAAGACCCTACAACAAAAATTCAAAAACAGACTACATAAAATACTGCACACACATCTTTACGCACGAAACGTTATCAAAGCTATTAACACGTATGCTATCCCCATACTTACCTACTCATTTGGAATTATTCGCTGGACACAAACTGACCTACAGAACCTACAAAGAATAATTAATACTACCATGACTAAGCACAGGAAACATCACCCAAGAGCTTGCATTCAAAGATTGACCCTACCTAAGAAAGAGGGCGGTAGAGGACTCATTGACATAACAAACCTACACAACAAACAAATCATATTACTCAGATCATTCTTTCACACTTATTCGCAACAATCAATACTACACAAAGCCATATCTCAAGCAGACACATTCACACCACTCTCTCTTGCGGATCACACCAAACAGATGAAGATAAACACCATACAACAAAAAATAGATACATGGACTCAAAAATCACTTCATGGACGTCATCGCCTAAACTTGACCGACCCAAATGTTGACAAGATAGCGTCAAACGCATGGCTAAAGCGAGGCGAGCTGTTTCCTGAAACAGAAGGATTTATGCTAGCGATTCAAGATCAGGTTATAGATACAAAAAACTACAGGAAATACATCATCCGTGACAGTAATCTAAGTAGTGACCATTGCCGTCACTGTCATAAACAACCTGAAACAATACAACACATCACAGGCGCATGCTCATCTATAACGCAAACAGATTACAAACACAGGCACGACCAAGTAGCAGCAATCATACACCAGACACTCGCACATAAACACAATCTCATTACAGAAAAAATATCATACTATACCAACCCCAAATTATACTAGATTCACCTGAATACAAATTGTACTGGGACAGAACTATACTGACTGACAAGACTATACATCACAACCGACCTGACATCACCCTGCACGATAAGCAAAATAAAATTGTATACCTGATAGATGTAGCTATACCTAACACACACAATTTAACATCCACACACACAAACAAACTCTCAAAGTACGCAGACTTGACTATAGAATTGAAAACTCAATGGAGAGCTCACACGGTCAAGACCATCCCTATCATAATATCCAGCACCGGCGTCATCCCCAAAACACTTCATACAAGCCTTAAAACACTAGACATTCATCCACTCACATACATACTCCTACAGAAAGCAGTCATACTGAACACATGCAGAATCGTCAGAAAGTTTCTGTCTATAGACTAAACTGCCTAACGCCGCCCGTCTTAGTTGTTTGGCCAAAAGCCCGCAATTTGGACATAGTTCCCCAGAAATGGGAGAGATTTAAATCTGATCATCTTATAATAATAATAATAAAACGTTTAATTCGACCACAAAGGATCATAGCCACACACATTTATAACAATACCAGAAACACAAAACAATTAAATAAAACAAAAAATATAATTAAAATACACACATGTTACCTACTGATTTCGATTGCTCAGTAAGTGAACCATACAGCAATGGTTCAGGTACTGGCAATCGAACCTCAGCGCGAATGCCCTCAGGATGCTATTGGAGCTAGCCCGAACCCTGCGCACCAGGGATGTGCACCGCTTTCGCATAGTAGAATAGAAACAGTCTACTTGCGACTCGGCGAACATCCCTGACGCGCTGCAGAATCGGGGCAGCCCCATCAGCACCCTGAACGCATTATTATACTGCACCCACAGGCTGCTCGTGTAGAAAGATGTACAAAATGCTTTGAACAATGTTGTTGTTGATGTCAGTAAATCGTTTAAAAGTAACTGAGCATTACATACAATGCAGTGTAGTAAATTAATATCTATATACATCTGGGGAGCTCTTTGCTAAGAAAAAGCCGTATGATCGGTCGAGGCAAGCTACACCTACCACCTACCGCGGTAGCTCTGTGGATGGGTGACCATCCATTTCATACCGAGTTTCCTCCGTGCCTCCGAAGGCACGTACCGCTGTCATTTGTAGATCTTTTGCAGTCGTTATGGGTACTAAGACGCCAGAATGTTATACCACCTAGCACATTAGCTGAAATTTGACTCACATAATTATATTATCATCAGTTTTTCCAACTCAGGTGGGGTTGGCTTCCAGGATGCAGCTGGATACCAGTGTTTTACATGGAGCGGCTTTCTATCTGACCTCCACAACCCAGTTACTGGGTAACACGTACGATACCCCTTGGATGTTAGATTTTCTAGCTCCACTACCCATAACGACTGTCAAAGATCTACGAATGACAGCCGGGTACGACTTTTATTTAGCCACGAGCTCCTCCACGCCATGCCACGCCACGTCACACCACGCCACGTCACGCCACGCCACGTCACGCCACGCCACGTCACGCCACGCCACGCCACGTATTTTCAAAATAAGATTCAATAAAAAAAAATGGTTACCTTCTTATCCCTAGCGGTTCAAGTAATGAACCTCATCAAAGTTCTCGGTTCAAAAGCGTTCAAAGTTAATACGATACTAGGGATGAATTTAGAACGCCTGTAATGTGGGGCGCACCTTTGCAAGGAGGCTGTGCGGTGGAACAGATTGAAATACGTGCATATCTAAGGAGTTTCTCTCTTATTGGTTTGAACTATATACATGGGAATAACTGAAATATAATTCCAAAGCTTGGCAGGCGTCTTGGGGATCGCAGTGAAGTAGTTAAGACTTCCCCTTAATCGCCATCCTCGGAATGAAATAGGTGGAACTATTACATCACATTGTGTACTTTAAAAATGCACAATTAAAGGAAATAATGCAAAGTAATCACACTACAAAAAAAAATTGCGATACAACTTATTTTGCAGTTGGTAAACTAACCAATAACTACATTATACAAGTTTTTAAGGAACCTTTGGTGCGCAATTCCGACTCGCGAATTCGCGATTGACCGGCTTTTTTTGTCTTTTACAGACCTAAAAACATTGTATATTATAACTGAACATGTTATAAGTTTTGCATTTTTACACCCATATTTAGCAAGATAAAATCATCTTTAAATAAGAAAACAATTCAGTTACAATCGAAAATTTTAGGTACCTAATTTTAAAAATCTGCATCTTTTTGATAAAAGAGGTGACAGACATAATTATAATACTAGAATTAGGGACCAACTAGTTCAACCAGGTTTCAGACTGGCTAAAGTAGATTCGTCTTTCAACTAAATGAGACAAAATTTAAGTCTTGTATTAAACGCACACTATGCAGCCGAGCATATTAAGATAAAAATGCTTGGCTGGATGCTGATCTAGCTCCACAGCCATAAGGGTTCATAGATTAATTGATTAGCATTTTTAACTATTTTTGGAGCTGCTGAAGATGTAGATATATATTATCTTTGCATTGTATAAACTCAATGTGTTAGTATTGTATAATTTTTCGTAGCGCATACATGTGAGCACTATGTTCTTTAAAGCTATCATTTACGAGGTATACCTCTCATTGACTTGAATATGCCCTGGCGGTTGGGAGAGTCATGCTCACTGGAATGTCTCGCTGACGGTGGCGCACGTGTTGGATCATTCGGTTCCCTTCAAAATGGTTGAGCTAAATGGTGCCGATCCATGCGTCATGTTCGTGAACGGACGCCGTCGGTTGGGACTGGTCATCTCTTAGCTGCCTCGGTTATTTTAAATTTTGGTTTGAATTGTTATCATAACTATATTTTTCTCTAGACCTCTTTTAACATGCAAGACTTGTTACATTGTTCTCACATTGTATCCTTAGATTCAACATGAATGATGTAACTAAATTTGTAAAATATAACTGATTTTAAAAGAGTGTTCATGGAGTTTCTTGCTCGTTCTTCTCCATAGAAACCTACTGTTTGGAACGAGCAACTAGCTTCAACTTTCTGACTGACTGACTCTGACAATTCAAAAGTAAATGGTTTAATTGAAATAAATGATTTTGTCTTTGAGTTTGAACTTGAATTATATCCCTTTAATACAGTCTGCAAACGCGAAAGTTGTGCAACATAATAGGATAATGATTACACTGACCAGCACATACAAAACTACCGTTAATTCTTCTTCTTCTAGCTATTTCTTACTCTGTAAAGCTTAAACGGCCGAACGGATTTGGCATGCACGGAATTTGCACCACATAATGATGATGATTTTGAAAACACGTAGTCAATTACAAGAATAGCCTTTATTAATGGCAATACTTAAACGACGGTCACCTGACCACAGATCAGACCAAGTAACCGTCCTCACTGGACCCGCCCTGAGAGAAGCAGAGAACCGAACGAAGTGGAATAGCGTCATTTTTACAGTCACGAAGGCATTTCAGGGATGAGGGACATGACCTTCAGTAATGATGAACGTGACTAAAAACAGAATCAACGTTAAGAAGTTAATATCAGCACTAATATCAAACCATTAAATCAATGCCTTCAAATAATCTTAATTAGTCAGTTTAGGTAGAATACAAAAAACCTAGCCTATTCTATGATCATTAGCCCGTCCGTCTCATTAATTACTAATTAGCTGTTCAAACTAGGCCTAATACGTTGTTAAGTAAAACAGCAATCAATACAAACTGTCTAGCGATAATTAGGAGAATATAAAAGCGGCTGTTTCTGGCAAATTACATCAGTTTAGCGTCTGGGAGTAAGGGTCCCCGCACACAGGCCACACGCGACAGTTACAAGAAGCTAGAAACGGCCACAAAGTTAACTGGAACGCGCGACGGCAACTTGGTGTCTGTGGTCGACACTCACGGTCGGTGGCTGCTACTTTTTTAACCCATATAATGGACTCTGACGAAGAAGGTTTAAGGAGAAAGGGGTGAGGAATCGCGCGAATGGCGTGTGGCGGTGCTTTGTGTCGGCGTTTAGTGACCGGTGTTGGCCACAAGAAGCGAGTAGCGACGATTTGTACTGTGTGGCGGCCACCGGCGTCAACCGTGTGCGGCGAGTCCATATAAAATGTATGAAAACTACAGGAAATATGCCGGTGGCGTCGTTTTGTGGTTGTGGCCGGTAGCCCGTGTGCGGGGACCCATATACGAACTACATTTCACCAAAGTTTTAATTTGGGTGAAATGGAGTGTAAGTTTTTTTATTGTATTTAGGAATTGTAGCGTAGCTTGCCTTAGAAGAGCCCTAAAACCAGCCTATAACTGTCCCACTGCAGGGCAAAGGTCTCTTCTCAACCAGAGAAGCCACGAGCATTGATCACCACGTGCGCTCAAGGCGGATTGGTGATTTCAGTGATGTCCTTGATGAACTTAGACAGTAAGTTTAAGTTTGAGTAAGATTGAGGGTAAACTTTTATGTAATTTTGCTTACACACGTTGAGGCCGCTGCAGCCGGGCCCCATATCAATGGTATGGTCCAAACTCAAATTCTACGGTGTCATACCAAGCGCTTTGCTTTTACAATTATGCTAGACTGTGTCACATTTATTGAGGGAACTGCCCGCCTCTCACACTAAGATTTTTGCGTTATACCCCCTCCATTCTCCTCCTTCTGTAAGTGTCTGTGTGTGTGCCGCGTGACAAGATTTTTGCGTTATACCCCCTCCATTCTCCTCCTTCTGTAAGTGTCTGTGTGTGTGCGCAAGACAGAACTATACAGATTTTTTTTCCAATTACATTCAGAATATCAAATGCGTGAAGAATTTCGTCCTGACGGGTGGACATGTTTTTAAATATAGATTTAGCTACTTCAAGGGTGCAATGACACCTAAGTTTGCCAGACATTCTCAAGATCATATTACCCGAACTCATAATCATTATTATCTACCCTTGAATATTCCTTCTACGAAAATAGTCGTAACGACACTTTAGTTAGAAATTTAGTTCACCTAGCATTGAAATCGACTTAGGATAACTAATTTCAACGAAATAGTTTCAAAATCTTAGAACTAAACAGTTATAAACTAAGGAGTAAGTTCTCAACGATCAATGGAAATGATGTGATTAGCATTCCAAGAGGATCCGCTCCTTATGTTTATATTTTAAATATACTAGTAATATTATAGATCTAAAGTGTTTGTTTGTTATTTTGTTTAAAGCGCGTCCCTGTGCAAAACGCAGCGCTAGCCGTTTTTTGTTCAGTTTTTCGGACCTAAATACTCTGTATCCAAAAGAAATATCAACAAATAAAAAATAGATTAAATTTCTGCATAATCTTGACTCCAAAATGGTAGATCTCATTTTTGTTTACGAAGTATAGTATTTAACTAATCTCCTCACAACGAAACCACAGAAATGAGAAATAATTATTGAAAACATGCATCTTCTCGGCAATTAACCATTAATTCGATTTTTTACTAACACTAATGGATAGGCAATTTATTAATGAACATTTTGGTAGAATGTTTTTTTCAAAATCCCAATATGTGATTTTATAAAGATTTAATTCTAAAATCTGAGCTTATTTTGCTACTGTATCTCTTGCGCGGCGCAGAGGGAATGAACGCTCAAGGTTATTTGCTCAGGGTACCGCCTTAAACCCGTCAATCTCCGTAAAGTCTACTGTGGGCCGATTCTGTGTAATTCAAGCAACAACTCGCATCTCACATCGCTATTCACTCTCTCTTCGCATAAGGTTCAAAATGACCTTGATATATTTGAAACTTTGAATCGGGTTCGAGTGCGATGTGAGCGTCGAAGTGATGGGGAAATTACCTTACAGAATGCCACTTTTTACTTCATCTCATACTTTATCCGTCAAAATCTCCCTGTCAATTTAGTTCAACTCGCTGACACGCTCGCAAGGGTGGCGCTAGTGTAAATTCGATTTATCAACCGAGTTTTTAGAATGCCAATCAAAAACTTAAAGCAGATTCTGATTCGAAGTCTAGAATGAGGGCTTACAGAATCACACCCCTGGTCGAAACATTTAGGGGTTCAACATGGTCGGGGGTAAAGATTTGGTGGTTGAGAATGTACTGAACCGCCGCAGGTATGGTTTCACCTTTCAATTGCTCGTGTCTTGTTCCTCCTAATGAACCTGAGCGATCAATAAACAACAGTTTTCTCCAATATTATAATTAGAGCACCATTAACAGTTCGACGTAACTAACAAGTTCTAACTGTCTCGCAATTAGGAAGCTACCATATCCCTGAGTAAATCCATACTTAATCCATCTATCTTCTAATATTATAAATGCGAAAGTAACTCTGTCTGTTACGCTTTCACCACGAAACGCCTGAAGCGATTTTTATGAAATTTGGTATGAAGATAGTGTTTATATCCAAACACATTTTAAGGTTAGTTTTTATTTGTGTTATTTTTGATGAGATCTTTTTCGTTTGTTGGCCAAAGAGACGAAAAGAAATTATGTGACTTTGATCCAAAATGCCAAATGGTAAATATATAAAAAAAATGTAAAACCATACCGTTTAATAAAGTGAATTTCTCTAAATTTTACTAAAAGTGCTTGCGGGCCAGATCCGCCTGCGGGCGAAAATACTCATGACAGGAAAAGGTCCCTTCTATGTTATTCTGTAAGAACTCACTCCAGTTCTCACTTCTGATTCCGCGGTGAAAACTGTTTTACGTATTCTGTAACTCGATAAAAACTACGCTAGCACTACTGAGTGACAACATAGGTGAAGCGAACTATTATTGCGTTACTATTTTAGCGAATACCAAATACTTTTCACTGCAGGTAAGTGAAATCGGAAATGAGATAGGATTCGAATTCGCGGGTGAATTCTTACAGAATTGCACTGCTTAGCCACGTATACTCTTATACTCGTACTTATTTGAATCAAATAGCGAACGGCCATGAGCAATTCACCTTCTGAAACCCACCTATACAGTGACTCTAAAATGATTTTGTAGAAGTTTCGTCATGCGAGGTTGAATATAATATTACGTTGAGTTGTTCATCCAAATCTTAACTGTTAAGGAATAATTTCAAGTTTGTATACTTTGTTTTAGGTTTTAAGTTTTGTTTGTTTGGGTAAGGTTGTTGATTAAGGTACGAGCCTAAGTTTAGGGTGTACCTAGCATCAAGTTTAATGTTTAAATATGTATCTTTGGAGTTTTAACGACGTTGTATACACTTGCGGTTTGTAGGGTTTCTTTTTGGTGTATGTTGGTTATGCCTGGAGCGGAAGAAAGGGCAAAACTCTTCACAACATATTATAAACTCGCTTTTGCCCACGACTTCGTCCGCGTGAATGTCGGTTATAGTAGCTGCAAACGAAGTCGCGGAGTAAAAAAGTAGCCTATGTCCTTCCCCAGGGTTTAAGCTATCTTCATACCAAATTTCATCAAAATCGGTTCAGCCGTTTCATCGTGAAAGCGTGACAGAGTTACTTTCGCATTTATAATATTAAAATAATATGGATTAATGTACACGCGGTGACTTTGCCTTCGTTTGAGCCAATCTCAAAAACTGTTCCATGGATTATCATACATCACCATCATCATGTCAACCTTTAGACGCTTACAGACTGCTGGGCATAGGTCGCCCCCAAGGGAGGGTTCAGCCGTAATCGCCATGCTTGGCTGGTGCACGTTGGCGATCACAGTAGATGTTATGGTACCTACTCAGAAGGACGCTGCTGCCCATCCTCTGGTCAATATTCCTCTGTCGCCTTCTACGACACTCACGGGTAGAAATGGAAAACGATTGGTTTATTGTTGGATGGTTTTCATACAGTTTTTACCAATAGAAAGAAGTAAGTTAAAACCTACTTTTCGGCACAATTTTTAAGTAATTGTTGCTTCTAGTTGCTATGCTACCATGTCATTATACGACCCTAAGCCGTGAAGCGGTTTTTGTCAACATAGAAACAAATAATAGCCCTGTAGTGGAATCGGCCACCATGGCTCACGTACAATGGTCCATATTTAAGGACTAAGTGCGGAAACCAAACCTCCCTAACATAAATAGCCGTGTAGTGCCGGCTGCAAATAGCACCACACCATTTCTACTCGTGGGTGTCGTAGAAAGCGACAGAGGGATATTGACCTGACAACGGGCAGCAGCGTTCTTCTGTGTACCATAACACCTACTGCGATCGCCAACATGCATCGGCCAAGCATAGCGATTACGGCTGAATACCCCCTCCCCCCTTTGGAGAAGACCTATGCCCAGTAGTGGGCGTCTATGACATGATGAGAAACAAATAAACCGCACAAATAAATACTGTTCCTTTTGCTATTCTACAAACCGCTGCTCAGCTGTAGAATTTCTGTTATATCGTGTTTAGAGACACAAATCGATATGCATAATGTTTGTGTCAATTATTCATAACATTAGTTTAATTGTCAATACTCGTAGTTGATCTGATTCCCACAGACCTTCAAACGTCACTAGACCAAACATATCTCGACACTGATTCCAAATTCAAACATAATTTCCCGCTCATTTTGAGCCTAATTTTGCACAACATAACATAAACATTCGTTTTCTACATAATCCTTGCTTACCCTCACTGTTTACCTTTCATGTAATAAAATCTCCTTCGAGATTGCTTTTCATATCCCGAGAGCCGGCACTTATTACTACTAAAGTAATATGAAAATTTCTGAAGAAAGCCCTTTTGTATGAGGCAACTTGAAAACTCGGTATGGATTTATGGTGAGGTGTGAGTGTGAGCGATATCGAAGCCTTAAAGGGAAAATAAAGTGTTCGTGTTGTCACGAGTCAGCATAACTGATTTTTAGTAGTAGATTTGGAAATCAGTGGAGCTTTGTTTACAGTCCAATGTGCCTAGAATTTAATCAGTTTGGTTGCTTGCTACATACAGAATAACACTGGCTTTAGCCATATACAACTCTTCCATAATTAAAATACGTATAGTTACTTCAGCTAACGTAAATAAATTATTTGGAAGTAGAATTCAAACATTTCAATCATTAGATTACATCGGCAAATGTTGGTCATGTCGATTTTATTTGCACTAAATGCGTGAGCTCACTCGTCTTAGTTTTGCTCTCCTTTTCGTGTACCTATGTTACAATGTACATCGACGATTTACATTTTTTATTAAATTGCAACGTTCTACAAAAACTGACACGAGTCGTATCTAGGGTAATTCTTACGTCAAACTCCATATTGAACTGATGGCAACAGAATTAGGCAGTTGACACAATCAACCATTTATTCCAAGACACAATTTCTTTAAAATACTTAACCCTTCTTCTGGCGCAGTTGGAGTCGGGTCTGGGTAAAAAACACTTTATATTATCCTTGAAAACCCGATTAATTTTTAAATAACTTTCAAATTCGATTTTAAGTAGCTTTGAAATCAGTCAGTGAAGTTGCCAAAAAATTGCGTCAGAGTTTACTACTACTTTTCATAAAAAGTATGCCAATATTCATTAGCACTGTAAAGTACCCAATTTGTTATTCCTATTGCTTTGGCCACAATATGATCCCTGCTTGTAACTTAACGCTGACAGTCAGACCCCACCCCACGAAGTTTACCGCATCAGAGCTTAGGGAAGCGGTTGTGTACTCATGCTTTGTCTCACACGTACTGTTGAGGTTAAAATAAGATGCTGCCACGAGCAGGATATTTCTTTTGTAGGGTATAGGTTTTATAAGACAAAAAACTCTGTATAGTCTACAGAAGAAAATCTTCTCAGGACTATATTACTAACGTCATAAGCAACTGTTTTTGTTCTAGAACTTTTTACAATACATATTAGGGTTTTCTAGCCGGCCCGACGTGGACCAATATAGCCCAGGATAGGGAAACATGGCCATCTTTGGAGAAGGCCTTTACCCGTACAGGGGTTCCTGCAGACTGAGATAGTCAAATTTATAAATAAATAGATAGAATTAAAAAAAACAAAAAAAAACAATAAAAATACTAACAAGACTAACATAAATTAATATACTTACAACTAGTTTGTTATAAATACTACCTACAAAATTAAAACACTAACATTTTTTTACTAAACACACTATATTATTCCGTTACTAGTAGTTTGCAGGAAATAAACGGCTTTTTATTTTATTTTTTATTTTATTAGGGTTTTCTTTTCATTTATAACCAACTTCAATTAAAGGAGGAGGTTCTCTGGAGGTGTTTTTATTTTTTTTTAATTGACCACGCATATTTTTTACACTCTAGTCCGATTTCGATTATCTTTTTATTAATAGATAGTGTGTGAGCGTAGTTCGGCCTTCGTGGTTTTTTTTAAACAATCCAGAAATAGAAGTCCCGCGGGGCTCCGTGGACCGGGCCTAACCAAACCTAACCTGTCCAAGTCGGGGTGTCCCATGTTCCTAATACCTGGTAAAGATTATTTGTAAAAAAAAAGCTTTTTACAAAAAAGACAACCGCCTTCAAAAAGTGAAAAATAACTTTAGCACAGAACACACATTGACTTTAGTTTCGAAATTCAGTGGCTTTGTTCTGTTTGTGGTTTTGTATTGCCACCGACTTCCGAAACTAAAGTCAATGTGTGTTCTGTGCTAAAGTTATATTTCACTTTTTGAAGGCGGTTGTCTTTTTTGTAAAAAGCTTTTTATTTTCCGCTTTTTAGTACCTCCTTCTCATTCAAATCTATTAAGAAGAGATTGAAAGTTAACTACTACAAAGATTGATGAAACTAAAACGTCGTCTATGTAAAATTTTTGGGTATTTGTTGATTATTCAAAAAGTGCTAAATCAATTTCGATAAAATTTATATGGGACCACCCCTGAAGCGTACCGTATCTATAAAAAAAAGAATTTTCAAAATCGGTTTACGTTTGCCTGAGAAATCGCGTAACAAATCGCGCACATACTTAATGCAAATTTAAGACTTATACGGTTTTGTCATGGATGCCATTGTCAGAACTGGACCAAATTAAAATGGGACTACACGGGAAGCACTAGCTTCCAAATAAAAAAAGAATCATCAAAATCGGTTCACCCAGTCCAGAGAAATCAGGTAACAAACATTAAAAAAAAAAAAAATACAGACGAATTGATAACCTCCTCCTTTTTTGAAGTCGGTTGAAAATACACTTCTTCTCTCAGTAGGTATTACTTTAATGTCATTATAAGTTACCAAACAACAATGGGTTGAATATGAACAAAAACCTGGTCGAAACATTTAGGGGTTCAACATAGTCTGGGGTAAAGATTGTGGTGGTGGAACATGGACTAAATCGCTGCAGGCAATTGCTTTCAATTGCTCGTCTATTGTTTCTCATCCTCAACTATACCCTGTTCACAATAAGATTAGACATAAACACAAACCTTTTTTACAGTCCCTTCAACCGATTTTGACTTCTATTCCGTAGGCTTAAGGATGACATTAGAGGCAAATAAGTGGTTACAATAACAACTGTTTACTGCAGTTGCCATTTGTCATGCTACCAACGCAATAGTCAAAATCGGTTGAACGGATTGTAAAAAAGGTTTGAGTAAATGTCTAATTTTATTGCGAACAGGGTATAGGCAATCAATAAACAACAGTTTCCTCCAATAATTAGAGCACCATTAACAGTTCGACGTAACTAACAAGTTCTAACTGAAATTAAGAGATACAAGCGGTGATAGATGGTCGGACAAATTTCATAATAACGACGCTAGTTTACAACAATATGACTTTGTGTGATTTATAGACGCAACTAATTGTTATGAATCGAACGGTTTGGGAGGTCTAGGCTTATGAAGTTTTTGGTTTAAAAAGTTTAAACCAAAAACTTCATTCTCGATAACATTTAGGTGGGTTAGTTGAACTTACGTCTGGTTAATTTGGTCCAAAAGATCGTTTCGCTTACGAATCGTCAACACGTTTAGGCTGCCAGCCCACGTCAGACTTGTTGTAGGACCGATTATCGGATCGGTCGATTATTTCATAGTTTCGTGAGACCGACTTGTTGTGGGACATCTGCGTTGGTATATTGGAGTTCATATGTTCCATTTCTCTCCGACAAAACATCGGTCGCCGATTGTCTGACGTGGGCGAAGATTTATGAAAAGAATTTTCAAAATCGGGCAACAGTTTGTTTGTTTGATTGCGCTTTTCTCTGGAATTACTGGTTTGAATGCAAAAAATATTTTGCTAGTAGCAAGCTAAGTTATCTCTGAATGCTATAAACCAATGTATTGTAAAAAATAGGAATCCGTAGGACAATTTTCGCGGACGAAATCATTATTACCATCATGTCAACCTTTACACGTCCATTGTCAACCAACCAACCAATCAACCGATTTTGGGCATAGGTCTCCCCCAAGGTTCAGCCGTAATAGCCATGCTTGGCCGACGCATGTTGGCGATCGCAGTAGGTGTTATGGTACTCAGAAGGACGCTGCTGCCCTCTTTGGTCAATATCCCTCTGTCGCCTGTTACGATACCTACGGGTAGAAATGAGGTGGTGCTATTCGTGGCCTGCACCGCACGGCTTGGGACGAAATCGCGGGCACCAAAATATTTTTCACCACGTACAACTTTTTAGCTGAAACATTCTTCTCACATACACCTTTTACAATACTCACTTATATAATAAAAGCAAATCTACGCCAAGCTAAAATCAAACCAAAAGAAAGCCTCTCTAAGCGCAAACTAAGTAAAGATTATTAATCTGTTCTCCTCACTCGACGTCAGGAACTTTGTCAATTTGTCATGACGCGGTGTTACCAACAGTTTGCATGGAAGTGCGCCGCGACAAGTTCGTACGTTATTAAAGTTCGCCTGTATGATTGACAGCAGCCGAAACTTTAGTACACGATTGAATAGGACTACAGGAACTTATGGGGTCACGGAGTAATAGTGCTTGGTGATTCTAATTGGAAGACGATAGTGTTGTTTGTATAATGTGAGGTGTAAGGCCGCAATTAACACCACCTCATTTCTACTCGTGGGTGTCGTAGAAGGCGAGATATATTGAAACTGAAGAATTCCTTAAGAAGTGATCACTTAACACACACATTCATCACACACTACATAAACATAACACACACCACACTAATTACATGAACACATTCACTCACTACACAAACTTCAACAATACTCATTTCTAATGTAATTTTGTTTTCTTGTTTTATAATATTTTTTGTATTATTAATTTTGTTTCTTCTTAACACAGGTTACTTCGTAACCTATCTAGAAGAACGGTACTTTATCCACTAACTAGATTAAGAAACATGCCTGTGGCCTGTGCTATATCCACTTTGTCATAAAATCTGGTCTAAGTTGAACAATAAATCATTAGTTGAACAATAAATCATTATTATTATTATTATTATATTGACTGGAGGATAGGCAGCAGCGTTCTTCCCACCCTACCTACTGCTTCTAAACTTCGGGTTGAGAAATTTTTGAAATGACCCAATAACACACGCTTGGTGTCGCGCTTGTGCCTTCAGGACTACAGTGTAGTGACAATTAATTCCGTCAAATAAATACGATATATCAAATGAGGCTATTACATTACTATTTAGCAATATGTATGCTTAGAATTGCCGTGTGGTGCCGGCCGTGAATAGTACCACGCCATTTCTACCCGTGGGTGACGTAGAAGGCGACAGAGGGATATTGACCAAAGTATAGGCAGCAGCGTCCCTATGAGTACTATAACACCTATTGCGATCGCGAACATGCATCGGCCAGGCATGGCGATTACGGCCGAACCCCCCTTGGGGGAGACCTATGCCCAGCAGTGGGAGTATAAAGGTTGACATGATAATGATGAAGAGAAATGCACGTACTTTGTTTTATTAAAACCACACTCAATTAGAAGCAACATCCAATTATCTAACTAAACTGAGAGAATTCGTAATAACGATAAAATTGCTTATAGACTCGTTATAAATTCAGAACTTCACCAAATTACAGACAAAGAAACGACTACTGCCAATGATCTAATATTCAAAGATATTGGTCTTCTAAGTGAATCTGATCTTGGAAATATAATTACAGAACTGTAATTTAGAGAAGATACAAATGCAAAACTTGTAACGAACAAAATGGAAAATTGATACTCGCCCGAAACTCTGAAATGAAAGGAACACAAACTGAAGACATTGTAGCAATTAAAACAAAACAGTGCAATATTAATAAAATACAAAGCATTTGAACAGTTAATGGGATCCTCTCCATTTTATTATTACTGTAAAGAAGGCAGTGGTTTATTGTGTTTTGGGTGAAACAACTTGACGTCATTCTACGACACGGTTGGCGCAGTGGGTCAGAGATTGGGTGCTGCGCTGCATGATGTGGGTTCGATTTCTGATCGAAATAAATATTTGTATGGCCAACAGGCTGTTTTTTTTTTTTTTTTTTTTTTTTTTTTTTTTTTTTTTTTTTTTTTTTTTATTTAGGTACATTTTTAATCGCAATGCGTATGTCAGTGCCATCGTACCCTAAATACACATTGGTCATATCTAGGCCATGAACCTAAACAGACTCTTCGCATCATCGCCATTTGGTTGGGACAGGATTTTATGGAATCTCGCACGATCTCCTACGAGGCGGCTTGTGCACTGGCCGGATCCCCGCCCTGGGACCTGGAGGCGAAGGTACTCGCGTCACTGTACCGGTGGCGCGAGGAAGCGCGGGCGCGGGGCGAGCGACCGATGCAGCGACACATGGAGTTGCGTCGGTCTCAGCTTCGCGAGGTCCTGGTGGCGGAATGGCGGGACAGGCTTTCGCGCCCTACCGCCGGCCTCGCCATCATCGAGGCGGTCCGGCCAGTGCTCGAGCGCTGGCTCGGGAGAAGGCACGGCTCCCTGTCGTTTCGGGTGACGCAGGTGCTCTCGGGGCATGGTTGCTTCGGGAAGTACCTGTGTCGCATAAACAGGGAGCCGGACGCCCGGTGTCACCACTGCGTCGACTGCCGGGAGGACACGGCGCGGCATACGCTGGCGGAATGTGCCGCTTGGGAGGGGCCGCGCCGTGCCCTCGTCTCAGAAGTAGGCAGTGACCTGTCGCTGTCGGCCGTGGTAGAGTCGATGGTCGACAGCGCAGAGTCCTGGGACGCGGTGGTTTCCTTCTGCGAAAGTGTCATGTCGCAGAAGGAGGCTGCGGAAAGGGAGAGGGAGATCTCAACCTCCCACCCTGCCCGCAGCAGGCGCACCGGGCGTCGGCGAAGGGCGGATAACGCCCTCTTCCGGCCCCCCTAAATGGGTCCAGGGGCGGCAGACTCGGGGACGTCTGTCGCCCCCCACATACACCAGGACCCGAGGTGGCGGCGCGTAGTGTTCCACGCGCGCCCCTCTAAGATGTCCGGGGGGGAGTCTAACACCTCACTCCCCCCCCTGACCCGAGAAGTGGCCCGCTGCAGCGGGCCGGCACCAGCCGGGGGTTGCGGAAGTATCTCCAGTTCCCGCGACCCCCGACGTAGGTGTGAGATGGAACACCGGGGTGGTTTTTAGTCAGTAAGAGTCTGACAGACCCCTCCGCCCGCCCCAGGGCGGAGGACATCCATGAGGATTTTCCACCCCGTATCAAAAAAAAAAAAAAGGATTTTATGGAATGTGCCTACTTCAAGTCTGTTCAACCTCAAGACCCTAAACAGATCATTTCTCCCAGACTCATATCGAACACAGTCCATCAATGAGTGGTGTAAGTCTTCAACAATTCCACACTCCACAACAGGCTGTTGTGTACGTGAGAGTATATGTTTGTAAATTCACCCACCTATGACAAATTTCTTAAAATAGGGAAATGGATTGCTTAGCAAATTGAATATCATCTTGAAGAGTCTAAAAATCGATATTATTTATCGTGTTTTTAGGGTTCCGTACCTCAAAAGGAAACAACAGAACCCTTATAGGATCACTTTGTTGTCCGTCTGTCTGCCTGTCAAGACCCTTTATCTCATGAACGCGTGGAGGTATCGAGTTGAAATTAAAACCATATACTCAAGTCTACGGTCCCTTGATGCGTTAAAACAACCCTCTATGTTAACGTGAAAAAAAGATACGGCCGTTTATGTTGCAAAAACGCATTTTTAAAATTAAGTAGATTAAAGTATGGATTAGTATAGAAGTACCTATGGATATGTACCTACAAACATGTAAGGAACCCTCGGTGGGCGAGTCCGACTCGCACTTGTCCGGTTTTTTTTCTGTATACTTAATTTACATAGAAACAAAAGCGGAATAAATGCCTTCTAAGAGTGAGAGAGATCAGAGATACAGCGAGAGAAAACGATAGAGTAGAATATAGGTATTTAATTTAACACCAAAGTTGTCACGCAGACACAAAAAAAACATTTTAACAATTATTCTTCGTCGTGTTACCCAGTAACTGGGTTGTGTCGGTAAGACAGGCACTCACTCCATGTAAAACACTGGTATTCAGCTGTATCCAGTTATACCCTGTTCACAATAAGATTAGACATTTACAAAAACCTTTTTTTACATTCCTTTCATCCGATTTTGACTTATATTGCGCTGGTAGCATGACAAATGGCAACTGCAGTAAACAGTTGTTATTGTAACCACTTTTTTGCCTCTAATGTCATCCTTAAGCCTACGGAATAGAAGTCAAAATCGGTTGAAGGGACTGTAAAAAAGGTTTGTGTTTATGTCTAATCTTATTGTGAACAGGGTATAGACTGGAAGCTGACCCCAACATAGTTATGAAAAGACTAGGCAGCTGATGGTATTATTTGTCTTTGAAATGTCTATTTGTATCGACAAAATGATGTAGTATATCAATCTGCTAAGTAATTAATTTACCTGTCTGTAATAGATAAGACAACATAGATTGAGAACAACGGATTACCTCACTGTGTTGTCGGGTTCGTCCGACTAGTTTCGATGGCATACGGCCACCTTTCTCAAGGAGCTCCACAGGATGACACACCGCCCGTCGCGTTCCTGCGGACACTGTAATAATCCGTTGTTCTCAATCTATAATGTGTAACAATACTCAAGTTTCGTTTAATGGAAAAATAGATAAGATAACGTTGTCTCCCTGTAGTAGCAATGTCATTAAAATATTATCATTTCCTTTGATCGGCTGACATATTTGTGTGCTGCAATTTCCATTATTTACATCATAATTCGAATTCTAAGGCATCGTGTCCACTATAACAGAGTGCCCCAACTAAAAAGTCGATTTTAAAATTGTAAGTACGACTGCACTATAGCATTTTGATTAATTTGGTCACACACTACACACTAGCACACACACTAGTTTAACCCTAGCTTTTGCTCGCGACTTCGTCCTAGTGAATTGTTTTTCGGATCTCAATTTTTTTTTGTAATAAAATGTAGCCTTGGCACTCAAGGATACAGTAGCTTTTTGCTAGCGAAAGAATTTACAGAATTGGACGACTTGTTTCGGAGATTAATTAGCCCGAACGAACGGCCACATCATCACTTAAGATCAGCAGCGCTATCCTGTTACAATCTCTCTCGGTGAACACCTAGGTAAAGTGAGCTCTCATCCGTCCCAATGGTAGGGATTAACAAAGCTTGACCGCTCACTTCACTTAGGTGTTCACCGAGCGAGATTGTAACAGAATAGACATACAGGTGAGTTGTGATCTAACGCAAGCTTTTTAAAATTAAAAGAAAAAACGAAGACGAACTTTAATACCAGTAAAGTACATTTAGTATTACTCATTGATATGAATAAAACCTTCAAACTAAATAAATATTATGTGCGAAATGAGAAAATCGATCGAATTTACGTTACCTATGTGACGTTCTAGTACTAGGCAGTAGTTAGATTATTAATCTTTCTAGTTGACAATAGGGTTTCTTGATAAGTTTTTTGTAAGGCTCAATCACGAAGTAAGTATACTAGATACTTCGTGGGCTCAATTTACACTGCGGACGAAGAGAAGGGAAAGGAAGAGTCAATTTCTCCTAGTCGTACGAGAAAGCGCGCCGACAGTAGCTACGGGACTGCTCGAGAATGCTCGAGAATTCTCCGAAAGTCGCGCTACATTTTTTTGGCTCATGTCTAATTTGAACGTTAAAACAATTAAAATACAACTCATTATACTTCGTTTCAAATTCGTTCTTCATTTCTAATTCTACGTTACAAAAACATTTTTAATTTTCATCAACACACAAAGAGATTTTACGAAATAATAATTTCTAACAAACATGAGAACTATATTCAAATTATCACTAAAATAAACGGGTTATTTTCGTCAGAAAGACAGCAAAGGTCCAAAAATTCTCACAAACTTTCGCTATTTCATTCAACCCTGACCTTTTTCGCTCCAAATAATTTGAGTAACACCTGCCTCTAGAGCCATATTCGTGATTTCCATTAAAACTTCCCGTGTGTTGATTTGGGGTCGACAGAGACGTTATGTATCAGATGTGCGCCAAACTCTGCTGACAGAAAAGGGTACCACGACAAAGGTCAGGTAGTCTGTCACAATTTACTATTTTTGACTCAAAACTTTTTGATTGGACAAGATAGATGGGGTTAATAATATTATTAAAGGAAGAAGAATAAAATAAATAAAAGTAAAAATGTTCCAAATTCAAAAAGATTTAGAACATATTATTACTTTAGAAATATAAAGTTATACCACAAAGTACAAGGCTGCATCGCGCCCGAGCAGAGAGACCGCTTAGAACCATAGACATATAAAAATATACCTTTTTGCTTAGAACAAACCGCCATTTTTACCACGCACACATTGACATTACGTATATAGGCATTCTCAAGCAGTTTCAAGCAGACTTCAGACTCGACTGTCACGTGTTGTCTAAATTAATAAATGAGAGACATTGATATTTCACGACAAACAAGAAAATGTTATAAAAAATTGCAACGAGTTCCAACCAGTGTCAATAAAATTTCATATTGTCACAAATAAAACCTACAGAGTCAATACAGTAGCCGCCCTAGTGAGTCTGGCAAATTTAGGTAATTATTTTTGAAGATGGCGGGAGCGGTCCTTTTGTACCCTCTATATTTTGTGCTTATACCGTTTTTCGTATTTTCCTATTCTTTCATTTTGTCTGTATACATGTGTGTGTACATAAATAAAATTTAACGTGTGAGGTTAGGAACGAAGTTACTCACGCATTTTATTATTTTTTTACGCACACACACACACACACACACACACACACACATAAGAAACACACACACACACTGGAAATAGAAAGAAAGAGCGGTGTGCGTATATGCCTGCTTATAAAAAGATACACTGAGAGAAAGAGAAAGGCGTTTGGAGGGGGATAACACAATTAGGTACGTGACGTTACGTTTGCTCCCGAATCACACCTACCAACGCGTTAACAAACTATATACTATATGTAAGACACAGCGTTGGTAGGCCCCTTATTCACAATCATTCGATTCGATTCCGTACCGAATCGAAAGTCAAAAGATATCGAAGATGTCCTTCAAACGCAATTCACAAATCCAAAACCGAATAATTTTGACAGTTCAAATTCGATACGAAGACTGAAGTCGGAAATGAGATTGTCGAATACGGTTCCTTACCGACATGGAAACGTATCGAATGGTTGTGAATAAGGGGCCAGATGGACCGACGACATCGTCAAGGCCTCGGCAAGCGGCAGGTTGCCGCTCGTTGTGGCGTCCTATGGGGGAGGCTTTTGTTCAACAGTGGACGTCTTTCTGATGATGATGATGATGATGTCTTAAGTACACACACCTGCAGTACATCAAGCCATATTAAACTGTCAAATTTTCCCAATTTATTATGAATATATTTAATATTTTGTAATAAAGTTAAAAAACTATCAAAGACAGATTGTTGTAGCTTACTGCGCTGACCTCTATACATTAATCGATTCTCCCAGGGAATATCGTAAGGTGAAGCGCGCACTACGAAATTAATTCGTTGCGATTTTAAAAATGCGAAATGAAATCAATTGATATAAAGGGAAAATGGCAAACGAATTGTTCTCGCAGTGCGCGACCTCTAGAATATTGGTATTGTTCACAGATTGGCGATTATTATTCGCAACGATTAAAATTCGTAGTGCGCGCTTAGCCTTAGGACTTCTGACTACCCCCTCTCAAACTGGATCGACTTTTAAAGGATTTAATTATAATTCACACTGTCCGCAGATGTCTCGAATGTCCTTCACCAGACACTTCTAACTTATTCGGGTGTTGATGTTAAAAATTCACAAGAGCTATTAATTTTTAACTTTTCCCGTATTTCAAAGGAGATTTGGTGAAAAAAACATCTTGTGAACTTTTTGAGTGGCTGTGTTGTAACTGTATAATATTTTGTGTAGGACTCTCAGATTATTTTCATAAGAATTTTTAGCTTATAAAATATTATGAGCCAAAATTTTTTAAGGACAATCTTTTGAATTGTTAATTTAGTATTAGATGAGAGTTTTTTTGTGATCACAAGAGAATTATTATTGCTAGATAGGGTTAGGAATACCACCATTCGTTCCATCGCAAAAATAGTTGACGTCACTCGGAAAGCTGTCTCGCTGAAATGAAATGGGAATAAATATAATGACCACCAAAAAATACTTTAGAATACCAAATGTAGTAAATGATCACCAAATCTTAGTGTGCAAAATAACCAAAATCTTTTGACCCTTAAGTTGGGGCGGATCCGACATGGTAAGGTTAGAACTGTGACCCCCTACGCACGAGGCGAGCGAGCGGAGCGAGCGTGCCGCAACAGCGGCCGCCGAGTGCCAGAACCAAATCGCTTTTTACAGTCAAACTCATAAAATTTGATCATTTACAATTTTTTTATTGATAATTTACTATTTTTGGTTTTATTTTATTTGCTATTTTTGGTGATCATTTACTAGATCTGGAGGTTCGTTAACGAGCCGCATTGGGCTGGACACTTAGATTATTGTTAGGTCTCCGCGCACCAAACTAGATCCAGCACTACCTAAAAACAATAGCTCCGTGATTGAGGCAACTCAATATTGTAGTGTGTATAAAATAAATTTCAAGGAGGTTAGTGTGCGTGAAAAATGGTGGGTGAAAAATATGCTGTAGGTACCTCTATTGTTGCCTCATTTGACAAGTACGTCAGCGGTATCTAGTCGTAGCTCGCGGAGACCTATCAATAATCTAAGGCTGGACACATCTGCCGCTTGTCAGACGATAACTGGCCGGACACACGACGGCGGCGGTGGGATGATTTAGAATTCTAGACTTTTTCGATAAATACTGGTTCCAAATAGTCTTTAATAGAGAGAGAGTTGGAAGAAGAGTAGAGGCCTTTGGCCTGCAGTGGAAAAATTCAGGCTGATAATAACAATAGCACAAATAAGAAAAAAATATCTCAATCCATACAGGATTTTCACAGATGGATTTGTTTACTTTAGTCACATGCCCAACTTCTATAAAGCGGCGATTTGCCTTTAGAGGAACATTAAATACACAATCCATACTTCCATGCTAGTTCATGCTATACTAGTCACGATACTAGTACCTTAATACCTAGTATTACAAATGCGAAAGTAACTCTGTCTGTTACGTTTTCATAAATTAACGGCTGAACCGATTTTTACGAAATTTGGTATGAAGATAGCTAGAACCCTGGGGAAGGACATAGGCTACTTTTTAATCGGCGACTTCAACTGCATCCGCGGTTTAAAAAAAAAAGCTAGTTAGGTATATTTTTGTCATTGGTCCATCAAAGAGAAGCAATAAACGTAACGTATTATTCGCATATTTCGTAATATCTGTCCCCTTCTATAGAAAAGTTATTTATAATCTCCACAAACGTAATCGCTTCGTAGCAGTCAGGTAAAAAGCATGGGTAAGTTTTATTCAGTCTTATAAAACAGTTTTATTCATAAACCAAAATATTCCTTTAAGCTATGGAAACGGGTCAAAATCCTTCTGATTGCCGCGACGGAAACATACTGGCTTTTGGGACGCATTGCAGTATTTGACACCGTCGACTTGTGAAGATTGTGCGATTGCTCATTCGCTCAAGTGTCATGGCGGCGATGTGGCGTCATCCTTATCTGTCAGTCTTGCCATTGATTTGACAGTTGAGTTGTGTGTGTATTGTTTATTGTGGGAAATAGACAGTCATTTTTCCTTGTTATTAAAGCTTCGTTTGTTAAATTATCAAAAGTATTTTTCAAAAATTCGTATAGAAAACATTATTATCGCTTTTACTTTTAACCTTGTGGCTGTGGAGACAGACAATTTGCTTGTACACTGAGTGAATTTACAAGGAGCACAGTTTAATGTAATGTAGTAAGATTTAGAAAATAAGTTGTTATTATTAGGTTTGCTTCACATTGGTTTCAACCTGTAAAAATAGTTGCAAGTGAGGATTATATAAATAAATAAAAGATCCTGGTAGGATTTGTATAAAAAATAAAAATGTTTAATGAAGTTGAAATTCTAATTCTTATACTCTTGTGTACCTAAAGAGTATCTTCAGGCATTTACAATATTTTTAAACCCGCACAATAAAAATAGATGTTAAAGGTAAATAGTTTAACGAAAAACTCATTATTTCAGAACGAAACGGCGGCTGACATTGCATCGTTTTATGGGAAATAATGTCATAAATATATATTTTTTTCACACACTTACCTGCCAATTTGATAGATCCGTCAAAGTCAATAAAAATTACACTATATTTTTTTTAATAAACACTAAATAGGCAACGAAATGAAACGAAATAGTGTTATATTCATTTCGAAATATTTTAATAATGCGGGTGTTTAAAATATGGTAAGTATATCAATCTACACCTGATAATGTATTCTCCACATTAGAAAATATTTTTAACCCTCTAAATGTTTTTTTTTTCATACAAATAAATGTATGGATCTCGCAATGATTCTTTAAAAAAAATCTAGTAATTTTGTTTTTCGGTTCTTTTACTGTTCTAAATCCTTTTCAAGTCTAAACTTATCTATCTCGATTTGAGCAGAACATGTAAACAAACTAAGTACTTCCATAGTAGCGACTCTCGGCCAACTAGACTCTACTTTATTGCGTCTATATCACAAATATCTCTTGTATTTTTATAAGAAACTTCGCAGAACTCGCTAGTGTTAATGTCGGGGTAAAAGACACACTCTCCTTGCGTCTTTTACCTCGTAGCATATGTCATTTACATATGTTAAGTTGCTACAGAGGAAATACTTTAAGCTTTATTACTAATTATGTTATTTTCTTTACGTACGACTGAGGGCGGATTCGAATTGAGTAGAGAAGTTAACTACGATAGATGCTATTTTTATACAGTTCGTCTGGATACAGGAAGAGTAGTATTTGATAATACTGCCTACCTTTCGGACATCATCTTATCTATATACAGGCTGGGGATTGCAATAGCACAAAAAATGATCATGGTAGGATTTGGTAATTAGGTGTTATTGTTTTATTGAGCATTAATAATATTAAATTATGACGCCACAAGTTGCCGCTCTTCTCACAAGTTAGAAAACCAATATTTCATATGGTGTTTTATTTTGGTTACATTTATGTGCTCTTTAGTATAACTTTTTTTTGAATTTCATTTTTAGGATTTATTTGATAGTTTCAAAATATTCTTATGAACTAGTATTACCAGTATTTTAATTCGTATCGTCGTCCCCACTCTGTATGTATGTATTTAAAATGTATCTGTGTATGTATATCAGCTGTCTGACACCCATAGTTCAGGGTATCCCTAGTTTGGGGTCAGATGGCCGTGAGTAAAATGTCCCCACATATTATTATTATTATATATTATCATTCTCCATCAATCTTTTACACACAGGTGTTCTATACTTGACATTTATTTACACAAACAAAAAAATGTGTCTCACAATAATAATAGATTTTTGTAACGTAAATAAGACAATGTTTTGTGGTGTACAAAGACATTTGTTTTATTTCGCCTCTGTTTTCGCTTGGTGTTTCTTGCTTCGTCGGCTCTGTGAGTTATTGAAGGCTCCTGTAGTAGTTATTGTTTTGTTTTCGTCTTGTATAAAGTTGAATTTGTTTCTATATGGTCCAAGGTTACCGGACCCATGTCATTTTTGTTCGGTTGAACTTTTGAGAATCGATAAAGGAATCTGTCGAAGCGCTAGGTTAGCCCGTGAAATTCAAATATTCTTACGTTTTTTGCAATGTTCAACCCAGTAGCAACTATGCATTTACAGAATTATAATAATTGTTTATAATATATATCTTGTTTATCTATACAAGGTGTAACGTTAAATACGCAAAACCTGAAAATAGTTTGATTAGAATAACGAGCAGAATCAATTGAACCACTTTTTAATATAGGTCACATTTTTCAAAAAATCGTCATTAAATATGTTGGCCTGTCTATTTATTAATAAGCCAATCCATCACATGCGCAAACCTGCCAAAATAGGTAAACAAACACAAATCGTTGTCTACAATTTAAATTTTCTCATACGCGTGATAATAATAATTCTTATTTCAATGCAAATACGAGTCTTGGTAAAACTAAAACAGCACATAAAACCTTTACATTTTTGTTTATGTTTTTTTTCTCTCAGAGTTATATTAATTGAATTAAAAATCATTTGGGGTGTCTGAGGTTTTGCGTGTTTAACATTACACCTTGTATATGTATGTATTCAAAAAAAATGTATTTGTGTATGTATATCAGCTGTCTGACACCCATAGTACAGGGTCTCTCTAGTTTGGGGTCAGATTGAATAAATTGGAGATAGGTCAGAGTGAAATGTCCCCACATATTATTATTATTATTAATTAAAATCATCAACTTAACTCTCCAAGTTTGTTTACCAACTTAACAAACAAGCTTTTTAAATAAGATTTTGCTTATTTAATGAAAACATGACTTTTACGAGATTTAGTAGGTAGTAATTTAGTCTACCCTTTCGTGGAATGCAACCGTTATTTTCTGTTCCTAAAGATGCTGTTTTTTTATATGCACTCATCTGCCTAGCCTTTTCTCAACTATGTTGGATTCATCAGTGATTTACATGGAGTGACTACCTATATGACCTCCACAACCCAGGTATTGGATGACACGATACCCCTTGGTACGACTGCACTAGGAACACATGAGGTAAAATAAAATCTCTCAAACAGGTTTCAAAATACGCCGTTAAACACGTTGAAGTTTTGACATATACTTGACAACTACGTTTGACAGTTGAGCGTAGTCTACGTTACTCCAGAAATCTCGAAAGTCATGTACAGTCAGCAAAGGAGAAAGGTATGCAGGGCCGTCAGATATAGGTAAAGTTTACTTGGAAACCGATGAATGTTTTTGAATAAAGTTAAATTAATTTAATAGAGAATAAACATTTCAATGATTTAATTAAATTTCATTCGAAAACATCCATCGGTTTTTGAGTAAAGTTCAACCATTTCTGATGACCTGCATACCTATCTCTTTACCTTAACTACCTTCAGTCGGTCCCTTGTAAGTACTTATCGCATTCGAAATAATGAGCCAATAAAATGCCCGAGCACAAACAAGGTTGTACATAAAAATGTAATCCATTAGCAACATCTTAGGTCCCCCGCGAGACGACGTCCTATATTCTTAGCAGTATACGTTTTACAACTTTTACAAGCACTAACTTTTTGAGCCAACAAACTTTATAATGCTCAAATCAGCCATATACTGCGCTGTTTGGCTAAAACCCTAGAATTTTGTTAAAAATATAAAACTGAAAAATAAAACATGTTCTTTATAGCTTGTTACAAACGTAAAATGTATGTGTTACAGCGTAGTCCCAAACGGATACAAGTTTGTATGCTAAAAACATTGAACATTTTGCTAGTTTCTTTCGTAAGATTTGTCTTACTTTTGTGTTAGGATTGACAAAACAAATTACTTGTTATAGAAACATGTCAAGTAAAGGGAAAGCCGTACGGATCGATAGTGATTAGAAAAAAAGAAAGAAATAAAGAAAAACCATTTATTCACGAGAGAGTGACGTACATTACAATTTTTTTTTTTGATTATGCTACGCTTGCCACGGTCAATTCATGGGTGGGTGATCATCCATTTCATACTGAGACCTTTTTGTGCCTCGAAAACCACGTAAAACTGTTGGTCCCGGCCATTCGTAGATCCTTGAAAGCCGTTACGAGTAGCCAGTTACCCGAAAGACTGACTACCAGTCTTACCAAGAGGTATCGTGTTCCCCAGAAACTGGGTTATGGAGATCGGATAGGCAGTCGCTTTATGTAAGGCCCATTAATTATGTCAATTATAATCCGTGGTGCTTAGCATTTGGGCTTCCCGTCCTTTTGTGCCTATTGGTCTAGTTCTGTTCTGTCTCCTGCTTGATTTGGAGGGAAGTGGAAAATATGTTTTTCTTACTCCTCCGCTGTTCTGTTCTGATTAATTTCGTTGCGGGATCCAAGACAGTTGAATCGTTTCTCTGGGACTCGTCGAGCTTCATTGCTTTGGCGCTTTTCTGGTGTTCGACACTGCTGATTCTGGTTTTCAGGAGCTGCAGTGGTTTGGGAATAGTGTGGCGGGATTGTCCCAATGAAAAAAAAAGCTTTTTACAAAAAAGTTTTTAATTTTCCGCTTTTTAGTACCTCCTTCTCATCCAAATCTATTAAGAAGAGATTGAAAGTTAACTACTACAAAGATTGATGAAACTAAAACGTCGTCTATGTAAAATTTTTGGGTATTTGTTGATTTTTCAAAAAGTGCAGAATCAATTTCAATAAAATTTATATGGGACTACCCCTGAAGCATACCCTATCCATAAAAAGAAGAATTTTCAAAATCGGTTTACGTTTGCCGGAGAAATCGCGTAACAAATCGCGCACATACTTAATGCAAATTTAAGACTTATACGGTTTTCTCATGGATGCCATTGTCAGAACTAAACCAAATTAAAATGGGATCACACGAGAAGCACTAGCTTTCAAATAAAAAAAGAATCATCAAAATCGGTTCACCCAGTCCAAAGAAATCAGGTAACAAACATAAAAAAAAAATACAAACGAATTGATAACCTCCTCCTTTTTTGAAATCGGTTGAAAAAGGCAAGCTCTATGTAGGTACAACTCTGGTATCCGTCTGAATCCGAAGACAAGGAGGTCGGTCTCGAAGTCTCAAGCTTTCCAGCGGTTGGCGGTTGACGTACAGGAGGTGGCCGTCTTCGGTGGTAAGAAATACTCGTCGCCCAAGCTCGACGCCACTACCGAGGCCAGTGAAACAGTACTCACGATGGGGCTGGGATTTCCACAACGACGAGGCCGGTGGTCGTGGGCATGCTCTTCGAGATGTTGTCTTTCGCCGACTCCAATATAGTTGGGAAGAGGCTAGCCAGTTTGTTTTAAGTGCTTGTGGGAGCACGTATAATATAGAATTTCATGAACAGACTTAAGGGTTCTTTCGGTTTAAGCGTTTGGTGCTGGACTGCTGCTGGGCGGTGATTGTCCGGTATCGTACTGCACATGACCGTTGTTTTGTTTCATACAGTTGACGAGTTGAGAGCGTAGTGCGAACTCACGACGGTTGGACGACCAACTTACTTGTAAGCTAAGGGACTACACGTCAAGGGCACCCCCTAAAGGGTATGGACCTTGGCTTTGGACGTCGGTGGGGAAGGACAGTAAAGGGACAGTTTGTATGGGACCTTCTGGATGACGGATGACAACCCTTCCGTGTGCAATGCGACACTCGCACAACTCAGGCACCAGCAGTCCTCCAGCTAACGCTTAAATTGAAACAGGCCTTGTACTTAAACAATCTAAGTGTCAGACTCTCAGATTTTGATACAAAAGGCAGATAGACCGTGCGGAACACTGAGAGTGAAGCCACAAAAGCAAATACAAAAAAAAAGAACACAGAAATAAACACAAATTCAACAACGAAGACCTACAATTCGCTTCGCGCTGTACTGACACGACTCAGTACAGCACGAAGCGAAGCATTGTAAACAAAAACAAATACTAATGCAAATAAAAAATCAAAAGCGAATACAATCACGAGATTGTAAGTATTCGTTATTGAATTTCTATTTGCTTTTGTGGCTTCACTCGCAGTGTTCCGCAAGGTCTATCTGCCTTTTGTTTGATAATCTGAGGTCAGACTGTAGAATTTACTGCCCGAAAAAATTCAAAAGGTAGGTATACTTCCACAAATTTTACTTAAACTTAACTCTTTTGCCTACCCCGATTGAGTTGCCTCGTAAGTATGTTATAAAGTTTGTAATCAAGTCTAGAAAGTTATAAACAAATAGACTAAGTGAAGGCAAACTTGCTCAGCTGTCTATATCGATACTGTGCTCGATCGAGCCTCAGCCGGATGGGCAACAAAATTGTATTACTGTAGCTAATGGACCAATGGAGGAGCTCAGACAAGCTGTGATATGGTTACATCTGACACTACTTCCACATACGGCCAACATCGTTTATTTTTACTTTTATCTCACTTTGCATGGTATAAAATTACAATTTATACGCATTAAAAGCTTTTATTTGGACATTTGAAAGTGAATTTTTATTTTTATTCTGTCTCTGAATATTTGTAATGTTTTGCTGTAGTGTGTTTGTTAGGTTAATGCGCTACCCCGAGAAAATACGCGTGTTCCTTTCTATTCAGGGGCTATTAACTTATTAATTAAGAGAAATAAACTACATCTAAAAGCATATTATTAACACTTTGAACGCCATGGGGGACACCGTATGTCCGACGCTAGTGGAGGTTTAACCTTTAACGTTTTTGACCTGGCGGTTAACGTATTAATGTTCAATATCCTATCATCACATTCCACGTTCTTATTTTTTTTTTATGTACCCTATATACACCTAAATCACACCCTGTAAAAAAATGACTAAAATAATTGAAAACATGTATCTTTTGCTAAAGTTGACGTGGTATTAATTTGTTAATTACACTAATAGGTGGCTTAAAAATCTTTATAATTCACGTTTTATTTTATTTCAAAAGATCGTTTAAAAAGACCCAAAAATTGTGCGAATTTCGATTCTGCGTCAAAGAGGAAATGTATGGTCAGGGTTATTTGGTCAGGGAAGCGCCTTAAGGGTTTAAGTAAGTACTGTTTACTCTAGTTTACTTAGTTAACTCCATCTCATCAGTCTGTTACCATCATGCTGTACGTAGGCCTCCCCCCTGTTATTGCTGGACTGTTATGTTAAAGATTCAGTATATTGAATTACCTTTAAGTAATTAATTGGTTTTCGATCTCTGGGGGAGGTCTACGTTCAGCACTGGACGGCAATAGACTCATAACGAATTAATTTAGAGTCATAATTATTTGTCGTTCATTCTATCGCGAATAGTCAGGGGTTGCCTGGCTGTGGCCAGATTGTGCACTCCCACCTGATTTAAACCGTATTTACCGAAGTAAATACTCGTAAATACAGATGATACAATTCCAGGTTTGATAAACTGGATCTGTTTTTAGTATGACACATGACAACATAACTCGCGTAGGTACATTCCGGCCAAATTATCATGCCAATGGCGCAGGCGGGAAAATAGAGCGTTAATTTTCAACGTTTGACATAATATTGTCAAATGATCGCTGCAAACAACATCGTCGTGAAATGTGAAGATTATAATTTGTAGTCAGGCTGTTAGGCTGAAGTGTGAGTAAATAAAGGCTTTCTTCAACTGCCATATTTATGTTTTCGTGTTAAATAAAGGCTGGCATTGTCCCTCTCCAAATACTGAAGGTCGAACATCAGCCTTGGAAAGGTCTCCTCGTCCCTGGCGAGGTGGAACAAACTCCAAGGCGCTCGTGACTTCTACAGATGTCTAGTAAATTAAAACACTAGACATCTTTCGTCTTATCTTTGTCATCTTCTAAATTCTAATATACAAGAGGGATCAAATCACGAGAGAACCGGTTCGTCTTAGGCAAGCGTGTTCCACCTTAGGGCCTAAGCACACCGCGTTTTTTAAACACCTTCGCTAATTTATTAAAATAATAGAGACTACCTATTTAATAATAATATTAACAGCAGTGGGACAATAATAGATTGTTATTATTGTTAATAAGTAGGTATATCTCTATTATTTTAATACATTAACGAAGCTAATTCTTATAACGCACGTCGACGGTGCGTTTAAAAAACGCGGTGTGCTTAGAGCCTTAGGCCGCATCATCACTTAAGATCAGGTGTGTTGCGGTCAATCGTAAGCATATTAGAATTAAAAAAAATCCGTATGAAAATGGACGTGGGCGAAGTGCTAGTAAAGAATATATAAACAGTAAAAATCCTACACGTGTTTCGTCGTTTCGTCTTTCGTCCCTGTAATCCCTAAACTGAGTACATAGAGGAAAACGTAGATAACTATAAGGAAGTCTTCAACATTTCCTCTTACGTACTTATCTACACTTACCTCGTCTTCAGGGAGTACATACGATGATACAAACTCGTATCAAACCGATCAATCTGCTGTCCCCACAATTTCATAAGAAACGGTGCCCGCTCCACCGGGAGGGGAATTCTCATAAATTTTCCGCGAGACACAGTTTGACTTCCCAGATACATCGGACGAGCTAACGACTCCTTTGGGAGAATAACCCTGCAAATCGCGTTAGACGGGCTAACCTGTTTATTTTGACGAAGCTTCGTTGCTTTTGAGTGACCAGTTTAACTTGATCTGTGAGAGTGGCGCTGCACGTGAAGGTAAATTTCATTGATGTGTCAGGTACATTTTAGATAGATAGAATAAAACAATTATTTGGTGCACACAAAAATGAAATAAAAAAGGGTTGGACAAGTGCAGGATGCGGGCAAACAAAGAATGCTCTTTCGGTAGCTTCGAAAGAGCTTGCCTTGACTAAACCGGGACAAAATCCGTAAAGTACTGGGAATGATTACCGAACACTGTCTCCTAAATAAACACCTATGTTCCATAGGTGTGACAGACAGCCCTCTATGCAGAGGCTGCATGGAGACGAAAGAAACGCCACAGCACGTGCTCATGGACTGCAGGAGCGTGGCGGATCAATGGGCACAAATTCTCCAGTCTCCAGTATCTTCACCGAAAGTCTGCAGCAACCTGAAAAGGCTGCTCGCATTCTAGGATGAACTGGAACGACTGGAGTAAAACAAGAAACACTATCGCGTTCAAGTAGCTAAGTGCGGAAAATACCCAACTAAACTAAAGTAAGGGTTAGATAAAGTGCGGTGTGCGTCTCAAGGTTGCACCAAATTAGGAGTCCAGCTCATCATGTGTCAGGCAAAAATACCTGACGCTGATATTGTGCCTTGTTGTGTCCTTGCAGTGACATACGGACGTCGAGCAGATGAGATAGATTGGTGTTGACAGGTGTTGTGGCAAAGTTTTATGCGCGGAATTTTTTACGCTTTAGTTCTGTTTATCGTCGCGTGTCCAATTATAATTGTAACTTCATTGGTCTGCTTAATCTGTTAGGGGTTTATTGCGATGTTATTTGCTATGTAATACTACAAGTTAATTAGTACAATTATTTGAGTATCAGCGCGGTTTGCAAATAAGAGCGTTTTGTTATGAGCTGGCATTTAATTAAAGAAAAACATGATTATTAAATTAGTGTATGTGTGTTTATCATTAGTGCGAATGAGTTTAGCTAATTAAAATTTTAATGAGAAGCTTTATTTTATGATATTTTATACATACCAACCAGATACCAACGTATACCAACGTAGGTATAAATGCGGAGGAGAAGAGCTGCTCTATATCTGCCTGCCCCAGAATAACAAGATAAGAATATTGATAGTTCAAGCATTGGGGACGCAATATTGTCGAACATGTACCTTCTACCTACCGATTGAGTCGATCAGCTCCAACATGGAACGTATTTTATTAAAGGACCAGCCTGTATGTCGGGTATATGCGATAGATACTATAATATTATATTCCGTGAAGAACAGCTAAGGTAAGGAGTAAGGACCAAATTTTGTTAGAACTGATGCGGAACCTAGGACCAAGAAAAACTGTTTCAAAATTGTCTGTTTCATTGAAATACCTCAGGTATGTACAAGGATACATAGTTTGGTTATCACTTTATACAAATAATATGGTGTCGAATAAATTTTAAATATACAGTATGTTAAATAACGAAAGGTGTTCCCTTTTTAACCGGTTAATCTACATCGTCCCTAAAACTATTCCGTTCCAAAATAAAACGTTCAAATCTATTAATGATGTAAATTACCCAGTTAAAGGAAACGTCCTCTATTATTTAACTGACTGAATTCTAAGCATACGTTTGGATAATTGCTGAATAGTAATATAAAATACATTGAAAGCACAAATCACATTGAATTAGTTATACGTAATTAACTTAATTAATAATTGAGAGATGATGGGTTAGCTTATCTCAGAGTAAAGGTCAATATAGACAGTACAATATTTCCCTTTCCTCTAGGTACTTATACATTATGTATATATTCTTTAATCTACATTTTCCGAAGGAGAATGAACGTTAACGCAATAAGCCAGTTCTAACAAGGGTTTCTTGAGCATACGAACGAAATTCGCATAATAATAATTGATTGACGGTTGACAGATATAATTCTGGAATGTTTTTCCGTTTTTCCTTAATCTGTTCCTCAAATAGTCCTTTTGGGGTTTTAACTTGTTTTTCTTTTTTTCAATATTCGAACCTGCGTAAGGTTATTGGTTTGAAGACGGACGAATAACAATCTGGTTTTTTCAATTCATAGGTCACTATAAACTTTCATAGTTTATTGTAGACAGCACTGACATTGCAAAAAAAAAATATTGTGAAGAAATCTGGACCTTTATTTAATAAAAGACTGAAATCGACAATATGCTTCTAGCAAGTGTGGTAATGAATGCTTATGCTCTTCTGTGTATAAGGAGAGGCATTTGTCCTGGCTTTGGACATTAAGCTTGTATTGAATAAGAAAATTGTACCTTTAGCGATATTGTACAAATAAGTACGACCAATATAAATCACATTTGAACTGAATCTGCTTGGATATTTTAGAATTCAGAAAAATTCGGTCATCGGCTGCTAATAATGGCAAATTAATCAAACAGAATGTACTTTGTATTGTTTAGTTTTGTATGACCTACTCGGCATATGTCTTGGTTATCTAAGAACTATCTTATTTTAATAAATAAATACAATAAAAGTCAATATTAGAATTGACAAAAAGCAAGGATTAAAATGTCACTTGGATTTAAAACAAAAATATTTTACTATAATTCTAAAACGCAGTCATAAAGCTGCCAAAATTTACTAAACAAAACTAAAACGGCACCGCAATCGGGCAACGTATAAATAAAATATTTGTGGCCGATTCAACAAAATCCCAAATCCAAAAGTGCCACCGAATGAATTTATTACTCTTTAGGCGTCCAAACTATTCTAGTTCAGGCTATCCAGATTAGGAAATAAATGAACTCTGAAAATTTAGTTAATTATTCACTGGGTGGCAACTCTTTGTGAAATGGTAAGGCCGTGGCTATATTAACGCGGCGCGTTAGGCTTGTTTCACACGTACCACAACCACACCACATCGCAGCGTCAAAAGGTGGTCATCAGTGGTTACGTGTGCGTGTGCGTGTGCTTTTTGTAGCTGCGTTGTCATAACGACAACGAATAGTCAGTATGAATGAAACTACCAATTTTTTTTTATAAAAAATTGTGCCCGACTACGTGTTTTTGTTGTGGTGTGGTTGTGGCGTGGTTGTGATGTGGATGTGGTGTGGTTGTGGTGTGGATGTGGTTGTGGTGTGGTTGTGATGTGGTTGTGGCGTGGATGGTGGTGTGGTTGCGGCGTGGTTGTGATACGTCTCATCATTCATCATCATCATTTCAACCGAAAGACGTCCACTGCTGGACATAGGCCTCCCCCAAGTGGCGCCACATTGACCGGTCCCGCGCGACTCGCATCCAGCGGATCCCCGCAACCTTTACCACGTCATCGGTCCACCTAGTGGGAGGCCTTCCATCGCAACGTCTTCCGGTTCGCGGTCGCCACTCTAGAACTTTTCGACCCCATCGGCCATCTGTTCTGCGAGCAATGTGCCCTGCCCACTGCCACTTAAGTTTGACAATTCTTCGGGCTACGTCGGTAACCTTGGTTCTCTTGCGGATATCCTCATTTCTGATTTTATCACGCAAGGAAACTCCGAGCATAGGCCCTCTCCATTGCCCTTTGGGTGACTTTAAGCCTTCTGTTGAGGCCCATTGTGAGCGACCACGTTTCGGTCCCGTATGTAATCACTGGCAACACACACTGGTCATAGACGAAAGTCTATGACCAGTGATACGTCTGAATAGACCCTTTAACGGTCATCGACATTAAACCGCTATGACGACTTCGTAGCCTAGGTGGTATATCTGCCACCGACGCACAGGATCGCGGGTACGAATCCCGCCCAGGGCAAACATTTGTGTGGTGGGCATTTGTGCATGCTTGTGTCTGGTTGTTGTTTATCTACATGTGTATCTATTTTTGTATGTATATCAGCTGTCTAACACCCATAGTACAGGTTCTGCCTAGTTTTGAAGTTAGATAGTGTGTGAATTGCTCCTGTATATTTATTTATAACTAGCTTTTATCCGCGACTTCGGCCGCGTGAATGTCGGTTATCGCGGATACAAACGAAGTTGCGGATTAAAAAGTAGCCTATGTCCTTTCCCAGGGTTCCAGCTATTTTCACTAAGACAGATTAACTTTCGAATTTATAATAGTAGTATGGAAGTATTGATGGATTATTAGAATAGAAAGCAATGTCCATAATGCAATTAGTTTAATCAGTTAAGTTCCAGGTAACAAGGGTCACACAAGGATGTGCCTATTTTTAATCGTAATTTTTGTAATTAAATTCATACTTATTCGTCGCTAAGCTGGCATACCCAAAACCCGCATATTAGTAAGGCCGTATAAATCACAAGCTTAAACATTACAATGACAAATAGCACTGACCTCCAGAATAATGTTATGCAAAGGAAGCTCGTGGCTAAGTGAAAGCAGTTCAGATCGATCGGAAAAGGTTAAGTTATGCTTGCCGCGGTCGGTCTGTGGATGGGTGACCATCCATTTCATACCGAGACCCCTCCGTGCCTCGGAAAGCACGTAAAGCCGTTGGTCCCGGCTGTCATTCGTAGATCTTTGGCAGTTTTTATGTAGTCAGAAGCCAGAAATTCTGGCTTGCGTTTGGCCGCAACTCACCTGATCTTAAGTGATGATGCGGCCTAAGGTGGAGCACGCTTGCCTAGGATGAACCGGTTCACTCGTGCCTTGAAGATACTCAGATTATATGTATCAGGGAATAGAGAGGCGGGCAGTGAATTCCACAGTCTGGCAGTTCGCACAATGGTTCGAGACCGTGGAACTTCAACCGTATAGCGGTGACGCTTCGCCGTATCCCTGCTCGTCCGGTGACGGAATGGGGATGGGGGAATTATGTTGTGCAATTCCAAAGCACATTCTCCGATAAAAGACCGATAGGCTGGCAACGGCGCGGCGGTGTTCAAGGCTTTGGAGCTAGTAACTGGGTTGTGGAGGTCCAGCAGCTCCATGTAAAATAATTTTATTCAGCTGCATCCGGTTAGACTGGAAGCCGATCCCAACACAGTTTTGAAAAGGCTCGGTAGATGATGTAGTTTGCGCGCGGTCCAGCAATTTTAGGTCTTTTTCCATGCGCCTCTGAAACCATTTGAAGTTGCGTCGCGAATCTCGCCGCGCCAGTATGACCAAAGCCTTAGCCATGCAAAATATTCATTCTCCCTACAAGACGGTTTGCAATTCCAACGCAAATTCAAATTGTTTCTCTAACGAAAGGGAGGGTCATATGAAAATTCTGGGAAAAACTCCCACCAAATTTTGTTAGTATTAACATAAAATTGTTTGTTTTGTTTTGAAGGTATTTGTTATACATGTGTTTTAAATTGTACAAAATTATTTTGTATGCAATTCAAGTAACTGAAAACCATCGAACTGACACAATAGCAGGTAAATCTTTCTTCTCTGCAGGTAGTTCACTAACCGCCTTACGGTATCCATAATCGCTACATTGACAAAATCGCATTTTCTATGAACAATTCTAATGCATTGGTAAATGGACTGATATTCGTAGAGTATAACTTGTTTCACATAACACAACTGCAAATATTGTTACAATTCACAACAAAGATATTTAAATTTCATTCATTAGTAGCAGATTTTTAACCGACTTCAAAAAGGAGGAGGTTATCAATTCGAATGTTTATATATTTTTTTATTTTTTTTTTATGTATGTTCGGGCATAACTCTGTCATTTATAGACGGATTTGCAAAATTCGAAAGGGGTTTATTCCAAAAAGGTCCCATATAAATTTTATCAAAATTCGTACAGCCCTTTTTGAGAAAATCAACCAATTCCGAAAAAAAATACTTAGACGACGTTTTAGTTTCTTCAATCACTGGAGGACTTACAATCTTTTTTAAGTGTGTTGCCGTTCCTAATGGATTTGGATGTTAAGGCAACACTAAAAAGCGAAAAATAAAAAGTTTTTTCAAAAAAAGAAAACCGCCTTCAAAAACTAAAAAGTGATAAATAACTTTAGCACAGAACACACATTACTTTACTTTCGGAAGTCGGTGGCAATACAAAACAACAAACACAAAGACACCGCCACCGACTTCCGAAAGTAAAGTAATGTGTGTTCTGTGCTAAAGTTATTTATCACTTTTTAGTTTTTGAAGGCGGTTTTCTTTTTTTAAAAAAAACTTTTTTTACTATACCTCTTCAATTTCACGATTAATAAAATGCATTGTAAACTATTTGTCGTTTATGTCATGATCATTAGAATGCAGTCATTTTAACAATGCAATAACTATCGCAATAACTTTTATATCATTCTTGTAAATGTTTTTAGAGTATCTATGAGTTTCTTGCCTATTCTCCTCCATACGAAGCTACCATTTGGAATGAGCAACTTCAAGAAGATTCAAATTTTGTAATATGACGTTCAAAAGTGTCTTTTAATGGTCTTTGGACTAGTTGGACTTTGATCGCTATTAGACTGCTATTTGTCTAAGGCTATAAATGAATATAATATGGCTATCTATTCTTTGCTATATGCTTGACAATCCGACAATATAATATGCGAGAGAGTCTATAATATAATTATTACTCAGACTAATTCTAAAGCTACTAAAGATTTCCCATTTCCACACACCTCTGTAGAGAGAAATTACGATTACGATAATGGTATTGCTAAAAGCTCTTTTACTGTTTAAGTACGGAAGTTTTCATTTTAAATGCAGTGTGAGAATAGTAGGTTTCGGCGTGCTAAATGATAATTATGTTAATCTGACTTTAGGGACAGATTAGGCAATCACGTATCTTCCTGTGGGTATATGCAAACTCAAACTCAAACTCAAAATCATTTATTTCAATGAAACCATTTACAGGTACTTTTGAATTGTCAGAGTCAGTCAGTCAGAAAGTTGAAGCTAGTTGCTCGTTCCAAACAGTAGGTTTCTATGGAGAAGAACGAGCAAGAAACTCCATGAACACTCTTTTAAAATCAGTTATATTTTACAAATTTAGGTTACATCATTCATATTGAATCTAAGGGTACAATGTGAGAACAATGTAACAAGTCTTGCATGTTAAAAGAGGTCTAGAGAAAAATATAGTTATAATAACAATTCAAACCAAAATTTAAAATAACCGATGCAGCTAAGAGATGACCAGTCCCAACTGACGGCGTCGGTTCACGAACATGATGCAAGGCGTAACTAAGTGATTATTTATAAGGGATGCTGTAGTAGGTAGTTTTGGTTTGCAATCGTCAGTATTAATCGCTTTTCTAGTATCGTGGATGCCTTTACAAACATATAAACTGAAATACACATTCAACTATACCCGGAAAAATTACCTGTAGCATACAAAATTGTTCTATCCTGGAATCGTTCCCGATACACAGCAGCACCCAAACATTCAGCCACTGCGCCAACTTTGCCGCAAATACTCTGCATTCAGGATTGGTTGTGGTTTAATGTATTCTTTTGAAGTCTACGCTCCAAACTGAATTTTGGGAATGAAATAAAAATTAAATCTAAGAACGAACAAATCACTTCTTTTTGTGGCAGTTCTCTTTTTAAACTAGGTTGGTTCAATAAATTGAATCCAGATCTTTTATTTATTTTGTTAACAATATAAAGAGGTATAGAATTGGACTTTATGTTTTTTTTTGTAATAAATTACCAACCTATCCGCTGTAAAGTGTACCTAGAAAAAGAAAATAAAGATACGAAAATGTGAAATTGAAAATAAATAGTCTAACTAATAAACTTACATGCTCACAACTTTCATTGCAGAAACACGTCAAGCCAACGTACCTACGCTAAACCTTTATATTGAAGAAAATACGTCGCGGAAGCGTACGGTGTACGTTAAATGATAAATTCTGTGTGTAATGCGCTGAGAAAGCGACAGGTGCTGCCTAGGCAAATAAATGGCAAAATGCGAATACATTACGTGTTTAGTGAATGCTGAGATGAATTTGCTTTTACCGACATGGTAATAGATGAAAAATAGACTGTAATTGTCGCGTGTTATTTGCCGTATGTAAGTATTGACACAGGCGTACAGGCGAACTGTAGTTGTATTTGTACACGTCTATAGCCTGACATCCTTAGGGATGTCCTTCTTAAAATACATTTTAGGGGTGTGATGTTTTCAGAAACAGTACTTTATCACAGTAAATGAACCAAACAAAGTGAAAGAATGGAAAATATAATGTGCTTTATTTTCATAGCAAATGCTATGTAACAAGAAAATTTACAGAATTTTCCTAGAGGTTAGATACGCAGAGGTGTCTTCGACCCAATATAATAAAAGGCGAGCGAATTATAATCATCTCGGAGCTAGCCTCAAATTCCAGGATACTTTAAATTTTACCGGACACAATCCCATTTAATTGTCCAATCCAAGATCACACTTTACAGAAAGCATTTATTTCTATTGTAACCAAAATATTTTGTCAATGATTGGACAATTCTCGTCAAAGCACCGACATTTTACGAGGTCACATTCTACCATGTCCAGAAGAAGGAAATCAATTGCGGTTACAAAAGGAGCACCCCTAGTCGTGACAAGATTGGACATATAACATGCCTTTGTCGAGCACGACGTCAAATCGACGTATACGACGATTTCCGACATTTAAGAAATCCTGTTCAATCGCTAAGAACAGGATTTCTTAAATGTCGGAAATATAGGTAGTGGCAGCGTAGGGTAGATTGGCACCCCGGACGGTTTTATTGAGCACCCCTGCTTAAAATAAAACATTAAATACCTACTAAACATTCTTACGATAATTTAGGATTTCCGGTCTCTTTCAATTGATGAAATCGCTCGTTTTCCCAACGACGCGATGTGTGAAATCGAGCGAGAGAGAGAGAGAGAGATGAAAGAACGTGTAAACTTTTTCTATAGTTTACGGTAACGCTCCCAAATGAGTGCACTCGCTCCCAATTATATTCGAAAAAGGATTATAAAAAATGGTTTCGAGTCGTTTCATAATATGATATTAGTAAGGAAGTAGCTAGGTACAAGCGTAGGTAAAATTATTTATTGAGATGTCTTAATAGAGTGAGATTTTGTGAGCATACTTTGGTCAAGTAAGTTGTCGTTGTCACCCCGTGGTGCTTGGCACCCGGGGCGGATCGCCACCTCGGCCCCCCCTCTACGCCGCCACTGAATATAGGCAGGTTTAGCTTCTTCTTTTTCTTTCGGAAATAATGTAAGCTCATGCAATGGTAAAATATTAGCGAGTCAGACGTCGGTCTTGTTGCTTGTGGTGCGAGAGAGCGTTAAATTACTTTTGTGTTCAGATAGTGTGCTCAGTAGAACTCAGTGATTCTGACCTTTAAAATTCACGATTATAATTTGAATGTTCTTGAGCTTAGCGGCAACGTTACCACATGCCAGATTAAAGTTAGAAACAAACTGAAAAATCTTGAAAAAGTTGTAATTACATAGGCCAGTTTAAAATTGTATAACTATGGACATTAGTGAAGCTATAGAAAAAAGTTGTCATGATAACTTTATAGTAAAAAAGTTGTAATGATTGTTGATTCTGACTAACAGCTGACGATATGCAAAACTTCACAATAGTGAGGTCTAAAAACGTTTCAACTGTAGGTACATCTTTTATAATGCTAATGCAACTGCTTTATTTTCCAAGCAATAGACTCACTCAACTTGTACATACTACGAGACTCAATCTTCCTTTTACATACAGTGAAGCACAAGCCTTTCTCCACCCGAAAATGATTCGCCAAATTCCCGTACCCTTTCACCCTTTGAGAAAATTATAAAACAGTTTGGTCCTTTGAGCCGGAGTCCCGGGGTCCGGGATCCCGGAGTCCCGGGGGCGTTGCCTCGATTGTACGCTAATCGCTGGCTTGTTTACTAAAGTGCGTTTGGGTCTGACGATGTGTGTGGTCCGTGTGTGAGCGGGCGAGGAAAGCAATGTATTTTTAATTTTTCGGTAAGATTATTCCCAACTAATTATTGGTAAACATATTGTAATATTTTTGATAACAGTAATCATGGAGTTTTTAGACGTCTTTTGAGCTCCCCTTTCTCTTGGAATTAATTGTACATAATAATATTATAATGATAGATAAAATGTAATAAATGAAAGTTTTAATTGGATGTTTAATTCTATAAAAATATATTTTTTTTTAAATTCTAAAGACTTGTTCGTATTCAAACTGTATCTAGAACGTTGGCTGTATTGTGAAAGCACATGTTGTAGGTATCTTCTCAAAAGATTTATTAAACGACGATATTCGATATGTATAATCGAAATAGAAATGAATGGCATTTTCCGTGAATATGGAATATTCCCAAGAAAAAACACTTTCAATCAGCAAGAAAAAATGTTTTGCGATGAAATAAAAACATCCACTTATTTCAATTCTTCTGAATACGGTTTTCTCCCAAATATTTTCCTGCACAGTTATTCTCGAAGAAACATAAAAACACTCGAATCCATACCATTTAAAGGAAGATTTAAGTTCGTACTTCCATTCAATTAAGTCAGAATACAATTAAGTAACCTGTTCCTTTTGTTCTAATTAAGTAAGCAGTAAATATTGTTCTATTACCCACTCGGTCCATTTTAAATAAAGGCTTTTCCTTTTGTTTCTCATCATTTTGGACAATTAGGAAGAATAAACAAATAGATTTTATTGTGTCGATCGTAATGAAATTGTTTTTGTGCTATACACAAGGGCTTTTGTGAAGATTTGTAGGCTATAAAATTCGCAGTAATTTTGGTCGTTTTTCTTAAAATATGTATAAGACATTTTTTTTAAAGAATGCGAACATAAAAGGTTGTAGTAGTAGTAGTATGACGGGCTGGTGTCCGCAACTCGTCGTCTCAGCGCGAATTTTGCGTACAAGTGGGAATTAAATCATTCGATCCACCCGAGCTCCTCAAGAAAAGCCAGCAGCGCCTTGACGTCGCTGGCGATCTCCCGTAGGTTACCTGGGTTACCGAATTACTTTGCCTTGTATATAGTAACCTCAGGGCAGTTCAGAAGCAGATGGGCTGCTGTTTCGTCTGCCCCCATGCAGGCTCTGCACAGAGGGCTGTCTGTTACTCCTACGACAAAAAGATGTTTATTGAAAGACCCATGCCCAGTTATGGTTAGTATATATAAAAGGTTGACAAATATACGTAGTAAGAGATCGTAATGTTCTTAACCAGCTTCAGCCTGCGACTTCGTCCGCGTGTGTCAAAAATACCTTAAAACATAGCTTATGGCAGTAGGCCGTAGTGAAGCTTCTTTCTATCAGTGAAATTTTAAAACAGGACCAGTTTTTTTTCCGTTTGGCATCTCGCAGTTCAACTTAGAGGTTGTTGACTGCTTAACCGGACAATCCTGTGGTGCCTTAAAAAGTAATTTTTAGGCCCTCCAGCCAGGGCAATCAGGACCAGTAAATACTTGTTCTCTCTATAACATTAGCATATTAGTAGGGTTACCGACATTGCAAAAAGAATGGCCAAGCTCAAGTGGCAGTAGGCTGGGCACATTGCCCGTAGAACCGATGATCGATGGGGTACAAAGGTCCTGGAGTTGCTGGGTGAACGCGGCGCGGGACCGACACAGGTGGAGGTGGAGAGACCTATGTCCAGCATTGGGCGTCTAAAGGGTGAGATAATGATGATGATGGAATATTAGCATAGAAGTAGATTAGGTATATATGTACAGTCGAACAAGCTATTTAGTTTACAGCCAAAAAAATCCGGTCGTGTAAAGAAACGGTCTCGCCAAAACTGTGACCACACACAATTTGTTGCTGACTCACGTGCGACGAAGCAAATGTACTTCGTAGCGTACAGTCAGCGAATTTACAGTTTTTGTATAGCGACTGTACTTGCTTAATGTTGGCTACGCACCTGAATGGGAGCCTTTATGTCGTACCTTAATGTACCTATTTAAAAAGTAAATTATGTGTACTTTTCGTTGGTTTACGGGTTAAGTAGGTCGGTAGTTAAACATCTGCCTAACCTTAGCCAAGTTAACTACGAGCTTCAAATAACTCAAGTCGTGGTATAATTTTAGTCAGTCAGCAAGAATAATGGTTAATCCTTACTAATAGTATAAATGGGAAAGTAACTTGGTCTGTTTGTCTATTACCAGAATGAAAGAAAGAAAAGAAAGAAATGTAGGCAATAGCCGTTTTTTTTGTCTTAAAAGAAACGAGCAATAATCACCACACTCGAGACAATTTTCCCTTTATAAAGTGCTATGGAATTTGGTCCTGCTAGATTTTGTACTTAAAACCTGGTCCTTCGGTACCGAGTCCTGATGACCTTTAACCTTCGGGTCACAAAATCTTCATTTTGTAAATAAATCACTACGTAAGTACTGACATAACACTCTTTTAGTCAGCAGAATGGTTCGCTGGAAAGATTCTAACGTTAGTCATAATCGTAACAATAACATTTAGGAACTTTATATTTTATCTGAATATCATCAAGCTGAGTGGAAGTTTTGTAGTTATTTCGGAGTTAATGTTTGATGATCTACTATTAAACTGTTCTTTAACACGAAAAGGTAAAAGGTTCATAGTAACAGTTTGACATGAAAACTATCTTTACTACTTTGGGATAAAGACGGTTTTCATAGTTTAAATTACTGTGAGACATACTGTTATTCGTAACAAATGTCGAGTTTCATTTTACAAAATAATAATTATAAAGAGTGAACATAATTTAAGAAGTCTTAAACAATTAATCATTCTAAATGAATAAAATCGTATTAAGTAATAAAATATGAGACACTGAACACCTGTAATAAATATTTCGTCAAAAAAACTATCTCAGTACAGTAAGTCCCTAATTTTAATAACGTGCAGGCGTAAAAGCATCGCTGGCCAGACATTTTCATGAATACCTTATTACAAATATTACAGTAACAATAAAAGAATATTACAGACTTAGGTCACCCTTGGGTTTTGACCGTCTGTCTGTCATAAGCTTTTTATAAAAGTAAAATAAAATTGAAGTTTTGTCTGTGATTGTGAAATAAATGCGCTTGCATTGTTCTTTTTATCTTTACAATGTCTCTTCGTCACCCATCATTGTGACTTGTACAATGTCATTTTGATTTTTAGCTAATGAAAAACATTCTTTTGGTTAGGGAAAATAACGTGCAGAAACCAGAGGATCTAATCTGTGAAAATCTATCTCAAAGTAAGCTGGAGGTGACCTATCATCCCTCGATACTAGGGAGATCACCTCAAATTCATCATCATCATGTCAAGTTTTAGGCGCCCACTGCTAGGCATATGTCTCCCCCAAGGGATGTTCATCCGTAATCACCATACTTGGCATGTTGGCGATCGCAGTAGGTGTTATGATACTCAGAAGGACGTTGCTGCCCATCCTTTGGTCAATATCCCTCTGTCACATTAATTCACCTAGGTAGATTTTTCAGCATAGCAAACTGTTGAACAAAACAATCTTTCATCGCAAATCAAATCTTTTTATTGCATTCACGTGTGTACATTTAGTTGTTAGAATAGTGTAAGTTTCAACATGAAACCCGGTTAGGGCACGGCAACATAATAATAATTTAACACAATATTTTTTACATGATACTAATTTTAAAACAATAATATTTTTAACATATAACTTCAATATAATATCTTTTTTCAATTATAATAATCAACAGTGAAGCCAGCGCGCGCAGCTCATGAACAGTGTGCAAACGGGATGACCAATGCCCCTAACTCTGTTTGAGACAATGCTTTTACCCTGTAGAGAGAGAAAAGTAATAAAAACCTGGCATTATTATAACATTACATATAATGTTATTTACACACTTATAACATAATTGTGTGACAGAGCGTGGTATCGTACGTTAAATATATTTTCTTCGTATTATTTTCTCGGCTCATTGCTTGGGGTCGGGTCTCTAAGAAAAACTGGTCCTTTAGTTAATACGACCGTTCTCTTTTACAATAATAATGTAATTCTCCTTATGAATGGTTAATATTAAGCTTCAATACACTTAGAGCTTAAGGAGTGGGCTAGTTATGTTATAACTTATTTACGAATCATCAAAATGTGTCGGATTTTTTTCAGAAATGCTTGAGTCAGAGTCACAGCAAAGTTAGAATTTCATTGAAATTAGTAATTACCTTTGAAGTAAACATATTTGTCTTATACGTACTCACTTGAACATCACCTGGGCAATCCCACCGTAACTGATTTATAACTTGTCATTACTGAGTGGGGCAATATATGAAAATATGAAATGGTATACCTACTAGACATTAGAGAAATTCATACTAATATTATAAATGCGAAAGTAACTCTGTCTGTTATGCTTTCACGATAAAACGGCTGAACCGATTTTGATGAAATTTTGTATGAAAACAGTTTGAACCTTGGGAAAGGACATAGGCTACTTTTTATTCTGCGACTTCGTCTGCATCCGCGATAACCGACATTCACGCGAACGAAGTCGCGGGCAAAAGCTAGTATGAAATATAGGAAAGTTCATCATCATATTAGATACAGGACAAGACTTCAACACCGTTTATAGATTGTAGTCCCACTTCACCGCATTACGTGATTTCGTGGGACCGATCCCCGTAAGCAATCGACTCTTAAAGCATGGAAGTTACAAGTGACCATTTAACACCTTGTACTATAATAATAATAATAATATGTGGGGACATTTTCACACACGGCCATCTGACCCCAAACTAGGGAGACCCTGTACTATGGGTGTCAGACAGCTGATATACATACACAAATACATTTTTTTTTGTAAATACATACATGTATAGATAAACAACACCCAGACACAAGGCAAACACAAGTGCTCATCACACAAATGTTTACCCGGGGCGGGAATCGAACCCGCAACACGCTGCGCAGCAGACGATCGCTCAGTCACTGATACGCCAACCGTGTCGTCAAATACTATAAAGTATGTAATAAAAAAAAAATAACCCTAATGTTTTAGAAAAAAAAATCGGAAACGCCCTAGTGGTAATATTAACAAGGATTTACAGAATAAATGTGAATACACATGACAAAGTTTTTCCTATATGACATCGTGAAAGAACGCACATTGAAAACGCTTGTACAAAAGAAGCGATACAAGAAAAAAAACTCCTTTTTTTCTTAAAAAACACGGTAATACGAGTGTTCTCACTTGTTTGCTTCCAAACGAGCCTCGGGGCAAAAAATATACGATGCTCTGTTTTTTCCCCGGCCCCGTTTGCTAAAGCACACTGTTAACAGTCATTTGTTTCGCTTAGAATTCGACGAGTGCCCTGAAGGATGCTCTGCCAAAAAATCTTATTAAAATGTATTTTCGTCCAAATAAGTTTGAGTTAGGAGTACTGTGCGCGTTGGAGCAAAATGTAGTAGTTTTTTGGCTCGTTTACGAAGTTTCTGTAAGATCAAGTGAGGGTAAAAACTTGTTTTATTTGGATTATAAAGTTTTATTTTATCTTTGGTCTTGATTATTTTTGGACAAAATCACCGCTATGATCTTCATCCATGATATCCTTAGGTATTAGGTATATATAAATCAGTATCTATAAATTATCTCCAACACTTCGTATCTATTACAACGCATAGAAATGGAAAAAAATAATAAATAAATCATTCATATTGAAACAAGCAAAATAATTCGTTATTCTCTTTTATTAACTAATTACTTCTTAGGTAATATTTTCGTTACTTAATTAAGAATACAACAGCTGGCTCCAACGAATGGTCTCAAACTAATTATCGAAGGTTTTCTGGCTAAATGGACGCGTTTCTCTTAAGACCAGACTTCTTTAATAATATTTTTCTTGTAGGTATCTTTGAATACTTTTAATGATTGAAACTGTGAGCAGTATCAGTGTCTGGAAGCGACTAATTGGTCTCTAGTGATTGGTAAGATAAACGATAAAAAGTTTTAAGATTCGACTTTTGTATGAAAGGACCATTTTTTGTTCAGTAATTTGTTGGTTAAAATCTTCTGTAAGTAAGACGACTTCTGCTGAAGATACGACGGGCCTGTTGGTCTAGTGGTCACTGACCCTGACTGCTAAGCCGGAGGTCGTGGGTTCGATTCCCACCCAGGACAAACTTTGTGTGATGAGCATGAGTGTTTGTTCTGTGTCTGGGTGTTTATCTATAATATGTATGTATTTATAAATTATATAAGTATGTATATCAGTTGTCTGGTTACCATAACACAAGCTCTGCTTAGCTTGGGACCAGATGACCGTGTGTGAGTTGTCCCAAGATATTTATATTTATACCTTCTAATACACGCGAATCTATTGCGATAACAATGAGACCTTTCTACGTGCCCTATATACGTCTTTCAGCATCATATCCAAGTGTCATACTCTTTTTGATTCCCCAAAGTGGCTCAGATATCAGCCATCTTATAAAAGCATCTATATTTCTGAATTCCCTAAGGAGAAACAGCGATCCATACCTATGTACATAATAAAATTTAATGGCGTCATATTGATCGTATATAAGGTGGTGTATGAAACGATTTTCCTCCAGTTTACTCGGGGACAATAGTAGAAACTGCTATTTTAAATGGAGCAAGGTTGTTGCAAGACTGTTGTGCCATAAATGTTTGAAGGCGCACTTTCTTAATATTGTTACATAGCTTATCTTAGAACGTTATGTTTTAATGGTTGAATTAAAATGTATTTACTACGTTAAATAACATTTTGTTAACGAACATATCAACCGATAAACATAAGCATAGATTTCATGACTCGAAGGACCAGATTTTGTTGAGCCTACGCAATGGCTGAGGCTGATCTCACCAACCTTTGTACCCATTAATTGCGCTGACTAACAAAACTGTGATAAATCGTGTTTTCTACACAAAAATAAAATGCCAACTCCTATTTATTCAAGAACCATGAATTAGTGGCAAAGCCACAAACCTAAGGGTCACAAAATTCCTACAGAAACTCCCTTCAAGGCCACCGCCATTGGCCTTCATATCTTCAACTCTTCCACGTCTAAAGGGCCATTACCATCTCGCAACAGCCCTTTACAAGCGCAAATATTATTTTTATTTTCATTTAATTGTGGACCTTGCCCCGTTGTTGCCAAAAGTTTTGGTAACGACTGAACTTGCAAACGGTCTCCCGACACTTAAGTTGATTTAAGTAATTTCGCAGTCGCCTTGTGAATTTAGAATGCGATGGACGTCGGTATGGTGATAAAAGGTGGCTTGAAACACCTTATTACTTTGAGTGTTATTTGTATTGTCGTAGCGATAGTGCTTTAATTTAGTTAAGCTGTCTATTACTGAACACGAGTGTGTTAGGAATGTTAATTCCATAATTAGGTTTAGTCAAAGCGAACCTATCTCTGACAGTCAATGTCTCAGATAGGTTCGCAGACATTGACCTGTTTTTGAAAAAAAGAAAGATAGAGAGAAAACACACACAACACAACAACACACTCACACACACACACACGCACGCGCACACATTTAGCGTAATTAATTTAGTTATTGAGAGATTGTCAGTTAACTTGTTTGGCCAGAATGAAGCTCGATTAATATCTTTGTAAGTTGGAAGACGTTTTCTTAGCAGTAATTATCACCTTTTTAGTTTAACATCAACTGTAACAGGCACCAGTACGCTCCACACTTAGTACGAAAGGTATATATAGTTAATTGTCAAAGGTACAAGAACCACTTATGAAGTCTATGAAATTCCAAACTCTGACTGTCCCGAAGTGTCCCAAAGCACCGATTGCCTCTACCCCGATTCGGATCCAAACACCAAATTAATGATACAAGAATTGAACTCCAAATAGCTTGTAACTTGTATTTCAACTTACCCCGTGAGGGCGACCAGAATTTTAATTGAGGTCAGACCTCCGTGGCCCCTTTTAAACTAAGTTTAGACATGTCACTAAATAATCCAGGGAAATATATAATTTAACGCTCCGAATAATCGTGTAATTAAAGTTTATTTGCAATAGCGAAATAAGTCGTTCTTCTGAAGTGAACTTTATTCACTTGTCTCTAGGGTAGCTAGGAGTTGATCTTGAATTGTTTATGAGTTTGAATTTAGAGGTTTTGTGTTACCACCGTGTGGGGTGTCCACAGTGTCGTAAAAGAGTTTCTAACTCTTTTAGTGGAGTTTTATTCTTGACAATGTTTTACGGTAATATCTATTACTAGCTTTTGTCCTCGACTTCAAACACGAGTATGGACAAAGTCGCAGATTAAAAAGGAGCCTAGATGTCCTCCAGTCCTACAGTCCCGGGTGTAAACTACGTTAAATGAAACGTATTAATAACTTTCAGAAGACTATATATTAAAATAATAATCAGCGTGAGGTTATTTACATGACCGTAGCTCTGAGCCGAGCTTGGGGTCTTTCTGACATAACTGTCATAATATAAAAACTATCATCTACGATTTGAAGTTACTCTCGAAGTCTCCAGAATGTTCAACTTCAACCATAGACATATTATCTAATGGCTATTGCATCACAAGTGCCACAGTATACATGTGCAAAATTTTATCTAAATCAAAATAAAAAACGAAAAAAACTTACTTTTGGATTTATAATATTAAAGCATTGATATCGATTATTGGTCTTAGAACGTATCAAAAGAATTCTCTGTTTCATTTTTATTCTTATATTTAAAAAAAAGTTGCCCCTTACTAAGAACGTTTCCTGTCTCGTGGATGCGTTTACAAACATCCAAACTCACATACACAAACAGCCAGACTCGGTACAACTATCTGTAGGTCATACAAATATATGTTCCGTGCGGGAATCGAAGCCGCAATACGCAGCGCAACAGTTAATCGCTTAACCACTGCGCCAACAAATTAAAGGATTTACTAAAAAAGTAATAATTATATCACTCGTAACTTAATTTTAGGCTTTCAATGTTTATTGAAATGGATTAAATCAACTCATCCTAGCGAAGGCTAACGAAGAAAGAGGAAGACCAAGTAATTTATTCCTGTAAATAACTTGGTCCTTCGTTTTCTGCAGCGAATAACCCTACCACGTCTTAGAGTTTCTACAAGCTCGCAAGTGAATCAAAAGCAGTGCGTATACGAAAGAATTTCGACCTATAATCTTTATGAAATAAAAAACGATAGTAAGCTGAATCACATAGTGCAGATAATTGTTTTCTTAGACACTATGTCATTTAGATGTATTCTTTAGGAGTTAGTGCAGGTTCATTTAGCAAATCGTAACAGAGCCGTCCTTAGGCTGCTCAATGTAGGTTATTGCGGAACCCTAATTGTGCGAGCCGGACCTTTTCGCCGGTTTTTTATTCCTCACAATTTTTATTGCTAACCAGTGGGACATTAATTTGAATAACACAGGATTGATTAATCAAAATCTTGTCGCAATAAAGGGGACAGCCCATACCATTAATTCAGAATCGAAATAAAACACCTCCCTATCGTACAAAAGTCGAATTAACATGGACATTAAAATTCAAATAATTGCGTGCCGTACTTTATCAAAACGAAATGGATGCGAGGAGCTAATTTATATTTCATCCCTGTGGATGAAAAACACGTCGAATTTTCTGTTAAAAATATACATATTACATGTTTAAGATTCATTTGTGAAGAGCTTCGTACATATTTGACTGGTTTGCCCTGAGGTAATCAATTTTTACCGACTGTCCTGATGAAGGGTGCTTGGTTTTGAATAAGATATTTTGTTTATTGTTTTGTTTACATTTTAGCCGTGTTGATGACCGGTATGTATCAACGTTTCCTTCAGAACCTAGTAGCCTAGCCTAGTAACCATAGTACTTACGTTTCTTTACTTACGTCACAGTATAAATAATAGTTTTTATTCCTTTTTTACATTTTGTTGTGTCTGTATCCTACTTTTACTGGTTATATTAGCTTTACATTCCATCACATAAACTTGTTAGTTTTAGTTATTATATAGGTAGTCTAGTCTGCATACGCGATAACCGACATTCACGCGGACGAAGTCGCGGGCAAAAGCTAGTAATAAATAAGAAATGTTTATATACTTTATATACTTTTATCCACACTTCCACACTAAATGTTGTAATTTAGTGCTTGTGGCACATCTTTATGTTTATAGGGCATGCGGCGCTAACCTGTAAGAAATTGTTACACTATCCCTATGTAATGGTAAATTTTAATTTAACTATTTACAGTGTAAACAATTGTTGGTTTAAAGGCAAAAAAAAGTACTAAGGTACAGCGCGATACGCCCCGCTTCCCTCCGAAACACTGTTCCTCACCTCTTTCTGCGTCGAATGTGCCCTCGAAACTGCTTTTAGTTCCCGCGGCGGCGCGTAGACACGCACACACACGCACGTATTTGTACAGTCTGTTATTTTGGTAGTAGTGTAGGCAATAAATCGCTTCGTTTGTAATAAGTGTCGTAGTCGTAGGTGTGCTTACCATTTTGACCATCACTGTCTGCCTAGCCTTTATTCAACTATGTTGGCATCAGCCTCCAGTCTAGCCGTGTGTAGTTAAATAGGTATTGATATTTTACATAGAACGACTTCCTACCTGTCCTCCACAACCTAGTAACGATGGTAACACGATATCTCTTGTTAAGACTGGTTGATAGACTTTCGGGCTGCTTATCAATATGCCGTGTGGTCCAGCCGCGAATAGCACCACCCCATTTCTGCCCGTGGGTGTTGTAGAATGACGGAATGATATTGAGGTTAGTTAGCAGCGTCCTTCTGAGTACCATAACACTTACTGCGACCGCCAATATGCATCGGCCAAGCATGGCGGTTTCGGCTGAACCTCCCCTTAGAGGAGACCAGTGATGGTGATGATGACTACCGTTAACGTGGTAAGAAGGGGTCTCGATATGTAATGAATGGTTACCCACCTACCAACCGCGGTAACGGTTGCTTAACCTTCGAACCCCCGGCCAAAATCCTAATATATCCAACCAAAATGATCCCTCTCATTGTTTCCAGACTAAATATTTAACTAATCAAAGGCGTATCAATATTAATGCTTGATCAGCAGTCCAAACCAATCCTTAAAGGTATTAAGCCCACGATTGAAACAACAGCTTAAAGATATTCAAATAATCTTTCCCAGTACCTATCCGAATATTATTTACCTCGACCAATCTATCAGGGGTATCCACAAGAGAATCTTTTCTTAATAAATCTGAATCCCCTTTGTGTGCAAAACTTATTCGCCTCCGCTCGGTTTTAATAAAATTCCCAAGACAAACTGGCTGTTATAATATTCCTGTAATATCTGAACGATAAACAGATGCTTATTGGACGAGAACAGCTTATAACTTTCAACTATGAAGCCGTACTTGTATCTTTTGAATAAAGGACTGGTTTTTGTGCATTTATAGTTTTTTCTCGGTGTTTTTCTTTTCTGTCTACAATTACAGAACACAGAACCTGTATTTACTGTTTGCCTCGCAAACTTTTCTTCGTGAGTTATTTCTCTAGTATCCTACTCGCGCCTTAACGTAATATTAAAGCTATTTTTTTAGTAAAATGTTGCCCCACGCTAGCTTCCCTGGGGCATTTACAATCATTTAGTCATTTGGTTCCGTGTGTAAATCAACCACGTGACCAATCATTCAGCTACGGCACCAACCGTGCCATTATGAGCTAGTAAGAGAGCAGGACTGACTACCCAAACTAAACTGGGTCGTACATTTAAATATCACCAGTCGAACAGGAGCTTTTAACCCTTCAACAGGTATATGGTCTTCTTCTTCTTAGTCGTTCACTCTTTACAGAGTGGTCGTGATCATGGGGCATCACCCACAAACGTGGTCGCAGCCTTCGCGATTCTTTTTCACCGGTCTCTATTGGCTGCATGGCGAGCACGTTCTGCCACAGGGATATTGGCAGATTTGATGGAGTCTGTCAATCGGGTTGGCGATCGACCACATGGTCTCGTGCCTTGGACTCTTCCCTGAATTACAAGACGCTCTAAGGAATCATTGTTGTGAGTAACGTGTCCAAAGAATCTGAGGATTCGTAATTGCACAACCGACGACAGTCTTTGTTGAGTTCTTTTAGTATTGACACGTTAGTCTGATGAGCGGTGCAGCTTATTCTGAGGTGTATGGTATAAAACTATACAATGTCCGCCTCCTCGAGTATCTTGGTTTTATAACAATAAGTTTAGTGGATCCTACATTGTAACATTGGATAGATTACGTTCTGGTCATTGTCCATGTGTGTGATAGGGTGGATGATGTGCAGTATATTCTAGTAGTACGTGATAAACACCAAGGCGTGAGAGAGACATTGATGAAATGTAACATAAAAAAATACAACCAAGCAGTATTTTTAAGCATATTAGCAGAACCGGCTATCAGACGCAGAAAAGTTTATTGCAGAAAATATGACTTTTCCATTTCGAAATAATTAGTTTAGTAAATACTTTAATTTGAGGTTGTTATTGAAGTTCAGGTAACATTCGGGCTTTCATGTCCATGGAGAAACCTCCATAATAAATAAATATTAAAAATAAATCTGCTATCACTTCTGACACAGCTGTTCATTACTAAAATCATGATGGATTATTTAGCACGACAAGTTCAAAAAGCATTATCAGGGATATTATCTTTCAACTAATCTTGTCCATTGAACTCATCAAAGAGGGTCAAAAGTAGTAAAAGCACGGTACGCCGTAAAGATAAGGAGTCTTTTGTGCGAGGGCTGATAATATGGCGCCGTTGACGCCGTGACCCTCTGGCTAATTACTGACCTTGACACTGTAGGCGCGTGGAGCTTTTTAGACTAGCTTTCAGTTAGTCTATGAATGCCTAGAACCTTTTTTCTCACATATATGTGGGGACTTTTATATGTGGGGACATTTTCACACACGGCCATCTGACCCCAAACTAGGGAGACCCTGTACTATGGGTGTCAGACAGCTGATATACATACACAAATACATTTTTTTTTGGAACGAAGTTCCTTATCGCGCGTTGTGAAAGGGGGCTAGACGGAAAAAATTCTTACGAAAAGTTGTCACGACACTTTTTTGCTATTTTTATTACTTCACAAACGCAGACAATTCGAACAGAAAAATTGAATCGTTGGAACTGTCAAATAGAGTTCATTATTAGTTGAATCGCGGCTTTTCTATGAAAATATTGGAGCGAATTAAAACCTTATTTTTACACATTAACCGTGAAATTCGGTTGCACATAGCTCCTATTGTCCGGTCGGGCACCTGCCTATACGTTTCTCAGAATAATTTTATCATACCTAGTTTGGTAAAATTTCAATTTTTAACCGTTTACGTTTACAAAATAAAGTCCGAATTCGCTTTTCGTAGAATATGTTTATGTATTTAAAGGCGGCGCGGCGAACTCTTTGAACTAGGTACCTACGGCGATATGTTTAGTACCTAAGTTTATTCGCTCAAATAGTGGCGGTACCTACCTCAATGACATCGGAATTATCATTGCGTGATAATTCCGATGATAACGACCTACGAGATAAGTCCACCTTTCACTGTGAGACTGTGTGGATTGTGAAAACGAGTGTAAATTTTAAGTCGATAATTAAGCCATAGAATGCGTAGGTTAGGTAGGTAGGTAGTTACTGTACCTACTTCTATGTTTTGTTTAGTAGGTACCTATTGAAAGTTTGGGTTTGATAATCATGAGCTTTCTATCGGTCGCGGTCGTCAGTAGGTAACCACTGCACCTTATCGCTCTAGGTCACAGAGTACTTTTCTCTAGGTTTTACTAGCGACAATAATATTTTTTTTGATTTGATTAAAATGTTTTGGTTTAAATTAAGCCAGTGGGAGCTTAGGTGGGTACCTAGGTAGGTAGTGGTACTTACTTTTATCATTGGCGAATTATTTGTAGTTGTAAGTAGGTAAGTGAGTAGGTACTCTTTTGCTAGAAAAAGAAAAGCAGGCAGGCGTAGTACCTATAGGTGCTATAGGTAACCTATTTAAATAAATTAGAACTATTCACAAACACAGTTTTAATCAACTTTGGCTTAATTAAAAAACTTACCTATTAGGTATAAAATTTACACTTCCCTGTATCGAAGCAACTGCTCAATATGGAGTCCATTTCGCTCGATACATAAACGGGCACGTTTAATTAAATTGTTTTTTAATTACATTATGTTTGTTAATAATAAAAAAAAATATTATTATAACTTAAAAAAAATAAAATTGTATTACAATTCCTTCACTAATTAATCGAAAGGAACTTCGTTCCATCCGGGTGTCCCTTGACACCTCTCAAGTTTTTTGTAAATATATACATATATAGATAAACAACACCCAGACACAAGGCAAACACAAGTGCTCATCACACAAATGTTTACCCTGGGCGGGAATCGAACCCGCAACACACTGCGCAGCAGTCGATCGCTCAGCCACTGCGCCAATCGTGTCGTCCACATAGGCATATATACGTGGTGTAAATAGATACATCCAATAGCTTTTAACTACGCATAATGCTCTGAAAACGAAGTCATCATCATAATGTCAACCTTGAGACGCCCACTGTTGGGCATAGGTCTCCCTCAAAGACCTCCACCTGTGTCGGTCCCGCTCCACGTTTATCCAGCGGCTTCCCGCAGCTTGGACCAGGGCCTCAAGTCTGCTATTACAATAGTGTCAGAATGGTCTATCATTGATGTCATAATTGTTGATTTTGACAAGTTTGGTAATCTACTAATATAATGGCGTCATTGTGACTTTCCAATGGTCAACCACTGACACTCCATTGAAAGAAATGATATAGAATGGTAATCTCGTACATAATGACAAATGAATGACTGACTTAGTTTACGAACTTCTTACTACTTCAGATTGATTATAACACTTATAAATAATATGTAAAAATATATATAAATGAAATTTGGTATGAATAAATGTTAATATTTAGTAATAGTTTTTCGAAAATCATTTCTACTAACGTATTTCATAATAATGGCAATACGACAATGTCATTATAACACAATTCTATTACGAGACCATTGACCGACCACTGATCGACCATTATGAATTTAGCAGATTACGAACTTTTAGCAAAATGACAATGGGATCGTGTTGGAATGACGAAATTATTAAAATAGCAGACTTGGCCCCCAGGTCCTCGGTTCACATTGTGGCCTGCCGACTCTGCGTCTGCTGGAGTGCAGCCGTTTGTCCGCGTTGTTTGCATGTGGCAGACATGTCCTGCATAGTCCCATTTAAGTTAGGCAGCCCATATAAAAAAAACCTATCGTATTATAATAATTTGGTAAAACCACAAAAAAAAATGCAAAGATTATGAAAGTAAATAGGTACTTAGCAAAGGCATGTTTATAGACTGATAAGAACAAACATTATAATATAATAATAATATTTTAGTTTAATAAACTTCAAAAGGAGAGATCATTAAACACAAACGGACTATCCTAAACACTTATGACCTTAAAACTAATTTAATTCGCAACTGTATGTATAAGTTTATTCGGCCATTAATATAATTAAGACCTTTAGCTTTGCAAGCTCTCCCCTTTAATTAAATGAACTCCTTTGAATGGTTTATTTATTTATCAGTTATAATGAGGACTGTTTGGTACCCTGTTGGTCCCGGCTGTTTTCCCGACAGAATTGTTACTGTCATATAGCTGATGTTATTATAAGGATAAGTTTCTCCTTATAATAACATCAGCTATATGACAGTAACAGTTCTGTCTAAATCAATCCAGACGTTTTAGGCATTACTTTTATTTTAGAAACATAATTAGGGTTGCGTGCCTATGTCTATGTTATGTCTATGTTAGGGGGGTTTGGTTTCCGCACTTAGTCCTTAAAATGGACCATTGTACGTGAGCCATAGCGGCCGATTACTCCAACCAGCCCACCTCCCTCCAGAAGCAGATCAATCTTCCCAGTCTTCTCAGTGCGTCCGCAAGGGAGTTTGGCGTTCCAAGGGTCTCCCTGCGGATCTGGGTGACGCCAGTGCACTCAAGGAGTACATGCGCCACCGTTTCTTCCGCCTCCATGCAGGCCCTGCACAGAGGACTATCAGTGATACCTAGTGTGTGAAAGTGCTTATTCAATGAGCAGTGTCCGGTGATGGTCCCCGCCACCAGTCGCAGGCTATCTCTGTCCAGGTGCAGAAGGCGCTTGGTCAGCTTCGTATCCAGGGATGGCATAGCCTCTTTGGACTGCCTGCACCCTGGTGTCGAGGTCCACCATTTCTCCGCTTGTGTTTGCGGTTTAGGGTTGCGTGCAAAAAACATAAAACTCCTCAAATAACCGAATTTGACGCGAAAGAAGTCGCGGGCATCAGCTAGATCTATAATAAAGTCAGGTATACAACGAACAAAACCGGCCAAAAACAAGTCTGGCTTACATAATTAGGGTTTCGAACTAAATACTGAACAATCTATGGAATGGACTCGGGTCTACCGTAATTACTTGATCACAATTAGCGAAATTAACTTACGTTAGCTTCTAAATCATCTAAACGACATAGAGTCAAGGGAAAAAAATATTTTCGCTATATAATTCAGCTAACAAACCTATTTTCATTTGATAAAAGGCATGAGGAAAAGTCCTACTGTGTATGTGGCAGTCATTGACCATATTCCCAGAAAATATTTGACATAAGTACGGACAAATAACAGATGTTAGATATTTTACACTGTCCCTTTTGGTGCCATATTAGGAAAGTTGGTGCAGAAGTGTCCGACTGTGTTTCACAGATGATTTTCTCTGAAATTATTTGACGTAGATGACAAGCTTAAGTGACGTTTCTAACTTAAATGTATTATCTTTGACGTTGCATATTATGTACAGTCACCAAAACAGATAAGTAACATACCCCCCTATAGCCAAGTTACAAACGCTTGGTATCGTATCTCTTTCTACAATAATTAACGCCTCGTCGTAATCCATTTTTCATTTTCGATCATGTGACTTATCGTAAGCTGTGTGGTGCCGGTCGTGAATAGCACCATTCCATTTCTACCCGTGGGTGTCGTAGAAGGCGACTGAGGGATATTGACCAGATAATGGGCAGCAGCGTACTTCTGAGTTCCATAAAACCTACTGTGATAGCCAACTTGCATCGGTCAAGCATGGTGATTATGACTGAACCCCCCGAGTTCCCTCCGTGCCTCGGAAAACAAGTACAGCCGTTGGTAACGGTGGCTATCATTCGTAGACCTTTGGCAGTCGTTATGGGTAGGCAGAAGCCAGAAAGTCTGAAAACCAGTCTTACTAAGCGGCATCGTGTTACTGAGTAACTGATTGTGGAGGTGTAAGATAGGCAGTAATTCCATGTAAAACACTGGTATTCAGTTTTTTCCGGATTTAGACTGGAATCCGACCCACAGTTGGTACTCAAAACGGCAAGGCAGATGATTTTATTTATTTAATAATAACCGGATCAGAGCAGTCACCCCACTATATTTGATCAATATCTTGACAGAGTAACGAGCTTATATTATTAACTAAGAGAGTGTGCACTTTGCTAGAATATACTTAACGCCCCCCTCTTCCCAATTAAGAGGTATTAAGGCACTTGCACACCCCTAGTTTTAGCACACTAAATTAATTTGAGCTTCAATTTACATAGGAGCGTCTGGGTTTTACGACGTATGCATTTTATGAATTAGGATACTATCTTCTACCCGTGACTTCGCCCGCGTAGAAATCATAATTATTATCATTCTGCCCTTAAGAGCGCGTATTCGATTCGTGACGAAAACTTCATGTTTTTGCGTTTTGCCCAGAGCAATATCGTAATTATGTGAGCAGATTATTTAAAGACAATTTAAAGTTCTAGAAAGATTAAGTCTTGATTTAGACAGCTACAGAGTAAAAATGAAATTTTTAATTATGGTTTTTTAAAGCGAAGACAATTCTTTCATATCGTTTTACGAAAATAGACGTCAGAGTTAACTTTCAGGACCAATATAACCATTACAATATGCCAAAATATTTTGTTTTATGCATTTTTCCAACAGTATATACAGTCATAAAGACAGCTACACAGCGAAAATTACGAAAATATTACTATTATGCATTAAAAAAACAATGTTGAAAAAGTAGAAAATCGGTTCACTTTGTCATTTTTTTTCCACCAGTATTTGAATAAAAACATAACTGATATATTTATTTTATGAAAGTAAAAGTTATGCTTAATATACAGAATATTTTTCAGTCCGTTATACGAGCTCATTTATTTTAGACAATTATTTTTAAAAGCACTGTAAAACATCGCGCGCTTTGGTTTGCCGATTAATTTCAATGATTCGTGCTTATTTCGTGCATATTTTTTTTTCTGATGCACACAAACAGAACATTGTATTGTACTAGTGTGTGTCAATGCTGCTACGCCGTTCTAGCAATCGTTTAGATTTTGAGTTGCGCTAAATCGAATACGCGCCCTTAACGGAAACACGGTTATGTCATGTGTGTGTATATGTATGTATGTCTTGAGTTTGTCCATGTCAGATTCCTTATTTGGTCCAGAATTGAGCCATGGCGACGCCATTCGCTGATCCAGTCATTACGTCCGCCAAAGAGAATATAATCACGGAATAGATAATGAATATAACCACTTGAGAGCTTATAGGCCGATTTCTTCTAAGTACACAACTCACCACAGCGGGCCGGGGGACAGGCAAGTACGCCTGCAATTGGTCAGGTCAAGGTCAACATGCGTGACATGACATCGTTAGGGTTGCTCTACTTGAATAAGGGAAAATAGTCGATAGGTATCGATAAAATGGATAATAATATCGTGAAAAATGAGCATAAGTAAATTAAATAAATAATACTAATAATATGTATAAGTACTTTATTTAATTTTAATTGAGCATTTTTCATAATAATTTGAATATATTCCATTTTGTATTGAAAAAGTCAAAGATTTCATTTATCTTTTGACAAAAATTCAAACATCAACGTCAACCACACAGATCAAAAATAGATAGGTATTTTAATACAATATTTGAATTGCATTTATTTTTATTTTAGTACTTTCGATATCGACTACAACTACTAACTACTTACTCATAGGTAACATCACTGATTTTTACAAACCTAGCAAAGGGAAAGAAAGGGCCTAATGAAAGAGACGAGACTTTTCCAAAAGACATCAACGCACAATACTGCCGTGTGCTTTCTTTAACCAACTACCATTTTATCTAGACCCATGCGGTCACTTATAATCTAATGAAATCAAAAATAAATTACATATTGTTTATATATGCCGATGAAATGTTTTGGCATATTTTTTGTAACTATACCCGGTTCACAATAAGATTAGACATAAACACAAACCTTTTTTACAGTCCCTTCAACCGATTTTTACTTCTATTCCGTAGGCTTAAGGATGACATTAGAGGCAAAAAAGTGGTTACAATAACAACTGTTTACTGCAGTTGCCATTTGTCATGCTACCAACGCATTAAAAGTTAAAATCGGTTGAACGGACTGTAAAAAAGGTTTATGTAAATGTCTAATCTTATTGTGAACAGGGTATAGATGTCTCGGAATGTTTGCCACACCACTTCATCGCACATTTTGATGCGTTATAATTGCATAAAAGGTTTAAACAATTTACGTAAATTTAGCGTGCACACAGTTCTAACACGCGGACACAACTAAAATGGCCACATTTTTTTTTTCGGAATGGCATCTGGCTGGTCAGCCTAGGAGGTGGCTTAACCAGACTTTCCTGTGGTGCCTTAAAAAATATTATTTTTAGGGCCTCCAGCCAGGGCAAAAAAAAAATCGTCACAAAGTACAGGAGCCTAATATAGGCGACAGAATACTTATAATTTTCGAGCGTCGGGGCACTATGCGGAGTCATGTGGTTTAATAGTTTTTGACGTCCGCACATGAGCAGGTGACAGGAGATGCGGCGCAAGATAGAAGATGGACCATGGTCTGCGGGGAGACGCCACAAGGCACTGAAGATTGGCATCATCTGAGAACCTCCAACTTTTAAGATTCTCTTTGCTGCGGCTGACCTGGGTGCGTTATCCCATATTACTTGCGGTCGGCGCAATACGTTTTATTTTCTATCCCGTTCCGTGAAACGTCATGATATGTATAACTGATACCCTTCTCTTTCATATCATTTACACAATCCATCCATAATTTCTTCGGCTTCCTCTTCTTCTCCACCCATTCACATTCAAATTCATAACTTTTTTTGTTACAATGCGTTTCATCCCACCATAATATAATTTTATTGCTTTTACTATCTTATTTTGCAATTGGTAAACTAACCGATAACTACAAGTTTGTACGGAACCCTCGGTGCGCGAGTCCGGCTCACACTTGACCAACTTTTTTTATTGTAAGTCTGACATTTTCCCGCTCATCAGAACCATTATGTTGGCGATTAACATTTTAGTTTCTGACTACTGTTTTATAATAACTGCAACTGTTAATAAATTATGATTAAATTAGCTGTAATAGTTAACGTTTTTGAGTATGACCAGTTCTCGTTCGACTAAACAATGCGTTAGTTCTGAAATTAGTGGTTATGGTAATATTATGTAAATGGTATCTATTAAAATAATTTGATAGTCGCTCATGTAGGCTGCGATTGTTGCAATTCAATTTTATGTGTTTTTGTACAGACGCCATACCAAACTGTAATTTTTTTCCCAATTGAATATGAACCTTATGCTTTTGTTATAAAGTTGAAAATCTATCAAAGAAATTTGACAGATTCTTGTAACTTGATGTGCATTAGTAATAATAATATTCTCCCGACAAAAGAATCATGGCGAGATCCATAGACATTTATATGTATGAATAGAAAAAAAACCATTTAGAGGGTTTAAAATATTTTCCAATGTAGATAATACATTACCAGGAGTAGATTGATATACTTACCATATTTTTAAACCCCCGCATAATTAAAATATTTTGAAATAAAAATAACACTTTTTCGTTTCATCCCGTAGCCCATTTTGTGTTTATAAAAAAGAGAAAGTGACAAGTGGCATTAGCGGATCCATCAAATTGGCAGTTAAGTGAGTGAGTGACAAGTGTGTGGAAAAATATAATCATTACTTGTGACATTATTTCCCACAAAACGATGCAATTTCAGTGTAAGAACTGCGAAACGACGGCTGTCAGTGTCACTGTTCCTGTCGCCGTTTCGTTCTGAAATAATGAGCTTTTTGTTAAACTATTCACTTTTAACATCCATTTTTATTGCGGGGTTTTATAAATATTGTAAATACCTGAAGATACAAGTATCCGAGAGTATAAGAATTAGAATTTCAATTTCTCTAAACATCTTTTTTTTTTTGCTTTTCTTGCCATGATCCTTTCGGTCTCGGCGGCCAATCTTAATGACAACTAGCTGGAGATATTATAGTGCACAAACACCGGTGCACTCTCTCTAGCTGAAACCCTGCGACTTCGTCCGCGTGATTGTCGGTTGTCTGCAGGCTTTCATATTTATTGCGCGGAACCCTAAGATTTATCTTACAGTTTCAGAGATTAGTGGGGACATCAGACCGGCAAAAATTAAAAAAAATTGCTTTTTTGATATACCGTTCCTTGGGCATTTACTAAAAAGCTGTTGTATCTGACGTTACAAACTGACACTTAATTATATTTATTTGTATAGAAGACTAGACTACATTTGTACAAAGCTTGCTGTCCATACAGTTCTCATAAAACTGTCATATTTATTTTACAACGTAATAAAAGCCTTACAAACATAAAGAACTTTATGTCTTAGTACGTCGATACGTCGTATCTTTAGTTAGTTTCTGATTCCGGGTCCCAATACTAATCGAGCTAGCATTTTAAAGGAGAAAATTCCGGAGGTCTAAACAATTTTCTACTTATCATCGAGCAGGAGGCGTGACCCTACTTATAGGCTATCTTATCAAGAGCCTCTTCTCCAATAAAATTGCCTAAGCTTGTGAAAATCAATGAGTCCTTACGCTAGGGATGCTTGTTTAAAAATTGAGGCGGATATTTTTTTAGAACAATTTTTTTTCGGATCCTTGTCAACATTTTTTTGACAACGACTGTCAAATTGTAGCCCGATTTAATTTGGTTAGGTTATTTGTATCACAATATAAATAAAAACAATATTTGCCTAAAATGTTGTAGGTACAGAAATGATGCATAATACTATTAAGTGCAAAAATGTATTTCACTTTTGGTGTTTATCAAATTAATAAAACGTAATAATAATTATTATTATTTATTTGAAAGAAATACATTTTTACAAAGGAACGTCTTATGGCCTTAAAGTCACTGTATTCGGCCTGCAAGCAAGCGTGCAAATTATTGAGCTTTATGTCATTATTACATTACCTACTAGTACTACAGAATATGTCATTGATACATTATTACATTACATTATTACTAAATTTGTATCATTATTTAATAGAGATTTACGTAATAGTCCTTACAATCTATAAATATTAACCTCAGACCAATAAAAAACTATAGACGGAACATTGCGCCCACAAACGTGAGACACGTAATATGAAGACGATTCGGTCATATGAAGACTCAGTAGTCAGCCGCGAGTGAGTGAGAGCGCATGATACACACAACAAAATCGCGAAATGTTTGAAATAATTTCTTGGAATACCAATTCTAGGCGTTATTTTCTCAGTGTTGCAAGATAAGAACATTATCTTTTCCCAAAAGTAAGGGCAGTTGAGAGTTTAGTTCAGACACGGTTCAACTAAGTGTTTTTAATCAGCTTATTGCATATTTACTTTTCGAGTACATTAGGTATGTTATTATGACATGAAATGTATGATACGTAAGTATTTATAAGATATATTTTAATAATAATTATTTTTGATATGATATTTTTAGTTCCGTACCTCAAAGGGAAAAAACGGAATACTTATAGGATCACTTTGTTGTCCGTCCGTCTGTCTGTCTGTCAGTCCAACAAGAAACGTTATTAAAAAATTGTGACTCAAAATGTCAAACATACAAAAAACTGACGCAACTTATGGGGCATTAATATAAATACCTAAGCTTTGTTTTTTTGGAAATTAATATTGTTCATGATATGAAAATTAATTACTTTAATTAAACTTAATTATCTTTCATTTCATACAACCAAGTTAAACAATACTACCAAATACATACAAATACATTATTCTCTAGCACACATGCGCAAATCTACGATATCGTACACCGAGTCACGCACACATAGCCGACTTTAGGTTTCACTTCTCTCGTCGCGGTTGTTTACGACCGCTCCGTCTATAGTTTTTTATTGGTCTGAGATATTAACGTACCATAGTTAAAAAATACACACAATACCCTGTATACCTAAATTTTAAATTAAACTAACACAACACAACTATACACAGTACAAAAACAATAAATGGACTATCCAACACAAAAATAAATTTTCAATTCGAACCAGTAGATCCTGAGATTAACGCGTTCAACCCAACAAACAAACAAACAAACAGACTCTTCAGCTTTATAATATTAAGTATAGATGGGCTTATGTAGCCTGAAATAAATGAATTATTATTTATTATTAATAAAACTGCCGGTCGACCTTAGTTTTTCAAACACAGAGGAGTTTCGATCTCTCTAAAATGGTAACCAATTCACGAATCTACTGCAATTTCAACAAGACCAGCAGTTCGATTTTCTGCGATCGTTATTTAGCCACAATACCCCTCTCGAATACTCTAATGTCAGAGCCGTTTTTCATATAAATTGTATATGTTAAGTGACAACGTATTAGTTTAAAATTGAGTCTCGTTCATGCAATACATTTTGCATAAATGGAATCATATTTTGCGGTATGAACGTTTTAAGAGTATTGCTATTTTAAATTATGCATGTGTTTGACATTTTTAGCTTCGAATAATATTATACATTTGTGGCAATTATTTGAGCTGTATTCAATTTTACATTTATGATTCAAAATAAACATTCAACATGCATTTTTTTAACAACAATACAAGACGTTTTAAATACGACAATAAGCTTGTTTAAATATTATTATGAATTCCTATTACGAGTATAAGAATACAGGGCCAAATACCCGCATATAAGTTTCGGATATTATTGCGGTTTCCATCCTTATTTTACTCGTCTCACCTCTACTGTGTTCTTAAAGATATCTTCAAACACTCAAGCGTAGAGTCCTTACTGTCTATAAAAAAACAAATGAAATAACACCTTAATTTCTATCCAACACCGTTCAAAATCGGTTGTGTTGAGCTACATTTTTCAAGGAAACATTCTTTGATTATTTTAGAAGTAAAGCCTTTTAGGAACGATCCTAGTTTAGTTTATTTATCTTTATTTACCAGATCAATGGTTTTGGAGGCTTGTACTTTTATCTAAAGAGCTAGTGTAGTCTGGGGACCATTTCTGAAGGGGGATTTGAAAACTGCAGCATAGTATCGGAAATGTTTGGGTTTCGTTCATAACGGCAAATGTGAAGTATAATGACATACTTAACACCCAAGACATGTTCCCCAAAAGATTTCCGAAAAAGGAAAAACGCCATGCTCTGAGTAAAGATAAAGAAAAATCAACACCCTATACGACCCGTTGTAATATGGTTGCTCTGAAGTCGAGGCGAGTCGGTGCGCAGTAACAAATTCATGCGTCAGCGGGGGTGAGGGGCGGGGTATTGCGCAGTGTATCGCACTTTAGAGACGACATAAAGTTTAAGACACTTTTTTTCTGACTAGCGTACAGACAGGATCATCAATTTCAACGCGCGGGGGTTAGCGTTGATGACGTTGTCTGTACATTGTTCCACTGTTGGCCAAAAGTGTCTCCCAAGTCCTTCCATACACTCTTTTCACCTCACCTCGAGCTAACCCCGTTGGTACGCGTCCAGGTCATCTCATCTCCTTTTCTGGGGCCGTCTTCCACGATGCTGTCCATTTTCAAGCACCCATTACGTGGAGACTCATGCCCAACGGTCTATATGCATGCAGCTGACTTGGGTTAGAAATTTTTAAACCCATTTTGGAATACGAAAAAAAAGTTAAAAGTGGCAGAATTTTCCAATTTCTAATAATAAATCTGTCGGATACCGCTTAAGCTGTGGGCTCGCATATCGCAAGATTGGAGCCCTAACACATTTAGGTAGGGTCGTGACAGACTGAGGAGAAGATGGCAGGGTACCTTGGATGGTTTAAGCAGGAATTCAAAACATCGGGAGAAATGGAGGGAATGAGAGAGGCTTTTGGCCAGGAGTGGGACAGTTATGACTATCAAGAAACACCACCTTTTTTTTAGCTAAGCCTATGTCGGACGAAGCTAGAACTCTGTATCTATACTAATATTATAAATCTGGCCCCTTATTCACAATCATTCGATTCGATTCCGTACCGAATCGAAAGTCAAAAGATATCGAAGATGTCCTTCAAACGCAATTCACAAATCCGAAACCGAAAAATTTTGACAGTTCAACGAACATACGAAGACTGAAGTCGGAAATGACATTGTCGAATACGGTTCCTTACCGACACGGAAACGTATCGAATGGTTGTGAATAAGGGGGCTGAAGAGTTTGTTTGCTTACTGGTTCGAATTGAAAAAATATGTTATGTTGTATTTGTGTAGTATTTTGTGTTGGATAGTCAATTTGTCGAGAAAGGCTATAGGCCCATGCGAAGCCGGGTCGGGTCGCTAGTGAAATATATTACAATCATTTAAAATAAGTCTAAATTCAAGATTTGGCTATGATGGAGCGACATAGTCAGTATTGTGACAGAGCTCCTTAATAAAGATAAAAAAGAAACACCTCTATAACGCCATAACCTTGTAACTAACCGCATCATTACAAAAAAAAAAACCAACTAAAAACTTATTTTAAAATACCTCTCTAAAAACCTATACCCCTTTGTATTACCCTTTCAACCCCCGATCATTGCAAAACAAGTAAATAAAGTCGTTTCTCGTCAAGTGGATGTGGGTTTACGTTCTCGTTTACGAGATAACTGCGAGAACGGGAAGGCGCGGGATGTGTTTTACGTGCGACCACGTTTAAATATATACATTTTTTTTTATGTTTCGGGGGTGTATTTATAGTGAGGTTGTAGGGTTGACGTTTAGATTTGTTGAAAGGGTTCGGGGTCTAAATGAGATGTCTCAATTGGTTATTGAAGTGTCCTACAATAATCGATGTTGTTGTTTTTAGAATAGTTTGTTGTTTGCTGTGACTTTTGGTTGTTAAGTGTGAGGGACGTATGCCTATCATTGGTAAAAAAAAAACCGGACAAGTGCGAGTCGGACTCGCCCACCGAGGGTTCTGTACATATTTGTAGGTACACATCCATACTTCTATACTAATCCATACCTACTATCCATACTTTAATCTACTTAATATTATTAATGCGTTTTTTGCGACATAAACGGCAATTTCTTTTTTTCACGTTAACATAGAGGGTTGATTTTTACAGCATCAAGGGACCGTAGACTTAAATATATGGTTTTAATTTCAACTCCATACGTCCACGCGTTCTCGAGATAAAGGGTCTTGACAGACAGACAGACCGACAGACAGACAATAAAGTGATGCTATAAGGGTTCCGTTTTTTTCCTTTTGAGGTACGGAACCCTAAAAAAGGTTTTGGGTTAACAATATGTTGTAAAGTTTTTCATTTGGAAATTCTTGGAGTCTGGATTTGGGCCCCGTAAACTACTGAAGGTGCTCTAAAGATAAAGATCATGTTTATTTGCCAAAAACATTGCTTTATATTTTCTTATATGTATATGGTCACAGTCAAAAATCTTGACCAGTCAAAACTAGTTTTGACTAACTTCGAAAATCAGACAAAACTGCTTTTTAACGGTTTAAAATCCTTAATATTTAGAGAAACCCATTAGGATGGTAGGTTTATTGTGACCCTTTTAAAACTTTGGTTTTGTAGTGATTCTTGAAACTAAGGCGTTCCGTATTTTTGATTTTGTAACGCAAACACGTTTTATCTTAATAAGGGTTTTGACTGAACCCAGTCAAAAGTAGTTTTGACTGATTAAGAATTTTGACTGTAACATATACATATATAGCTTACGTTAATAGCATCATTTTGATCATCATCATCACTTCAGCGTACTAGAGGTTCACTGTTAATCATAAAAGTTTACTTAAAAAACTTTTTTGAAAAAAAGAACCGCCTTCAAAAAAAAACTAAAAAGTGATGAATCAGTTTAGCACAGAACACACATGACTTTAGTTTCAGAAGTCGGTGGCAGCACAAACTAACAAACAGAACAAAGCCACCGACTTCTGAAACTAAAGTCATGTGTGTTCTGTGCTAAAGTGATTTATCACTTTTTAGTTTTTTTTGAAGACGGTTCTCTTTTGCAAAAAAGTTTTTATTTTCCACTTTTCAGAAAGTGGAAAATAAAGTCCTCCAAAGATAGAAAGATGGAAGAAACGAAAACGTCTTCTCGGTTTTGATTGTTTTTTTTCAAAAAGCGCTGGATATATTTCTGTTTGTTGTATACTAAAACCTTCTCCAGAATGTAACAAACAGTTTTTTGAAAACCGCATCAAAGTCGTTTCAGCCAAACGGGAGATAATCGCGGACAAACATACATACATACATACAAACATACATACATATATATAAACATACGGGTCGAACTGATAACCTCCTTTTTTTTGAAGTCGGTTAAAAACAAAAATAGACGCAACGGAAGCATTTTGCTTATGAACGCCACACTAAGTCGATTCTGTCTCTTAGGTTAAGCTGAATTTTGGTAGGTAGCTTATAAGCAGCAGACGACAGCTAAGAACGAATTTTGCAACAGGGCCGAGCCTTTCGAATGTTGTTTGTACCGCATAGGTGCATGAGCAACGGAGGGTTGACCTTTAACATTTTTCAGCTGACAGTCGTTGAGTTAAGCAAGTTTTTTTTACTTTCTCGCGGACGAAGTTACGGGCAAAAGTTAGTGTATTGTATGAATGTAGGTATGTACGTTCATCTCCATTATAATTTTGTTTAAATGCCAATTTAATGTGAATTCTACAATTACAGTGTCAACCCTACAAAACTGTACTCTGTATAGGTGTCGACGTCCATTTTGTTTTATTCACCGTTTTACGAGCGCTCCTGTGGTTTAACTTTAGAAAATCTATAATTTATATCGAAGATGTTATCCTTGTGTTTGCATTTTGTCCTGCAACGATAAAGTAGATGGTCATAAATCTCGTGTTTAGGAATATTTGTGTATTTTTTTAAACTGAAGTAAGCATTGTGAAAGAAAAAAAATCACCAAAGAACAAGACGATTTAACTGATTTAAAAATATGCCAAGTTTCAAAATAATCATATTATATACAGGATGAAATTGAATTCATTAGCAAAATTTTAAGGAGTGACTCAGACCACGAACCTGAACAACTTTCATTATGGAGCCAACTTAAACAGCGCGAAAAAAAAACAGCTGTTCCATACAGAAGTGCAATAGGTACTAGGTTGGCCAAAGTGTATGGAACAGCTGTTTTTTAGCGGGTAGCGGGTTGGACCCCAATACAATTTTTTTTTATTAATCTGATTTTGTGTCCCACTGCTGGGCAAAGGCCTCCTCTTACTTCCTTCCTTCCAATTTTCCCGATCTTGTGCGATCTCTGCCCACGTTTGCCCCGCAATGGTCAGATCGTCACACCACCTTTGTTTCGGTTGATCTTTGCGGCGATTTCCTCCTTCAGGTGTCCAGTGAGTGGCCATCTTTGCCTATCTCTCCGGATGCATTCGCACAACGTGGCCAGCCCACTCCCGTTTCAGCCTGGCTGTTTTTTCTTTAGCATCTGTCACTTGAGTTATGGAGCGAAGGGTGGTGTTTCAAACGCGATCCATTCGCTTGACACCTATTATGCTACGCTCTATTGCTACCAATACAATTAATTGCTATTTATACACATCTATACATATAATAAAACAGTAACAAAACTGTGTCTGTACATTGAATATATTAAAAAAATAATAATTGAGGGGGGTTTAGGAACAGTAATAAAGCACGAATCCAAAAAAAAAAAATCTGTATGTTTGTCTGTTTGTTTGTACACGCTAATCTTCGGAACTACTAGGCGGATTTGAATGATTTTTCTTTTGTTGTATAGGTATTAAGTCTGGGCAACATATAGGCTATAAATTATCTTGGAAACATGAAGACCTGATGCAGAACCGCAACGGACCAGCTAAACTATAAGAGATACAAAAATGGTAGAATAGCAAAAATTGTTCCACGTGATGAGCATTTTCTGCTGAGAGAATAAATTTGAAGATCTGGAACACTTGATGTGGAACTCCAAGAGCCCAGCTACACCATGACACATATAGGAATGACGTCTTAGCAAAAGTTGTTCGGGCTGATGGGCATTTCCTGTTGACTTATAAAAATCGAAGATCAGAAACATCTGATGTGAAAATCAAAGCTATCACTAATTTCACTGTATCTTATGAAATAACATAAGCTGGGAGTACTTCCACGCGTTATAGGCGGTAACAGTTTAGGACTGATTTTTGATGACGATGGTATATCATTGAAAATTTGACTCTAATGGCCAAAATTCCCATTTTATTTTTTATCGAATAAATATGCCTTCTGGCTTATGTTATTTGAGTGTTTAATTTCCTTTTCCATTTATCCATTTTTGTGACACGGTAGCCTAACCGGTAACGCAGGGGAGCAGTCACTTAGATTTTAATTTGATCAGGTATCTTTACAATAAAACTATAACCATGCCTAGAAAGAGGTCAAATCTTTCCCAATGTTCCAAAGGAGCTAAAAGATTGAGGATCATAAGATCCCAAGAATCTACCGAAGAGCGTCAGGAGAGACTTGATGCTGTTCGAGAACATCAGGCTGCAACTCGCTCCGTGGAAACCTCTTCAGATCGCGAAGCACGCCTGCGTTCTCAGCGTATTTACGCATCTACATCCAGGTCTCTAGAGACCAGTGAAGAGTATGATGCGCGACTGACCGCTGATCGTGAACGTCATACATTGTCTCGCGAGTCGGAGACGTTCACGGATAGAGAATTGCGCTTGAGTTCTCAGCGTATCTACGCATCTGCTGCGGTACGTGATGTGCGACTGTCCGCTGATTGTGAGCGACATGCATTGTCTCGCGAATCGGAAACGTTTACCGATACAGAATCACGCATGAGTTCTCAGCGTATTCGCACATCTACTAACAGGTCTTTTGAACCGAATGATGAACGTGATGCACGACTAACTGCTGATCGAGATTATTATACACTAGCGACCCGACCCAGCTTCGCATTGGCATATAGCCTTCCTTCGTAAATGGACTATCCAACACAAAAATATTTTTTTAATTCGAACCAGTAGATCCTGAGATTAGCGCGTTCAACTAAACAAACAAACAAACTTCAGCTTTATAATATTATAGTATAGATTGTCCTGAACACGCACACAACAAAATATTTATAATCAGTTAGAAAGTGAGAGAAAAAGGATTGCTGGAGTACGGCATGAAGAGACAGAAGAAGAGCGCAACGAACGTTTGAATTCTGATCGACTTCGACATTCTCTGAACAGAATGTCAATATCATCTGAAGAATCATATGTGTCTCAAGATATAGCCGCAGGTCATGGCCACCTTCCTTGGGTTGATAAGGAACGGAGTTCATTTACGTATACTCCTATGATTGACTACGCCACATATTTCGCCATCGGAGGTATGATTCAAAATTGTACTTTTTGAACGTCTCGGAACATCTCGCGCATCCCGTTGTTTTCCCGTCCCCGGGCTCTTAGAATTCGACATCAGACGTTTCAGATCTTCGATTTTGCCGACCCCGTTGTCGCTGGCATAAGCAACAGGATCCGCGTACGAAGTCGCGGGCAGAAGCTAGTAAAAAATAAAAATAAAATCATACAAAATGTCACTCGTCTCTTCACAATGCCATATCGCACAAACTTTCTCACACACACACTCCCTACCGCACACAATATCGGTTGTCATCGACCACATTACAGTTTTATTGGAAAACTTCCGTCCGCCCGACCGACGTCGGGACACCCGCACTAGATAAAAATGCACGTTTAGTATACCTACAGCCTGTATAGGAGATTGTTCGCCCTTGTTTTAAAGTCAAGGAGTTTAAATTGTAAGAGAGAGATGGAAAATATTTTACTACGTAGAATGCCAACTTTATTCTCTCGTGGTTAAGTAAAAACCGTAAAAAAACCCTCCGTGCGTCGGAAAGCACGTAGAGTAGTTGGTTCCGACTGTCGTTCGTAGATCTTTAACAGCCGTTATAGGAAGTCAAAAGGTGGAAAATCTGACAAGCAGTCTTACCTAGTAGGTGGGATGATTCTAGCAAGGGCCGTCACCTTCATCTGTTCTTTCCATCCGTTCGTGAGCGGCTGGCCAGGACATGGCTGGAGGTGGACCACTGTGTTGCCCAATTTCTAACAGGTCATGGCAACTTTAAAAGTAAATTATTTTCTTTCAAGCTTGTTGCCTCGCCTTTGTGTCAATGTTCTACATCTGACTACGAATACGAACAATCTGCACATCATAATTATCTTATGGGAATGTATTCTTTGGCAGAAAGAACGCAATATTATGTTAGATAGTGTACAGGCTACATCCGGAGCGGTTTATTATGCGAACCTTGTGGAAACTAGAACAAATTTCCGTGCGTTCAAGCGATTTTGCCATACATATTATTGGAATCAAATTTAATGTAACAGCTCACTTTTTAGGGCCCAGTAATTATGTCAATTATAATCCGTGGTGCTTAGCAACTGGGTTTCTCCCAGTTTGTAAACGTCCCTCTATGCCTTTTGGCCCAGTTCTGTTCTGTCTCCTGCTTAATTTGGAGGGAAGTGGAAAATATGTTTTCTTACTCCTCCGCTGTTCTTTTCTGATTAATTTCGTTGCGGGATCCAAGACAGTTGAATCGTTTCTCTGGGACTCATCGAGCTTCATTGCTCTGGCGCTTTTCTGGTGGTCGCCACTGTTGATTCTGGCTTACAGGAGTTACAGTGGTTAGGGAATAGTGTGGCGGGCTTGTCCCATAGAAAAAAAAAAAAGCAGTCTTACCTAAGGGTATCGTGTTACCACAAAGTACGTAAGGCTACGTCGCGCCCGAGCAGAGAGACCACTCAGAACAAACCGCCATTTTACTCACGCACACATTGACATTACGTTTATAGGCAATCTCAAGCAGTTTCAAGCAGACATCAGTCTCGAGCTCGACTGTCACGTTTTGTCTAAATGAATAAATGAGAGACATTGACACTTCATGACGAACGGAAAAAATTATTATAAAAAAATGCAAAGACCAGTGTCGATAAAATTTCATATTGTCACAAATAAAACCTACAAAGTCAATGCAGTAGCAGCCCTAGTGAGTCTGGCAAGTTTAGGTAATTATTTTTAAAGTTGGCGGGAGCGGTCCCTCTGTACCCTCTATATTTTGTGGTGTTACCTAGTACTGACACACACAAACGTCACACACATCATCGTCACTCACATTTTAGGACCCTTGGTGCTTCGCAACTGGGCTCCCGTTCACAAACATGACGCTTTAACCAGGTCACCTTGTATAATATTACGAAGCAAAACGGACTAAGTCCTGTTTTAAAACCGTTCTCCTATACAAAGACCAAAAGAGAGAGTTTAAACTCCCCGTCTCTCTATCCATCCAGTCATCTTGATCCAGAGGTGTGCAATCTCCGCTTATTAGCATATGCCCGATAAGTCTGAGGTTGATCGAATATTTTAAGTAAAGAAGAATTTTCTTTCGTTCACTTAGAACAAGGGTGAGACGGTGTCAGGATATTGGTTGGGGAATGATTAGCAATAAAGTTAGCTAACTTATTAATCGGTAGAATGATGAAATAGCCTGTTCTAAATAATTTATTTGTTTGACCAGTTACAACGTTTCGAAAAATAATTCAGATAAATAAGTAATTTTTGCCATAGTTGCCTTTAAGCACATAAGGAGGTAAAACTGTTGTCCTTTCACCGAATCGACAAGACCATTTTCTTAGGAACGTGTCAAGGTATCAAGTTGAAATTAAAACCAAATGGTCAGGTCTGCAATCCTTTGGATCAAATGAAGCTTCTCAATCAAAAGATGCGCCCGTTTTCGTTCCATTTATGCCGCATATTTTGACACCCGCAGGGGAATCTAAACCTAGGGTACTTCCCGTTGACCTAGAACCATGAAATTTGTCAAAAAGTAATGCCATGAAGCACAAGTAAAGGAAAATATCCGAAAATCGTATAAAATTATGCGAAAATATTTTGCTTTTTTGAGATTACAACGTATCTTCGCGACTCGATTCTCGGTGATGAACGAACTATTATACTCCGTTCACAATAAGATTAGACATAAACACAAACCTTTTTTACAGTCATTCAACCGATTTTGACTTCTATTGCGTTGGTGGCATGACAAATGGCAGCTGCAAAAAACAGTTGTTATTGCAACCACTTTTTTGCCTCTAATGTCATCCTTACGCCTTAAACCTACGGAATAGAAGTCAAAATCGGTTGAACGGACTGTAAAAAAGTTTGTGTAAATGTCTAATCTTATTGTGAATGGAGTATACATTTTTTTTTTTTTTATATTGATATAGGCTTGCGTTTGACCGCATCTCACCTGATCTTAAGTGATGATGCGTCCTAAGGTGGAGCACGCTTGCCTAGAATAAACCGGTTCACTCGTGCCTTGAAGATACCCAGATTATATGTATCGGGGAATAGAGAGGCGGGCAGTGAATTCCACAGTCTGGCAGTTCGCACAATAAATGTGGAGTCAAAGCGCTTGGTTCGAGACCGTGGAACTTCAACCGTATAGCGGTGACGCTTCGCCGTATCCCTGCTCGTCCGGTGATGGAATGGGGATGGGGGAATTAAGTTGTGCAATTCCAAAGCACACTCTCCGAAATGTACCCGATAAAAGACCTAGATAATAGGCTGGCAACGGCGCGGCGGTGTTCAAGGCTTTGGAGCTTAGCCTTAACCAGGAAGTCGTTGTCTATGCCTTGTAGCATAACTACAAGTTTGTATTGAACCCTTGTGCGAGAGTCCGGTTTTTACTTGACCAACTGTTTTCACACAGTATTCATCATCATCATCTGCCTAGCCTTTTCCCAAATATATTGGGATTGGCTTCCAGTCTAACCGGATAGAGAAAGAACGCAATATTATGTTGGATAGTGTTCAGGCTACATCCGGAGCAGTTTATTATGCGGACCTTGTGGAAACTAGAACTAATTTCCGTGCGTTCAAGCGATTTTGACATACCTATTATTGGAATCAAATTTAATGTAACAGCTCACTTTTTAGGGCCCATTAATTATGTCAATTATAATCCGTGGTGCTTAGCAACTGGGTTTCTCCCAGTTGTAAACGTCTCTTTGTGCCTATTGGCCTAGTTCTGTTCTGTCTCCTGCTTGATTTGGAGGGAAGTGGAAAATATGTTTTTCTTACTCTTCCGCTGTTCTTTTCTGATTAATTTCGTTGCGGGATCCAAGACAGTTGAATCGTTTTTCTGGGACTCGTCGAGCTTCATTGCTCTGGCGCTTTTCTGGTGGTCGCCACTGTTGATTCTGGCTTACAGGAGTTACAGTGGTTAGGGAATAGTGTGGCGGGCTTGTCCCAATTTAAAAAAAAAAAAAAAAAAGATACAGCTGAATACCTCCACAACCCAGTTACTGGTAACACGATACCCCTTGGTAAGACTGGTTGTCAAATTTTCTGGCTTTTGACTACCCAGAACGATTGCTAATGATCTAATGATTTCCGAGGCACGGAGGGAGCTTGTTATAAAATGGATGCATAGTTGCCTTTCAATCACGAAAAGATAAAGAACAAATTCCTTTCAAATGATTTTCAAAAAACAAAACACAACTCAATTCGAGCTCCTTTTTCACATGGTATTACTTTTTCCAAATTCTTCGATCCTCGACCGAGCTTGCCAAAACATTACGTCTGTTTCTAACTCAATATGTTGGGAGCACGTACCGTACGGCACGTTCGTTCGGTGTCATGTGTTCACGCGTGTGTAGCCAGGGTATCAGCGGGTTGAGAGGTCTCCAGGGATCTTGGTACATGTAGTAGATGCCTGGTGTTGGCGACGCGCTCAGTAGTTTTAAAAAACATAGAATAAATATATGTAATATAGTCTGTACTGTGTAGTAAGTAAGAAAGAGGCGGGACTCGCTGACATGTCTGTCGCACTATGGGCCCCCCGCCAGTCTGCCGCCAAACGTCTTTCAATGCGCACCGATCATTTTTCCTATCTAATTGCGCGTGCGGCCATTTTGATTTTGATTAAAACGTGTTTTCAAAAACTCAGTGTTTTTCGTTACGGCACACCCGCTAGCCCTGAAGCACCACCCCTAACAAAGTGGTACTTCGAGCCCGATCTATTATGATCCACACTCCAGGCGTAAAAACGCGGAGGGCAAAGGTGCTTCAAGCTGAGGCTGAGCGCGTCAGGCAAGCTGACCGGCTCGAGAATATTGTGCCGCAACGGTTGTTTTCCGAAGTGCCGGGAAGCAGCATAAAGTCGGAGCCGCTGCCTCACGTCTCGAAAATGCCAACCAAATCGAAATCGTCGTCGTCATCTTCGAAAGAAAGGAAGAAAAAAGAGTTGCAGCTGGAAGCCGCTAAACAAAAAGCTGCTATTCAGATCGCGCTCATTGACCAAAACCTAGATGCCCAATTGGCAGCGCTCAGCGATGAGGAAGAACAGTTGGATTACAGTTCACTAGTTGATGGGAAGGAGCTTCCTCAAAGAGACCTAGAAGATTGGGTAATCCATCAGAGCAACCACAAAGAACCCCTAATGGAGCAGCAAGCCCCCGAGAGAGGTAATCAAACGGGCGAGCTGCACGCACGAGTACCGTCGCCATGCGCCGAGCACGTGGCGGGCCGGCCACGCGCCGCAGCGCCGCCGCCGCCTCCCGGCGACTCCGTGACTGTGCTTAACAACGCGGTTCATATGTTGGCAAGTGCTTTAAAGGATATCTCCACTAACTGTGCAAACAACGTGCCTCAAGCCAGTTTGCTCAGCCGCATGAGCACACCGAGAGATTTACCTGAATTCTCAGGTGACCAGTTAGATTGGCTTCAGTTCAAACAAGCCTACGATGAGTCAACGGCGTTGTGTAATTTCACGCCACAAGAAAACCTGTGGAGGCTTCGAAAATGCCTACGAGGGCAAGCAAAAGATGCAGTCACCGCATTGTTCATAAGCGCCACGTCGCCTGACAAAGTGATATCGACATTGGAGCTACGGTTTGGTAACCCCGACTGCATCATTTCCAGAATATTCCAAGATATAAAGAAGCTTCAGTCCCTACAACAGGAATATCATAAGGATATTGTCGCGTTTTCTGTGAAAGTGCAAAATGTAGTAGAAGCAGTACGAGCAGTCGGACGTGAGGAGTACCTACACGGCGTCAACATCGTCTCGATAATTTTATCCAAGCTCCCCACAGTGCTTATCTCCAAGTGGTCTGACTACAGCTACAAAATGATCACCGAAGGAAAAAAACCTAGGTTGGTGATTTTATCTGATTTTTTGAATGAAGAAGCTGTAAAGATATCCACCACTGCAAGTATTTTTACTTCATTTCGTAGTGACCAGCATCCGAAAAATAAAACAAGTACATGCCCACGCACACAGACCGTGCTAGTTCAACAGGAAGAACGTAACGCTAATTGTTTGTTTTGCCGCGCAGCGGTACATAATCTCAGCGACTGCAAACAATTTAAGAAAGCACTACGTAAAGTACGGTGGCAATATGTAAAAAAACACGGCCTGTGCTACAAGTGTCTTATTTGCAAACACGATAGAAATACGTGTTCAGCTCCCGTGTGCGATAAGGACGGCTGTAATGAAGAACATCATCGTCTCCTGCATTATTCTACGAGTAAACAACGTGAGCGCCCCAGCGGTGATAACAACAATGCGTCGACTTCGAGTACTACGACGTCGGCTAACGTGGAACAAGCCGAGGCGCCGGCGCCGGCGGCTTCGGAAACAATAACATACATTAACGCGAGTGACAAGTGTGACAATAAAGTGTTATTGAAAGTGTTACCTATTCGTGTGCACGGACCTAACGGTATCGTTAACGCCACCGCGCTACTCGATGACGGATCGAGTGTGTCGCTGATAAGCGCAGGCCTCGCCGAGCGGGTCGGGCTGCGCGGCCGCCGCGAGACGCTCTCAGTGCGCGGAGCGTGGAACAATGATGCGATGGTATGCGAATCTACTGTTGTGAAAGTGGACATTGCTGGATGTAATGATAGGTTACATAATAATATAAGAATGCGTTGTGTAAAAGAATTAAATTTACCAATTCAAAAGTTATCTGTTATCGATTGCAATAAGTATTCTCATCTAAATAAAATTAAAGAAATATTGTGTACCTCAGATTTAAAGCCTGAAATACTAATTGGTCAAGACAATTACGATTTAATTGTACCTTTAAAAATAAAGTTAGGTAGTGTAAATGAGCCGTCCGCCACACTCACCCCCCTAGGTTGGTGCATACATGGTAAAGTGTGCGTGAGGCGGAGTGCCGCCACCGCCCGGGCCGCCGCCGGCGACCGCGCCCCCGGCGCTGAGGCCGCGCTGACCATCACGGAGAACGAGGAGGTAAGTGACACTTTGTCGAGTGATAGACTACTTCAAGACATCCACGATGAGGTTCGCCACTCGTTTGCACTGGACGCCTTGGGTGTGTCTGGTAAGCCGCGCCAGAATGTTGACGATTTGCGCGCCATCGATCAGCTGGAGCGATCAGCGGTGCTCGTTGACGGACGCTGGTACGTAAGTTTACCTTGGAAGGAGCCAGGTCGCACGATGCCGGACTCGTACCCTAACGCACTAAAAAGGCTGAAAGGTATTGAAAGGAAAATGGAAAAGGATGCAGGTTTCGCTAAAAGGTATGAGGAACGCGTTCATCATTTGTTGGAAAATGGTTACGCGCGCGAACTGGTGGTAAATGACGTCACATCGAATACGTGGTACTTACCCCATTTCGGTGTTGACAACCCAAACAAAAGCAAGCTTCGGCTGGTCTTCGACGCTGCTGGGAAGGTAAATGGTTCCTGCCTTAATGACTATTTACTCACAGGACCTGATCTGCTGTCATCACTGCTTGGAATAATGCTGCGCTTCAGGGAAAATAAAATCGCAGTAACAGGTGACATAAAAGACATGTTCCTTAGGGTTAAAGTTCACGCCGAGGATCAGCACGCGCTAAGGTTTCTGTGGAGAAGTAGCCCTACAGAAAGCATCAAAACATATACCATGACATCTCTAATTTTTGGAGCTAATTGTTCACCATTTGTAGCTCAATTTATCAAAAACAAAAACGCACACCGCTATGAGTCATCCTTGCCGACCGCAGTCAATGCTATTTACCATTCGCACTACATGGACGACTACATAGATAGTTTACCGGACGAAAGTACTGCTATTGATATGGTGAGTAATATTAGTGACATTCACAGAGCCGGTGGGTTTGAAATCCGTAACTGGACGAGCAATAGCGTCGCGGTTTTAAACAGTATTCCAAAAGAAACGTTGGGCACTACCGCAGTAAAGTTCAAAGTCGGTCAGCAATACGGAGGTGAGCGAACGCTGGGACTTATTTGGTTCCCTGGAGACGATGTGCTTGGGTTTGATGTGTCGCTAAAGCGTATCCCAAAAGATATCACACAGGGTAACAAACGACCCACAAAACGGGTTATGCTAAGGGTTATTATGTCTATTTTTGATATCTTAGGATTTCTCGCCCCTTTCACTATTCAGGGTAAAATCCTGCTTCAGGATACCTGGCGCTTGAATATTGGATGGGACGATGACGTTCCTGATAACATTTACGAAAGGTGGGTAAAATGGATTGACTTAATTAATGTTATCAGTACAATTCGCATTCCAAGGTGTCACGCCATGTCTGCATGCGCTGCGGCTGACGTCACGGTAGCGTGCGCAAGCGAGATGGAAGTCCCCACTCCCGCACCGCCACAAGCGCGGCTCACATCTCACAGTGCTACGCCGCCATGTACTACGGGCTACGAAAACGTAGCGGACGATAGCACTGCTACGAGTACGGCTACGAGCGAGTCCGCTTATAATAACTTACATCTACATGTATTTAGTGATGCTTCTACTAAAGCGCTCTGCGCCGTAGCATATTGGCGCTGGGAAACAAAAGGTAATATACATGTTTCTTTCATTTCTAGTAAATGCAGAGTGGTACCTGTGAAACCAATGACGGTGCCTAGATATGAGCTTCAAGCGGCATTGTTAGCGGCAAGGCTAGCTAGCACCATTGGTAAGGAACATAGATTATCTCCAGTACGTCGACACTTCTGGTGCGACTCCACTACGGTTCTCCATTGGATTCGGAACAATACACGTACCTATAAAGCGTTTGAAGCGAACCGTTTGGGGGAGATCGACGAATTGACACGTATTGACGAATGGAGATACGTCCCTACGAAGCTCAATGTCGCCGACTTGGCTACGAGGGAAACCTTTAATCCTTCTTTATATTCTGAGTGGCTGGCAGGTCCGAGTTTCCTGCTCTTGGATGACGCGTCATGGCCCATCGATGTCATCCAACCGGAGACGAATGCGGCGTGCGAGGAGGTAACAACTGTTGTTCACGAACTCTCAGCATATTCACCGGTTCCAGATCCGGTTCGATTTTCTTCTTGGCTACGCCTTCTACGAGCGACAGCCGCTGTTTTAAAATTTGTTGACAGATTAAAAGGTATTCGTGTTAGCGGGTACAGTGTCCAGACGATGGAGCGTGCAGAGCGTCAGCTATTGAAACACGCACAAGAGGAGTCGTTCGCTGAGTGTTTAGCTGCTATTAGGAATGGTAAGGCGTTACCTAAAAATAGTCGGTTACTTACTCTCTCACCGTTTTTGGACGAGCATGGCTTGCTTCGCGTAGGCGGCCGGATTGATGCTGCTGCAGATGTCGCTATGGAGGTAAAGAGGCCTGTAATATTGGACGGCCAGCATTCTGTGGCTCGGCTTATCGTTCGGCACTACCACGTGAAGGCGGCTCATGGAAATCAGGAAACCGTAGTCAACCTGCTGAGGGAAAAATATTGGTTAGTAAAACTTAGACCTACCGTGAAGACTGTGGTGTCGCAATGCATGCTGTGCCGTATCAAGAAGTGCAAGCCGCTGGTGCCTCGCATGGGTGACTTACCTCAGGCTCGTGTGGCACATCATCAGCGACCCTTCTCTCACTGTGGGCTGGACCTGTTTGGACCGATGGAAGTAACAGTGGGCAGACGCAAGGAAAAAAGATACGGTGTACTTTTTACCTGCTTAACGGTGCGTGCTATTCACGTGGAAACTGTTGCGTCTCTCTCGACGGACTCGTTGATTATGGCACTGCGTCGGATGGCAGCGAGGCGTGGCTGGCCACGTCACGTGTACTCCGACAATGGCACAAACCTAAAAGGCGCTGAAAAGGAACTCCAACGGTCCATACAGGACCTGGATCAAGAGGTACTTAAAGACGTAGGTGTCAATAATGGGATGGACTGGACTTTCATCCCACCCGCTAGTCCCCATTGGGGTGGGGCATGGGAGCGGCTGATACGCAGCGTTAAGTCGTCGCTCAAAGTAGTTTTGCTCGAGCGAGCACCAAGGGACGAAGTGTTGAGCACACTTCTGGCTGAAGTCGAGAATATAGTAAACAGTCGCCCCTTGATGCACGTTTCGGTAGATCCGGAGGGCGTGGAATCCCTCACCCCCAATCATTTTTTACTAGGTACGTCGTCGAACTTACCTGTAATCGGAGCGTTTGACAGCTCCGATCTGTATTTACGCAGGCATTGGCGTATAAGTCAACGGTTGGCCGACATGTTCTGGCACAGGTGGGTAAAGGAAATTTTACCTGACCTCTTACCTAGGCGAAAATGGACGTCAGAGCAGCCGTCGCTGCGAGTTGGCGACCTCGTATTAATTGTGGACCCAAACTCTCCCCGCAACTCGTGGCCAAAGGGACGTATTACTGAGTTGTTCCCAGGTAAGGACGGTCGTATCAGACTCGTGGAAGCGAAGGTGGGCTCTCGGGCGTGGCGCCGCTCCGCGGCACGCGTCGCTCCTATCACTCTAAATGTTTAGTGCTGTGACAGCACTAGGGTGGGGAATGTTGGCGACGCGCTCAGTAGTTTTAAAAAACATAGAATAAATATATGTAATATAGTCTGTACTGTGTAGTAAGTAAGAAAGAGGCGGGACTCGCTGACATGTCTGTCGCACTATGGGCCCCCCGCCAGTCTGCCGCCAAACGTCTTTCAATGCGCACCGATCATTTTTCCTATCTAATTGCGCGTGCGGCCATTTTGATTTTGATTAAAACGTGTTTTCAAAAACTCAGTGTTTTTCGTTACGGCACACCCGCTAGCCCTGAAGCACCACCCCTAACACCTGGTGTTAGACGGCAATGAATCGGAAGGTTTAGTGTCCACACTAATACAGGATGAAATTGAATTCACTAGCAAAATTTTAAGGAGTGACAGAGACATAGACCAGGGCCTCAAGTCTGCTATTACAATAGTGTCAGAATGGTCTATCAATGATTTTATAATTGTTGATTTTGACAAGTTTGGTAATCTACTAATGTAATGGCGTCATTATGACAATGGTCAACCACTGACAATCTCGTACAAAATGACAACTGTATGACTGACTTAAGGCGGTAATCTGCTATTTTGACAGTTCCTTTGAGCAGTGACCTACCATTAGAACGTCATTGTGCAGTAATTGCTTTTATTTCGACCGACCAATGATTTACCATTACGAATTTAGCAAAATGACAATGGGATCGTGTTGGAGTGACGAAATTATAAAAATAGCAGACTTGGCTTCCTGGATCTTTTGGACCTGTATGTCTATTCTGCTACAATCTCCCTCGGTGAACACCTAGGTGAAGTGACATGTCATCTGTCCCGATGCTAGGGATTTAAAAGCTACAATCGGATGATAGCTCACTTCACCTAGGTGTTCACCGAGGGAGATTGTAACAGAATGGCAATGTGAAAAAAAAACAACTGATCCATACATTTTGGCCGAGTGTTTTTTTTTTCGCGCTGTTTGAGTTGGCTCCATAATGAAAGTTGTTCAGGTTCGTAGTCTGAGTCACTCCTTAAAATTTTTGTAAATTCAAAGTCGCTTATGAAATCCATACCAACCCATACTTAATATTTTAAATACGAAAGTAACTCTGTCTGTTGCGCTTTCACGATGAAACCACTGAACCGATTTTGAAATTTGGTAAGAAAATAGCTTGAACCCTGAGGAAGGACATAGGCTTTTTAATCCGCGACTTCGTTTGCATCCTCGATAACCGACATTCACGCGGACAAAGTCGCGGGCAAAAGCTAGTTTAGTTTGTTTAAACTCATCATCTGCTTAACCTTCTCCCAATTATGTTGTGTAATTACGTATTGACCAAAATATAGCTAGACTACATTTGCTTTCGATAAAACCCTCTAATGGATCTGTTTGTGAAGAACAAGAATTAAATCTTTTTTTTTTGGGACAATCCCATCGTACTGTTCTCAAATCATTGCAACTCCTAAAAGCCAGAACTAACAGTGGTGAACACCAGAAAAGCGCCGAGAGAGTGAAGTTCGACGAGTCCCGGAGAAACGCAAACGTCTTGGATCCGCAATGAAATTGATCAGAAAAGAACAGCGGAGGCGTAAGAAATACATATTTTTTCAGTTCCTTTCATATCAAGTAGACAGAACAGAACTAAAGAATGATGACTAAGAAATTTAATTATTAATCAGAACTGCTGATATGGAAACTATCTTAATAAAATGAGTAATAATTTAGTTTTTGCCTGAATTTCTCCATCACGCTTTGAAACAGGCAACTAACTTCAACTTAATGACTAACTGACCGAACTCCTTGACAATTCAAAAGTGTCTTTGAATGGTTTATTTGAAATGAATGCTTTATGATTCGTTTTTTATTTTGTAATAATTTTAAACCTTGTTGTTATTTGTGTGTTTCGTCCTGTGCGGGCTAATAAATGCTTTTTCTTTCTTTCTTTCTTTCCTTTGCAGGCGTTTGTTCAACTGTGATAGTGTAGGAGACAATATGAATAGAAACTTGATTGTCCTTAAAGGCAGTCCCTGATTCGTGCAGTTACATTGTAAACTATAAATACAAACGACAGTTTTGACCACATGGAGTTATGGTCATTTGTTTTCTATTTTACTTAATCCTTTTCTTGTTCCGTGATCTTAATATCATGGCGATTGTATTAATGTTCAGTCTGTATTGTGAACAATATGCATGTTAATAGAAGGGTCCGACATAGCTCTCAGAACATGCAAGTAGAAGTGGCAATGGGCAGGCCACATCGCTCGAAGAATCGATAACCCATGGGGAAGAAAAGATCTCGAGTGGCGACCACGAACCGGAAGACGCAGCGTTGGTAGGCCTCCCACCAGATGGACCGACGACATCGTTAAGATCGCGGGTAACCGGTGGATGCAAGCGAGAGGTTACCGCTCGTTGTCGCGTTCTATGGGGGAGGTCTTTGTTCAACAGTTGACGTCTTTCGGCTGATAATGATGATGATAGGTTTCGAAACCAGACAAGTACCAATATGACTTTTAGCTATTCACATTGTAGATTCTAGTGTATCTTGGACATCAGTGACATCGGTGAATGAAATATTGCAAGCAAATGTGGACTTTATGAATGAGTAAATCTAAGTCTAAAATCACCAATTCGCTTTGAGCATACGTGGTAATCTACGTACGTGCCTTCTCTGTATGAGTAATAATAGGCTGGTATTATTATTATTGTTTTAAGGCACTAACAAGTGACTTTTACAGATTTTGAACGGACAATCACGGCAAAATTTGTAGTGTAAATGATTTGAAAAAAAAAAATGTTAAACTAGAACATACTCTTAATCATTTAGAATGTGAATATTTTTGATTAAGTTCATATTTAATAGTTTAATTAACTCGTAAAGTGTCTGACGCGGACAAAACATTGATAATCACACAAAATCTACCAAGTATATTTAAACGAAACTTTTACTACCTTACAGACAATTTTATTGTCTATCTTTTATTATACGTTTTTTTTTAAAGTTAAAGAATACTATCTTTTATTTAATTTTTTCGACTAAAACTTTGTGAGTTTTGGACGCATACGATTCTCTGGTCGTTCAAGGTCGCCGGCGTATATCGTTGCCTTAATAGATGTTCATCAACATTTAATCTACCGGTTAAGAATTTAAACAGTCGGTTATGTATAAATAAATAAAAGAAGGAGAAGAAGAAGAAGGAAGGAAGGAAGAGGAAGCAGATTTTGAATAGTAAACTGTTTAAGTGTGTAATCCTTTGATTAAATGTTTGTGAACACAGACCGAAGTCGATTTCACAAGTCTATGATTATGTAATCCTAGAAACTATGAAATGAACGACCTTGTCATGTCTTGGATTATAGGCACCAGAACATTGAACTAGACTGAACTGTGGCTAGTTCGCCATTATAGTGGTGGTTATTTGTCTCAGAAGCCTTTTCTGTCAAACCATAACACACAATCAATTTTTTTAGAAATATTGTATATATAACACGTTTAATTAATTAAGTCCAAATAAATGTATAAAATTACTGTCCATTTTGAAAAATTACAGTAATTTGAACGTACTTTTGGCGGTATTACCCTCAAAAAAGGTTCCTATAACAAAATATTCTCAAACCAAAAAAAATCTTACAGTTCCCTAAGACTTAGCGGCGACACTCTTAATTATACCAATTACACAGAGTTTAGATTCAAACCGTAATCATTAATTATGTTAACGGCACCGCCGGACACATTTACGACACGATCCGATTCCGACAATACTTCGGGAAGCCATTCCGATTGTTAAGTAGTTATTGGCCCTCTTTTTTTACCGGAATAATAGGAAAAATATTTGAGCGTTAAATGTAAGGAATTTCTGGGGTATGGGAATGAGAGAAGGCAAGTGATACATGTTATAGTAAAAGGTACCTTGTGGATTGATGAATACAGCATCCTACTGTATGACGGTCATACAAGCACTCGTTGTATGTAAAACGCTAGTATGTTTTACAAGCTTTTATTTAAAATGCTCTGTTCGTATGTAAGTTGTCGCTTCAAAATTTGCAAACCATTTCTCGACCATTTCTAGGCATCCAATTGAGCTGCAATTTTGCAAGCACCTTTAGTTCTGGTGACAATACAATGCCCAACATAATGAAACGGTTTGAAGAGTAAAAAACGATAAAGTTAGTAACACACAAAATTCAATATGGTCGCCGTTCCAAGATGGTGGATTACATTTTTTTTTCAAACCCTTAAAAAAAGTGGTCTATTAAAAATTGATAGGTTAGGTTAGATCTGATATTACATCTTCAGGACTTAAAAGTAAAAAATAAAATGAAAAAAAAAAAACATTTTTAAAAACAAGCTTTAACCTAAAAAATTAAAACCAACACGAAGTGAAAAGAAAAAAGAAAAGCTTGAGGCTTGCTATTGTGTAGTACACCTGTATAACGGACAGCGTACATCAGTGCCTCAAGCTTTTCTTTTTAGTTCCTGTTGTTTTAATTTTTTAGGTTAAAAGCTTGTTTTTAAAAATGTTTTTTTTTTATTTTCATTTTATACATGGAGTAGTTGCCATGGTTACACTGGAAGCTGACCCCAACATATTTAGGAAGGGTTAGCAGATGATGATAACGACATTCTACTGTCTAGATTGCGCAGAATAGAATAGATTTATTTATTTGCACTGAATGTAGGCGATTACAATGAGTTCTTAAGCCGACAATGGGCAATTGCTATGTATGTATGTTCATGTATCTTGTCTATTAATCATCTTTCTTCATCAATTCAGCTTTTTATTTTCCCGTTTTTTTAGTACCTCCTTCTCATCCAAATCTATTAAGAAGAGATTGAAAGTTAACTACTACAAAGATTGATGAAACTAAAACGTCGTCTATGTAAAATTTTTGGGTATTTGTTGATTTTTCAAAAAGTGCTGAATTAATTTCGATAAAATTTATATGGGACCACCCCTGGAGAATACCCTATCCATAAAAAAAAGAATTTTTAAAATCGGTTTACGTTTGCCGGAGAAATCGCGTAACAAATCGCGCACATACTTAATGCAAATTTAAGACTTATACGGTTTTCTCATGGATGACATTGTCAGGACTGGACCAAATTAAAATGGGACCACACGGGAAGCACTAGCTCTTAAATAAAAAAAGAATCATCAAAATCGGTTCACCCAGTCCAAAGAAATCAGGTAACAAACATAAAAAAATAAATAAAAAAAAAATACAGACGAATTGATAACCTCCTTCTTTTTTGAAGTCGGTTGAAAAAGCTATCGAATCTCATCTTCCTACATTTAAAATCGAAGAAAACCATCCTGCTACTAAGAAATAAAATACCATTTTCCACAGCCATTTTATTTGACAACCAGTAAACTCTTCACCTTTCATTGTTAGAGTATTGACATAAATGTGGGTAACATTTTTCAGCAATGCTAGTTTAGTGGTAGTGCTCAATATATCCTTACAGAACAATTGGTTCCGCACAATATAAATAACAGGCCATCGCTCAAAGTGGTCGGGAGCCAGCGTTCTAGCGATGTGGGTGGGGTCTCAGAGACAAGCGATTTATTCAAAAAGATAGGGCTAAAGGTTCTGTTTTCTTGTCTAAGATAATCAGACTGTTCTTTACGACTGTCATCTTTGACATAATGGATCGCATTGATCATCATCGATTCATGGTATCTTTTAAGGTATGGAATATTTTAAGTGTAAATTATTTATGCACGAACTGCTTACAGCAAGCAGTGGCGTGCCTAAGGATCAAAGTTAGGGCAAGCCCGACAGATTTAACAATAAAAACCCACACACTTATTACACAAAAAATCACACACTTATTATTATTATTTTCATATATTTATTTTATTTACATATTACCTATATTATATTTTTAAATATTGGTAAAGAAATAAAAACATTAATTTAATTTATTTATTAATATAATATAATATAATATGTGGGGACATTTTCACACACGGCCATCTGACCCCAAACTAGGGAGACCCTGTACTATGGGTGTCAGACAGCTGATATACATACACAAATACATTTTTTTTTGTAAATACACACATATATAGATAAACAACACCCAGACACAAGGCAAACACAAGTGCTCATCACACAAATGTTTACCCTGGGCGGGAATCGAACCCGCAACACGCTGCGCAGCAGTCGATCTCTCAGCCACTGCACCAACCGTGTCGTCATTATTTAACATTTATTTATTATTGTAATTATTGTGCTCATTTTTACTCTATCATTATCACTGATTGCAAGCCTGGCTTTTGGGCTTCAATGGAAGACACGCCACAGACAGCAAGCAGATTTACTTTTTGTCCGCCATAGTCATGTATGGATGGCAATCCAAAATGTGCTCAGCTTGCCAATATCACGACTATAAGACAGACTTCTATGCGTAATTAGTTTTCGCTTTTGACGTGATAACGTCTTATAAATCGATGAACACCGGCTGCACGCATGAAAAAGTGTCACGTTCCGCTTGAGCCTGAGCGTGCAAGCGAGAGCGTGGAACAAGCGATCGAGAGGCACGATCGGCCCAAGCAATAAGCTCCGCCCACCTCGACGGAAGCCATTATTTGCTTATGTTATATATGTTAGCCATTATGTTTCTATATGATCACGGACTAGAAAAAAATTAAGGACTCCACGCCACGCATATCAAAAGTGAAGCACCTAAAGTACGCTGGACCGAGACGTAAACATAGATGGGTACGGTCGGTAACTGGTACTGGCGGGGAATCCTTTTTGTTCTTGTCCGTGACTATGATGTAAATGTGTGCGTGAGGTATGTTTGTACAAACGGTCTGGCTTACTTAGCGTGCTTCACTTTCGTAATGCGTGGCGCGGAATCCTTTTTTTTCTAGTCCGTGTTTATGACGTTATCACGTAAAACTGTCGTCCGTAAAACGACTTTACAGACAACCAATTTTTTTAACGTGGCGATGATTTAATTTTTTTTTCATTTTTCATTTATTCAATAACAATTTACATTGTGTCTGAATGTTTCCGTCGGTACAAAGTAATATAATTCAAAGTAACCAAAAACACACATTTACATTACACATACGAATTCAAAATTTAAAAACTATCTCAAAACAAAAATAAATTCATTTACAATAATTCCATTTACACAATCTAAAACACATCACATCATCATCATCATTTTCACATCTAAAATAATTTTATTTATAAAATAATAATATCGCAAAAACCTCAAATACATAAATTACATTTAAATTCGTTCATTAACCAAAATATTTAATACCTACTAATAATATTCAATAATAATAATACAATGTTAAATGTTTTTATTTATTTTTTTACTAATATTTAAAAATGTAATTTAATATGTTAAGAAAATGAATAAACGATAATACAAATGAAATATGCTTGGTCAGAAAGTAAATGGGTAAATAATTGATCTAATTGAACATGTCAGTGAGAAATTAATCAACTGGCGGTGAAATTGTTAATAAATTTGCAAAAAAGATGGGGACATCTTTTTCAATCATCCAACTACGCTCGTAACACAAGCTTACCAGGTCCCTCTTAACCTTGTTGAATCCGCCGCCCGCTCCCCGCCGCCACTGACCCACACCCGACACTTTTATTGCAAAAGTTTGTACACTCTGACTGCCGGAATTCGCCCAGTAACTGCCAACTTTAGCCATTTGTAGGATACAAATTCAAACTGTATGAATTGAAAAAAAAAGCGTTTTCTGACTCTTGATAATTGTGTGGCGCTCATCGTCTTCTTGTTTCTACCAATTTATGGAGCAACTTTGATGTTCTGTTGTTTTTATTTGAATGCTTTTGTTGAGTTGCATGTTTTGAATTCTTTTCCTTCTTTTGTTTTTTTTTTGTTGCCAGTGTACGGTTTGTTCTAAGGTTTACCAAATAGCGTTGTCTGAAAATGAATATCTTACTGTTCTTTAAGTGGATTATAACACAATTGAACTAGCATCTTGTTAAAAGTCTTGTAAATAAATAAAGATTTATTAAAAAAAGTGGATATAACAATAATTTTCTCTCGACTGAATTTTGGTCTTAGCGACCAATCGCAATGTAGTCTACATTGTGATTGGTGTGTCAAGGAGTGAAGTACCTAGAGTTCTTTTGGTGCACAAATGTGTGCGCAAACACAGGTGCACTCCATCTTTCCTTACTCTTATAGTTTGATGGGACACCAAACCTACACGACTAGGGTCCAGGACTAACGTCTTTTAACAGACTTTCCGAGACTTTCCAGGGTTATCACACCACCAAACTTGAGTCGGTTTACCTATTCAGTAAAAACATGTCAGCCAAAAGTGGTCATCACCATCATCCTGTCAACCTTTAGACGCCCACTGCTGGGCATAGGTCTCTCCCAAGGGGAGAGGGGGCCATGCTTAGCCGATGCATGTTGGCAATGGCAGTAGGTGTTATGGCGTTATGCACGGAACAGATAATCTGTTATTCTCTGGTATATCCCTCTGTCGCCTGCTACCGTACCCACGGGTAGAAATGAGATGGTACTATTTGCGTCCGGAAGAACCTTAAACATGCTATACCAAAATTTAAAGAAATTTCGTTCTTTTGATGTGTAAACTAAATCTTGGCGCTTGGTACATGGTCACGGACGGGCCACGAACATGGTAGCAGCTAGTTCGTATCAACCATCATCATCAGCCTATTGCCGGCCAGTGCTGAACGTAGGCCTGCCCCAGAGACCGCCAACCAACTCGGTCTTTGGCAGCCCGCATCCATACCCTGCCAGCCACCTTCTTTAAACGTGGGTCTATCGTGCCGCAGGGTGTCTCACACTACGCTTTCCCAAACGCGGTCTCTATTTTAAAGCGCGTCTGCTCCATCTACTGACTGTACGTCTGCAGACATGCTGATCCGACACGCAATTTCGGTGACTTTAGTTCTCTGGCGAATAACTTCATTGCTTCCATGGCACTCATTTGTGTTTTATCTTCAGATAACGCAAAATATAATTATGAGAACAGCTCATGGTATGGCAAATGTATTTGCCATTTAGTAAGGTGACCCAGGGCGTGCCGGACGTTAAGTTTAAGCATTGTTACTAGTGCAAATTCTCGGTAGTCGAGTACTATTCACGATAACGACCGGGTACTCGTAGCATGAAACTACAATTAAGATATGAAAAGTTAAAAATTCTTGATAATATGTCCTTTACCAGAATGGTACAAATCATTTAAATTGTAGCGACATCTATCGCACATGAAGCATACTACAACCGACGTTTCCTAGATCGCGCAAGCAGAGTTATCCGCGACATTAGGATATATACAAAATCCCGACTACAACCGTCGGGCAGTAGCCCACCAGACACAACACCCGTCTGGTCGGAGGATCCTCCCTTTTCAATAGAGGATGAAGAACTTTACACTCTGTTCTTCATAAACTTTACACTCTGTTCTTCATACCTCTAAAAAATGTCGCAATGGAAAATCATGTAACTACTTGTTTATGACTACTTTCGTTAGCTTGGGTCTAATGTACAGTTGTAATGAATATAAATAAATAAAATAAAACTTACGGCTATTCCATAAAAAGGCGTAATATGTTGTAAAAATAAAATCCAAATCGAAGCCTCCATTGTTTAACCTTTTTCAACAGTAAAGTGTTGAACTATCGCTATTTATAACTCTTTTTCCATGTGACCTCGATACAGATCGATCGCGGTGGCCGTATGCCCTAATAATGGAAGAAACTTCGAAGGAAAACACGAAAAGCTTAATGATGGGTAAATAAAACATGTGTGGTGTGGGGTATAAATGTCTGATTAAAGAATTTTGTCCAAAAAGATATCAAATAATTCAAATGTCTATATCTGCCTAGCCTTTTTCCAAGTATGTTGTGGTCAGTTTTCAGTCTAACCACATGCAGCTGACACAGTTACTGGGTAACACGATACCCCTTGGTAAGACTGGTTGTCAGGTACTGAGTACCCATGACGACTGTTAAAGATTTACAAATAACAGCGGGGACTAACAGCTTTACATGCTTTTTTGAGGTACGGAGGGGTTTCGATATTGATCCAATGGTCACCCATTCACGGAGGGACCGCAGCAAGCGTAGCTTTAATATTATCGATTGATCCGTACATCTCTTTAACTTAGCTACGAGCACCTCAGCTTGAAATTTAAAATATAAAAATAATAAAAACTATTTAAAAATATAAAAAAAATAGTAGCGTAGGTACTGGTTGGTATCGGGAACAAGGTCCAAGTTACTGGCGGTCAGGGCTCCAGAGAGAGAAACCTCCTAATAATGCGGGTCGTGTCTAGAAACTCTGCCTTCTGAATCAAGCCCTTGATCCAGCTGCCAAATGAGGGTTCTTGGCTATGAAGCTATCGGCTGTAACAACTCACATACATAACCCACATACCGACAACATTGCGGGCCAAATCATATTGTGTTTAGTAATGATTACGGAACCCATTATTTTAGTCATGTTTTTAGCACAAGCAACACACAATTTCTTTAAATTGTGTGTTGCTTGTATTGCATTTTTTCGTTAAATAAACCCGTATTCTTTCCTTATGAATACGTTATGACCAGTAAAGCTAAACCACGTAAACATGAAGCTATAAAATTTAATCGAGGTGATAACTTTTTGGTGCGGCGAGTGGTAAGCATTAGGACTTTGATGGCAATTTATTATAATATGGGTTGGTTTTTGTAAATCTGTGTTGGAGATCGAAGTTCCATTATATAAACATAGACACATAAATATAAAGAGTTATTTCGTTACGATTTCATTCGTCACCTTATGTTGAAAGAATTCCGCATCGTAATTTGAAAACAAAATAATTCGATTTGTCACCGTAAAAAGTTTACACGTTCAGTTTTACAACTTTTCATTAAGATAGAATGCTTAATACTTCTCTAGATCTATGTTCCGTGTGGTGTCGGACGTAAAGAATAGCACCATCCCATATCTTCCCGTGGGTGTCGTAGGTGGTGACTAAGGGACTTACCAGAGAATGGGCAGCAGCGTTCTCTGTGCATTTGTAACAACCATACTGCGATCGCCAACCCGCCTGCCAAGCGTGGCGATTATGGCAAAAGCCCCCCTTGGGGAGGCCTATGTCCAGCAGTGGACGTCTTTCGGCTGAAATGATGATGATGATGGTGAGATCTAGTGGGTTGATCTATTGTGGTTGCAAATAAACAGAAGTTATTACATCTTCCTTTCTACTAACACTCATTGTGGATAAGTATAATCTGGGTATCTAGGGCGCTAGTGAACCGGTTTATCCTAGGCAAGCGAGCTCCACCTTAGGCCGCATCATCACTTAAGATCAGGTGAGCTGCGGCCAAACGCAATATTAAAAAATACTCGTTATAAGAATTTCTTTGCCAAAATGATTATTCTTCGAATAAAGTTAGCTTATGCTTTTATGTATTATTTTAATGGCTTTTATTTCTGTACTTTATATTTAAAAAAATAATTTATAATCACGTAACTTTTTTACTCAGTATTTCTATTCTCGTATTTCCTTTGTCTGTTGAGTGTACAAAAATAGTTAAATAAATAAAAACATAACATTTAAAAGGATCGTTTTCAAGAGTCTGTTTAAAATTCCTATTATTTAATTAGTATATACCCAACCATATCTTTATTGATTTACAGATATTTACTTTCCGTAAGTGTAGGGGTTTGGGGGGTGTGTGCAATCACACATAATACATTATCCACACATTTCCTCAAACTCAAGCAATGCTTCTAAATCGAATGAAAGTTAAATTAAATGTGTGCCTAAGCCTTAACTGAGCAAACGTAACTCAGCTTAATTAACTCCAGCGACAAATTCTCGCATCTTAACCACAAAAAGTTACTTTTAAACCATTAATTCGTGTAAATATAATTAGCGAGGGTATCAGCCTTTAAACTACGTTCAACAAATAGGAGGAGAGTTCTAATTTATATGTAGTCAACTACTGTTAACCAAATAAGCTGGAGGCATTTGAACTGAGCGGTTATGCCAAGAGTTGAGCCAACTCGGCAATTAACTCTGTGAGATACGGACGGGGAGGATGTGCAGTGAAATGTTGGGTTAAGTTGTTGGTGACCAGAAGAACCTAGACTTTTCCAGTCTAAACAGGTGCAGCTGCAAAATCAGCACTGATTTGCATGAAGCGACCATTGCAGAATATTTAACCCAATATATTATCTCTAATATATAAAATTCTCGTGTCACAGTTTTCGTTCCCATACTCCTCCGAAACGGCTTAACCGATTCTGATGAAATTTTTTGTGCATATTGGGTAGGTCTGAGAATAGGCCAACATCTATTTTTCATCCCCTTTTTTCACCCCTTTTTCATCCCCCATTAGGTCGATCGGGACAGGACAACGTCTGTCGGGTCAGCTAGTTATTTATATATTATTAGTGTTAAATTTGAAATTGCTATTTTTGTGTATGCCCAAAGGGTAGATTTTTGAGTTTCTGTAAAAATCTGTAAGACCTGTTATCACCAGAAATCGCACAAATAAATACTTTGACTTTGACTTTGAATAGGTTTTATTTCTGTAATATGAAAAAGAGACAAAGTGAAGTTTGTTTTTTCGTTTATTTCTAAATGATCCATTCTTTTTTTTTAATAATGTTGCCCCACACTAAGAATTTCTCCTGTGTCGTGGATGCGTTTACAAACATATAAACTGACATACACACGGCACTTCACATGGCGTATTTGCGCAAATATTCGCCTTACTTAGATAATACAAAATCGATATTATCTCAATAGGCATAGGGCACACCTTGTATTATCTAAATAAGGTGAATATGTACACAAATACGCCATGTGAAGTGCTGGCAAAGCAGCCAGACTCAGTACAACTATTTGTAGGCCAAACAAATATTTGCTTCGTGCGGGAATCAAGCAATACGCAGCGCAGCAGTCAATCGCTCAATCACTGCGCTAACCGTACCGTCGTATTGTGTGGATGTTGTGAGTTCAAAAGCATTCAAATATAGCCTAGGTACAAGATTCAGAACCTTTTCTTTTCATACTTTCTCATATTTGGATAAAATGGAAACTGATTTGATTTTACACATTCCATTTTTTATATGTAGGTACTCCCGCGGTCGCACATAAAAGAAACCAGTTCACTTTTACACAAATTCCAAAAGAAACCTAACTAACATGTACTTAAAATAAACGACCTCAATAATCTTAAAACGAGACCTTTAAAATACCAAAATGACACTAAAACCTCGCTCTAACATCGCAATGAATTTTTAAAACGCCAAGCTTACTTTAATATTAAAGGCATACTAATATTAAAACAGTTGGTCGAACTTCACGGCCGTGTGTCCGGAGCGACTAAACTTTTTCCATTTTGCAGTACTAGCGTTTATAAGGATGACTGTCATCTTCCAGACTCTATGGCGGTTAGTTTTTTTATTTTATTCTTGCCAAGCTGTTTTTTGTGTAGTTTTGAAGATGGTTAAGTTTTACAGTCCGTTTGAATAGGGTATTACACCCATTTTTGAAAAGTGTCTCAATGAAATTCTGTAGTGCTAATATGCCACCAAAAAAAAAACATAAAATTTTTATTCAATCGATAAGTGCCATAAAAATGCATCTAAATTTTAAATTTTCAAATTTCGCGCGTAGTTTGACGAAAACGCCTCTTACTGGACGCCATATTGCTCAGCGTAAATGACGTCAGTTCGTTTTGTATCAAATGAGCTCATATTAAATATGATAATTGTATATCTTTTAAAAATAATTAAAAGTATATTTTGTAACCTATTACAAAATATACTTTTAATTATTTTTAACCAACGTAATTTTTTCATTATTACACCTATGTAATAATGAAAAAATTACGTTGGTTACGAAAATAATATAAGTACAAAGCCTATATTACGCCAATCGGTTGACTGACAGTTGTAATTTTTTTGTTTACACAGCCGTACGACGTAATAACATGGTCGCTACTGTTTCACGGTGTTTTATAACAGATTAAAAATACTGAAAACTTTGAATTGAATTTAAAAATTTGTTTTGTTATTTTATGAACTAAAACTTACATTTTCCGACTGCTTTATGCCTAAACTGTCTCAATAACATATTTATAATTTTTTTCTCGTATAGAGTAAAATACCGTATTGAGAGTAAAGGGGTAAATGATTTTTGTTTTTATCGATGGAATGAAACTGGTGGTTTTAGTAGATAGTACCTAAAGAGGTTTTTCGATCACTAATTATATTTAGTGGACAAGCTTTGACTATGTAATCTATACTGTACTAAACTAATACCACCTACTGCCTATACTGTGATGAGGTCGCAATCATTCTGTATTTTATCTGTGGAGGGAGGAGCTCGTGGCTAAGTTAAAGCCGTACAGATCGAACGGTCAAAGGTTAAGCTACGCTAGCCGCGGTCGGTCTGTGGATGGGTGACCATCACTTTCATACCGAGTTCCCTCCGTGCCTCGGAAAGCACGTAAAGCTGTTGGTCGGCTGTTATTTGTAGATCTTTGGCAGTCGTTACGGGTAGTCAGAAGCCAGAAAGTCTGACAACCAGTCTTACCAAGGGGTATCGTGTTACCCAGTAACTGGATTGTGGAGGTCCGATAGGCAGTCGCTCCATGTAAAACACTGGTATTCAGCTGCATTCGGTTAGACTGGAAGCCGCCAATATAGTTGGGAAAAAGCTAGGCAGATGATGATTTTATCTGTGGAGGCTTGTAATTAGCAATTTAGTTTAATTATTGTTATAATAATGTTATTAGTCTGTAGGTAAGCTTTCCTAAAATAAATAAATAAATTTATTATAAAGAAGAAAGATTTGTTTGTTTGTTTTTTACGATTTGACTCAAAAATACTGGTCCGATTTAAAAAATTATTTCACCATTCAAAGCTTTATTATGCCTGAATAATAGGCTACATTTATCAATTGAAAAAAAATTGGGATTCTTGAGAAAATTTAGGCGGATGAAGTCGCGTGCAAAGTGTTAATATTATAAAGAGGTAGACTTTGTTTGATTTTTATTTGAAAGAGATTATATTTGGAAGTACTAGTCCAATCACAAAAAATAATTCACTGATATATTATATTTCATATCCGGCAGTAGGCACACAAAACTTCTTCTACCCACATTTCTTAAATATACTAACATTACCACGCAACAACACATACGAATATTTATAAACTCAGTCATACACACACCCTCACGCACACTCACACCACATCATACACACGCTCACTCTCACATACACACCTCCAATTCCACACACACGCACACTTACAATTCCGTTTTAATAAATTCTTTTAATCCTAGTTTAAATTTTTTACAACAATTTTTATTGTACACTCAAACCTGTTATTTTGTTTCACTAAGATTTTAAGTGCCAATATAACACACTTTTTAGTAAAATGTTTTTAATAACATAGTGACAGCAGAACACTGACTCCTAAGTCACAGGATCTCCTAGTTTGGGAGTCAGGGTTAACTCTATTAGTAAGACCTTTAATTCACTAAAGCTCATGTGACCTAGTATTTAAGCAACGTTAAAGGTTATGGTATAAATAAAGATTTTTATTATTATTGTTATATTTTTATATTATATTTAGCCTGTACTGTCCGAGGTGTGAAGGGCAAAGAACTTACTCTATTATTTCCATCGGTCTCGACTTTTCGCTATGTCTTGCCAATTCTTAAGGAAGCCCTCCAAATCGTCACGCCATCTCTTTCGTGGTCTACAGCGGCAACATCTCGCCATTTCAGGGCACCAATTTTGCAAAATCCGTTGGCTTGTGCGCCATCCACCTCCCTCCTCTTTGCGTGAGCCATCAGGGAACCAACTTTCGACGGTCGGTGGCCACCAGGGAACAAACTTTCCACGGATGATTTGGCGCCATCTGCTCTGGTTTTCAGCAACGTGAACGTGAACTTAGGCGACCTATATGTTGAGTGTGGTATGGATCTGATCAGTCTAACGCATTGGACTCTTTCCTCTAAGTCTGGTAACTAGATTTTTTTTAGGTTAACACCGGGCTCGTCTTGAAGCACTGTGGAAAGACGAGGGTTTATAACCAGCGTGTGTTGCCAGTGTTGACTTATGGTACAGAGACGTCGTCCTTAACTGCTGGCCTCCTACAGAAGCTCAAAGTCACGCAGCGAACAATGGAGAGAGCTATGCTCGGAGTTTCTTTGCGCGATAATATCCGGAATGAGGAAATCCGCCGAAGAAATAAGGTCACCGAAATAGCTCTCAAAATTTGCAAGTTAAAGTGGCAATAGGCAGGTCGAATCGCTCGAAGAACCGATAACCGATGAGGAAGAAAGGTTCTCGAGTGGCGACCACGAACCGGAAGACGCAGCGTTGGTAGGCCTCCCACCAGATGGACCGACGACATCGTTAAGGTCACGGGTAACCGGTGGATGCAAGCGGCAGGTTTCCGCTCGCTGTGGCGTTCTATGGGGGAGGCCTTTGTTCAGAAGTGGACGTCTTCCAGCTGATGATGATGATTGTTGTTTATTATTTATTGTTAATTAAAACGGTAACACCAATTACATTAATTAACACAGTTACGGGTTACAAGAATAAAAATTATAAAAATACTTAAGATATAATGGAGGACGCCCTAGCATACCTTCTCTCACAAAACATCAGGCACACACGCATAATTCCACTCCATTCATCGGCAAACAGATCACATTCAGGATTGATGGTCAGGAGAGCGTTAAACATTCTTAAAGTACGACACACCGGGGACTCAGCTCTGGCGACCGTTCTAGATGACGGCGGCACAAACAAATTGTGTCGACGGCTTTGGCGATGTCCGATGTAAATTGTCAGGAACAAACAGCCGACAGAAAAGATCGTGAAGTTCGGGACTGTCGATGCGTCCTCTAAGAGCTTTACAGGCAACTGTGAGCTGTTGAAAGCCTCGTCTAACCTCCAACGAGTTGAAGCCCAAAACTCCTAAGAGGTAGTTAGTAGGGTACATGAAAGGAAAATAGTGAAACGTAATAATGAACACCGGGCTTACGGGCCACAACGTGTTTGCCCATGGAATATATTCCGTGTGTTTGCCAACCAATGACATAAAAGAAATGATTGAGTATAAATATTTCATACTAGCGACCCGACCCAACTTCGCATGGGCCTATAGCCTTCCTCGATAAATGGACTATCCAACACAAAAAGATTTTTTCAATTCGAACCAGTAGACCCTGAGATTGGCGCGTTCAACCAAACAAACAAACAGACTCTTCAGCTTATAATATTAGTATAGATTAGCTGCATCCTTTTGAATCGAAGATCTTAATTACAATAGTTTAAAGATCCTTATAGAAAGATGGATCATTTCTTAACCAGAAATCATGTTAAATTAGTCTCCTAACTTCAGTGATTATGACAAATGTCTACTGACCCTAAACTGGTGATTATCATGACGATATGAAAACGGCCACAAACTAGGGTCAACCTTACAAATTGCCCTGACGGATGGCTTGACCCGTTTGCTTGGAGCCTAATCGCTTGTAACCTTCATCAGTTATGTGTCTAGTTCAGAAGATAATATTACAGTATACGTATTGTGATATGCAAAGAGCGGGCAGAGATTTTTGAAACAATTCTTTGATTTTCCTTTAATGATTACTACTAGTTTCTGCCTTCGACTTCGTCCGCGTGATTGTTGGTTATCGCGGATGCAGACGAATTAGCGAATTAAAAAGTAGCCTGTATCCTTCCCCAGGGTTCAAGCCACTTTCAAACCAAATTTTATAGCCGTCTCATGGTGAAAGCGTAACAGAATTACTTTCGCATCTATAATATTAGTTTAGAAGTATGGATCAGTATTATTATTTTTGTTATCCACCTGCCATGTTATCTCTTCACCACCCTTGGTTGACTGGTAGAGAATGCCTAAGGCATAGTCTGCCTTTGTACCTTTGTGCATAAAGTAATAATAAATAAATAATAATAAATACTAAGCTTTTCATTTAGAATTTATCTAAACAAAATTTATTATGTTGTCTTTTTATTTGTTTTAAGATTTTTAATTAAGAATAAGAAGTAATACATAAATATTAGCTTTGCCCGCGACTTTCGTCGACAGGGCAAAGAACTTTCTACTCTCCTTCCACTTCTCTCTGTCAAGAGTTATTTGGGACCAGTCTTTGTAAAAGGAGTCCAGATCATCCCGTTATCTCCACCTGGGCCTGCCGCGACGTCGATTGCCATGTAAAAGGAGGATATTTGCCAATCGGAAAAGCCTCTTCAAGGTGGCACTCTTAGTTTGTTTAGTTAGTCAGTTTTTCCGGGCCTTTTCCGCACTTAGCCACTTGATTGGGCCATTGTACGTGAAATCTGTCTCTTCTTTTATTCCAGCCATCCTAGTTCATCCCAGAAGGCGAGCAGCCTTTTCAGGTTGCAGACTTCCGATAGTGATGCTGGAGACCGGAGAATCTGTGCCCGTTGATCCGTCACGCTCCTGCGCTCCATGAGCACGTGCTGTGGCGTTTCTTCCGCCTCCATGCAGCCTCTGCACAGAGGGCTATCTCTCACACCTGTGGTGCACAGGTGTTTGTTTAGAGGAGGGGAGTGTCCGGTTATCGTACCTAGTACTTCACGGATTTGGTCCCTGTTTAGTCTTGTGAGGTTGCGGGCAAGCTTTTTCGAAGCTACCGGAACAGCATTCTTTGTTTACCTGCATCCTGCGCTGTTTCTCCATTCTGTTTGGTGGTTATCTTCTGTTGTAAAGCGCAGCCATGCTCTGATTTGTGCCAGACGTATAGGCAGTAGTGGTTCCGGGCCGCATACCGTCGTCTTTGAACCCCTTTTGGCCAGTTCATCAGCTGCATCATTACCCAATGAGTTACTGTGTCCTTTAATCCATTGTAGAGTTACACTGTTTGTATTTGCAATGGACTGGAGTGTATTATGACACTCCAGTATTAGAACAGAGGTTATAGTGTTGCTTTGTAGAGCTTGAAGTACGGATGCACTGTCTGAGACAATTAAGGTGGCACTCTTATTATTACCCTCAATAAAGTTTTGCAGGACAGTACTTCGGCATGGCTGTCCCAAGTATCGTATATAGGCATGACCTGGACAGACTCTAAGAGTCTCTTCCTCTCTCGTTATGACGTTTCGGAACATGTTGCCGCCACCCTCATTAATCTTCATAATAGTCGAGTGTCGAACACATTGCTGTTTGTACTGTACTGCTCTATGATCCTACAATGCGGCACATGTGTCCAGCCCAATTTCACTTCAGAGTGACAGTTTTCCGAGTGACGTCAGCTATATTTGTGATGGAACGGATAGTAGTATTCCTAACCCGGTCTCGAAGTCTTATTCCCAGAATATAGCTCCATAGCTGTCTGGCAAACGCGAGCGTGGATCTCTGCTGATTTGTCAAAGACCATGTTTGAGAACCATATGAGGATAGGAAGAATACACACGTTGACGAGTTTTCTTCTAAGGGACAGTGTAGAGGTATCTTTCGTGGGATAATGAAACAGATATAATAAAGTTAAAAAACTATCGCCGAAAATACGAACACCAAACTCGAAAGTTAATAAAACCAAGAAAAGTCTCAGGTTTCCACCAAACAACAATTTTCTTCAAAATCAGCATACGAATATAGATAAATGGTGTACATAATCGTCAAATACATGAGTAAGACAAGGATAGTTGGTCTCGTCTACATATAAAACGGTTCACTAATCGTCATGTTTTATGCATGTAGGTTGTATATTAGCATAATACTTCTTTTCTAGTTTATTATAATTGCTTTGTGTTGGCATAGAGTGTGGAGTTGGGAGAATGGACAGTTAATATACATATAAATACATAAAAAAATACAAGACTTGTATTTTTTTGTAGTCACAAAGATTTATACTAAGTGTACAAATTTATACGATAAACACAGAGTGGGAGTCAAAACTAGTACAATAATAGTAGTATTTTGATTTTTTGAGGCCAAGGAGATGTATGTGGTTATTATAGATTACCTAGTTGAACACGAAGTTACTTCGTGTAGTTGAAGAAACTATTATACCATAACAAAACAATTTTCTTTTACAAATGTCTGAAATTGCTTGAATTTCAACTTATTATAAAAGATGACACATTCAAATTATATTTTTACTGTAATCATCAATGAAATGTACCAACAAGAAGATATCGTAAGATCAGTTGAAACACACGTTTAAAAAATATTTCACAATTTAAAAACTAAATCTCTTTTACACTTGTTTCTAGTTGATTTTGAGTCCGTAGGTACTTCATCTACCATGTGCACACAACTTTCTATCACATTATATCACAAAACACAAACCAACTCATAATCACCAAGAAACCCAAATATTCAAAGCCCTCATTTTTATATGTAAATCCAGGGAAAATACTATGAATCACCCTAATCCCTGCCCGTAATGAAGGCAAGCCATGGGGATGGGCAGCCGCGCCACAGTTATGACTAATGATATCAATGACTTGTGCCAAAACTAATGGCGTTTTGAAACGGGGCATGTGTTCTGCGGCTGCTATATTGCTAGCAATGTTTTGAGGATGACTTGGACATACTTAAACTCTATCCATACATATCAGGGCCGTACCTGGGACGTGGACGGACCGTATCGGTGACCGTGCTAAAGAAAATATAGTTGTAAACCTATTATATGAACTCGTTCACACACTTCCGTGTCCAGGCCGGCGACAGAGCTTCAGTGCCTGTGACGAGAAAGTCGCGTATATTTAAAAAATAATGAATGACTAGTTTTGAATAGAAGCGGTACGCATGTATATCAATACAGGATGAAATTGAATTCATTTGCAAATTTTTAAGAAGTGACTCAGACCTCGAACATGAACAACTTTCGTTATGGAGCCAACTCAAACAGCGCGAAAGAAAAAACAGCTGTTCCATACATTTTGGCCGAGTACCTATTGCACTTCTGTATGGAACAGCTGTTTTTTTTAGCGCTGTTTAAGTTGGCTCCATAATGAAAGTTGTTCAGGCTCGTGGTCTGAGTCCATCCTTAAAATTTTGCTAATGAATTCAATTTCATCCTATTTATAACAAAATGCCGACTGAGGGGTACAGATGGAAGGTCGCGGCCTGTTCACGGTGCGGTCACATCCCTGACGTTTGTGAACAAAAAGTCCCTGATACAGCCCTGACGGGATCCGGATGCACGGTCTTAGCACGGCCACGGCCCTGATATGTGTGGATAGACCTTTAAAATGTTTCTGCAATACTCGGCTATACTTTTAGCCGGTCACTCCTGCAACTTCTGTTGCCACACTTTATGTATTATCACTCCACACAACATACTTTCCCGGCTATCAAAATCTTTTCTGTAGTTTAGCTGGGAGAGCCTGTGAGTTTGTTTGTTACGAAGAAACTTACTTTCGCATTTATAATATTAGTATGGAAACAGATTTTGGTCTAAAGAAAAATAAATGACATTACTAAAAATCAACGCAATAGCAAACCTAAGGCATTGGCCACTCTAGAGCGACTGCAGGAAGCGGAGACGATCTGCAAAAGCGGGAAGCGCCTTGCCGCTTATAAGTACACCACGTAGAGGCGGCTGAGTGACACGTGGGTTCATCCTATCCTGCTATTATTTTTGTGAGGACTAAAAAATTAGTTTTTCTCAATTGAAATTAGAAATATAGTTTAGTTTAGTTTGTAGTATAGTTTTTATCTAGAAATATAGTATTTTGCATAAAATTTATGGTTCATGCTTACTGGACCATAGTACAGGTTGAGACATTATTTCGCAAATAAAAATCTCCGTAGATATTTATGTTTTGCATGGCGGAAAAATCAACACGATTTGATTAATACGCAAGACGCGCGAACCCGTACCACAGTATATTAGTACTATCGTACAGTAGCGACACGCTCCGCCCCCCACCGAAACACTGTTCCTCACGTCTACTCGCGCCGCATTGGCTCTGGCAACATCTTCCAGTTCAAAGGCTGACTCGTGGCGTGTAGAAACGTAAATATTTTATATCACACAAATTAAATACTTTATACTTAAAACAAATAATAATATATGAAATTATGTAATTTTTGTCAAATTAAACTATGACGTATACATGCACGTACCTGTTTTAAATTAAATACCATGAAATACAAGTTAGAAGTAATAAATAAAAAATCTAAAAGTATTGTACAATACTGTGTAAATCATTCCCTCATCAACCGTCATTCCCTCCTAAATGCAATGAGGAAATGACCTTGAGGGAATGACAAATTTTACCTAAAGCTATAAACTTCTTGGTATTTACCTACCTATTTGTAAAATCGAATTTCAAACCTTGAAAGAATCGAGTACCTACTTGAGAGAGAGAAACACTTGTGTTGAGACCGGTATCGCGCGCTCGCTCGCTCTCGCGCGCTCGCGGTGGCAGTGACAGCCCTAGCGATATTAACGCACACACACGCACGTATCTGTACAGTCTGCTATTTTTGTAGTAGTGTAGGCTATTATATCGTTTCGTTTGTATGAAGTGTCGCGGGTGTGCCCGTACTATGTCTTCCGCTGGCGCTGTCGCTCGACGCGCGTTACGGATAATTTTTCCAGCCGAACGCGAACGCAAGACGCGCCGCCTCAGCGTGTCCCACGACTAAGTTTAATAAATAAGCTCTAAATTTATCCTCATAAGGGAATATGTTCAATAGGGTATTTTACCAAAAAAACCTAATAAGTCCGTCAGTTAGATTATCGAAAAATATTGGATACGTATTTTTTGTTTTATCAAATCAATAAAAACTGACGAAGATAAAACGCATCAAAGATCATGAGTGGGGGTTTGTGACGTCACTTCGCCAGTAAAGGTGTACTGACATAGTGATGTCACACGAGTTTTCGACGCCCTGTAGGTTGTCTTCATTTTTTGTTTACGTGGAAAAAGAAAAAAACACGATTCCAATATTTTTGGAAATCTATCTGACGGACTAATTAGATTTTTTTGGTAAAATATCCTATATCAAACACTGCATATTTTAAGAAAGGACATGGAATCGTCTCACACTTTGACGATTCTTGGTTCTCGCAATCGCAAGAATGCCCCATAAAAAATGTTCAACAATTCAAATTGAAATATTATACTTTTAAATCAAAATACATCTACATATGAAGGCTATAAAATGTGTCTGTACGTTTATGACGGCTTAACCTTATAAATATATAACTTGAATAAAGTTGTTCAAGTAACACCAGTAGTGCGAGCTTGTCAAGTTGGCACGACGGCTTATGTTATAAGTAATGTTTATTGGTATGTTGGTAATACATTCATAATTATAAATATGCTTCTAAGATCGTAATAAAAAAATCGTATCAACTAAAATCTAAACATCAACCGTACGAACTACAACAAACTGTAACTGGGGTACCTGGGTAGGTAAGATTACTTGGCTACATGTTGATTGTTAATTTTCCAGTTTTAACAATCAAATATTAAAACCGGTAATGTATAAAATGTGAAGGAAGGTGAATATCGTGATTTTTTTATTTTATTTTTGGGTATCGTACAGTTGTTGCAATATCGGTCCCTTGAAAAGCTGGAAATACTTTAATTTTGACTGTGGAATCTGTACCTAAAGTAATACATGTTTTATACTTTTCAAAAATGGTAATTTAGAGATACTTACCTACTCACTGAATAACCTATTACGGCTTTCTGTGAAAGTATTTGTTTTAGTTTCTGAGTATTTGAGGGATTTGATGCCACGTCCGTGGTATACTTTGCTTTATATATAGAATATTATGGCAAAATAAACAATTTTACATGCATACTGTGCTTTCCATTATTTTTGTAAAATTACCATACGATCTTTCGAGATCGAATGAGATCGATTCAATACAATAAGATTAAAATTGTGAATCGATTCACGAGGTAACGATCCATTACGATCTAAAAGATCGATTCAAGGCAAAAATCGGGCATCCTTCTACTCTCAAAGTTCAATGGGACGGTAACCCGACACGGCTAGGGAAGAATCAGGCGTAAGACTTTGCACCGGGGTAACACACCACCAACTTCCAAACTCCAGGCTCCTCATTATCATCATCATCATCAGCCGGAAGACGTCCACTGTTGAACAAAGACCTCCCCCATAGAACGCCATAAACGAGCGGCAATCTGCCGCTTGCATCCACCGGTTACCCGCGACCTTAACGATGTCGTCTTCCGGTTCGTGGTCGCCACTCGAGAACTTTTCTTCCCCATCGGTTATCGAGCGATGTGGCCTGCCCATTGCCACTTTAACTTGCAAATTTTGAGAGGTATGTCGGTGACCTTGGTTCTTCGGCGGATTTCCTCGTTCCGGATTTTATCGCGCAAAGAAACTCCGAGCATAGTTTTCTCCATTCTCCAGGCTCCTACTGAGCAATATTCTTTGTGGAAAAACTCAATAACACTTTACGCGACTCGAGAATCGAACCCACGAGGTCAGTGGGGCAGTTAAATACTCAGTAGTAGTAGCAGCAGCAGTATTCCAGCAGTAGTATTCTGTAGTTGATTTGATAATGATGATGTTGGAAGTTGGTCATACATTTGGTTTTATAGATAACTAAGGCATGCATGAAAGGACTTGTGACTAAGTTACGCTTGCTGCAGTCTGTCTGTGGATGGGTGGTCATCCATTTCATACCGACCCCTCCATGCCTCGGAAAGCAAGTAAAGCCGTTGGTCCTGGCTATCATTCATAGGCAGTCGTTACAGGTATAAGTCAGAAGCCAGAAAGTCTGACAACCAGACTTTTCAAAGGGTATCGTGTTACCCAGTAACTGGGTTGTGAAGATCAGACAGGCAGGCGTTCCATGTAAAACAACCTACATAGATAGAACACCACAACACATATTATGGTTGGATAAAGCCTTAGGCAGTTTGTTGAAGGCATGCACTATAAAAACTTTTTACCTCTCCGTATGCCTTTATCATGGAGAGGTGAGACAGCTTATTATTAATGCAGTTTATATCAAGCCAATGATTACATAGACGATAATTATGTAAATGACAAAAGAAGAGATGGGCAAGACAACTTAGATATTGCCAAAACATTTATCTAACAATGATGTGACACATGTAAGTTCAGTCAATTATTCAGATCAAATAGTAATAACTTAACCATTCGATTAGAAATCGACTAAATTAAAACTAAATAAAAATATCGATAAATCTTATTCTTTGTCAATAGCCACAATTCGTTGTACAGCTCTTGGATTGTTTAGAATTCATAATAACTTCACGAAACGTTCCTTTATGCTAAGTAGTCGATTTAAATTCGATATGAAATCGATTCTGTTGAACGATAGTCGAGTGATCTTGTGGCGTTAGTTAATTAAAGTACGATTATTATAATTTGATTGGATAGTTTAGTTGATTTATTATGTTTTTTTGTTGTTTGGCTGTCAAGTTTGATTTCAATAACGATTACTTGACCGACAACATTTTTTGTTGTGTACTTGTAATGCTTGAGAATTTTAAGTGTATCATCATTTTGGATGGTTTCCGATATCTACTCATCTGATATAGTGAAATGGTTCTCGTTGGCCTCAACGAATGGTGCGATACTAACGGAATAATCAGAACATTTGAAATCCGGATTGGTAATCGTAATATTATTGGTATATCTGATAAAATTCCTGAGCCGTCTCGTACGATATTGATGGAAAGTGAATGGGAGTACCTATAACTGAGAGACGTGTTTATCCGTATCTGAAATTGCATGATCGAGTCTTTTATCTACGAGAAGGTAGTATCCAGTCATTACCTGAGCGGCGATTCTTTTAATTTTAAGAACGTTAAAAATGTAATTTCTTATTGCCATGGTAAAATAAATGGCAATATAAAATGGTATTTTGGTACTTGTCAAAATGAAAGTAAAAAAAGGAAAATCTAATTAGATTACCTTACCTTATTAGACTTACCTTTTTTACAAGTTTTTGACACTGTTGTCACTGAGCAGAGATATGGTAAAGTATCATCGCTATATGGTTGAAGTTCCACGGCAAATTGCCAGACTGTAGAATTCACTGACGATCTCTCTGTTCCCCGATAAGTATAATCTGGGTACCATCTAGGTCCGAGTGAACCGGTTTATCCTAGGCAAGCGTGCTCCATCTTCACTTAAGATCAGGTGAGTTGCGGTCAAAGGCAAGCCTATGAGAATCATCATCTGCCTAGCCTTTTCTCAAGTATGTTGGGATCGGCTTCCAGTCTAACTGGGTGCAGCTGAATACTAGTGTTTTACATGGAGCGACTGCCTATAGGACCTCCACAACCCAGATAACATGATACCTCTTGGTAAGACTGGTAGTGAGACTTTCTGGCTTCTGACTACTCTTAACATCTGTCAAAGATCTACGAATGACAGCCGGGACCAACGGTTTAACGTTTTTTCGAGGCACGGAGGGAACTCGGTATGAAATGGATGCTCACCCATCTACAGACCGACCGCGGCAAGCGTAGCTTAACCTTTGACCGATCGATTTGTACGGCATTTACTTAGCCATGAGCTTCTCCAAGCCAAGCCTATCAGAATATAAAAAAAGAACTGAGTTCAGATAGCGACTACATTTTTAATGTTTTGATTTGACTTCTGTTAGTATATGTAGAACTTTCATTAGGTAGTTCACAAGTTTGTATATTTAAAGTTGCTTTAACTTTAATAGCTAAAATTTGCACTGTCTGCAGCAGCGGTTTCATATTCATAGCTCTATCAACAATTTAACATGCGCGTTTTTAGTCATGCACTCTAGTAACTTCACACTTTAGTTCAGTAACAAAGTTCTATTTATTCTCTGATATAACAGCTATTAGAAGGTAGTGTTTATTATAAATTGCACACCGTATGATAGTGTATATTTTGTAATTTAGAAGTTTATATTTCGTAACATACACAATTTTTTGTTCAGTGGCCATTTCAAAATCATCATCAATACCTACCTACCTGTGATCTTAATTATAGTCCTCTTCACCGTACTCGGTGACAGCGACCCTTAGAAAAATCCAAACTAGATTTTGGAGACCCGCTCTCACCGTGCACAGAAGAACTGATTAACTTCATTATAGGTGTATGGTCTTAATTAGCATGGGGTAAAGCAGTTACATAAAAGTTTACTTTACACACGAAGTATTTAGGACAATATTAGGCTGCGTTTTCATCAGAGATGTGCTGAGTGGCGTACATAGTGATGTACGTGATAATGACCAATGATACCGGATGCCCCTCAAGTTAAAGGGGAAAATCTACAAGTCCTGTGTTAAGACCTGTCGTACTGTATAGATCGCAATGTTGGGCCGTGATAAAGAAAGATAAGAAAAGATTGCGTGAAGTGGAGATGAGAACGTTGAGATGAATGTGTGGAGTGACCAGAATGGATAAAGTGGGAAATGAATATATTAGAGGAAGTTTGAAAGTGGCGCCAGTGACAGAAAATTTGAAAGGGAATCGTTTGTCTTGATATGGGCATGTGAAGAGAAGAGATGAAACGCATGTAACCAAAAGAATTATGAATATTACTGTGGATGGATGGAGAGGGAGGCCAAAGAAAATATGGATGGATTGTGTGAAAAATGATATGAATGACAAAGGAGTCAGTGAAGGCATGACAGTTGACAGAACGGAATGGAAGTAGAAAACATGTTGCGCCGACCTCCAGTAACATGGGACAGGGAGAGGAAGATGATGATGATAACGGTTCATTGTCATACCTTTTACTAAGTCAGCGCTGTACTTGACTAATTAGACACACATTCCTCGCTACACACCCTCTTACGTATTTGGTGGTAACGCAGCCTTAAGCTGTCTCTTTCCCACTTTGACCCTTGATTTGCTAAACTCAGCAGAAAATACTCAAAAAAACATCCAACCGACCACTCACAAACAGTTTACCAACACTCGTTTTCAACTCAACACAATTACATTAATATGCTCATTTTGCCCATACTGTACACGTGTTAGCTATCCCAGGACATTCTGCGGCCCTTTCTGTTTACAAGACAATTTGGGACAAAGAATATTATTATAATGTTTCGTACAAAATGTTTGCAACTCGTTTTGTTAGGGGTGAAATTATTTTTTCGGGTGTTCAAGGCTTTTTCTGTAGGGGTGCGGATTTTTTGTTCAAACAATTTTTGTTTCCGGTGTTGGTAATACGGAAGTTGTGGGTATGGCCCAAAAATCTAGATCAGTAGTTTAAAAAAAAACAAAAATATTATATGCGTTTGGAAGAAGTTATGGCATTCATGCACTTTGTAGATTGCATACAAATAAGAATAAGACGTAGCAATGACACTTGATTAAAAGGAGTGTCCGTAGAGTTTCTTGCTGGTTCTTCTCCAAAGAGACTTACGTTTTGGAACGTGCAACTAACTTCAACTTTCTGGCTAACTAAAAGACTCCTTGACTTCCAATTGCGTGTAAATGGTTTAATTAAAATGGTTTGACTCTGAATGAAGATATAAGTCTAGGACATACAAAGAGCAATGATTAAATTGCTAGAATAGAACCAGAATCCAGAAGCCAAGAAACCAATCACTCAACCACTCAACATCAAGATAGGCAGAGTTGAAGAACTCTGCCTAAGACTTTCAAGTACTAAAACCAATAAATCCAAAGTCCAGGTCATTCTCATGTCATTTGCCCGTCCTTCAGCCTCAGGGCCTTCAATTAGTACCGAAGTATACCCGCAAGTTTTCGATGAATGCCTTCCAATTCCGCTGAAGGATCGTTCAGAATATCTATTCTTGATATAATTGCTCACAAGTTGTTTGTATTATTGATCTTAGTATCTGTTGTTTCTGACTAGACAAACTTGGAAGGAGTAGAGAGGTTAGTGACTAAATGGTTGTTAGATAAATTGGTCAATTTGCTGTGATGTGTATTTGGGTTGTTCGAAGATATATGTCGATCGATGACTTTACTTATCTTAAGCAAATCAGAGACTGTACTGTCATTGCTTTTACTGGCTAAAGGCCTAACTGTCAGTATTATTGTCATCATCATCAAATACAAACATTTATTTGTTCAACATAGGTATGTCAGGTACAGGTGTTACGATTTTTATTGAGCACTATGTCAAGCCGTCATTGGCGTACAAATATTATTTTGGATAAAACATGCTGATTTTAAATTGATGAATAAACAATAAAATTATTATCAGCCTATCAACATTTGCTGCTAGCCAATAAGGTCTTAATTATTGTTTCAATGATTATCCAATGTATAGTCACCTAACGCTTTAAATTCCCCTTGGAGGCAGAGTTTGCAGATTTTCAGGTAATAAAGAAACAATTCAGAATCCACGGAGATTGCTGGCGTAATCGTATCTGAACTAAGGGCTAGTTTCTACCTTGGCCAGAGGCTGACCATTGCCGTCCTACGTGGCAATGCCGCCAATATCTTGGCAGAATACCAGTTGACAGCGATGTGGAGTGTATTTTTATGCCTCGTGGTTTTAGATATAAAAAAAAACGCGTGCGTAAAACTAGTAACTGATTGCTTACAAATTACATCATTAAAAAGTTCATCTTCAAAATTATATTATAGGGAAATGTCTCACTGGTTCAGTAAGTTTGTTCTATAAATATCTTAAGTAAGTCTAAAGTTTCTTTACATACTACAATTTAAAGAGGAGCATAGAAACCAATTCCTATAATATCTTGAACCGATTAAAGCTGAGCGGACCTAGTATTTAATAGCATCACAACTTCCTCTACTATTTGAAGACATTCTCACACTAACCTTAAAAAATATATCATATTTCTATTTAATATCAAACTGGATAACGGTATCGTAAACAAAATATTGTTTATTAAAAACGTGACCAGTTTAATTTGACTTTTGTATCAAACACTTGGTACTGTTACGAGTGTCAACGTATTTTGGTGATTTGTGTTAAAAATGCAAGCTTGAACGAAATCTATTAAGCGAATTTTGTGTAGAAAGTTTAGAAAAATTAATGATATTAAGGTTATAGGTTGTGATACATTATCCCGTATCTGTGTTTGTATGCAGTAATGTTTGTTTTTCTCTTGAATATTTGATTAAATTGATAAGTTCGGACGCATAGACTCAACAGCCGTGGAGGCTATGCATAATTATTGAGGTACGAATACAAGAGGTTTGAGATCTTTGTCGGAATTTATTGCTTGTTACAACATGTTTTCGGGAATAGAGCTTTGATGCCTAGGTAATAAATTAATGAAATAACTGTGGAACTTTTGAGAAGTATAAATAAACTATTGAATTTAGCTCCTCCTACTTCTATGAGATAAGAATTTGTGGGAAAATGGGTCGCAGGTTGAATTATAGACATGTGCAGTTTTCCAGAATCCGCTTAATTGTAACAGAAAATATTCAAAAAGAGAACATCAACGAATGATAGAATGACTTAACAATTGAGTTACAATCGAGTGATTGAATCGAGTAAGAATTTTAATCTGCAACCACTGGGATATTTTTGTAATGCTCCAACAGAATTTAACCTCATCTGCATTTTAACACACAAATACCTATCAATTTCTGTTCATAAAAGGATAAAAAGCTCCCGGGGGCCAAGTCTGCTATTTTTATAATTTCGTCATTCCAACACGATCCCATTGTCATTTTTAGTTAAGTTCGTAATCTGCTAAATTCATAATGGTCGATCATTGGTCGGTCGAATTAAAAGCAATGACTGCACAATGACGTTTTAATGATAAGTCACTGATCAAAGGAACTGTAAAAATTTTAGGAGATTACCGCCTAAGTCAGTCACTCAGTTGTCATTTTGTACAAGATTACCATTCCTCATTTTTTTCAATGGCGTGTCAGTGGTTGACCATTGGAAAGTCATAATGACGCCATTATATTAGTAGATTACCAAACTTGTCAAAATCAACAATTATGAAATCAGTGATAGACTATTCTGACACTATTGTAATAGCAGACTTGAGGCCCAGGTACAATGAGCACTAAAGTTCAGTATTAATTCGAATTCGCTGCCATCTCATCGTAATCTTTTAAAGCCACTCTCATTTACGTAGTTAGTGTAGCAAAAACATCGCTGAATTCATGACGTTTCTAATCTACAGAAAAGCGCTCTAAAGCGTTGCGCAGACTGTGATACTGCGGCATTTTGCTTTAACAAGGATTTTTTGGATTGGTTATATTTTCAACTAGCAACCCGGCCCGGCTTCGCATGGGCCTATAGCCTTCCTCGATAAATGGACTATCCAACACAAAAAGAATAGGGTATTTTACTCCATACGAGAAAAAATCTATAATATGTTTTTGAGACAGTTTAGGCATAAAGCAGTCGGAAAATGTAAGTTTGAGTTCATAAAATAGCAAAACCAATTTTTAAATTCAATTCTAAGTTTTCAGTATTTTTAATCTGTTATAAAACACCATGAAATAGTAGCGGCCATGTTATTACGTCATACGGCTGTGTAAACAAAAAATTGTCAACTGTCAGTCAACCGATTGGCGTAATATAGGCTTTGTACTTTTATTATTTTCGTAACTAACGTAATTTTTCATTATTACAGCTATTACAAATTATGCTTTTAATTATTTTTAATTTATATACAATTATCATATTTAATATAAGCGCATTTGATACAAAACTAACTGACGTCATTTACGCTGAGCAATATGGCGCCCAGTAAGAGGCGTTTTTGTCAAACTACGCGCGAAATTTGAAAATTTAAAGTTTAGATGCATTTTTATGGCACTTATCGATTGAATAAAAGTTTTGTGTTTTTTTTTGGTGGCATATTAGCACTACAGAATTTCATTGAGACACTTTTCAAAAATGGGTGTAATACCCTATTTTTCAATTCGAACCAGTAGATCCTGAGATTAGCGCGTTCAACCAAACAAACAAACTCTTTAGCTTTATATTAGTATAGATTTAGAAAGGGATGACAAAATAGGTGTTTCGTATCAATGTTGGATATGTTTTGTTTTCATAAGTAATGGGTGATAAGGGGTCTGTCGGTTCATCTGTCACAGGGTTGTATCTTTTGAATTGCAGTAGGTAGACATTTGAAAAGATCATGGCAGGATTTGTGCAATAAAAAGATGTTTAGAGAAGTTGATATCCTAATTATTATACTCATGGGTACCTAAAGAGTATCTTCAGGCATTTCAAATATTTTTTAAACCCCGCAATAAAAATGAATGTTACAAGTGATAGTAGAACGAAAAGCTCTTTATTTCAGAATGAAACGCCGTTTCGCAGGTCTTACAATGAAATTGCATCATTTTATGACAAATAATGTCACAAATTATGATTAATCAATGTACTTTCGATAGTACAGGGTCTCCCTAGTTTGGGGTCAGATGGCAATGTGTGAAATGTCCCTACATATTATTATTACTTTTTGACTTCGCTATTGTAAACAACGATTCACATCACTTATCTGTCAGTTTGATAGATACGTCACAGTCACTTGTCACTTTCTTTTTTTTATAAACACGAAATGGGCAACGATGATGAAACGAAAAAGTGTTATTTTCATTTCGAAATATTTTAATTATGCGGGCGTTTAAAAATATAGTTAGTATATAAATGTACTCCTAGTAATGTATTCTGCACATTGAAAAATATTTTAAACCCTCTAAACGTTTTAATTTTTTTCATACAAATTAATGTTTGGATCTCGCCATGATTATTTTAACAGAATGTGTATTAGATACTGTATAACAAAAAATAACAAAAAAACAAATACGCGGCTGGCGCGGTGACTGAGTGATTGGCTGCTGCGCTGCGTGTCGCGGGTACGATTCCCGTACGGAACAAATATTTGTATGGCCTACAGGTAGTTGTTCCGGGTTTGGCTGTTTGTGTATGTGAGTTTATATGTTTGTATCAAACGCACCGCACGACGCACGTACGCACATGATATATGAGAAATTCCAAGTGTGTGGCAAAGTTAAAAAAAGAAAAAAGTAACTAAAGGGAGAAACGGGTTTTTGCATGTCCTGTTAAATATTGTATAACCCCTTGATACACCTTGATACACCTTGATACACCTTGATACACCTTGATACCTCTTGATACGCCATGAGACCTCTTGATACCTCTTGATACCCCTTGATACCTGTTGGTGAGCAAGTGAACTGTAGATATTTGATATAATTGGAGGATGATGGAAACACTGTAATCTGAGTAATTGCTATATATTTTACTATTAATCGAGAAAACTATGTACAGGCAAAACACTGACATTTGACAACTAAAAACTGAACATTTCTTCTCTTTCAAAGGTGTAAAAGTATAAAAAATAAATATGATACTTAAAAAGCTTTTTTACAAAAAAGACAACCGCCTTCAAAAACCAAAAAGTGAAAAATAACTTTAAAACAGAACACACATGACTTTAGTTTCGGAAGGCGGTGTCTTAGCTGTTCTATTTATTGTTTTGTATTGCCACCGACTTCCGAAACTAAAGTCATGTGTGTTCTGTTTTAAACTTATTTTTCACTTTTTGGTTTTGAAGGCGGTTGTCTTTTTTGTAAAAAAGCTTTCTTATTTTTCGCTTTTTAGTACTTACTTATCATCCAAATCCATTAAGAAATGGCAACACAGTCAAAACAGAGATCGAAAGTACAAGGTGAGAGAACATTACAACATCATCCACGTATTTTTTTTTTGCTTTCTGTCGATTTTTCCAAAAAGTGCTGAATCAATTTCGATAAAATTTATATGGGACCACCCTTGAGGCATACCCTATCCATCAAAAAAAGAATTTTCAAAATCGCTTCACATTTGCCGGAGAAATCACGTAACAAAAATACAAAAAAAAACATACAGACGAATTAAGAACCTCCTTCTTTTTGAAGTCGGTTGATAAAAATAAAAATTAAAAAAAAAAACATACAGACGAATTGTGAACCTCCTTCTTTTTGAAATCGGTTGAAAAAGGTGGCATGTCAGCCAGTCGCCAACAGTACCCCTTGATACCCCTTGATACCTCTTGATACCTCTTGATACCTCTTGATACCCTAAGTAAGATAACCAGTCTTACCAAGAGATATTGTGTTACCCAGTAACTGGGTTGTGGAGGTCAGATAGGCAGTCGCTCCATGTAAAACACTGGCATTCAGCTGCATGCGGTTAGGCATTGAAGCCGGATTACAAAACATGATTACTAATAACGACAGGCAAAGATCTACGAATGACAGATGGGACCTACATGCTGTTCGAGATACGGAAAACCTTGAAATAATGAAACCCTTAAAATTTCTAATAAAATCGTCTACCTAAAAAGTTCCACATGATAGCAGCGCCTTAAAGCGCTTTATTTAAAGTGAACTCTTCCATTAAAGTAATTGGGCTCACACGGTGTGTTGAGCAAATGAAAAAAATTGCTAACTCGCTTAAACTAACAGTTGTTAGCTCTCTGTCACTCTGTGAAAAAGCTGTTAGAACACATTTTGTGCTAACAAGCTGACTAGGACTTAGGACTGTCAGTTTTGAACACAAATTGTGGTGTGGATTTTCTTTGTATGTTTTTATTGTATTTGATTCTTATTTTATTTTGTGTTTGTTTGTTTCTGTTTCTCTCTCACGAAATATAATAATGAGAATTACTTCATCATTTCAGCTGGACATAGGGCTCCCCCAAAGAGGAGGTATTGCCATAATCGCCACGCTTGGCAGGCGGGTTAGCGATCGCAGTATGGTTGTTACAAAGGCACAGAGAACGCTGCTGCCCATTCTCTGGTGAGTCCCTTAGTCGCCTCTTACGACACCCACGGGAAGATATGGGATGGTGCTATTCTTTACGTCCGACACCATACGGTAATAGAAGAATAGAATAGAATACGGTACGGTACGGTAGAATTACTTAGGAGAAGTAAAATAATATCTCTAAGATTGGTAACAAATTACCAATCTCACATAATGGTATTTGTTTGACAAATTGCTAATTTGGAGGATCGAGGATCGACCAGTTATGATGGTTAAGCTACGCTTGCCGGGGTCGATCTGTGGATGGGTGACCATCGATTTTATACCGAGACCCCTTCGTGCCTCGGAAAGCACGTAAAGCTGTTGGTCCCGGCTGTCATTCGTAGATCTTTGACAGTCATTATGGGTAGTCAGAAGCTAGAAAATCTGACAGCCTGTCTTTCCAAGGGGTATCGTGTTACCCAGTAACTGGGTTGTGGAGGTCAGATGGTCAGTTGCTCCATGAACAACACTGGCATTCAGCTACACGCGGCTGTACCTGCTAGCTAATATTTTACAAATGACGTTTTTTACAAACAGCGGATTTTGATACATCATCAATATTTTCTCATATTACTTCTGTATTAAATGTTAATATTATTCCAATGCTATCTGCTGTTAATTTAATTAAATGAAATATATGTTGGTCTGAAATATGTAAATGAATTATTATTAATCTCTTTTAATTTCCGTGTACATATTATAAATTACATTTTAAATATTCGTATCAAACCATTAACAATAGTAGTCCACCGGTAACGGGAGCAGGGTCCAAGCTACCGGCAGTCAGGGTTTCAGAGAGAGAAACCTCCTAAATTATTATAAGACAAAAGATGAGGTACCTACACTATGGTGATCAACATCGCAAGCAATGTCACATATCCAAGATTATAACCATTAGGTAAGACACACACCAGGTGACCTACTGCATTATGTAAATAAGCATACTTCCCACTTACCTTCCAATATTTGATTTGTGATTCAACCATAAAAAAATCTTTAGTTTTACGCCCACTGACCAATCACAGTAAAGATTGAGCTATCAGAGGTTATTTATACCACTATAAGTAATAGGAGACCAATAAAATATGCATTTTACGATGTATGTTACAAATCTCTGTTTTGTAAAATTTATAGAAAACTACTGAATCGTTTCTGATGTGGTCTTTATTTATGGATTGCGTCATTGTAATCTTAATTGATAACTGCGTATAAATGAGCGGTTGTGCCACGTCTGGTTAGAAGTTTGTGATTTGTGTGAGATCGAATATCGTATTGATTTGTAAAGTTTGATTCCGGATTGGGAACTTAATTAAATGCGTATTATAATTCAAGTTTGCTTTTTAATATCCATTACCATGACTTTCTTCCCATGGTGACTGAGGGTCGCTATACATATAAGCGGGTTGGCGAAGTCCGAACAGCATTTAATAATAATAATATGAGGGGAAATTTCACACACGGCCCTCTGACCCCAAACTAAGGAGAATATCAACTGTCTGATACCAATACAGGGTTATTGGTATCAGACAGTTGATATTCTTACACAAATCTATAGAATACGTACATCTCAGATTATCAAACAAAAGGCAGATATAAATTCAATAACGAATATCTACAATCTCGTGATTGTATTTGCTTTTGAATTTTTATTTGTATTAATATTTGTTTTTTTTCAGAGCTCGTGGTTAGTTTAAAGCCGTACAGATCGATTGGTCAAAGGTCAAGCTACGCTAACCGCGGTCGGTCTGTGGATGGGTGACCATCCCTTTCATACCGAGCTCTCTCTCTGTGCCTCGGAAAGCACGTAAAGCCGTTGGTCCCGGCTGTCATTTGTAGATCTTTGGCAGTCGTTATGGGTATAGTCAGAGGCCAGAAAGTCTGACAACCAGTCTTACCAAGGGGTATCGTGTTACCCAGTAACTGAGTTGTGGAGGTCCGATAGCCAGTCGCTCCATGTAAAACACTGGTATTTAGCTGCATCCGGTTGGACTGGAAGCCGACCCCAATATGTCGGGAAAAGGTTAGGCAGATGATGAATGATTTGTTTATGTTAACAATGCTTAGCTTCGTGCTGTAGTGTCTCGTGTCAGTACAGTGCCAAGCGAATTGTAGGTATTCGTTTTTGAATTTGTATTTGCTTTGGTGGCTTCACTCTCAGTGTTCCGCACGGACTATCTGCCTTTTGTTACATAATCTGAGACGTACATAGATAAAAAATAACTAGACATAAGGCAATCACAAGTGCTCATCACACAAATGTTTACCCTGAGCGGGATTCGAACCCGCAACAAAATTCGCGGCAGTCATCGCTCAACCATACTAATTTGTGACACATAACAGACATATTATTACCTACTTCCACACATGAAATATGATTTGTTTGCATAAATCAAGCAGAACCAGGTGAAATTCTTACCATAGGTACCATATCTAACGCAATCTGACAGATGTTTATAAGGTATCCGCTTTCATCCGATACATCATAACACATAATGTATGGCAACATTAATATTTTAATGTTATAATTATTAACTAGTTATCTCGGCTCAATTATTTATGATATTTATGAACTTGTTTGATATAATTTTAAATATACTATACTAAGGTGCTGCCCGCGACTTCTTTTGCATGTTTTTTTTTCATACAAAACAGCACCCTATATTATACCATGAAAGGTACGTTTTAAAAAAAACGCCAGTAACAAAATCACTCACGTATTTTTTAAACTCGCACACACACACACACACATTGACATACCTACTGAAAGAGGCAGAAAGAGAGAGCACGCGGTGTATGAAGTTACCTGCTGATAGAAATAAAGAGCTGTTGAGAGAAAGAGAAAGGTGAATAACGCAAAAATCTTACGTGACGTTATCTCCCAAATCACAACTACCGCAAGCCGCGTTACGTTATGGAACTTTGTTCCAAAAAGCATGTCCATATCAGGGATAAATTTATCTTTACCTATCTTCTTCTTCTTCCTGCCCTTATCTCATGTTACTTGGGGTCAGCGCAACATGTTTTCTTCTTCCATTCCGTCCTGTCACCCGTCATGCTTTCACAATCCACCCATCTTTTCTTTGGCCTTCCTCTCCCTCTCCATCCATCCAAATTAATATTCATAGCTCTTTTATTCACATGCGTTTCGTCTCTTCTCTTCACATGCCCATACCAAGACAAACGATTCCCTTTCAACTTTTCTGTCACTGGCGCCACTTTCTAACTTCCTCTAATATATTAATTTCTCACCTTATCCAAAAAAAGTCAAAGTCAAATCATTGATTTCAATTAGACCATTAAAAAGGCACTTTTGAACGTCATAATAAAAAAAATATAAAGTTGATTCTAGTTGCCAGAATGGACCTGGGAACTTGTTTGGAATGGCAAACAAGTTCCCAGGTCCATTCTGGTAACTCCACATATCCATCTCAACATTCTCATCTCCCCAACGTGCAATCTTTTTTCATCCATCTTCTTCACGGCCCAATATTCCGATCCATACAGTACGACAGGTCTTATCAAGAACTTGTACATTTTCCCCTTTAACTTGAGAGGCATCCGTCGGTCACAAGTTGTTCCAGTGACCTGTCGCCATTTCATCCATCCTGTGTTGATTCGGTGTGTTACGTCTCGGTCTACAGCAGGTCAGTATGGGCGTTCCGTCTAGAGACATGGGCACAGGACTAGAGCTAGAGATTTATCTTTACCTATACCCAACTTAATTTAAATTAGCTCAGCAGTTTAGCAGTGAATACGTGACAAACAAACAGAGACATTTTCTCATTTATCATTTAGTATGGATATTAATATGGACTGGTTTGATAGTATTTCATGTTTATAATTATACGTGTTAGCTCGACTACCTGTGGTGTCATCCATCGTACGTAATTATAGCTTAGAAAATGTTTTGATTAGGTGTCGACTACTGTTTGTAAGTGTGGCGAGTTTTTTGCTTAATGTTTTTGCTGTCTGGTTTTGGACCACCCTGTTACATTACATACGTGTTATAAGTAAGTAATTGCTCAGACGCGTTCATCATAATCTAGTCTCAGTGATTTAAAACGAGCCGCATATTGTAAAATATTGTTTTGGTAATCATAATAATTTATTGTTAAGTGTTCTATCTTGTTTAGTCTAAAACTCCACCATTGTATTATCTAAATATATGTATATTTAGATAGTTATATGTGGTTTAATAAATAAATCACGTGTGCTAATACAATCATGTTGAGATACTATATTGAATTGTGAAGTGTGAAGACCGGTTAATAATGGTCAATCGTTTAAACTTACCCGTTCTAGTGTGACTTGAGGGAAGATTTTCAAACTTAAAATATCTTACCAATTTATTCTTATTGACATTTTTTTATGAAATTAAACTATTTAACTCTTCGCCTCTTAGTACTCAGGTACATGGGTAAAAGTACCATTAATACCTTTGGCTCTGACCACAGGATATAATATTTTGGAAACTTTTCCACAAGAAACCAACCTCCACGGCAGCGGAAAAATCTATTAAGTGTGTGAAATATAACTCCATGCTATTTGATATAATTATAAATAATAAACACACGATATGAGTGAATGAAGCTTTAAAAATTTCCCATCGTTTGTAAACCTCATATGCACATATTAACTTAACATCAATTGAGTATACACACAAATACATTCAAATTATATATATTTATTCATGTAATCCGCTAAGGCGATTAATAAGCCAAAAATATTGCTTAACACGAACAAAATTAAAAAAGAAACTAGGCCGTAGTGGCTATAACTTAATCGATTAATTTACGATTACATAAATAATCGATTAGAACAAAATCGAGAGGTTTTGTGTGTGAGCGCGGTAGGGGGGCGATGACAGTATTGCGTACCTGTGGTGATGTACCTTAGCGTCAGAACAGACGGTATTTGAGGTACTGTGGGGTGTTGATACACGATAGAACTGTACAAAACTATAGATAATCAGATAGCTTATTCCATAGGAATTTTAATGACACAGGGTTTGTCGAGCTGCGATGCGTAATTTGAGAGATATCGTAGTTTTAGTGAACGCGGAGAAATCGCACGATTTCGCCGGGCGCGCCGTGTACATACCAGCGGCTTAGGCGCAATAGAGGCTGTGCGCAGTTGAGAGGATAATGCATAAGTGTGTAGCCGAACACAGGTGCACCTACACTTTAATTTCTCTCATTCACATCATCATCATATCAGCCTATTATCGTTCACTTCTGAACGTAGGTCTCCCTTAGAGATCGCCAACCAACCCGGTCTTGGGCAGCCCGCATCCATCCGCTGCCAGCCACCATCTTCAAATCGTCGGTCCATCGTCTCTGCTCCATCTACCGCCTGTCCGTCTGCAGACGTGGCCGGTCCACTACTACCATTCACATACTTAGTCGACGGATACGTCCAGGAAGATATCAGTAGGACCAATGGTATTACGTGTTTTCCAAAGCACGGAGGTGTCATACCGCCAATTTCCGAATTCCAGGCTGCTTCTTAGAAATTCACCATGGACATATCCAATATCATTGCCTTAATAGCTCATCAACATTATCAGGTCTTATCCCTTCTTATATCTGCTGGTGTTACCCGTGGACCTATTTAGATAATCCGTCTGAATGTTGGTCTGTTATCAGTCTTCTTCCACCTCTTGGCTTCAGCTAGGCCAGGGCTACACTGAACATCGTGTATTGAAGTGCCAATAAGAATTGCTGCAAACAAAACCAAGCATAATGGAGGATTATATGTAGTTCCCACCGACACACAGTGTGAGTGCGGTGCTCCTGACCAGACAATGGCCCAAAGTGCCCCTACACCTGCACCTTAGAGGACATTAAAAACGATACTAATGTTGCGATTAATGTGGCTACTTGGCTCAAGTAGTCTCGTCATCGTCATCATGTCAACCTTTAGATGCCCACTGCTGGGCATAGGTCAGGTTCCGCCGTTATTGCCGTGCTTGGCCGATGCATGTTGGCGATCGCAGTAGGTGTTATGGTACGGTGAAGGACACTGCTGCCCATCCTCTGGTCAATATCCCTCTGTGGCCTTCTACGACACCCACGGGTAGAAATGGGGTGGTGCTATGTAATTTTCTGGTGGTTGTTGATTTTTTCAAAAAATGCTAAATAAATGTATACTAAAACCTTCTCCAGAATGTAACAAACACTTTTCTGAAAACCGCATCAAAATCGGTTCTGCCAAACGGGAGATAATCGCGGACAAACATACATACGTACAAACATACGGGTGAACCTCTTTTTTTTTTGAAGTCGGTTAAAATACCATCGATTCGAAAAGAAAAAGGAGAATAAAGAATTATTATTACCTCTTAACCATTCAGTTAGGTCTAATCCATGTACCAAGTATCCTGCCCACCTCCGTACCAAGACCCACTCACTCAACAAGGTAGAAGCGAATCCTCACTAAAGTTTTGCCACTTCTGAGCGCGATTTTACGAAGCTATTTTACATATTACCGCCGCGAAATTCCGACACGGTAAAATTAGATACTTTCATTGCTACGCTATATTACCACAAACCACAGCGGGTGGTGGTATGCAAACGGCGTAGGAAGGCGCAAAATTTAGATATACAAATTAATATTCAGTCGCGTGAGCAGATCAAGTAATTATCAATTAGGACAGGAACTTACATGTAATATTATAAAGAAGTTTGTTTGTTTGATTCATGTTTTTGTTCATAAGAGGAAAATAAGCGGACGTTCTGTTTTCACTGGTAGAATAGAAAGCTACTTTATTTTAAAGGATTTTGTACGAAATAAATGAATTATTATTATTTATTACTTGTCTGCCACGGGGATGAAATTGCGGGAAAATTGTAGTTACATTGGAATTAGGAAAATATATTTATTTATTTACTAGCTTCTGCCCACGGCTTCGCCCGCGTAATAAGAACAATTATCCCAAGGGAACATATTACCGGGATAAAAAATACTAAATGTTAATCCAGGAAATGGTCTATCTATGTGCCAATTTTCATGCAAATCTGTTCAACGGTTTGCACGTGATTGAGTAACAAACATCCAAACATTTTCACAAACTTTCGCATTTATAATATTAGTAGGATAGTAGGATGAACTATGGAAGACTTACAACTAAACAAAACAGAATAAAAAATATTAAGTGAAACTGACAGCCAATTACAAGTCGTCACTTAAAAAAAAAACAGACAGGCAAAGATGGTTTGAACAACACAGGACTGCCCACACAAAAAATAAAAACACGGAACATTTTCAAAAGCTTAAACTAGAAACATCATTATCTATTATAGGCTCTAGAACTAAACTAAATAACTAGATAACTAAATCTGAAATAGACTTAAGTGTACCGTTCTTACCTCGTTAATCAAGTAATCTCAAGGGCTATAATACTGCTCAGCGCCAACCCTGACTCTGATCTTGCGTCTTAAAAATTGCCATTGGGGTTGGCCGATAGTAAATTCTTATTGCCAGCCGCATTGGCTGGATTTGAGCCCGGGTATATATACTGGGCCTTCTTCATATTTCTGAATAAATTAAACAGTGATGTTATTCAGACTAATATTCTAAATAGAAAAGTTATTTTTTTATTATGATTAAAGACATGTAATACAATTTCACTGACACAAAAATGTACCACACAAACCATCGCGAGTTTAAACGTGTTATATCAGTTTAACTCTTGGTTTTTACCTCCGATCGTAATGTATTACAAAGAGATCTCTTCAGCGCCTTTGGTTGACTGGTAGAGAATGCCTAAACCATCGAGTCCTCCTTTGTACCTTTGTGCATTAAGGTATAAAGAGGTAGTTAGGGATCTAGATAAAGACATAGGCTACTTTTATATCCGCGACTTCATTTTCAACATTCATGCAGACGAAGTCGCGGGCTAAAGCAAGTTTTACTATAACATTAAAGGTAATGCAAAAGCCGAACATTATATGTACCGAAATCTTCACCTTTGAATTTCAGTGACCAGCCAAATTCAATTGTACGGCGAATAGTTTTGGCATCTCGCTCAAGTACTATCCGAGCAGGCTGTCATTCCAACTGGCTGGGACACGTCCCAAGTCACGTGCGGTACTGTTCACAGCACTTTGTAGACTAGTACGGTTGAATATACGTAAGGATCGAGGAATATATACAGGAATTACGTTTCCTCTCCCCGATTCTTGCTCGTGCAAGCCTGTTGAGAATGTAGCTTTAAATTCGTCCCTAAATAATCAAGATCCGATCCAGTCTGCCCCTTTGCTGTCCTGTCCCAGAGACGTCCTAACCCGAAGACCGTACCCCACAGGGATTGCCCTTAGCGTATAGTCGTTTAGTTTAGAAGTTTTTTGCCCGATTTTCACTTTAAAGCGAAAATGGGACAAAAATGATTGAATGTGTTAAGTTAGATCAATGTGTGATCAATTTCGGCTAATTGCGTTCACCCGTTTAAGCGCGACATCCATCCACCGATATTCATCCAGTATACGTATAGTAGGATCTACACAAGATGCCTTCTCGTTTCTGATAATTATGATGCTTAGCTCTACAGGTCTACAGTTCGGAAAATCCTGACCCTGATTTACCGTGTTACTCCAAAACAATAGTGCTCCACAATGTTGCAATGTTATGAGACACCTCTGTTGCCACAATGCACTACTGCATTTCATAATATTTTGTTCTACTAGACACGATACTATATCAAAACGGTATACGAACAGTGTCGCAGCGACATTAAACCGTATGTAAGGCCGCTTAGATTGGACAGGGCCGCCCCGCAGCGCGCTCACAAATTATATTTTTATGTGTTTTCTGACAAATTGGGTATTTTACGATTCCACGTCCACAGTGTCATCGTGTTGACATCTGACAGTTGTCATTATGGTTGAAATGATTTAAAACTACTGTGACGAAAAAAAGTGGAGTTTAACATAGAAAATATGCATAAAATTACGCTTAGGAAGACAGGTGTGGCAATTATAATTACACAAGATCTAGATTAAATCAGGTTTTTCTAAATTAATATTGACTATTTGATATCGTTAATGTTAAACAGCAGTAAGAATTGAAATGACATAAAAACATTTGTTTTTTTGGTGTAATTTAGCAAACATTTCAATCTTTAATAGTTAGCTCTACCACATCAATAATGGTCTCATTCTGTTTATTTTGTTTTGTTATGAAAACCTAAATTTTGACCTCTCAGTTTTATTTATTTTATTAGAAAACGTATGTATATTTTTTTTTTTCTTGTATTTGTATTTTTCTTGTATCGTGGATGCATTAACAAACATTAAACTCACACAAAGAACCAAAGCTGTAATAACTATCATTTCAATATTTGTGGTAGTTATAGTAAATAGTCATTTTTCGCATAATATTATACGATGAGGGCACATCAATGAATTAAATCTTTATTTTTTTATGCTATGATAGTACATTATTAGTATCTACATGTAATATTTTTTTTATTTTCCTTTTTCAGGTAAGTACCTGGCGTTCTGATGAGTGGCATGCAGTAAGTCTTTACTGTTTGAAATTCTACCTTCACTAGGTTCTAGGTGATTCACGCGATGGTTATCTATATTGAATTGGACCCAGGACTTAGCTACGAGTTTGGCGTCATCAGTTACAACAATAAATTCCTGAAAGAGGGAATACACGAAATTAGAAATAATTTCAAATTCAAATTTTCAAATTCAAATTCAAATTCAAATTCAAATTCGAATTTGAATTTGAATTTGAATTTGAATTTGAAAATTAGAAATAATTTATTCGTTATACATAGTAAGCACATGTAAAGATCTAGGAAAAAAAGTAAACACTACGCCATGTTTTGCGAATAATGAAATACAAAAACATTTTATCACTTTATGCACTGTGAGATAATAAAAAATATTACATAGGATGTCCAGTTATATAATGAAAAATAACGAAACCACGATAACACGGTACCCCATTATTTGAGGAAAATCACCATAATTTGCGCTCCAGACAGGAATTGTCTATAGATTTCCAAATGGGCAAGTATGCCTTGCTTCAACCAACCATGCATGCTGCATGTACTGTACTATAATAATATCGGCAAATACCTAGCTTATTTCTCCGCAAAATATGTCTTTGAGAAAGCGATATATTTAAAATGTCGCGACACTTATTATGCTAAAACTGTGTCTACACTATCGCTTTCATATTTTTCTTGCGTCCGTAAATTGTAATTTTACTCTACACATGTGTGTGCGTTGTCTATTTGAGCGAAGGAAGTAAACGGACGGTAGCTCTGCAGTGTGGCGAAAAGAGGTGAATTTAGAGGAATTCTATTGGCTAAAGTTTTCCCAACTTTGCACTTTTTTCCCTTCTACTCAAGTAAGTAAACTGGCAATTTAAATTTTCATTACACACACCACACTACGCACACACACCGCACAACGCACTTTGCCTAATCCTTATTAAATTTGTTTTTTATTTTATTGTAATAATATATCCTACCTATTTGTGCACCAAATAAATATTTTATCAATCTATTAGAGAAGAAAAAATATATATGAATAGAGTTTCTATTTCCAAAATGCACCTAGTCTCTTAAGGTCAAGATTGGGCAAATTGCATACTTACTTACTCTTCCAAAAAATGATTTTGACGCAAATGCTGTGGCCCTACGCTGTACACACGCCTCAAATAAAGACGCCAGATGAAAGCGTACCCGTGTAGACACAGCTTAACACGTCCGCGCCTGGAATCTAGTCTTATCGCATACCGGATTCCAAGCGTTTAAAACGAACGACAACCAACTGTCATTATCACTATAAAATGTTAATTTTATTCGTATAATTAATGGAAATTTTAATATAAATCGTGACAAATTAATTATTGTATGATTTGATTGGCAGCGTATTAAAATAATTATCGCTCTGCTATATTAGATGAATTCATGGACGATATTTATAATGCAATATGCATATTATGAATGTTAATTTTGATGGGAAAACTGTTTTTGATTTGTAGTTTTAATTCTGTGTCATTGATGTGTGTATTCACTCTTGTTATGGTGTAATATGCATGTAGTAGTGTAGTATTTAATTGGGTCTGTAATAAATAAGACTACTTATAGGTACTGAAAGTTGTTCACTTACCAGACATTAGTACAAATTACCGGTTGCATTTGTAGGTGCGATTACCTACACAATTTCTTTTATAGCACTATACTGCATTTATAATAGCATTAGAATAAAGAAGCTCGTAGGGCGCCTTCAAATTAGTCGCGCGCCAGCAGCGCGACGCGGCGACGGCAGCGCTGCTTTGTAGATCCATACAAATAAAGTCGCGCGACGGCAGCGCGACTGATCATGAAATATCAATGACATAATTTATTCATTTTGACAACATGTGACAGTCGAGACTGAAGTCTGCTTGAAACTGCTCGAGAATGCCTATAAACGTAATGACAATGTGTGCATGCGAAAAATGGCGGTTTGTTTAGAGTGGTCTCTCTGCTCGGGCGCGACGCAGCCTTACATACTTTGTGTTGAAGCCCTGTTCTCCTAGCTAGATCACAAAGTAATCTGTGTTAAGGAGGAACAGATTCCACTCCCTACTAGTAGTTTGTTTGGAGTGTCGTAGGTGTGCCATAACACAGTGCTATTTCTACAATATCTATCTATTAGTAAAGCGTTGATAGGCTACTGAATTTCACGCGGCTATAATCCGACAAATAAGTATCACTTAATCTCATCCCGACTCCCTCACTATTTCCAATTTCACGTCAAATTCAATTGACGCACAACAAAAAGGTTGCGACGTTTAGTAGCGGATGAAACGGATGGAGGAGGATGAAGGGGGGGTGAAAGGGGGTGAAAATACTCTGTGTTGTACAATAAATCGTTGTGGACGGGATGATTTGTGGACGATGTGGACGACATAATAAACAGTTTGGGGGACAAATCGATTGGGGGGTAAGAATTTCTGCTGAGTTTCGTGGAATGTTGGTTGTGAAAGAAAGCGTTTCCGGATTATTGGATTAATTTTATGATGAAGTTTGATTTGTAGGAGGATTGTGCGGATCGACCAGTCATGTTGGTTAGCAAGCAAGCAAGCTACGCTTGTGGATGGGTGACCATCCATCTCATACCGAGACCCTTCCATGCCTCAGAAAGCACCTAAAGCCGTTGGTCCCGGCTATCATTCGTAGATCTTTGACAGTCGTTCAAGGTAGTCAGAAGCCAGAAAATCTGAAAACCAGTCTTACTGTGTTGTGGCGGTCAGACAGGTAGTTGCTTCATGTAAAACATTAGTTTTGCATCCGGTTAGACTGGAAGCCGACCCTAATATAGTTGGGAAAAGACTAGATGTTTAAAATGAAGTGTGTTTTTGAATAAAAAAAGGAAGAGATTTCTGCCTCCTTTCTTGTCACAACACTATGGTTGCTTTTGATCAAATAGCGTAGAAGTGCACCACTAATGAGTTAGGTGATGCATTGTCAACTTATTCATAGAGATATAATGCTTTTTTTCCTTTAATGATAAAACAATCTATAAATACTTAACTTTTTGACCGCGTTGTCAAGGAGGTTGTAAGGAGTGGAATTCCCTGCCTGAGTCTGTGTTTCCTGATAGCTACAACCCGGGAGTCTATAAGTCAAGAGTGAATAGGTTACTTCTAGGCAAACGTGCTCCATCTTAGACCGCAGCATCGCTTCCCATCAGGTGAGATAGTGGTCAAACGTATGCCTAATCAAATGTTAAAAAAAAAAAAAGTAAGTAAAAACGTACTTCTACGAATTACGTATCGAAGTCTGTCATATTGTCGTGACCCTGGCTTGCTGGAGAGACACAATTTCGTTTGACCATACATGACTGTGGTTGTCAAATAAGTTAATTAGATACCTACATAATTTATATAATAACTCAGTTTAAAAATAATAATAACATGTAACATGAATAAAATAATTAAAAAAAACCGGACAAGTGCGAGTCGGACTCCCCCACCGAGGGTTCCGTACATATTTGTAGGTTTTTGTAGGATTTGCTTAATATTATAAATGCGTTTTTTGCGACATAATCGGCCGTATCTTTATTTCACGTTAACATAGAGGGTTGATTTTACAGCATCAAGGGACCGTAGACTTGAGTATATGGTTTTAATTCCAACTCGATACTTCCACACGTGCCTGAGATAAAGGGGCTTGACAGACAGACAGACAGACGGAAAACAAAGTGATCCTATAAGGGTTCCGTTTTTCCCTTGGAGGTACGGAACCTTTTTTTTTTTTTTTTTTTTAACGTCCTCATGGACTGGCTCCCGTCTGGGGAAGACGGGAGGGTGTGCCGGACTCCTACCGGCTAAAACCTCCACGAGGAACGGAACCCTAAAAAGAAGAAAAGGACTCATAGGCCATCAGAACATTAGGAACTACTTAGTGACCAAAAGATTGACAGCATGTCTCATATGCATAATTAAACAAGGGCTTCAAACTGTAGGTAACTCTAGAATATAAATTTTCACTTAAAATATTTTTTTTTGCCCAAACAAAGGCTTTTTTTTTCATACACACAAAGCACAAATATTTAAAATTGCTCGTTCTTCTCCAAAGAAACCTACTGTTTGGAGCGAGCAACTAGATTCCACTTACTGGCAATTGAAAAGTAAACGATTTATTTGAAATAACAATGATTTGATTGATTTTAAAACCGAACATATCAATATTGACACCACAAAACCAAAACTCTTACATTAACCACCTTTAATCCCCAAACTTCACCCATAAACATTCCCATCAAGCCAAACTGACAGTCTTTAAGACCAATCTCACACATTACCTCGCCCACGGCACTGTACTAGCAAGATACACTTCAAACAGATCATGGGCTGTTGATTAAAATATCAAGTTTCCCAACGTTGGGGAGGATTAGTATTCGATCAACGAATTACCATAGATCTTGAGATAGGAGGCTTAGGTGTACGAGTAGTGCTGGGACGTGTGTGTATGTCGATAGATTTGGGGATGGATTTTGGGTGTCGATATTTTGGAGGAGATTAATTTGAAGTCAGGGAGTGCAGAAAGTGAGTTTTTTTGTTTGCTACGCCTCCAGGACTAATTTATTGAACCAATTCACTAGGAATTACTCCTGTGTCGTGGGTGCGTTTACAAACATATAAACTCACATACACAAACAGTCAGACCCGGAACAACTATCTGTAGGCCATACAAATATTTGTTCCGTGCGGAAATCGAACCCGCGACACGCAGCGCAGAAGTCGAACAGTGTCGTCGTTGTCGCCAATTGTGATAAACGTTGGTACAAAAGAAGCTTAAACCCTAAGAAACGATATGGGCTATAATAATAATAATAATCATTTAATTCAGGTAACAAAGACTAACATAACAACCTTATAGACTAACATACATAACTATATTACATTACTTGATAGTGTACTAACTTATGCTTGTTTGTGCTTGCTTGCTTGTGCTTACTATACTTATTCTTCTGCAACTTTGTCTGCGTCCACGATCATCGACTGCAGACCAAAGGCCTCTCTTTCTCCTTTCCAATCCTTTCTGTCCTGAGCTAATGTGGACAAATCCCTCCTGGATCCTCCTAATCCCTCTTAATCAAGCTCATCCCGCTATCTGGCCTTTTTTTTTCTTTTAGTACGCGCCTCATGGATTTCGGGCGTGTGACTGGGAGGCATGCCTCTTACCGCCTCTGACCCGTGCGGTATTCACATAAGCATTCACCACTCCCGTGACAGGCCGCCATCTTTGCCTGGACAAGAAATAAAACAGTTTGATAAATATCGATATTTACCAAACTATCCCTCCCGCTCCCATCACTAAACTTTAGCGCCATGTCAAAACATATAAATAATACCATCTTGATCCATATTGTCAAATGGTTACCTAACAGTATTAGCTCCGTAAAACCCTTAGTTACGCTATAAATATCGATTAAGTGAATGTATAAGTAATTGAAATGTTTCCATACATAACCCTGTATTCTATTTCAATGGTGTTAGTTTTATGATGTTAAGTTCATTGGCTTTAAGTGAAAGTGAAGCATTAAGTTTAACATAAGTTGGTTGAAAATTCAATTTGAGAAACGTCTTTGGTGTCGATACATTTTTATTTATTTATATTGGTATGACTGCGACTTCGCCCGTGTGAATTTCGGTAATCAGCGGTTTTTAATTTTGTTTGTGCCTTACCTTAATTTATTTTTCTTAATTAAAAGCCAAAGCCAATGAAAGTCCAATCCAAATTGAACCAGCCGTTCTGGATATTATCTGGTACAATTAGACGGACAGACAGACAAAATTAAAAAATAAACGTTATTTTTTTAGATATAAATGTCGTGTATTCATAATTATGTATTTAGTAAAACGTAATTTATTTTATGTTTTTTAAACGTTGCCCCACACTATGGCTTACTCCTGTGTCGCGGGTGTGTTTACAAACATACATAAACTCACATACACAAACAGCCAGACCCGGAACAACTATCTATAGACCATACACATATTTGTTCCTTGCGGGAATCGAACCCGCGACACGCAGCGCAACAGTCGATCGCTCAACCACTGCGCCAACCGTGTCGTCAAAGTCATCGTTCGTTGTTAGTTTGACATTACAAATAAATAAGTACTTTAATTTTATTTATTTGTAGCTTATCAGTCTATCAGTCTTAAAACTATAGTAAATAGTATACAATAGACGTTAACATTTACCATTTAAAAACTTCCGCAAATACGAAAGAAAATAGACGTACGAATACGAACTACCAACGCGTACTTTTACAGTTTGACGACCTTGTCAATTTAAAAGTTCGCGTACTTACCCTGACAGTGAAAGATCGTCTAGCCTTAAGTACGCGTACTTGCCCGTACGTCTATCGTCCACTCAGATAAACATCTGTATACATAAATAACATTTCATCAGTGTAATCTTTTGCCTACAACGTTGGGGTCGGTTTTCAGTCTAACCGGATGCAAATGAAGACCAGTGTTTTACATGGAGCGACTGCTAATCTGACGACCACAACCCAGTTATCTATTGGATAACACAATGACCCTTGATGAGGCTTGTTAAGAGGAAACACAAGGGCCGTTTTTCCATACAAACTTAGTCCCCTGGATAATGCCAGTAGATCAATTATTATTTTTTTAAATATCCATGGCTACAATTGGCATGTCCCTATGTTTTCCTTTTTCTCATAAATTTATTATTAAAAGAGATATGAATATTCAAAAACCTAAAAAATTGGCATGATTTTCCGCTGTGTTCAAACATTCAGAAAACAAATTTGACTTGATTATATAAAAAATAGAAAACATAGGAACACGGCAAAAGCCTTTCTTTATTTTTTAATGAAAAAAGCAGTTAAATCGGTTAAGTTTTGGAGAAGAAATCAGGGGACTACGAATCATTGATTTTGTGTACTTTTAATAGGTATTTTCGGTCAAAGCTGCAGTTGTCTCTATCGCGCTCTGCGGTTCGTGTTCGGGCATCGCGCGACAGCAATAGATTTTACAAATACCTAATTTTCAATTCTCTAGCCCGTGGTATTTCCTCTTAAGGATTAGAAGAAGACCCTGACTGGTTGTAAAGACTTTTGGGTTTCTGAGTACCCATAACCACTGCCATAGATCTACGAATGAAGGCCAGGACCGACGGCTTTAAGACTGCGCCGAGCAAAATAATTCAGAACAGTCGTCACTGTTAAAGTGATATAATCAATACTTTTACCATAATTACCATAAAAAATATGTAATGAATTCCACATTATTCATTTTTGTTTTAATTGACGCGCTGTTTTGAATCATACGCAACGTGTGTATGCATGATTCAAAAAATTAAAAATAAAATAACAAAGCGACATTTCGAAATTGTAAAAACTATAAATTGTAGTAAGAATATTAAAGATTAATATGAATTCAAGTTTGTGGATAAAAAAATACAGTTTACTATCAAAACTCAACTAAATACGAGATTTTTTTAAAGATTTTTGTACAACTTTACGTATTTTTGTTTATTAAATTAAACAGTAGGTTTTTTTGACGTGACGACGTCTAATAATTCGATAGAGCCGGCTGCACGCACGAAAAAACATGACTTCATGCGGCGTTACGTCGTTACATGACGTCATGCGGCGTTACCTCGCTCTGCGGCGTTACCTCGCTCTGAGGCGTTCCAAGTGAAAAGTGAATGTGGTGTCAATTGTTTATAGCAACGATAATTACAGCGATAAAGGTAATGATTCTTTCGCGTTGTCACGTTCAACTATCGTCAGTAAACCGACTTTACAGACAACCAATTTTTTTTTGCCAACTATAATCGGATAACACATTCATCGTGGTATTCATTACATATTTTTTATGGTAATTATGGTAAAAGTATTGATTATATCACTTTAACAGTGACGACTGTTTTGAATTATTTTGCTCGGCGCAGTCTTAACGTGTTTCCCGAAAAATGTTTGAAATAATATTTCTTCTGAACTGTAGTAAAGTACATATTTATTAGTCTGTTTGTTTAGATTCTCAACCGGTACAAAGTGATATCCTATTTTCAGATATTCCCTTTGGATGTTGTCAAAAGAGGCACAGACTGCTTGCCAGAGTAAGCTTAGTACGAGAGTTAAAACTTCGTTTGTTGCTCAAAATCAAAGTGTTTTTAATTATAAAAACTGATTTATCAATCCTTAGATAACTTTTAATAGTCATAAAGGGTGGTTAGTGGTTAAGGGTTTGATTGTAGGTTCGACACTTGGCACGAACAAGTACCAATTTAATAATTATGTAGATACTTTCTAAGTTTATCTTGGGCATTACTGACATTGGTGATGGAAAAACATTGTCAGCAAACCTGAACTTATAGTTAATATAAGTTTGAAATCACCAATCCGCCTTGAGCGCACGTGGTCATCAATGCTCGTGCCTTCTCTGTATGAGAAGAGGCTTTTGCCCTGCAGTGGGACAATTTATATGTTGGTATTATTATTATTTCAGGAAACTTTTGATAATTTTGTACTGGAAATCGAATTGCCGCGCCATAGTTTTCGAAACATATTTTTTTTTGACGTGATAATGTCTTAAATCGGTCAACACCGGCTGCACGCACAAAAAGGGTCAGGTTCCGCCTGAGCCTGAGCGTGCAAGCGAGAGCGCGGAACAAGCGATAGAGAGGCACGATCGGCCCAAGCAATAAGGTCCGCCCACCTCGACGGAAGTCATTATTTGCTTATGTTATATGTTAGCCATTATGTTAACACGTTAACACGTAAAACTATCGTACATAAACCGACTTTACAGACAACCAATTTTTTTTTCAGATAAATATCTTTTTATGTAAAAATAAGTCTTTTTTTTATCTTTATCTTTGTATTTAAACTGAAGCCCTTTCACGGACTCCAAGAAAATCCCTTTCAATTCTTGACTAAGTTCATAACACAGCTCATTAATAAAAAAAGTAAAAACGATTTAAACTGTGACGTGGGCTGACGTCACTGACGTCGGCGTGATTGATGACGTTAGCGGTACACTTCCTGTCACAATTATTGGGCCGAAGAGAAAAATATTTATTTTCATCTTCTTTTTACCTAACCTTCAGTTTTAGAACTGGATGCTTCAATGATGTTGTAGCAAATAGTTTGGTATTGTAATTTTATTTGTAAACTGTGATACATGCGTAGGTATAGACAAAAAAATTTTTTTTAATTTTTATTTGAGGTGTCAGTTTGAACCCAAAAAAATCTTTTAAGTAGGTACCGCCTGTTGGGTTTGACATTACATAATTATGAAACTAGACAAATATAAACATAGTTCTTCAAATCTAACTAGAATGAATTATTTCTGTATGAAACCCACATCATATTCAACTACTTTAACATTATTACTCTAATATAATATTAATTAAACTTCTATTTTATTTCAATAATTTTACTTCTACACAAATATTGACTCACTAAACTATTCATAACAAACTCGCTTAACTAAATATTTATATTTAATTGTACTATTATAATTTGGGGACCGATCCGATTTTATCTTTGTACTCTATTTACATTGGCTCCGGAATAAGGGAGCTCCTAACAGAAAGAAATATGTAGCTTTATTCTACCTTTGCTACATGATAAACAAGTCAGTAGGTTCAATGACTTAAAAAAGATGTGACGTCTCGTGATCATTTAAGACAATATTGATTTATTTATTTACTAGCGACCCGACCCGGCTTCGCATGGGCCTATAGCCTTCCTCGGTAAATGGACTATCCAACACAAAAATAATTTTTCAAATCGAACCAGTAGACCCTGAGATTAGCGCGTTCAACCAAACAAACAAACTCTTCAGCTTTATAATATTACTAGCCACCCGACCCGGCTTCGCATGGGCCTATAGCCTTCCTCGGTAAATGGACTATCTAACACAAAATGAATTTTTCAATTCGAACCAGTAGACCCTGAGATTAGCGCGTTCAACCAAACAAACAAACAAACAAACTCTTCAGCTTTATAATATTATTATCTACTAGCCACCCGACCCAGCTTCGCATGGTCCTATAGCCTTCCTCAATAAATGGACTATCCAACACAAAAATATTTTTCATCCCACCATCTCGGAAAGAGTATTTTTAATCTTCAATATCTGAGTGGAAAAGCCGTTTTTATTCTCTAGAGGATAAAGTAAATTTATCTTCAATATCTGAGTGGAAAAGCCGTTTTTATTCTCTAGAGGATAAAGTAAATTGAATTTAGAACATCGTGTGCACTAAGTTTGTGAATTAAAAAAAAACATTAAACCTATTTACTGCTACCTCTATGGTGCCGAATATATCATACAACTTTTTTTTAATTTGTTAAAAACTCAGACTTTGTAAACGTTTTTTTTTTGCATTTAGTCATTTCCTCGCTGAGGTGGAATGAAAAGTTACGTGTTGCACTCGAGTGCAAAGATTTTTCACCTCGTGCTCTTTTGATTCCCTCGCTAACGCTCAGGATTCTAATTTTGAATCACTCGCTGCGCTCGTGATTCAATTTTAGAATCCTTCGCTTGTTCGGTCATCAAAATTGAACACGCGGTTAAAAAGCAACTTTGCACTCTTGTATAACAAATAACAATTTTCAATTCGAACCAGTAGATCCTGAGATTAGCGCGTTCAACCAAACAAACAAACTCTTCAGCTTTATAATATTAGTACAGATTTGTTTATAAACTACTAGCTTTCACCCGCGACTTCGTTCGCGTGAATGTCGGTTATCGCGGATGCAGACAAAGCTGCGGATTAAAAAGTAGCCTATGTCCTTCCCCAGGGTTCAAGCTAACTTCATACCTAATGTCATCAAAATCGGTTCAGCCGTTTCGTCATGAAAGCGTAAGAGACTGAGTTACAGTCACATTTACAATATTAAAGTGTGGACTAGCTTTTGCCCGCGACTTCGTCCGCGTGAATGTCGGTTGTTCCAGATGCAGACGAAGTCGCTTATTAAAAAGAAACCTATTTCCTTCCAGGTTTTTTTTTTTTTTTTTGTCCTGAATGGTATCTCGCAGTTCAACCTGAGGGTTGGTTACTGCTTAACCGGACAATCCTGTGTTGCCTTAAAAGTGACTTTTAGGGCCTCCAGCCAGGGCAAAAACTTATAAACTAAGTGACTACGCTAAGGGCACCCCCTGCGGGGTACGAGCCGAGTACGGATGGTCGGGAGTTTGAGATCGAGATGAAGGTTCTCGTTGCGAACATAGAACGGGGCGCCCGTTATTTTTCGCAAGAAACGGTTTTGCAAGGTTTGCGTTCTGTGGAGACGGTATGCCTTTACGTGTGCGAATACAGCACAGGCGTAGGTCATGATGGGTTCCTTCCACGGGGTTTAAGCTATATTTATATCAAATATCATGAAAATCGGTTCAGCCGTTTCGTTGTGAAAAGGTAACAGACGGAGTTACTTTTGCATTTATGGATAGAATGAAGACGTACAGCTAAATAAAACAAAATAAAAAATAATAAGTGAAACTGGCAACGAATGAAAAGTCTTCACTTATAAAACAGACTGGCAAAGATGGTGTGAACAACACAGCACTATCCACACAAAAAATGCAGGACCACATCAAAACCCTAAACTAGAAACAACATAATCTAATATAGGCACTAAAACTTACATCTACCATCTTATACCTAAAGGCCCTATAATCGACTGCAATTATTTATTAGTAGGTGTTGTCCGCGACTTCGTCTGCTTGAATCAAGGGGTAATTCGAACCTGTCACAAAATCCGTTCTTATCTGACGTCTTCTTATTTCTTGGGTTAATCAATTTGAAAGTTGACATGAATGCGCCAACGACACGGTTGGCGCAGTGGCTGAGCGAGATCGACTGCTGCGCAGCGTGTTGCGGGTTCGATTCCCGCCCAAGGTAAACATTTATGTGATGAGCATTTGTGTTTGCCTTGTGTCTGGGTGTTGTTTATCTATATATGTATGTATTTACAAAAAAAAAATGTATTTGTGTATGTATATCAGCTGTCTGACACCCATAGTACAGGGTCTCCCTAGTTTGGGGTCAGATGGCCGTGTGTGAAAATGTCCCCCACATATATTATATTATATTAATGCCAACTTGAGTAAATAATAAAGAGGTTTTTTTTTAAACTACCCTTTTAAAGGGGCCTAGAAGGTGTTAAATTTGTAGGGGAAGTACGAAATCTATGTGGACAAAGTCCCGGGCGAGATGCTAGTCTCGTGCTAGTTACCTTTAATTTTCAGTCAGTAAGTAAATAAGTAATCTAAATCTGATCGGGGATCAGGTATTTTCAAAACCATTTTAATTTTCCCGTCAAACCCTGGACAAGCGACTGCAAATTGAATAAGTAATACAAGTAATTATTTTAACAGTTCTTTGATCGATGTAGTCCTTCTGTGACGTATCTGTACATTGTTAGGTATCGTTTTCGGTGTAATAGAGTTGTCGAGGTGGCGATTGTAACGGATAAAATCATGAAACAGATTGTTTTGGTTCAAATAAAAACTTGTAACAAGGGCTTGGGGCGAAATACGTAGAATTCTAGTTAGTAATCATTTTCCAAGCACTTTATACTGAATACTGAATATAAGCTAGAACTATTACTAATTTGCTTTTTTTCAGAAACTCTCAGATAATCAGTAGGTACTTATTTTTTTTGTATTGTATTTTCATCCCTGAAAATGAAGTTTCAAAGTTCAATTTAGTTTTGGTTCGATATTTTCCCAGTTGAACTAAAAGTTTAATAGCTTGTTCTAGACATTCTCAGTAATGTCTCTGGTATATTGTCCTATAACTGGCGTTGAGATCGCTTCGACCACTTGGGACAGCGGAGAGTAAATGTGTCGCAATTTACCGCGAACTACATGATCTTTATTTAGGCGCAGCGCAAATGAAGACACTTTAGTGTCTTGTCTCTGACACAAGCAACCGGCAACCAGCAGCAGTGAATATTATTTATTTAACCGACATAAAAAAAAATGAGGTTATCAGTTAGACCCGTATGTTTGTATGTATGTTTGTCCGCGATTATCGCCCGTTTGGCTGAACCGATTTTGATGCGGTTTTCAGAAAAGTGTTTGTTATATTCTGGAGAAGGTTTTAGTATACAACAAACAGAAATTTATTCAGCGCAAAGACAAATGACTTTAGTTTCGGAAGTCGGTGGCAATACAAAACAACAAACAGAACAAAGCCACCGGTTTTTTCACAAATTTTGGACGTATAGTGGTGACTCAGAAAGCACGTAAAACCGTTGGTCTTCGCTTTCATTCGTCGATCTTTGACAGTCGTTATGGGTTATGAGAAGCCCGATAATCTGACAACCAGTCTTACCAAAGTGTATCGTATTACCCAGTTACTGGGTTGTGGAGGTCAGGTAAGCAGTCGCTTCATGTAAAACACTGGTATTCAGCTGCATCCCACTGGACTAGAATCCGACCCCAACATACTTGGAAAAAAGCTAGGCAGATGATGATAATTTGTAGATATAGAATCAACTCTCTCATATACATTGTGGTTACCGATTGCTTCCACTTGACACACAATGATCACAAAAGTGTCCAGAAAACGCCACCATAGTCACAGAAACCACGTGGTGGCTGTTTGGGTAGCAAAAAGTGTCTACGTTTGCACAGAGCTTTTCTGGCATTGGGATCGCTTCGACCACATGGGACGGGAGAGTGTAGATGTGTCACAATTTACCGTGGACTACATGATCTCTATTTAGGGACCACCTTTGGAGAATAGTTCGTTACGGTACGAATTATCTTTGTGGAACGAACCTCTAGCTTCTGGAAGCTTGCTCTATTAATATATCATGTCACATTTTGTGAACGGTTTTTGTTATTTTCTTAAGCAATCAGGGTAGCCTACCGCAATGTCTTGAAATAGGTATTATTTTAAAATTAGTTTTGATATTTCCTATTGAATGAAATGAAAGCCATGCACACACAGCAACAGCAACAACAAAAAAACAGCAACAGTGAAAATCAAAAAGTAATCTTAAAATAACACTGTTTCATAAGATAGTTAATAGACGGCCGGGTGGATCGGGCGTGTTGGTTCTAGGTTAGTAAATAGTGGTCGGCTGTCAGAGTGGTCTTGATCATGATTTTTATTTTTAACCCCCGACGTAAAAACGACGGGGTGTTATAAGTTTGACGTGTCTGTGTGTGTGTGTGTGTGTGTCTGTCTGTGGCATCGTAGCTCCCGAACGGATGAACCGATTTTGTTTTTGTTTTTTTTATTTGAAAGGTGAATTAGTCGGGAGTGTTCTTAGCTATGTTTAATGAAATCGGTCCAAGATGGCCGCCGCTACAAAATAGCTAATCACATATTTTTTCACAACTCCATCAATATGGGTATCAAATGAAAGGGCTTCACTAGTAGAATACTTTACACTATGATAAATTTTAAAGCCAAGATGACCGGCACCACAAAATGGCGAATTATATATACCAAACGCATTCTCAGGGTAATATCTTTAATATCAAAAAAGATCCATGTGACGAAATACAACTTTAGACGTATCTACAACTTCTCAAAACCAGACTAAATTACATTTAAAAACTTTCAAATAAAAATTAAATTAAAAATTTAAAAAACCCCCAACGCAAAACATAAAAGCAATTATTTAAAAAGTAAAAAATAATATCTTTTGTTGAGCCATCAAATGTCTGTTCGTTGAAATGGCGCTATAATTTCGCGGCGGGGTACCGCTAAGTCAGCAATAGCTAAATAGGCAAAATAGCGAACTCATGGATTTGCAATGAGATTTGACTTACGCGGTATCCCGCCGCGACATTATAGCGCCATTTCAACGATGATGGCTCAACAAAAGATATTATTTTTTACTTTTTAAATAATTGCTTTTATGTTTTGCGTTGGGGGTTTTTTAAATTTTTAATTTAATTTTTTGAAGGGACAACATGCAATGTAGTATTATATTATATTTCACAAAAAAGGCATGGTTCCAGAAAAATATACGATAGAATAATGTAGAAGGATGCGGTTTGAAGGCCTCTATGTCACCATGAAGAAAAAACATTAATGGTGTCTTTTTTAGGGTTCCGTAGCTAAATGGCTAAAAACAAAACTCTTATGGATTCGTCATGTCTGTCTGTCTGTCCGTCCGTATGTCACAGGCTCACAGCCACTTTTTCCGAACCTATAAGAACTATACTGTTGAAATTTGGTAAGTAGATGTATTCTGTGAGCCGCATTAAGATTTTCGCACAAAACAGAAAAAAGAACAATAAATTTTGGGGGTTCCCCATTAGAACTGAAAAACAATTTTTTTTTTCATCAAACTCATACGTGTGGGGTGGGGTATCTATGGATTGGTCTTCAAAAATGATATTGAGGTTTCTAATATATTTTTTTCTAAACTGAATAGTTTGCGCGAGAGACACTTCCAAAATGTGTCCCCCCCCCCCTGTAACTTCTAAAATAAGAGAATGATAAAACAAAAAAAAATATATGATGTAAATTTTCATGTAAACTTCCACCGAAAATTGGTTTGAACGAGATCTAGTAAGTAGTTTTTATTTAATACATCTTAAATCGTAAACCGCAATACTTTTATATTATTTGACTTGATGCTACGGAACCCTTAATGGGCGAGTCCGACTCGCACTTGGCCGCTTTTTTTTGTTTAGTACACACCAATCGTAAAGTAACGATGCCCACGAAACCACACGTCTTCGATGTTATCATTACGCTAAGTTATCCTCTTACCATTCAGTCGGAAAACTTCTAACAACTATGTATCAAGCTCTTAAGTATATCCTTTACTAAACTTAATTCAGTTACGTAGACTCTGTCAACTCAATCTTGACAAGCTCTTGAGATGAAGATAATCTTACAAGTTTGCAGGAAGTTGATAATATCGGCTCGGTGAATGGCTGACCCATTGCAGGAGAGGGATCAAAACTGGATGGTGTATTATGTATAGTTATGTTGAGTATGCCTTTGTGGATGGACTTAGAACATTAGTTCTAGTAAAAGAATATCATCATCATCATCATTTCAGCCTAAAGACACGGGTTTGCCATAATCGCCACGCTTGTCAGGCGGATTGGCGATCGCAGTATAGTTGTTACAAAGGCACAGAGAACGCTGCTGCCCATTCTCTGGTAAGTCCCTTAGTCGCCTCCTACGACACCCACGGGAAGGATATGGGGGATGGTGCTATTCTTTACGTCCGACACCACACGGACGGTAAAAGAATATAAATGGGACATTCTAAAGGATGGGTAAACAAGCGGGAGTTTTTGACCCCCGAGCACGGTGGCGGCGGCCCAGTAGCATGCATGTTTGCTTGGTTAGTGACCCAGCGTTGTTCTCAAGAAATAGTTCTCTTACATTTTGTTAGGTCACCAAATCTTAGTCACCAAATGACCACCAAAAATAGTAAATGATCACCAAATCTTAGGGCCCTTAAATCCGCTCTGGGGCGGATCCGACATGGTTAGGTTAGAACTGTGACCCCCAACGCCAGAACCAAATCGCTTTCTACAGTCAAACTCATACATTTCTACAATACTTTGGTTAAATGTTGGTGATCATTTACTATTTTTGGAGGTCACTTACTAAATCTATACCCTGTTCATAATTAGATTAGACATTTACAAAAACCTTTTTTACAGTCTGTTCAACCGATTTTGACTCATATTGCGTTGGTAGCATGACAAATGGCAACTGCAGTAAACAGTTGTTATTGTAACCACTTTTTTGCCTCTAATGTCATCCTTAAGCCTACGGAATAGAAGTCAAAATCGGTTGAATGGACTGTAAAAAAGGTTTGTGTTTATGTCTAATTTTATTGTGAACAGGGTATAGATGTTCGTAAAACATAAGCCAATATAAATAACTAGCTTTTACCCGCGACTTCATCCGCGTGAAGGTCGATTATCGGCTTCTGAAATAAAAGTAGCCTAAGTTACTCGTTATAACATCAGCTATCCAGTGAAAGCCCCATCAAAATCGGTCCAGCCGTTTCCGAGATTAGCCGGAACAAACAAACAGCCCGACAGACCGACAAAAAATTTAAAAATTGTGTTTTTTGTATAAATACCATACATACTTTCATATGCATTTCGTATTAGTAAGGCTCGACGACCGAGACATACTCTGACCGACCCTGACGATGCTATTACTCTCCTCCAGGAGAGCAATAATGCCACCAGTACAGTTAAGAAACACAGACACAGACCGCCGTCATTCCGCCCTCGCCGCCGAGGCCCGCCGCGACGACCCCGTACGTCTCCTCCCCTCTCTTGCTCGTGCCAGCCCGCGCCGCTGAGCCTGTAGTTTTAAATTCGTCCCTAAATAATGGAAATCCGATCCAGCCTGTCCCTTTGCTGTCCTCTCCCAGCGACGCCCTAAGCCGAGGCTCGTACCCCACAGGTTTGTAAGCTATTTTGCCCTGGCTGGAGGCCCTAAAAATAATAATTTTTAAGGCACCACAGGAAAGTCCGGTTAAGCAGCCGACAACCTCCTAGGTTGACCTGCGAGATGCCAATCCGAAAAAAAAAAAAAAAAAAAAAACATGCATTTACCAAAAAGCTGTTATTCTGACATTAAAAACATACCTTCAATTTTATTTATTTGTTTAGATAAAAGTATAAAGAAATAGGATTTGTTAACGAGTGGCTGACCCAGGAAAACATGGCGGGACTCCTTGGATGGCTTTCTCAGGAATTGGTGAGATGGCGGCCTTTGCCCGGGTGAGGGACAGAAATGCAAACAAAAAAAAGAATGGCTACTGCCATTGACAATCAGGTAGTAATAATTGTAATCAGGGATATCGTACCTCTTATCAACTAAGTGGTATTTGCAGAAAGATAGTGCCTCAATTCTTCACCTGCTTCTGACTACCTCCATTCTAGTTACCAAGATTTACCGTACAATTACTGCCACAAATAGTAGGCCATTTCGCAAGTAGAACCACTTACACGACAATGAAACACCTCGGATACACGAAAAAAAACTGTTGTAGCCCAATAATCTTGCACGGAAGTGTACAAATATGTCCTGTTTTCCTCGTAAAGAAATATTATATTATAGCTAAAACGCATTAGCCCACAAAGGTAAGGGACGTCCGAATTAATGACTTGTCAAAAATGTTTCTTGGACAAAGTACTTAGTGGAGTAGGTATCTATGTAAGTGCTTTATTTATTTGTAAGGATTTTCCCTTCTCTGGTGTCCGAATGAATTTAATTTAGTTAGGCCTTTTTTGTTAGTCTTACTTAAGACTTTGTTTCTTGTCTAAAAGAGGCTTCGCAATGGGTTTCAGGAGTTGTTAGTTAACAACTCCTGAAAACCATTGATATGCCTAAACAAAGTACAATTTTTAAGCGGAATTCTTACAGTTATAATGACTACTCCTGAAAATTTCTGATTGACTGACTTGTTGACAGCTCTGAAGTGCCTAGTGCTTATCTTCTAAACAGTATGTTAATTAACGAAACAGAATCCCTTTAAGCAGTAATATTACATCGTCCCTAGATACCTACTAAAAAAAAGATTCACATAGGTAAATAAGTTTTTATTTTTTAAATGTCATAAAAAGTCGAATACGTTAAAGCATTACTCTGTAAATTTTTGTTTTTTTTTAATACATATTTTTATGCTGTGTTTTCATATATCTATTAATGATGTAACGAGTAATAAAACGCCCTCTGTTATTTAATTTACTGTATAAATATAGATCAATGGCCACAAAAACCGTTCTTTCATTGTACATGCACAATAAAAGATCATTACTTGAGAACGACTCGATCGATTTGGGTAATTTTAATTGTTGTGTGTGGTCAAATGATCTATGGTCCCGTTGAACCCAAATGAATCATGCCCCAATGATAAAGGGGCCGCAGTAGACGGTAGACTTAGCAAGACGAAACCAATGAAAAGAATGGAGGAAGGACTTCACCCAGCAGTAGGACGATACCTAAGGGTTAATTAGTAGTAGTAGTAGTATGACGGGCCGGTGTCCGCAACTCCACGTCTCAGCGCGTATTTTGCGTACAGGTGGGAAGTAAATCATACGATCCACCCCAGCTCCCCAAGAAAGGCCAGCATCGCCTTGACGTCGCTGGCGATCTCCCGTAAGCTACCTGGCTTACCGAAGTACTTTGCCCTGTATGAAGCGACCTCAGGCCAGTTCAGAAGCACATGGGCTGCTGTTTCGTCTGCCCCCATGCAAGCTCTGCACAGTAGGCTGTCTGTAACTCATATGACAAAAAGATGTTTATTGAAAGACCCATGGCCGGTTATGGCGGCTGTGACCGCACGTAGCTGTTGTTTGTACAGTTGGAGGGCTTGCCTCGTGAAACGGCCCTCGATCGCAGGAAGACCGCTGCTGGTTAACTAGTAATAGTAACTAGTTTCTGGTTGAATGTTAAGTTTTCTTAAGAGCGCGTATTCGATTCGTGACGAAAACTTCATGTTTTTGCGTTTTGCCCAGAGCAATATCGTAATTATGTGAGCAGATTATTTAAAGACAATTTACAGTTTTAGAAAGATTAAGTCTTGATTTAGACAGCTACAGAGTAAAAGTATAATTTTTTATTTAAATAATTATGGTTTTTTAAAGCGAAGACAATTCTTTCATATCGTTTTGCGAAAACAGACGTCAGAGTTAACTTTCAGGACGAATACAACCATTACAATATGCCAAAATATTTTGTTTTATGCGTTTTTCCAACAGTATATACAGTCATAAAGACAGTAACAGATTACGAAAATATTACTATTATGTATTAAAAAACAATGTTGAAAAAGTAGAAAATCGGTTCACTTTGTCAATTTTTTTTCACCAGCATTTGAATAAAAATTTTATGAAAGTTAATGTTATGCTTAATATACAGAATATTTTTCAGTCCGTTATACGGGCTCATTTATTTTAGACAATTATTTTAAAAAGCACTGTAAAACATCGCGCGCTGTCGTTTGCCGATCAATTTCATGCTTATTTCGTGCATATTTTTTTTTCTGATGCACACAAACAGACCATTGTATTGTACTAGTGTGTGTCAGTGCTGCTACGCCGTTCTGGAATCGTTTAGATTTTGAGTTGCGCTAAATCGAATACGCGCCCTAAATCTGTAAAGACGCCATGTTTTCTCAATGTACTCGTCAGTAATATTATCAGTATATAGGTGGATGTTTATCTCCTGCACGGTAAGTAAACGGTGTGAATATAAATGAGCAACACATACATACATTATAAGTAAGTAGGTCTTGCTTGGAACTGTTACTAATAGCAACATAAAGTAAAGCACCAAACCATTTTGGTTTTATTAAGAATTTAATTATTATTCAGTATTATATTCACTACTTTATAGTGAACGAGCTTTTGCCCGCGACTTCGTCCGCGTGAATGTCGGTTATCGCGAATGCAGACAAAGTTGTGGTGTAAAAAGTAGCCTATGTCCTTCCCCAGGCTTTATGCTATAGACCTACCAAATAAAATCAAAATCGGATCAGCCGTGTCATCGTGAAAGCGTAACACACAGAGTTACTTTCAAATTTAGAATATTAAAAGTATAGACAATTTTTCGCAAATTTGAAATGCATTGTTTATCTTTTAGCTAGGTCAATATTATTGTCCTCAACTTTATATGACACTATCGACCCGACCCGGCTTCGCATGAGCCTATAGCCTTCCTCGATTTATGGACTATCCAACACAAAAAGATTTTTTCAATTCGAACCAGTAGATCCTGAGATTAACGCATTCAACCAAACAAAGAAACTCTTCAGCTTTATAATATTAGTATAGATTTTGAATTTCAGTTCTGCCACTAATATTAATGCGAAAGTTTGGGATGATGGATCGGTATGCTGATAAGCTGAAAATATTGATCTAGTTTAACATAAGATAGGATAACTTTTGTTCCTTTTATGTGTACCAATTTAGGATGATTTTAATTCCGAGGCCAATGCAAAGAAAGTCAGGGCAAAGGTTAGTGTTTTAATAAAATATGTGATATCTACATTCTCAATCTACTACTTAAAAGGGGGAGGTGGGGGGGAGTAGCCCGCGAAATTCAATTTTTGCAATTTGCAGCTCAAAATCAGGTTGCACGGTAATACAGCATTTACAAGTTTATAATAATTAAAAAAATAATCTACACTATTATTATAAAGAGGAAAACTTTGTTTGATTGTAATGAATAGGCTCAAAAACTACTGGACCGATTTTAAAAATTCTTTCACCATTCGAAAGCTACATTATCCACGAGTAACATAGGCTATATTTTATTTTGGAGAAAAATAGGGTTCCGTAAGATATTTGGGTTTTTCGGCCACAAGGTGTAAAAATCAACCAGAAAAGTTACTTATTTTGCGTACGCTGCCTAAACTATAAAAGATAGAACCATAAAATGTTCTAATTAATTGTTGATCTTATAAATATCTACAAAAAAGTCCGCGACACACTATGTCTATCTATGTCGAGTGAGGCACAACAACCATTTTTTTTATTTAAAAATCTTGATTTTTTTTTTGGCTACATTTAAACGCGTTTATTTTACTCATGCTATTAATCCTTATCAAAATAAAGTATTTCATCACTAAGTAGAGTTTATGTAGATAATATTTGGTCTTTGAATGATTAAAATTGAACGTTTGGTATTGAAGTTATGGCGAAATTAAAATATTACGATTTCTGCTGCACATTTAGATTTTGTTTTATTTTAGTTTTTTTTTACAATATTACATTTTGACTATTAATATTTTGATATTGGTAATTGTATAATAAATATCGTAAGGAATAAATGAATAATTATGTTGGTATGTAAGTAATTGAATTATTTAATTTTAAATGTTGTGTCTAATCTTTCGACACAACTAACTTTTGTTATTATTTGTATGCTCTCGAGCAAAATGTAGCGAACTTACCATCTTATTATAAGACCTTAAATGCTAATGTATTGAAACCTACATTTACGAATAAATTTGATTTGATTTGATTTGATTTGGCGCGTTGCGAAGTGGGCGAATCATTTTCGTGCGTTTTTATTAGATTTTGTTCTTAAAACTACACCTACGCAAAAGTTCTTCTCAGAGCTAACCAACAGTTCTTTTCAGGGCTAATCCATCTATATATGACAGAGTTATGCCAGAACATACATAAAAATATATATATATATATATATAAAAACATTCGAATTGATAACCTCCTCCTTTTTGAAGTCGGTTAAAAATGGTACCGTAGCAAAAATTGTTCCAAGTGATGAGCATTTTCTGCTGAGAGAATAAATTTGAAGATCTGGAACACCTGATGTGGAACTCCAAGAGCCCAGCTACACCTTATCACATATATTAATGACGTCTTAGTAAAAAGTTGTTCGGTCTGATGAGCATTTCCTGTTGACTTATAAAAATCGAAGATAAGAAACATCTGAAGTGGAAATCAAAGCTGTAATTTTTTAAATTTCACTGTTAAGTTATTACTAATTTCACTGTATATTATAATAAGCTGGGAGTACCTCCACGCGGTGAAGGCGGTGACAGTTTAGGACTGATTTTTGATGACGATGGTATATCATTGAAAATTTGACCCTACTGGCCTCCCAAACTCAAAACAAAACTCCCATTTTTTTTTTATCGAATAAATATGCCTTTGGACTTATGTTATTTGAGTGTTTAATTTCCTTTTCCATTTATCTTCGTGACACGGTAGCCTACCCGGTAACGCAGGGGAGCAGTCACTTAGATTTTAATTGATCAGGTATCTTCACAATAAAACTATAACCATGCCTAGAAAGAGGTCAAATCTTTCCCAATGTTCCAAAGGAGCTAAAAGATTGAGGATCATAAGTTCCCAAGAATCTACCGAAGAGCGTCCGGAGAGACTTGATGCGTGTTCGAGATCATTAGGCTGCAACTCGCTCCGTGGAAACCTCTTCAAATCGCGAAGCACGCCTGCGTTCTCAGCGTATTTATGCATATCTACATCCAGGTCTCTAGAGACCAGTGAAGAATATGATGCGCGACTGACCGCTGATCGTGAACGTCATGCATTGTCTCGCGAGTCGGAGACGTTCACGGATAGGGAATTGCTCTTGAGTTCCAAGCGTATCTACGCATCGACTTCTAGGTCTCTAGAGACAAGTGGGGAACGTGATGCGCGACTGACCGCTGATCGTGAACGTCACGCATTGTCTCGCGAGTCGCAGATGTTCACGGATAGAGAATTGCGCTTGAGTTCCAAGCGTATCTACGCATCGACTTCTAGGTCTCTAGAGACAAGTGGGGAACGTGATGCGCGATTGACCGCTGATGTGAACGTCACGCATTGTCTCGCGAGTCGGAGACGTTCACAGATAGAGAATTGCGCTTGAGTTCTCAGCGTACCCACGCATCTGCTTCTAGGTGTCTAGAGACAAGTGCGGAACGTGATGCGCGACTGTCCGCTGATCGTGAGCGACATGCATTGTCTCGCGAATCGGAAACGTTTACCGATACAGAATCACGCTTGAGTTCTCAGCGTATTCGCACATCTACTAACAGGTATTTTGAAACGAGTGATGAACGTGATGCGTGACTAACTGCTGATCGAGATTATCATACATTGTCCCGAACACGCACATAACAAAATATTTATAATCAGTTCGAAAGTAAGAGAGAAAGAATTGCTGGAGTACGGCATGAAGAGACAGAAGAAGAGCGCTACGAACGTTTGAATTCTGATCGACTTCGACATTCTCTGAACAGAATGTCGATGTCATCTGAAGAATCGGATGTGTCTCAAGATATAGCCGTAGCGTAGGGCATGGCGACCGTCCTTGGGTTGATAAGGAACGGAGTGCATTTACGTATACTCCTATGATTGACTACGCCACATGTTCTGCTATCGGAGGTATGATTCAAAATTGTACTTTTTGAACGTCTCGAATCGTCTCGCGCATCCCGTTGTTTTCCCGTCCCCGGGCTCTTAGAATTTGACATCAGACGTTTCAGATCTTCGATTTTGCCGACCCCGTTGTCGCTGGCATAAGCAACAGGATCCGCGTACGAAGTCGCGGGCAGAAGCTAGTAATAAATAAATATCAACATATTTATCTCTCCAAGTTAGAAAAGCTCCTAAATGTGCCTACTTAATGAAAAACAAAATACGCTTTAGCTTTACTAACTTGGAGAGACCATTTCGATACTGAGCTGCAAATTGCAAAAAACTTAAAAAAAATTGAATTTCGCGAAATGCCCTTGCGCATCCACCTTAAATCATAATTATCAGCTATGCTTTTCTCTAACATTACATTCGTGGCTGTGTTCGACGGCGAACTCGATATCGAGTCAGTCGTGAAATCGAAGTCGAGCTCAGCGATTGTTTTTGCCTAACGAATATCGTTTTTCATATTATGAACTGTCAAAAGTGTCAAATTATTCAACTTTGAGTAGTTCCTTCAAAAACCGTTAATTCAAGTGGCGCTAGCGCTGCGTAAACAAAGGTTAATGAGTACGAACATTTATTTCGCTGCTGCTTCAGCGTCGAGCTTTAGGTTGTGTTACTTAGAGAATGTTTGGAAGACGAGGATTTATAACCAGTGTGTTTTGCCAGTGATGACATATGGCACAGAAACGTGGTCCTAACTGCTGGCCTCTTAGAGAAGCTCAGGGTCACGCAGCGAGCCATGGAGAGAGCTATGCTTGGAGTTTCTTTGCGCGATAGAATCCGGAACGAGAAAATTCACCAAAGAACTAAGGTCAGCGACATAGCTCTCAGAATATGCAAGTTGAAGTGGCAATGGGTAGGCCACATCGCTCGAAGAAGCGATATAACCGGTGGATGCAAGTGTCCCTTTGCTGCCCTCTCTCAGTGGCGACCTAAGCCGAGGCTCGTACCCCACAGGGGGTGCCCTTAGCACAGTCACTTAGTTTATAAGTTTTTGCCCTGGCTGGAGGCCCTAAAAATCACTTTTTAAGGCACCACAGGATTGTCCGGTTAAGCAGTAACCAACCCTCAGGTTGAACTGCGAGATGCCAAACAGAATAAAAATAAAAAACGTTCTATGGGGGAGGCCTATGTTCAACAGTGGACGTCTTTTGGCTGATGATGATGATGATGACTTAGAGAATAGTAGTACTGTAACTCTTGATACTGTGTAACATATAGGAATCCTCATAATCATTAAAATCACAAGAAACTCTTGCATATTCATTCAGACCTTATATTACCATCATTACCACCAAGAGGGTAGCAATAATCGTTCTCAACATATTATTTCGCCCACGTTAGCAAGAAATTTTATCTAAAGGTAAGTATAAAAACTCAATAATATCTGTTTACCGCCAGATCTAACGATACGTTCGGTTACATCTAAATTCCGCGAAATTCCATTAAAAAACCCCAACCAAAACCAACCCTTATTTCACTGGTTATAAATTCTACAATCCCGCAAAGAAGTCAGTTACATGTTACACCGTAGCGGAACACATGTAAAAAGTGTAAGTGATGTTTAGTTAACGTTTGCACATAACGGCATGGTCGTCCCGCGGAGGCCCCGAGCAATTTTCGTCGGAATTTTCTCTTGGGTATTTTAACGTTGCGCTGCGGTGTGATTGAGGGCAGGACGCGGGGCGAGAAGCGATTTTCGAATGTTTTTCGGCTTAACGGTGTAAGGAAATTGTAAGGTAGAGGCTTATCGTCTTGTGTGGGTTGTAAACGGATGATAGCAGTGCCTTGTAGCATAAAACACATAAATATGAATGTAGGTAAATTCATATTAGGGCCAAGCATCAGAACGTAATATTACCCTAAACAATAGGGAGAGGTTGACTTTCGATTTAGCTAGTCTCAAAAATTAGGAATAGCTACATAATCCACTACACTACATAATATAACTAATATTATTAATGAGAAAGTAACTCTGTCTGTTATGCTTTCACGATGAAACCGCTGACCCAATTTTGATGAAAATTGGTATGAAAATAGCTTGAACCCTAGGGAAGGACGTAGGCTACTTTTAAATCCGCTATTTTGTCTGCATCCGCGACAACCGACATTCACGCAGACGAAGTCGCGGGCAAAAGCTAGTGTTTACATAAATCGACAAAGGCCCCAATTCCTTTGCTCACAAACTAAACTAAAATTAGACAATTGCCATCTCTTACTGCCAGGCAGCTGAAGAAAAGGACAGCGACAGATAGAACTAAGTCAGAGATGTCACATTAGTTTTTTCTTGAACTTCGCCGTGTTTTTTAATCAATCCGTTCTGACATGACAATGTATAACTGTATGAACATTTGGTTTAGTTCCATCTCGGCACTTTTCTATCTATCGAAACATTCCCATGTACATTCATGGGTACCGATATGAGAAGGTGCCGAGATGGGACTGAACCGAACTTGACAGCTCTTATTAATATCCGTCCCTTTCTTGTTTTATTGGAGACAAAGAGATATAAATAGCTAAAAATAAGTTTAACTCCTGCACAACAAAATTGGAACCAAATTTTAGCGTAGTCCCTTTGGTAAAAGTTGTTAAACCATTTTCAGATACCTTTTTTTTTTTAATGGGACAAGCCCGCCACACTATTCCCTAACCACTGTAACTCCTGTAAGCCAGAACCAACAGTGGCGACCACCAGAAAAGCGCCAGAGCAATGAAGCTCGACGAGTCCCAGAGAAACGATTCAACTGTCTTGGATCCCACAACGAAATTAATCAGAAAAGAACAGCGGAGGAGTAAGAAAAACATATTTTCCACTTCATTGTATCATTTTCAGATACCTGGTAAACAAAAATCAGTTTGTATAAATCGTCTTCATCTTAAATTCACTATTAAAGACTCGATACATTGTGCCAGTGAATAGATTCCCAAGAAATCTAAAGCTCTGTTCTAAATTTTTCAACTAGGCATTCAACACAATATAGTTTCAAAATAATACAACGGTTGTATATTTTAAGTATTTAAGAATATAAAATATCAGAACGAAGGAACGAAGTTTCTCACTCATTCTCTATACTCGCACGCACACACATACAGACACACTAGAAAAAAAGAAAGAGAAAGCCGTATGGAGGAGAATAACGCAAAAATCTTACGTGACTGTACATTTTCTCGCGAATCACACTTACTACAAGTTAATTTTAATAATTTTAGTTATTTATGTTGCAGTTTCAAAACATGAAATTATAACTTGTAGCACTTCATGTAGAAGCATATCATGTCAACCTTTGGGCATAGGTCTCCCCCAAGTGTGGGTTGAGCCGTAATCGCCGTGCTTGGCCGATGCATATTGGCGATCGCAGTAGGTGTTATGGTACTCAGAAGGACGCTGCTGCTCATACTCTGGTCAATATCCCTCTGTCGCTTTCTACGACATCCATGTGTAGTAACGGGGTGGTGCTATTTGTGGCTGGCACCACACGGTGCAGTAGAAGCATATAAGTCTGATTAAACCCCCCGCTGCCTCTCCTCACTTACACCTCAAAACTTGAAATAAGAGACATCACTCACAACTTTTACTGAAATCCCTTATCTGTCAGAATCGGTGGAGTTATACCAACTGCGGACTGTCGTGTCGCCATGATTTTGACGGAGCGAGGGACAAACCTGTGACGTCAGCAGGATATGTTTTTATATGGCGGCGAAGAAAGGTGGGCTTTTTGCTTGATGTATACTTTTTTAGTGGGTGAGATTTTTTTAGTTAAGGAAAATGTAGGGATTGTGTCTTGGGGATTTTTGTAATTTTCTCTTGGGGATTTGTTCGTTACCTTATAATTTTTTTTACGTGAAATAATGATTATATGTTGAGTAATTAGTACGTAACAGTGATTAATCTTAAATGTAATAAGAATTTAGTTTGCGCGTGTAGTTTTAATTATGATATTTATAAAATCGGAATTGCTGGGCAAATCATGAAGTATAAAACAAGACAATACAAGACGCTGCACTTTGTAATAAAATGATACCTTTTCATTATAAAGTGCAGCGTCTTGTAGCGTGTATCATAACAATACCCACACACACAAAACGTTTTGGGAACACATTCATTGTGCGTACTGCTAAGGAGTGGAATTCCATGCCCGAGTCTGTGTTTCCTGATAGCTACAACCTGGGAGTCTTTAAGTCAAGAGTGAATAGGTTACTTCTAGGCAAGCGTGCTCCATCTTAGACAGCGTCATCGCTTCCCATCAGGTGAGATAGTGGTCAAACGTATGCCTATCAATTGATAAAAAAAATATATAAATCCTCCGAAACGGCTTGACCAATCAATGCCTATATCTAGTAGGTCTGAGAATAGGTCGTAGGCTATTTTTTATACCCCCAGGTGATAAGAAATAATTTATAAGGCAAAAAACGTTTTCCGGGTCAGCTAACAGAAACAGAACAATGAATTAGATGTTTATTATTTTACATATAGAGGAAAACGCATACTCAAGTATCAAAAACAATAATAACAAAATAAAACTTTTTGTCACACTGACACAAGGTCTAAATTAAAACCATCCACCTACCAGAAAACCTAACAACTACATAACAACCATTGTCAGTCAGTTCCACAATAAACCATTCCGACGCCGAGCCATCCAATTGGAAAAAACATAAAAACGAACAACCCGGGACTGTCCACTAATGTGTACGAAAACAGAGTCACACTGTCCCTCGTTGGGTAGCAAATAAATGTAGGGGATAAGTCATTTGCGTTCGGCCCCAGTTATAGCTGGTTAGATCCGGTTATGGCCAGTACTTATCGGTTTTTACTGGATACGCATCCAGGTAGGAGAGTTGTAAAGTTTGTTGGTGCATTTTGAGAACGGGTTGGAGATATATCGTGTATCTGCTAAAAACTGTTAAATAATACTGAAGAATATTATTGTTGTCTTACTTAAAAATCAAAGCCTATCTATAAAGTACTAAACCATTACAAAGTTTTACGTTAAATGTTTTTTGCAAAGGTGACATAACCAGAAATGGGTCATCTTTACTAAGAAGAGTCAAAGTAGGTATTTATTTGGCGATTTCTGGTGATAACAGGTCTTATATATATTTTACAGGAACTGTAAAATCTATTCTTTAGGGATACACAAAAATAGCAATTTCACATAATATAGGTAGCAATATAACAATAGGTACAATATAATATACAGTACAATTATATGAAATTAAAAATCTTTAGATTTAAATAAATAACATTTTAAATCACAAAAAATACAGGCTTAGATTATTGAGAGTCTATTTACAATACATTTTGAAGGTCTACCTTCTAATGTAATGTAACCTCCTTTACTTTCCTACACTACTTGAAACGAGAAATCAAACGCAAAGATAACAAAATTGCATTATATCACTTATGGATGGCATAAATATTTTCAACTCATCATCACTTTTAAACAGCTGACATTTACAAGACAAAACACTTTTGCCTCAAAAAAAAAAGAAATGTCACATAAAAAAAGCAAATTCGTTGCGAATCACACAGATAATTTTTTATCCGCGCCAAAAAGTTCCCGCCTTTTCTCCGCTTACAAAATGGCGCTCCTCTTTATATTGGACAAAAAGCGATTTGTATAAAAAATGCTATTGTTCATACGGACAATATGTCAAAATGCTGCTTTTAGCTAAATTACTTATTTACGAAAGCTATGTTGTCCGTATTTTAAATGTCGGATGAGTTATGTACCGTTTTGCAGTCTCTTTAGGTTGTGCGAGTTATATTGTTAAGGTTATGGGTTTGTCATACGACGTAATACCAACATGTCAACGAAATATAGAAGCTGTGTACTATTCTTTTTTCAACCGACTTCAAAAAAGGAGGAGGTTATCAATTCGTATGTTTTTTTTTTTTTTGTTTTTTTTTTTTTTATGTTTGTTACTTGATTTCTTTGGACTGGGTGAACCGATTTTGATGAGTCTTTTTTTATTTGAAAGCTAGTGCTTCCCGTGTGGTCCCATTTTATGCATCTATGAGAAAACCGTATAAGTCTTAAATTTGCTTTAAGTATGTGCGCGATTTGTTACGCGATTTCTCCGGCAAACGTAAATCGATTTTGAAAATTCTTTTTTTTATGGATAGGGTATGCTTTAGGGGTGGTCCCATATAAATTTTATCGAAATTGATTCAGCACTTTTTGAAAAATTAACAAATACCCAAAAAATTTACGTAGACGACGTTTTAGTTTCATCAATCTTTGTAGTAGTTAACTTTTAATCTCTTCTTAATAGATTTGGATGAGAAGGAGGTACTAAATAGCGGAAATTAAAAAGCTTTTTACAAAAAAGACAACCGCCTTCAAAAAGTGAAAAATAACTTTAGCACAGAACACACATTGACTTTAGTTTCGAAATTCAGTGGCTTTGTTCTGTTTGTTGTTTTGTATTGCCACCGACTTCCGAAACTAAAGTCAATGTGTGTTCTGTGCTAAAGTTATTTTTCACTTTTTGAAGGCGCTTGTCTTTTTTGTAAAAAGCTTTTTTTAAAATTGAAAATAAAATGAGTTTCTAGTCCGTCTAAGGCCAGGACTTCACCCAAGTGGAATATGAGGAGTGGTGGTATACTGTTTCATTATTTTGTAAATAATATTAAAGTATTTACAAAGTATTAAAGTCTAGAAATGACAGTTATTTATGTACATTATGTACTTGTGTTTTGTGTTTAATAAAGTGGTTTCTATGCAAGATAAGTATTATATCGTATTCATAATTCACGTATAATTAATGTTAACAACTTCTTTTAAAAGAGTAGGTAAGTAAGGGCAAAGAACTCACCGTTCTTTGCCCATTCTTCTCCATAGGAAACTACCATTTAGATGGGGCAGCTAGATTCTAATTTTGTAATATGACGTTCAAACGTGCCTTTGGTCTAATGAAAATAAATGATTTGACTTCAATCAATTAAAAAATGATAAAATCATGGTGGTGCTCTACATTGACGACCGTAAAAAAAATTGCAACTTTATTTATTTACTTAGGGACAATAAACAGTAGTGTAATAATACCTACACATAGGTTAGAACGTAATAATAGAGATAACTTTACTTAGCATGTGATGTCAATAGTTTTCTTTTTTTTTATTTTATTTCGGATTGGCAGCTCGCAGGTCGACCTAGCAGGTTGACGGTTGCTTAACCGGACTTTCCTGTGGTGCCTTAAAAAATATTATTTTTAGGGCCTCCAGCCAGGGCAAAATAGCTTACAAACTAAGCGACTACACGCTAAGGGCACCCCTTCTGGGGTACGAGCCTCGGCTTAGGGCGTCGCTGGGAGAGGACAGCAAAGGGACAGGCTGGATCGGATTTCCATTATTTAGGGACGAATTTAAAACTACAGGCTCAGCGGCGCGGGCTGGCACGAGCAAGGGTCGGGGAGGAATCGTTTTCGTGCGCGGACCACGGCATTTATGCTGAGCGTCAGCCGTTTCGCGTGGCAGTGACGCATATTTTCTGTCTCGGACGTTATTATAGTTTTTTATTTTATTTTAAGTACCTACTTATTTCTTTTCAACAATATAATTATGTATCCACTTGTTGTAGTTTTAGATCTTGTTCACAGAGTAATATAATATACCTATACAGCACAAACTATTTTGTAATGTGCGTCACTATCTCGTGAATAAATGGTTTTTCTTTATTTCTTTCTTTCTTTGTATACCAGTCAGTCTGTCTCGTTTAGTCAAAACCTGAAGAGCACCTATTCAATTATAATTCATATTTAGACATTCACATTATTTTTATGACGACACGGTTGGCGCAGTGGTTGAGCGATTGACTACTGTCCTGCGGGTCGGGGGTTGGATTCCCGCTCGGAGCAAATATTTGTATGATCTTGAGTTGTACCGGGTCTGGTTATTCGTGTATGTCTTAGTAAATTAACAATGAAAAAGTGAGTTTATATGTTTGTAAACGCACCCACGATATAAGAGAAATTAGATACTAAAAAAACTTACCAAGACGTGTGAGTCGCACTCACGCACGAACGGGTCCGTACCATTATCTACCTATACAACATTAGACGATTTAATTACCGAGCAAGAAAAACGGCAAAATTCACGTTTGTTGTATGGGAGCCCTTAAATATTTATTTAATTCTGTTTTTAGTATTCGATGTTACAGCGGCAACAGAAATATCTGTGAAAATTTCAGCTGTCTAGCTGCCACGGTTTTTGAGATACAGCCTGGTGACAGACAGCCACAGACAGTGGAGTCTTAGTAATAGGGTCCCGTTTTTACCCTTGGGGAACGGAACCCTAAACAATTCCCTGACAACACATCATACCAACATACAATACCTAGCACATACTTGTAATTATCGAAATCTAATAACATGGTAATTTATTCAAAGAGTACGCAACTACCAAGCATGTTCACAAAAATGTGCGACTTACATGTTGAACATAACTGTCCTGACTTGTGATCCAGCAATGTTTGCATATCAGTTCTAATGTCAACTGTATAAATTATCAAGTAGAATTGTCTCTGTTTTGTTGGTTAAACAATGCTAGTAAACTTGGCAAATTTTGTTATGACTTCCTAAGTATTCTTGGAAAACTATATAGCTTGGTAGTTATTAAAATAATAATAATACCAGTCTACAATAGGGTGTTACACTCATTTTTGAAATGTGTCTCAATGAAATTCTGTAGTGCTAATATGCCACCAAAAAAAAACACACAATTTTTATTCAATCGATAAGTGCCATAAAAATGCATCTAAATTTGCAATTTTCAAATTTCGCGCGTAGCTTGACCAAAACGCCTCTTACTGGACGCCATATTGCTCAGCGTAAATAACGTCAGTTCGTTTTGTATCAAATGAGCTCATATTAAATATGATAACTGTACATCATTTAAAAATAATTAAAAGTATATTTTGTAATAGGTGTAATAATGAAAAAAATACGTTGGTTACGAAAATAATAAAAGTACAAAGCCTATATTACGCCAATCGGCTGACTGACAGTTAACAATTTTTTGTTTACACAGTCGTATGGCGTAATAACATGGCCGCTACTATTTCACGGTGTTTTATAAGAGATTAAAAATACTTAAAATTTTGAATACTGAATTGAATTTAAAATTTTATTTTGTTATTTTTTGAACTAAAACTTACATTTTCCGACTGCATTATGTTATGTTATGCAACTGTCTCAATAACATATTTATAGATTTTTTCTCGTATAGGGTAAAATACCCTATTCATTGCTCGTGGCCAAGTAAAAGCCGGACAGATCAATCGGGCAAAGGTTAAGCTACGCTTGCTGCGATCGGTCTGTGGATGGGTGACCATCCATTTAATACCCAGATCCCTCCGTGTCTCGGAAAACACGTAAAGCCGTTGGTCCCGGCTGTCATTCGTAGATGTTTGGCAGTCGTTATGGGTAGTTAGAAGCCAGAAAGTCTGACAACCAGTCTTACCAAGAGATATCGTTGTATATAATATCATTATATATATTCTTAAGCCAATGCTTCATCAGTATTCTTTTCTTTTTAACCGACTTCAAATAGGAGGAGGTTATCAATTCGAATGTTTATATATATATATATATATTTTTATGTATGTTCGGGCATAACTCTGTCATATATAAACGGATTTGCAAAATTCTTTGTTCGAAAGGGGTTTATTCCGAAAAGGTCCCATATAAATTTTATCAAAATTGGTACAGCCCTTTATGAGAAAATCAACAAATTCCCAAAAAAACTTACTTAGACGACGTTTTAGTTTCTTCAATCACTGGAGGACTTACAATCTCTTTTAAGTGTGTTGCCGTTTCTTAATGGATTTGGATGTTAAGGTAACACTAAAAAGCGAAAAATAAAAAGTTAAAAAGAAAAAGAAAACCGCCTTCAAAAACTAAAAAGTGATAAATAACTTTAGCACAGAACACACATTACTTTACTTTCTACTTGAAGTCGGTGGCAATACAAAACAACAAACACAAAGCCACCGCCACCGACTTCCGAAAGTAAAGCAATGTGTGTTCTGTGCTAAAGTTATTTATCACTTTTTAGTTTTTGAAGGCGGTTTTCTTTTTTTTTTCTCTTCACTTGCGCACACAAGTGCTAATGCCACGCTAACTTTTTGAAGTTAACTTTAGATAAGTATGGAGTCATATCGCAAGCGTGCTTCCAAACAAAGAGTCGACAACACACTGGGGTGGGAGCCTTGTTGTAAACCAGTGTGGACGCAAACACCAACCGTGGACTCCACAAGCCTCCCACCAAGGTGAACCCTGTTGGAAGCTTGTTTATAACAGTCAGGCCCGGCTTTACCCAGTAACTGAGTTGTGGAGGTCTGATAAGCAGTCGATTCATGTAAAACACTAGTGTTAGTAAGGATACTGCGGGTTAAATAATAATTAATCATAATAATCGACGACACGGTTGGCGCAGTGGCTGAGCGATCGACTGCTGCGCAGCGTGTTGCGGGTTCGATTCCTGCCCAGGGTAAACATTTGTGTGATGAGCACTACTTGTATTTGCCTTGTGTCTGGGTGTTGTTTATCTATATATGTAAGTATTTACAAAAAAAAAGATGTATTTGTGTATGTATATCTGCTGTCTGACACCCATAGTACAGGGTCTCCCTAGTTTGGGGTCAGATGACCGTGTGTGAAAAATGTCTCCACATGTTATATTATTATAATTATAGATCAATTATGACAATACGCAGGCTCTTGCTTCCCCGTCATACTAAAAACAAAACGGTGTTACAATGTACATAAAAGTTACTGCACATAATTTAAATGTTTGTAAGTAAAGAAATTAAAACAAGTTGTCAGGAATTCTTCCACCCACACACTCCGTAGAAATAAAGCTGAGTACTCACAGATCCGTATCGTTGGCACGTCGTTATGTCCCACAGTTTTATTGGTCGATCATTTAATTAGGTTATTCTCTTTTTAAGATAGCCGATGGATGTTGTGTGCGCGGCTTCTAATTGAGTAAGGTGTTGATTCAGTTATTTTTAGGTGTTTCTTACGGTTACCGCAGACAGAGCAATAATGATAATCATCATCGTCTGCCTAGCCTTTTCCCAACTATATTGTGGTCGGCTTCCAGTCTAGCCGGATGCAGCTGAATACCAGTGTTTCACATGGAGTGACTGCCTATCGGACCTCCACAACCTTTCTAGCTTCTGACTACCCATAACGACTGCCAAAGATCTACAAATGACAGCCGGAACCAACGGCTTTACGTGCTTCCCGAGGCACGGAGGGAACTTGGTATGAAAGGGATAGTCACCCATCCACAGACCAACCGCGGCCAGCGTAAATATATCATTTATTTCGGGTAACGAAGGCCCACAACATATATTCCTTACAGACTTTTTTTAAAGGCCCGTGCTGTCCCACTGCTTGGCGAAGGCCTTCAACAAGTTCTTCCAGGAAATTTTATCCAGGGCCACTTTGAACCATCCCTTATGGTTCGCGTCCAGGTTATCTCGCTACCTTTTTCTAGGTCGTCTTCGGCGACGCCACCCATCTTCAGGCACCTATTACGTGGAGACTCCCGCCCTTACAGATTATCATACTATATTTATAAAAATCACAAAAATATTCATCATCATCATCATGTCAACCTTGGCTGGGCATAGATCTCCTCCAAGGGGGGTAACCCGTAATCGTCATGCTTGGCCGATGCATGTTGGTGATAGCAGTAGGCGTTATGGTACTCAGGAGGACGCTGCTGTCCATTCTCTGGTCAATATCCCTCTGTCGCCTTCTACGACACCGACGGGTAGAAATGGGGTGGTACTATTCGCGACCGGCACCAAAGCGGCAAAAATATTAATAAACTATTATACACGAAGTGACGGCATATGATAGTATTGTGCTGTGTAGTATCTTGAGGAAGGTAACCTTTTTTTTTTTTTTTTTTTTTTTTTGTTTTTTTTTTTTTTTTTTTTTACCTAACCTAACCTTTCTCTACTATGTTGGGGTTGCTTCCAGTCTTAAATTATGCAGCTGAATACCAGTAATTTATAAAGAACGATTTCCTGTCTGGCCTCCACAACCCAGTAACTCAAGAGGTAAGACTGGTTGTCAGACTTTCTAGCAACCCTTAACGAAAATCAAAGATTTACGATTGACAGCCGAGTGCTTTGCGAGGCGCGGTGCCTCGGAATAAAAGGTACGCTCACCCATCTACAGACCGACCGCGTTAAGCACAGCTTATCCCACGTCTGATCGAATTCTATTTGTGAAGTATCAATCAGGAAATTAAAACTACTCGAGAATAGGTATAGCCGTTCTATTTTACTTATATTACCTATTATTATGTAATTTGTCTGTAAGCCTTCTTAAAAGTGATAAAAATAAAAAAAAATAAAAATATTTGCGATGACCCTAACGCTGTACGCGGTTGGTCGTAAATAAATAATTAAACGGTTCCGCTAAGCCGTTAATAAGTGAATAAAGTATTTCAAACACTGTTCGATAACTATTATAATTGGTTTTGTAAGGCTTATGTTTTATTGGTAGGTAACTAGTTCTTCGCGTAACTCCCTTTGCGTAGAGTTCGTACATCCCTTACAAACGCAACACCCCTAGGCTACTTCTAGGACGCCCCTTGAAAAAACTCTTTATTACTTACATAGGTTGGTTCTCTGCAAGGCCCTGTCAGAATACCAGCGCTGCGACATTTCATGTCGTAGCATTGTGCTGAGACAGGAGCCTTTTTGGTCTCGTACAGGTTTCATAAGGCTTTATTTTATGTTTAATTGGAACGAAGTTCCTTATCGCGCGTTGTGAAAGGGGGCTAGACGGAAAAAATTCTTACGAAAAGTTGTCACGACACTTTTGTATATTTGATTTAAGAGCCATCTATTAACGTTATTGGCGCAACTGTGCTCTTCGAGTTCGAATTACGAACGGCCAATAGATGGCGCAGAAATAATTTATTGGTCTTTCTATCTAAATAACTACGCATTGTACTAACATGTTAGAAAATATTTATCTTTAAAATTACTTACTTACAATGTAAGCAGCCATAATAACTTTTCATTCCTCGCTTTTTTTTTGCCCTGGCTTAAAGCCACTTAAATTCACTTTAACGCATCACATTAATTAGAGAAGGAATTGTAATAAAATTTTATTACAATTCCTTCACTAATTAATCGAAAGGAACTTCGTTCCATCCGGGTGTCCCTTGACACCTCTCAAGTTTTGTTTTATAAATATCCCATTTTTATGTTTGTGTTTACCTGTACGAGGTTGCAAATAAACAATTTTTCTTTCATTTCTTTTTTCTTTCGTGCCTAGTTTTAATTTGATTAACTCAAGAAATAGTATTTTTTTTAGTACAAGTCCCCTTTTTCATCACTTTAGGGCTTGAGTTTCCAAATGTCCTTACCTAGTACTCATCTATATCATGAAAGGAAGCCAGTGCAAAATAACACATTTTTTGCTCCAGTAGTTTTGATTTTCCATGCAACAGTATTTCGCCCCTTAGGGAATATCCAAATAACACTGGAACATCTATTTTTTTATGTTTAACCTCTCGAATGTCTTATGTTACATAGTCCGACATGAGTAGCGGAGGTTTGACCTTTACATTTTTCGCCCGACAGTCGTCGAGTTAATCGGAATGTTAAATACGAATTGTCATGTTTCTAACGTATTGTCATGTTTGTAACGGATTTCCCGTAGAAACTGTCATCCCCTATTTTAACCTCATACACGTGAACTTTCCAGAAAAAAGGGTACTAATTTTTTTTAATTTCTCACCGCAAATCCAAATATCGATTTTCACGTTTATTACATTAAAAATTACGGTTTACCCCTATAAACTTTCATGCCTATCCCCCTATCTAAAAATCTCCCATGGTGAATTTAGATGAAGTGACCTTGAGGTGATCTGACTGGGATGTCAGATAGGTCACTTCTTCTAAATTCACCATGACAGATTTTGAGATTTTTGAAGACTGGCTTATCTAAAAATCTTGATTCTAGCTTCTGCACACGACTTCGTCCGCTTGAAACTCAGATATACCTACCATAAAACATATTCAATGATATTCGGAAATAGTGTAGCTTTCTAAAATGAAACAATTTTGAAAAAAATCGGATTAGTAGTTTGGGAAATTACCTATCTGGTACATAAAAACTTAATTTTTTTTTTCATAATGGTCCCATTATGCTTTTAGCTTTCGCCCGCGACTTTGTCCTCGTGAATGTCGGTTATCGCGGATGTAGGCAAAGTCGCGGATTTAAAGGTAGGCTATCTCTTTCCCTAGGGTTTAAGCTATTTCCATCCCAAAGAATCATGGCGAGATTCATTAGAGGGTTTAAAATATTTTCCAATGTGAAGAATACATTACCTACTAGGAGTAGATTGATATACTTAGCATATTTTTAAACCCCCGCATAATTAAAATATTACGAAATGAAAATAACACTTTTTCGTTTCATCTCGATGCCCATTTTGTGTTTATAAAAAAAGAGAAAGTGACAAGCGATGTTAACGGATCTATACAATTGGCAGACAAGTGATGTGACAAGTGTGTGGAATAAAAAAATCATTATTTTGTGATATTTTTTCTCATAAAACGATGCAATTTCAATGTAAGAACTGCGAAACGGCATCTGTCGTTGTCACTGTTACTGTCAGTCGCCGTTTTGTTCTGAAATAATGAGTTTTTCGTTAAACTATTAACTTTTTTTTGTGGGGTATTAAAATTTTTGTAAATGCCTGAAGATACTCTTTAGGTACCCAAGAATATAAGAATTAGAATTTCAACTTCTCTAAACATCTTAATTTTTTTTGTACAAATCTCGCCATGATTCTTTCATCTCATCCATTTTTTTTTAAATCGGTGAGAAAGAAAGAAATAAAAACCATTAATATTCACACAAGAGTGACGCACATATTGTATAACAATATTAATTAGCAGCATAAATGCCTTGCACGAACCACGGCGCTGGTTTCATCGTCGACCAGTTCAGCCATTTCATCGTGAAATCGTAACAGACGGAGTTACTTTCGCATTTATATTATGAAGTATGGATTAGTATGAATACCTATCAATGTATATTATAATGATCCCTAGAACGGTTCAGTTACTCAGTAAATTGACCCAGTTCCTTCCCATGGGACTGAAATCATAGCCGAACCAAACGTTAGTTGGATTAGAGGTCAGCTAAATGGTTCCCCCAAGTCAATTCTAATCTTGTAATACGAATACTAGTATTAGGTATTGTGTAATGCTTAAATTGCTTATTAGATTATACGATTTGCACGACCTGGCTCGTTTGGCGTAGTAGCTGGGCGATTGGCTGCAACGCTGCATGTCTCAGATTTGATTCCCGCACGAGACAAATATTTATATGGTCTGGTTGTAAAAGTCGAACAGATCGATCGGTCAAAGGTTAAGCTGCGCTTGCCGCGGTCGGTCTGTGGATGGGTGTCCATCCATTTCATACCGGGTTCCCTCCGTGCCTCGGAAAGTAGTAGATTATAGTGAAACGAATAGCGTTCCCGGTATTGTTAATCCCTGCTTCTTTTAGGTTTTTAGCATTGACACTGTAATTTTAAATAAGTATTAATTAATACAACTAAATGAAAACCACATAACTTCATAAGATAAATTATTAAATTGGTTATAATTAAGTGCGACAGCTGCTGTAAAAAGCGGCCAAGTGCGAGTCGGACTCGCCCATGAAGGGTTCCGTAGCAGCAAGTAACATAATATAAAAGATTTTTTATTTTTATATTTGAGTTGATTGAATGAAAGGTAAATTGCGGTTTATAAATTATAAACCGCAATTTACCTTTCATTCAATCAACTCATATAAATTATAATATATGACGTATTAAAAAAAACTACTTATTTGATCTCGTTCAAACTAATTTTCGGTGGAAGTTTACATTGTAATGTACATCATATATTTTTTGTAGTTTTATCATTCTCATATTTTAGAAGTTACAAGGTGGGGGGGAGACGTTTTACCACTTTCGAAGTGCCTCTCGCGCAAACTGCTCAGTTTAGAAAAAAATGATATTAGAAACCTCAATATCATTTTCGAAGACCTATCCATAGATAACCCACACGTATGGGTTTGATGAAAAAACATTTTTGAGTTTCAGTTCTAAGTATGGGGAACCCCCAAAATTTAATGTTGAAAATCTTAATACGGTTCACAGAATACAACTACTTACCAAGTTTCAATAGTATAGTTTTATAGTTTCGGAAAAAGTGGCTGTGACATACGGACGGACAGACAGACAGACATGACGAATCCATAAGGGTTCCGTCTTGTGCCATTTGCCTACGAAACCCTAAAAAGGATTATAATAAATTCAGCGTCTATCATAACTGTAATATGTGTAAATGACCTTTTTCAACTTCTGTCTAATGCTATTGTAAATAGAGTAGGTAGGGAAGGCCGGGGTTCAACGTTCCGATTTTGGAGTAGGACGCAATATGAATGTAATAGAAAGATTTATAATCTATGATTCCTATATAAATAGATGCAATTTTTATCCTCGTTTCAAATTGTATGGTCAAATTCATTAAAATAATAATATATTTTGGCTCAGGACCATTTTTCTATAGCATGTCGACAAGAAACAACTCGCCCCACAAAGGGGCTGGTTGTTCCTTAGTTGAGGTAAGTTGTTCCGCTGTGAACTATCCTATAGAACGTCATTTACAAGAAAGAAAAGATAATTGAATCTAATTTCCCCTTCCACAAGACAGTTTCGTCTAAACCTCTCATCGATGGCTATCACGAACCTTGGCTAAAGGGTTGGTAATTCGATAACAGTTAACCGAGAAACGAGTATTTAAGCTAAACGCACTATTGAATCCACTTCAATGAAATTGAAGATCAAATGTTGACTTGGTCTCGTCAGATTAACGGATTGTAAACCAGAGTTAAAATTTCTTAGAATGTGTTAAGTCACATTGTACAGCGCATTTTTGTGGTAACTACTGTGTGTGGCCAGAAAGTTGGCGAGGTCAATGAAGTTTTTTTTTTATTTCTTGTCGATATTGTAGCGACATCTATCGCACATGAAGCATACTACAACCGACATTTCCTAGATCGCGCAAGCAGAGTTATCCGCGACATTAGGATATATCTATACATATAATAAAACAGTAACAAAACCGAGTCTGTACATTGAAAATATAAAAAATAACTATTGAGGGGGGTTTAGGAACAGTAATAGAGCACGAATCAAAAAAAAAAATCTGTCTGTTTGTCTGTTTGTTTGTACACGCTAATCTTCGGAACTACTGGGCGGAGTTGAATGATTTTTCTTTTGTTGTATAGGTATTAAGTCTGGGCAACATATAGGCTTTATAGCCTTTATAAATTATGTTATCTTGGAAACTTGAACACCTGATGTAGAACCGCAACAGACCAGCTAAACTATAAGAGATACAAAAATGGTACCATAGCAAAAATTGTTCCACGTGATGAGCATTTTCTGCTGAGAGAATAAATTTAAAGATCTGGAACACCTGATGTGGAACTCCAAGAGCCCAGCTACACCATGACACATATAGGAATGACGTCTTAGCAAAAGTTGTTCGGTCTGATGGGCATTTCCTGTTGACTTACAAAAATCGAAGATCAGAAACATCTGATGTGAAAATCAAACCTATCACTAATTTCACTGTATCTTATAAAATAACATAAGCTGGGAGTACCTCCACGCGGTGAAAGCGGTAACAGTTTAGGAATGATTTTTGATGACGATGGTATATCATTGAAAATTTGACTCTACTGGCCAAAATTCCCATTTATTTTTTTATTTTATCGAATAAATATGCCTTCGGGCTTATGTTATTTGGGTGTTTAATTTCCTTTTCCATTTGTCTTCGTGACACGGTAGCCTACCCGGTAACGCAGGGGAGCAGTCACTTAGATTTTAATTGATCAGGTATCTTCTTTACTATAAAACTATAACCATGCCTAGAAAGAGGTCAAATCTTTCCCAATGTTCCAAAGGAGCTAAAAGATTGAGGATGATAAGATCCCAAGAATCTACCGAAGAGCGTCAGGAGAGACTTGATGCTGTTCGAGAACATCAAGCTGCAACTCGCTCCGTGGAAACCTCTTCAGATCGCGAAGCACGCCTGCGTTCTCAGCGTATTTACGCATCTACATCCAGGTCTCTAGAGACCAGTAAAGAGTATCATGCGCGACTGACCGCTGATCGTGAACGTCATATATTGTCTCGCGAGTCGGAGACGTTCACGGATAGAGAATTGCGCTTGAGTTCTCAGCGTATCTACGCATCTGCTGCGGAACGTGATGCGCGACTGTCCGCTGATAGTGAGCGACATGCATTGTCTCGCGAATCGGAAACGTTTACGGATACAGAATCACGCTTGAGTTCTCAGCGTATTCGCACATCTACTAACAGGTCTTTTGAACCGAATGATGAACGTGATGAACGTGATGCACGACTAACTGCTGATCGAGATTATCATACACTAGCGACCCGACCCAGCTTCGCATTGGCCTATAGCCTTCCTCGGTAAATGGACACAAAAAGATTTTTTTAATTCGAACCAGTAGATCCTGAGATTAGCGCGTTCAACCTAACAAACAAACAAACTTCAGCTTTATAATATTATAGTATAGATTGTCCCGAACACGCACACAACAAAATATTCATAATCAGTTAGAAAGTGAGAGAAAAAGAATTGCTGGAGTACGGCATAAAGAGACAGAAGAGCGCAACGAACGTTTGAACTCTGATCGACTTCGACATTCTCTGAACAGAATGTCGATATCATCTGAAGAATCGGATGTGTCTCAAGATATAGCCGTAGGTCATGGCGACCTTCCTTGGGTTGGTAAGGAACGGAGTTCATTTACGTATACTCCTATGATTGACTACGCCACATATTCCGCCATCGGAGGTATGATTCAAAATTGTACTTTTTGTACGTCTGGAATCATCTCGCGCATCCCGTTGTTTTCCCGTCCCCGGGCTCTTAGAATTCGACATCAGACGTTTCAGATCTTCGATTTTGCCGACCCCGTTGTCGCTGGTGTAAGCAACAGGATCCGCGTACGAAGTCGCGGGCAGAAGCTAGTACAAAATATACCCACCAGACACAACACCCGTCTGGTCGGAGGATCCTCTCTTTTCTAAGGAGGATGAGGAACTTTACACTCTGTTCCTCATACCTCTAAAATATGTTAAAGTAGTTACCTAACGTCTCTTTTCTACTTTGGCAGACATTAAGTAGATTGGTAGCAAAGATTTAAAGTTACAATGTTCCTTAGAATAGAAATCTTTATAATTACCGCTGTGTTGCAGTTCAATGCAGTTGGTCCTAGAAACAAAATATTTATTTATTTATTAATATCAATAAGCGCAACATCTTACAGCCAAGACGATGTTTTACGCACATTTTAAACTAGATCACAAAATATAGGTACTTAAGCTTTAAATTATATTTTTTTCCCTCAAATCCCCCACTTAATTGACCAGCAGTGATATTCCCTTACAATCTCCTTCGGTGAACACCTAGGTGAAGTGAGCTGTCATCCGATTGTAGTGCTTTGTAAATCCCTAGCATCGGAACAGATGACAGTTCACTTCACCTAGGTGTTCATCGAGGGAGATTGTAACAGAATATACATACTGTGCACCTACAGCTGACATATTATTTAACCAGACAACATTTAAAAATGAATTTGACATTTTAAAATCTCTTCTTAATAGGTGCCTCATTAAAACATTATCTACAAAGAGTCAACAAACAAACAAACTACTCGGTTCTATAAATAACTTGTTGATAGCAGAGAAAGATGAAGATAAGCATGTTTTTCTTTTGTGGCAATCCTGCAACGTCCAAGAAAGAAAATAAAATGGAATGAAGTTGCATCCCACGCGAGTTTTAAAATTAAACGAAGGACTGAGATGTTTATTGACAGATACTTTTTATCTTGGAGCTCGTTAAATAAGTGTTTTAAAACAAGTGCAGTAAGTTGCATTAATTAATGATCGGATTAAGAGACATTTTCTTGTTTTATTGAACGATAAACATGGCATCGACATGTTTGGTACTGCTTGTGTAATTAAGTTATTGAGTATATATTAAACATGCTATAATCATACTATCACAACAGTATCAATATTAGTACCTACTACCGTACAGTAGCGGCACGCCCCGTCTCCCTCCGAAATACTGTTCCTCACCTCTTCCCGCGTCGAACCTGCTCTTGAAACTGCTTTTAGTTCTCGCGGCGCGTAGACACACACACACACGCACGTATTTGTACAGTCTGTCATTTTGGTATTAGTGTAGGTAATTAAATCGTTTCGTTTGTATGGAGTGCTGGGCTGTTTCTTAAAATCTTTAAGCTACGTTATCTTGGAGTGCTGTAAGTTATAAGTTCATCATTATCTGCCTAGCCTTTTTCCAACTACATTGGGGTCGGCTTCCAGTGTAACCGGATGTAGCTGAATACCAGTGTTTTACATGAAGCGACTGCCTATCAGACCTCCACAACCCAGTTACTGGGTAACACGATACCCCTTGGTAAGACTGGTTGTCAGATTTTCTGGCTTCTGACTACCCATAACGACTGACAAAGATCTACAAATGACAGCCGGGACCAACGTGCTTTCCGAGGCACGGAGGGAACTCAGTATGAAAGGGATGGTCACCCATCCACAGACCGACCGCGGCTAGCGTAGCTTAACCTTTGACCGATCGATCTGTACGGCTTTAACTTAGCCACGAACTCACGCTGTAAGTTATAAGCTATTAATCAAATATAGGGAGTGAAAAGTCTACACTTTCTTTCCAGTAACAATAAGTATTACTGTTGAAACCTCTGTCTAAAACAGCGATTTATTTCCTCTAATAAATATGAATATTATGATCCCGAATTATATCAAGTCGTTTAGCTTACAAACTTCGGTAATCAGAGGGGACGAACATGGAAAAAAACTTTGAAAATCTCCGTCATTTCCGTTCGTTTAGGGGCCCAACACGAAGTGATAATTTGGAAATAATTTGTAACTATAGGCTCGGTCGTTTGTTTAAAGCGATGATATTCCAAAATCCGCCATTTTAACAAAACGACATAGTTTACCAATTTCATGATTTGTGTGAAGAAACTTGAGGCGCATTATTGTTTGTTTTGTAATAAAATGCTTGTTAGTTAATCTATGGATTAGTTGAACAGTTCGCGGTTGGTTGCACCATTACGTTTAGTTCTTAACGAGAGCAAAGAAATGATAATAACGTTATGTTTATTGCGTAAATGGCTGCTTCGTTGGTCTCGTAGTACTATACAATGTCGTCGGACTATGGGAGTGAGGGAAGAGGGAAGCATCTGTGTTTATCTACACACTTGTGAACTATAAATAAATAAATAACATTTACTGCATACTTGGTTACTCTCCATCCCGACTCTTACTCGAGCCAGCCGGCTCCGTTGAGCCTGTAGCGTTAAATTCGTTCCTAAAAATCGGGATCCGATTCAGCCTGTCCATTTGCTGCATTCTCCCAGCGATCGCGACGCCCTAAGCCGAAGCGCGTACCCCACAGAGGGTGCCCCTAGAGCTATAGTCGCGTAGTTTATAAGTATTTTTGCTCTGGCTGGAGGTCTTAAAATCACATTCGAGGTGCCACAAGAAAGTCCGGTTAAGCAACCTCCTAGGTTGTCCTGCAAGGCCAATTCGAATATTAGTCTCGCATTAAGACGCTATTGTCCTGACAAACAAGTTATATTTTGAACCACAATTCCCTAATTAAACTGAAAGCTAAGCTTGTGGTTAATTAGTTTCTCGTCCCATCGATTTTTAGTAATGTAATCATTTTTAAATCATAATATTTACTACTGTGCCCGCGACATCGCGTGATTCTTTGAAGAACGCTTGCAGTGCCTTTTCAGTAAAATTTTAAATAATTATTTCATAGAAACCTAGATATACTTAAACCACAAGATGCCTGTGTGTTCGAATTATCTATAGAATCATTTGTTATAACGCCGTAATTACGTATGAGCGTTTGTATGGAAATTATGATGGGTTCGCCGCCCAAAAATTAACCGTAACAATGGCATATTGACAAGGTAGCTCATAAAATATCCGTCTTTATTTTGGACAATACCACCAGAAAAAAAAAAATTAATCCACGTTTGCGGTTTACAAAGGACCATGTCCATCTGAATGGCGTGTTTCACCACATTACAACTTGTAAAGGCCCAGGTAGAAAAAACTGGCAAAGTGCGTGTCGGAATCGCGCACGAAGGGTACGTACCATACCCGTACCATTATCTATACAACACTAGCGGGCCTGGCAGACGTTGTCCTGCAACCCGACTATAGCGCCACCTGCCGGGTCCAATTGTGAATCTAAACCATTCTCGAATCCATTGTAACACACACAAACAAATTCAGCAAAATCAGTCCAGCCGTTTAGAAGGAGTTCACTTACATACACACGCACAGAAGATTTTTATACATACATATATAAGATTAGATATCGAGCAAAAAAATCGGCAAAAAATCACGTTTGTTGTATGGGAGCCCCCCTTAAATATTTATTTTATTAAGTTTTAAGGATTTGTTTTTATAGCGGCAACAGAAATACATCATCTGTGAAAATTTCAACCGTCTAGCTATCACGGTTCATGAGATACAGCCTGGTGACAGACAGCCAAACAGAAAGACGGACAGTAATAGGGTCCCGTTTTTATCCTTTGGGTACGGAACCCTAAAATGGCAAGTGGACTGTATTATGAAAAGCATAGGTAGGTAGGTGGTTTACAATTATAGCAACCTAAGTACTTACTACAAATCAAAAAGTATGTTTGAGCGCGGTCGCGTCGGACGATGCTATGTCGCGATGCTCTTGCGTTCCGCGGACCAGGGCCTCAAGTCTGCTATTACAATAGTGTCAGAATGGTCTATCATTGATTTCATAATTGTTGATTTTGACAAGTTTGGTAATCTACTAATATAATGGGGTCATTCTGACTTTCCAATGGTCAACCCCTGACACGCCATTGAAAGAAATGATATAGAATGGTAATCTCGTACAAAATGACAACTGAATGACTGACTTAGGCGGTAATCTGCTAAAATTTTGACAGTTACTTTGATCAGTGATCTACCATTACAACGTCATTGTGCGACCAATGATCGACCATTATGAATTTAGCAGATTACGAACTTTTAGCAAAATGACAATGGGATCGTGTTGGAATGACGAAATTGTACAAATAGCAGACTTGGCCCCCAGGGTCCACGAACCGTGCCGCGTCGCTCTTTGGTGACGTCGTGTGTCCCTTTGGTTTATATATAGGCTTGCCAACCCTACTATATCATATAGTATCCTACTAGGCCCGACAACTATATTTTTGAAAAAAAAGATATAGTGGGCGAAACTACTATATTTTAAATGCATCAAACTCTTAGCAATAATATTCGTTTCAAAATGTGTAAGCGTAAAACAAAACGTCAATACCTATTTTTAACGATTCTGGAATGACAAGTTGACAGATGCGTTCAATAATTCACAAAATATTCATCAAAAAAATAAAGTACCTACCTAATTTTTGGAACCAACTATTTTTTTTCATCTTTTCGTTATCTACTATATTTTTATGGGTAAAAATTTTAGAACTACTATTTATGACCGACAAAGAGTTGGCAACCCTATTTATGTGTGTAAACCTATCCCCGGGCCAGCAGTGGATGATGAGTTGTAACAGTCCAGCCAGGTTGAATGTATGGTTGATGAATGCATGAGGTTTATGTCGATTGATTGAGGTATGAATGATGATCGGTCCTCAACTAAACCTCTCGAATGACAAATGCACCGCTTAGGTGCATAAGTAGCGGAGTACCCTTCACATTTTTCGCTCGACAGTCGTAGAGTTAATACTTGCTTTTATCATATGCCAATCAACCCAAAAAAACCTAATAAATGGTACCATCAGCTCATATTTGACACAAACGTGTGATTACGTTATGTCTGTATTTGTAATACAGACATAACGTAATCACACGTTTACACGAATTTCCCTTCGGTTACAAGGAAAATATGAACCGTCTCTAAATAAGATTAATGTTGTGGTACAAGTTACAAACGCGAGGAATCAAAATATGTACCTACTTGCTAACAATCATCATCATCATCATCATATCAGCCTATGACTGTCAACTGCTGAACGTAGTCTTCCCCCGAAGATCGCCTACCAACATGGTCCTGGGCAGCACGCATCCTTCCGCTGCCAGTAACCTACTAATCGTCCAGTTCCCGGAAATAATTCAACAATCAGCAAAATTGAAATGTGGTCCTAACCCAACAGAAAAAAAATGGTCTCAACATAATATTTTGCCATATACGTGACGTGTCAATATAAATTGACACGTCACATATGCGTAGAAGATGAAGATTACTTGAAAATTAGAAACTATTAAGAAGATCTCATTGAGGAAAATACCAGCCTATTATTCTTGACGTCAGTAGGGTGAGTTAGACAAATGTATGTTTTTTTAAACCGTTGCCCCAGTTTAGATATTTTTCTTGTAACATATATACTCACATACACAAACCACAAATCTGGAACCATGTTCCGTGCATAGCGCAGCAACTAATCTCTCAGCCACTGCACCAACCATATCGTCAACGTTATTTCCTCTCCCATGTATTCAAGATTGTGCTTTTGCAAAATGAAAATTGATTTCTTGAAGTCCAATCCCTGCCGTCATTGTCCCATACATAACTTAAACTTCTTTATCGCTTCCACCTGTCTCTTGCACCACACTCTCACGCAATATAATCGCCACAATATATTCCCTGTTCCCTTTAATTATTCCTCATACATCACACGTCGTCTGGTCAGCCTCAGTTGTCACTTGTTTTCTGTCCACTGCTTATTTACTTTGACGTATTGTTTTGATGATTGTATTGTGCCAGTCGCGAATAGCACCACCCCATGTCTACCCGTGGGTGTCGTAGAAGGCGACAGAAGGATATTTACCAGTTGATGCAGCGTCCTTCTGAGTACCATAACACTACTGCGATCGCCAACATGCTTCGGCCAAGTATGGTGTGATTACAAATGAACCAACCCTTGGGGGAGACGTACGCACAGCAGTGAGCGTCTAAAGGGCGACATGATGATGATTGTTTTGATGTAGCATTGAGAACAAGTACCTAGAAAGCGAAGTGTCAGTTGCAGGAGGAAGGCTAAGGCACCTACGAGAGTGGACTGGTATCTCGAGCTCCGCGTATCTTATTCCACAAGTCCAAAAGTATGCAGAGCAGACTGCCAACCTTTGTCTTTCGGAGAGGCACTAGAAGTAGAAGAATTGGCAATTAAAAGGGTGAAAGGATCTTCGTGATAAAAAGTTTAAACATGGATACAGTTCATGGTCCTAAACCGAGCATTGTAATTTTTTGTTGATTATAAAAACAATCTGATGTTTAATACATTTACTTTAATGAAATAACACTGTTTTTTTATGTGACAGTTTTAATGTTGGCGTGGCGTCGCGTCGCCACCCCAACAGTCGTCATGCCAACGACCAATCTGACCCATCATCATCTGCCTAGCCTTTTTCCAACTATGTTGGGGTCGTCTTTTAGCCTAACCAGATGCAGCTGAATACCAGTAAATTTACATGGAACAATTGCCTATCGGACCTCCACAACCCAGTTGCTAGGTAACACGATACCCCCTGATAAGACTACCTATCCAAACTATCAAAGATGTACGCATGGCAGCCGGGACAAACGGCTGAACGTGCTTTCTGAGGCACGGAAGGGTCGCGGTCGCGGATGGTAACCCATCCATAAACCGACCGCGGCAAGCGTAGCTTAACCATAATGACCGGTTTATTGGTCTTTACCTACCCACGAGCTCTTTAGCCGAACGTACCCGATAATAAATTTTGATTTTAGTTTTTTAATTAGATCATCATTCATCATCATTTCAGCCGAAAGACGTCCACTGCTGGACATAGGCCTCCCCAAGGGGGGGTTTTGCCATAATCACCACGCTTGGCAGGCGGATTGGCGATCGCAGTATGGTTGTTACAAAGGCACAGAGAACGCTGCTGCCCATTCACTGGTAAGTCCCTTAGTCGCCTCTTACGACACCCACGGGAAGATATGGGATGGTGCTATTCTTTACGTCCGACACCACACGGACTTTAATTAGATGTGTTATTAAAAAAGACTCCTCGAGTTTTCCCAGGTACACGTCATGTTCATGAACGGTCGCTGTCAGTAGAGATTGGTCACCTCTTATATGCCATGGACTTTATCTTGCTTCTTGTTTATGTTTTGTATTGCTAGATTACCTTCATAGTTTTCATATATAGAAGCAACAGGAATCATGTAACCAGTACCTACTTTGTAAAAAACTTGATTTATATAAAAGAGTGTCCGTGGAGTTCCTTGCTCGTTCTTCTCTATAGAGACCTACCTAAGTTTTGGTACGAGCAACTAGCTTCAACTCTCTGACTAACTGACCGACTCCTTGACAATTTAAAAGTGCCTGTAAAATGCCTTGACTTTGACACTCTTTTCTTTCGCCGCCTCGAACCAACCCTCGCAGTACGCGTCTAGGTCATTTCGCCATCTTTTGTTGGTCACGATTTTGTTTCTAATTATGCCATCTTTATTTCCTTTAAACCATCCTTTCATGCTTTAATTATTTTCTATACAAAATAATTTCACATCTTTCAGGAGTACCGCGAAGGCTCAATTTTTTTTTTCTACAATCACAATGTTTCCACCGCTGCACCGTGTATTTTTAATCAACGGCAAGAGGGAGACTGTCTAGCATATCGGCAAAACTGAAATAAACGAGTCTTTATTTATCTGTCCGCTTACGCGTTCACACTGGGGAACCATTTCTCTAGTTTACATTTTAAATTCATTGAAGGTCCTCCGACTAAGTTTATTGATTTTGCTAGAATTAACCTCTTCACTCGAGCCTTGAAGCCTCTAACGTATAAGAATGTCTCGTGAAGCTCTCTAGAGAAACACAAATATTCCTCTCTTCATTAGCGTATCCAAAATACTTTGAATTGGAACATTCGCCTGTAATGTAACATTAAAGGTGGGTACTGACCGGTGTTACGGGCCGTAATGTACCATTCGCAGCCAGCATATTACGTTACGCTGTGTTCTAAACTGCGTGTAACATGCTCGTTTCGAACTTTTTGCTCGCCCGTGCTCCAGATTCGTTGCAACTCGTAGTCAAGATGTCGGACGACGAAGTTGTGTTGGGATCATTGATTTTACTCAATTATTGAATATCAAATTTGTTTAAAAAAAGAAACGTTTTATCGAGTTTTCTCTTTGTTCCATTCCATCTTTTAAATAACAAATTAATCACTATCACAACTATTAAACTAAAGGCCCGAAGTACCCAGAAACGACGCTTGTGCTACGTGCGTTCATGACCACTCGCTGCGACGTACTGACTGAAGCGTGTAATACTCAAAGGATTCATCAAAACACCGACACCGGGGTGGCACTTGCAGCGAGCAACGAGCCGCTCGTTGCTCGTTACGAGCGTCTAGTTACCCCGTACTGACTGCATGAACGCTCGTATGTAACACGTTACATTACGCCCTGTAATGCTGGTCAGTACCCAGCGAGAGTCGAGTATAATATCAGTGAGGGAGGAGAACCGATTATTACAGTGCGCAACCTGTAATGTTACAGATTCGAACATTACATCAGTGAGGGAGATGAACCGAGCATCAGATCGAGCATTACATTGGTGAACGAAGAGAACTGAGAATCACAGTGCGCAACTTGATGATTCAATGTGTTACATCAATGACGAATCTGAAACGTTACATTACAAGCCAATGCGCGTTAGTTAGGGAGGCAGTACTGTAATGTAATGCTCAAAATCGAATTTCCAAATGTTACATAATAGGTGAATGTCAGTCAGAGAGGCAGTATTGTAGTATCAAATGGTATATTACAGGAGAACGATCCAGGTGAGAGAGCACCTTTAGAATAACAGGTTTTTTTTTGCGTCAAAACTTTTTACATAAATCATGCCTCGGCGGAACAAATGAGTTATGTTAGAGCATTCTTTGTGCAGACGAAAATAATAAAAAATGAGGTGCACTGGTCTATATTATGCATTACATTATTATACAAACATCCAATTTTCATCTTTCATATTAGACAATGTAGACTGTAGAGGTACCTATCTTGGAGAAGTAAGTAGGTATGTCCTTTTCCATGCTGAGAAAATTTAAGTTCAGGTTTTTAGAATTTTACTAGTTCTTGTTTTACAGATTTTCTAAACATTTTCGTTGTTGAATGAAATCATTTGATCTCTATTTTCTGAAGTTTATTAGATTTTCTATTTATTTATTGGTTGCTGAAGTATTTTAGTCAAACAATGCCAGGAGCTGACTAGATATTATTTGACAAAAAAAAACCAAATTAAGGCCTAAGTTCACTAATACTTAATCAAACGATTACATATTCGAAAGGACCTGAAGAAGATTGACTTAAAAAATTGTTTAAATTCGTAACCGGTTGATTGGATAATTGTGGAAACAGGCCTTAACATTAATTTGTAGAAAGAAACTTCAAAATTATACGGGTCATTTAAATATCAAACAAAGTGTTAAAAAAACTTTATATCCCAACTTTCAGAAAGAAAGAGAATCTTCATTAAGTTAAATCAATCTTAATTACCATCAATGCACGTAATTTAATTATTAGACTTATTCGTTATAATTTAGTTCAACGCCTCAAGGAAAAAGCGAGAGAATCTGTCTGTCCGCTTGTGACAGAAGATTTTAAGCCATTTATCTGAAACCGCAAATTATGTGCTGCCAAGGATTTAAGGGTAGGTCTCTCCGGACAGTTTGTAGTGGGAAACTTGGTGCTGTTAACTATTTTAACCAGCTAAAGAGAGAGAGATTAAATGTAGCGTACATTCTGTCGATTTTTTAATTTCAAATTCCCGTTGTTATAGGCGTTCTTTTAATCCGCAACTTCATCGTCGGCAAAAGTTGTAGTACACTATAATTACAAAACAGTTGTATAGTCTTAGAGATCTGTACCAGTACTTATGTTAGACTTGTAAGAATCTTCAACGTTCTTTCATTTATTTAAAAATAAACATAAATAACTTTTTTTTGACATCGTATTTCTAAAGCTGGCAAGTTTTAAACAATATAAATATACCTTGATATTTTTACTGTTAAAAATTTGCTAAGTTGGTCCTTGTGGTTTGGTCCTTCTGACTAGAGCTCAAAGGACCAAACTAGTCCATGGGTTATTCTAAAAATATACGACACTAAATACAAATAACACAGTCGCCTCTTTTTATTTACCCTCTATAAACGAATCAGACTGCAGGTAAGCTACTCCGTGTTTATAGAACATAGTCCACAGAGTAATGAATAATGAAACCTCATATAGCTAGACGTCATCTAGGAAAATAAAGCACGTTACTCTGGATAAGCAGTTACTCTGTGCCACGGGAATAATAATGTTCACGTACACAATGTTATTGTTTTGTTTTACGGGAGTAATCACATTAAATATTGTTGTTGAAGTTTACAATATCTTCTCTTGGTCTTGGTCGCTGTTTTTACAAAATACAAAGGAATATGGGTGATATTATCATCAGGTTTAGTTCAACTATTGACGATAAGGATGATGATACTGTCTAGTTAGTAAGGTTGGTCATTGATTTACATACCTACTCTAGTTCATATTCTTCTCCATAGAGACCTACCTACGATTTAGAACAGGAAAATTGTAAGCTTCAACTTTTCTAACTGACCGACTCCTTGACAGTTCAAAAGTGCCTGTAAATGGTTTAATTGAAATAAATGCTTTGTCTTTGACTTAGTTTTGAAACAGTTTATAACATTTTACCAATTTATCCATTTCTTCTTTGAACCTTGACGGATAGATTTTTTTTAAGTAGATCGTTGATTTCACCAGGAAAGAAAGAAAAAAAGAAAAAGAAAGAAAAAGCATTTATTAGCCCGCACAGGACGAAACACACAAATAACAACAAGGTTTAATATTATTACAAAATAAAAAATAAGAAACGAATCGGTCCTGTACGATGCCAAAAGGCCCCTATCTCAGCATTGTGCTGTAACATTTAAAAATGTCACAGCGCTGATATTCTGATAGAGCCCAAAGTGATGCCACGGTCAGATACGGATATAATAAAAAATAAATAGTGTAAATGAATAAACAAATATAAATACATGTAAAAATGTAAATTAGAGAAAACAGTAAATAAAAAATAATAATAATTATTATATCTACACCCAACGTAACCATACCCTTCGTCAATCTGCGCGATGGGATGGCCAAGGACGATAGATATTTTGGTCACGGTCTACTCTTGCGTACCTATGTTTAGGCAACTTTTTCTTTGTCCGTCATAGGTAATCAGTAGCAAAACATGTCGGCCATTTTATATTTAATCGAACACCAACAATATTATAGAGGTAAACTTTGTTTGTTTGTAAGTTTCTATGTAGGAGGTAATCTACTCATGCGTTTTCAAAAATTCTTACATTAATGGGAAGCTGGGTTATCCCTGAGTATAGTACGGTTAACGTATCTTGGCGCGTCTGAAGTTAGCCGATTAGCTGCGCAGTAGACAATTTCGTTCCTAAAAGTTCCATTGCGCAGCCAAACAGCTAACTTCAGACGCGCCAAGTTACGTTGACCGTATTGTACTATAGGTGATAATTTTAGTATCAAAAATTTAGAGTAGACGAAGTTACCCGTTTTGCCTGCGACTTCGTCTTACAGATTAATGTAAACCAGAAAAAAAAAAATGAGATTTAGTAGATGGAGCAGACGGTTTTAGAATGGAGACCGCGTTTGGGCAAGCCTAGTGTGGGACGCCCTGCGGCACGATGGACCAACGATTTGAAGAAGGTGGCTGGCGGTGGGTAGATGCGGGCTGCAAAGACCGGGTCGGGTCGGTCGGCGATCTTTAAGGGATGATGATATGATGATGTTCGTTTATAATAGATAAACCTCAGATTATGAAACAAAAGTCAGATATACCGCGCGGAACATTGAGAGTGAAGCCAAAAAAGCAAATTCAAATACCTACAACGCGCTTCGTGCTGTACTGACACGAGTCACTATAGCACGAAACGCTGCATCGTTAATAAAAACAAATAAAAATACAAATACAAATTTAAAAGCGAATACAGTCACGACATTATAGGTATTCGCTTCTGATTTTGTATTTGCTTTTTTGTCTTCACTCTGTGTTCCGCGCGGTCTATCTGCCGTTTGTTTCGTAATCTGAGGGATAAGCTCAAAAAATACTTAACCGATTTTAAAAATCCTTTCATCAATAGGAAGCTATCCCTGAGTGCTATCGGCTGTAAGTTGTCATAAAAAAATTGTATTCATAAGAAAATTTACGCGAACAAAGGCGTGTGTAAAGTGCTGGTTCAAAATATAAAGACGACAGTAAAATGCAGAAACACTTTATGTAATGAAGAAGGGACACTCTTCAATCTGTACTAATATTACAAAGAGGTTATGTTTGTTTGTTTGTATGTTCTTTGTTTGTAAAAAGTAATTTACGAAAATCCTGATCCGATTCCAAAAAATCTAAAGCTACACTGTTAAGTGTGATAGGATTCGTTGTATGGTATCGATTTTGATGAAAGGGAAATGCCCATTAAGGAAATTTTCGCCAACTGAAACCGAAAACCAATAATCGGCATTAGAATTTGCAATTTTTTTACATAGAACTCTGTGAGACTTTATAAACCATTAAGTAATAAATATTCCAAGATTAAAAAAAAACAAACATCTAGTTTTCTGACTTTATATTTATTTCATTTAGGTAAATGAGGTACCCTTACCAAAAACCTTACCGTGGGCACAACACAACACCTAACTGTCCTCCGACCAGATAATTTAATTACAGGAAAATTGTCTTACATGTTCTAATTCTGTATAAACGAAATATATTCTGGTGTCTTCTTTTGATTCTCCCTTTTAACCAAAATCATCATCATCTGCCTAGCCTTTTCCCAACTATATTAGGGTCTACTTCTAGTCTAACCGGATGCAGCTGAATACCAGTGTTTTATATGGGGCGACTGCCTATCGGACCTCCACAACCCAGTTACTGGGTAACACGATACCCCTTGGTGAGACTAGTTGTCAGACTTTCTGGCTTCTGACTACCCATAACAGCTGTCAAAGATCTACAAATGACAGCCGGGACCAACGGCTTTACGTGCTTTCCGAGGCACGGAGGAAACTCTGTATGAAAGTATAATACGGTAGAATTATTTTCTTAGAGATTCTAATTCTGTTTCGTTAAGATTTATAACAATATAAACGACATGCATTTAATAACTAATGTGTCTTTTTTTAATTCTCCCTTTAACCAAAATGCTGAAAAAAAAATCGAAAATGCGGTTTCCTTTGGAAGTAAGGTAGCTTAAACCCTAAGAAAGGACATAGTAAGCTACTTTTCTATCTGCGATAACCGACATTCACGTGGACGAAGTCGCGGGCAGAACCTAGTGTTTCTATACTCTCTTTCAACTCAATCTGCTTAATGGTAGTTCTGGAGATATGGGCCTTAACAAAAGCTTCTTTACGTCAAAGGCGTGTGTCGCGTGATTAGAAAATATTAATTACTTAGAGCTTTTACGCTGATTTGGGAGTGGTCGACTTCGCTTGATAATGTCGGGGTCAGGTTAAGATGTGTTTAAATGTAATGACTAAGGTGGACTAGAGGATGAAAGGTTCAGTTGTGGTCTCAGGGCGGTAATCCCCGAAGGTATATTTAAAGAACGATCGCCTTTTAATTCTGTCAGAAATTTCCTCCAATTTATTTTTATTTTAGACACGTTTTAGAGATTTAATATCACTAGACAAGACTAATAAGTAACTGACTGTACATAATAACTATATTATTATTGATAGGTTTTATATAATATTTCAGTATGGATTTAGGTTTAGGTTGTAAAATTGTTCGACTCCATGAGTCATGTCAACATTTAAGCGGATAAAAAGTGGAAAAAGAATACGCTGCCCTCAGGGGACCCCCATCAGGAAGATGTTACGGTTTAATTTTTTATTCTAGCACTTCAGTACACACAAACACAGTAGAAAGAGAAATAAATAGAAAGAGCGCGCGGTGTGCGTATAAGCTCATAAAAAGATACACTGAGAGAAAGAGAAAGGTATCACGCAAAAATCTTACGTGACGTTACACTTTCTCCCGAGTCCCGCTTCACGCGGACGGAATCACGCTTACAGCAAGTCGCACTAAGAAACTTAACTTCGTTCCATTAAGGGGCTATTAACGACTTTTACAGATTTTAAACTGACAATCACGTCCAAATGTGTAATGAAAATGATTTGAAAAAAAAAAATATGTTAAACTAGAACATTCTCTTAAACATTTAGTATGTGAATATTTTTGATTATATTCATATTAAATAGTGTAATTAACTCGTGAAGCTGTGTCTGACGCGGACAAAACATTGACAATCACATAAAATCTACCAGGTATAATTAAACGAAACTTACACTATCTTACAGACAATTTTATTATCTATCTTTTAAAATATACGCTTTTTTTTTTAAGTTAAAGAAGACTCTCTTTTATTTAATTTTTTTAACTAAACTTTGAGAGTTTTGGACGCAGCGCATACGATTCTCTGGTCGCTCAAGGTCGCCGGCGTATATCGTCGCCTTAAGAGGAAACACAAGGGCCAATTTTCCATACAAACTTAGTCCCCTGTTTCCTCCCTGGATAATGCCAGTAGATCAATTATTATTTTTTTAAATATCCATGGCTACTATTGGCATGTCCCTATGTTTTCCTTTCTCTCATAAATTTATTATTAAAAGAGATATGAATATTCAAAAACCTAAAAAATTGGCATGATTTTCCGCTGTGTTCAAACATTCAGAAAACAAATTTGACTTGATTATATAAAAAATAGAAAACATAGGAACACGGCATAAGAATGTCTTTATTTTTTATTAAAAAAAGCAGTTAAATCGGTTAAGTTTTGGAGAAGAAATCAGGGGACTACGAATCATTGATTTTGTGTACTTTTAATAGGTATTTTCGGTCAAAGCTGCAGTTGTCTCTATCGCGCTCTGCGGTTCGTGTTCGGGCATCGCGCGACAGCAATAGATTTTACAAATACCTAATTTTCAATTCTCTAGCCCGTGGTATTTCCTCTTAAAATCCATAGACATACACACACAATTATTAAGACAACCCTTTAACGTTAACCCAGCAAGCTTTCCATCAAAAAATCATTTAATTTCCGAACTAAATCAACAGTTTTCTCCGCTCCTTAAGACGTTGGCTTAAATCGATCTCGTCACCTGCATCTGACGTAATTACAATCTTCACGCTTACAGCTTTAGTAGAAAAATAGCTCAGCAAAGGCTTCATGAAATTGGAAAATTCTTCGAGAAAATTCTTTGGATTTCACGCTGTGAGCGAACTTGGTGAGATGTTTTCTGATTTGTGTGGTACGTTTTTATGACTATGTATGTCCTGTTGTGTGATGGGGTTGGCAGTAGACTAACTCAGGTATGAAAGTTGTTTTGAGATTTTGTATTAATTTAACGTATTGTTTAATACATAAAAATAAGTAATTTTGCAGATAGACAAGTGGAGTTTTGTAAGAACAGCATATTCAACTGTAACGAAAAGCTGATTTGTTGTTTATGCAAAGTTAAGCCTTATTATAACTGACTAAGGCCCGTCGCCCATTGTCGGCATCGGCACGCATCGGCCCCTCTAGGCGACGAATAAAAATATAACTTAAAGATTTGGAAATAAAGTCACAATTTCAATGTTAACCGTTGTATGTTCAAAAACAATATCGCGGTATGCTTAGGGATGCATACCCTTAAGTAAAATTTTTATTCGTCGTCTAGAAGTGCCGATGCGTGCCGATGCCGAAAATGGGCGCCGGGCCTAAGGCTGATATATATTTTTTTTAATCACATTTATTTATTACCGAAAAGTATACATTTTATATACAATATTTACACGTACAATATAAAGGCAAAACCTATAACTTTGAAACAAAATTCCAAAAGGAAATATCTAAAAGGTTAGTTGACACTTTCCGTGATCCTAGAGCTGGGTTTTACCTCGGGCAGAGGTAAAACCCACCATTGCCATTCAACATGGCAATGCCGCTAGTCTGTTGGGCACATTTCCAGATGACGGCGATGTGGAGGAATTTTTTGATGCCTTATTATATTAGTTTTTATTTATTTAGTTATAGGTTGATATTAATTTACACATTTTCGGCATAATTGGACACGCGGGAGAGCTGCGTGGTCACTCGTTTTTTTTTCTATTTAGTGACACCATTAACAAACAAATCAAAGTCACAACTTGTAATAACGTACGCGCGCAGTGTTACAATCTCCCTCGGTGAACACCTAGGTGAAGTGAGCTGTCATCTGTCCCCATGCTAGGGATGTACAAAGCACTATAATCGGATGACAGCTCACTTCTCCTAGACGTTCACCGAGGGAGATTGTAACAGAATAGTATTTCAGGTTATTAATAATTAAATATAATATATACAAAGCTTAAAAATAAATATAAACACATAATATGTACAATGCTCACAGGGCATCAAAAAACTCGTCAGCATAGCTCTCAATGGGACAAGTGCCCAAAAGGCTAGCAGCATTACCACGTTGAATGGCATGCTAATTCTTTGGCCCAAGAAAAGGCCAGCCCTTTCAGGTTATTTATTTTTCCGTCACTTTGTGTCCAACCGTTAGAATCGACATACACGCGGACGATATCGCGGGCAAATCGTCATCATCACTTCATCTTACTATTGGTCCACTGTTGGACATAAGCCATGCCACGCCACGCCATTTTTTCCTGCCTTCTGTATCCAGCCGCCGCTGGCTACCTTCTTCAGGTCATCGGTCCATCGGGCTGGAGGGCGTCCCACGCTGCGTCTACCGATTCGCGGTCTCCACTCTAGGACAAGACTGCTCCATCGGCCGTCGGTCCTGCGACAGACGTGACCATCTCACTGCCACTTCAACTTGCTGATTCTGCGAGCAATGTTGGTGACTTTAGTTCTCCTGCAGATATTATCGTTGGGAATTTTGTTCCTTAGAGAAACTCCAAACTCCGAGGGCAAATGCTAATTATATAAATATCATGGTCAAAAGAGTGTCAAAACATCAAAATCATAACATAAATCTACTTTATAACCACTAAGTAGGTACACTGTTCTATAACCATCAAAAACCAATCAAACGTAAAAGCTTAATAATTTCGATAAACTGGATCGGAAATAAGTGTTTAACGTAACGTTCGCTAAATGTACCAAAAATTCTCACAGCACCATAATTTCGACACATCCTATAACCATTGACCGTTTCCTTCTAAGCAGAATACAAAGACGCCTAACGAACTCTTCAATGGATAACGAGTATTGTATAATTATCGTGTTAATATTTGATTTACATTACAGGTATTATGCGGAAGCTTCGCTAAGCGATAGTTAACTCGATAAGGACTATAATTAACTATCCGTTAATGGTTATTAGCGCGTTAACTGATGTAATTGGCTGCTGGGTGACCAGTAGTAGTTAGGGTTGGCACTTCTTTTTGGGATTATAATTATTATTATTTTTAGCTTAAATTTTCCCACAGCAGGGCAGACACAGTACATTAGTACCATCGTACAGTTAGCGACACGCCCCGCCTCCCTCCGAAACACTGTTCCTCACCTCTTCCCGCGTCGAACGTGTTGTCGAAACTGCTTTAGACACGCACACACACTCACGCATTTGTACAGTCAGTTATTTTGGTAGTAGTGTAGGTAATTCAATCGCTTCATTTGTATGGAGGGTCGTAGGTGTGGCAAAGGCCTCTCCACTCTTCTTCCAACTCTCTCTATTACGGGATATTTGGAAAAAGTCTTTGCCAAAGGAGTCCAGATCATCCCACCATCTCCGCCTGGGCCTGCCGCGATATCGCTTGCCATGTAAAGGGACCCATTGGACCTATTTGGAATACAGAAAAAACATTGTTCTCTGTTTCTGATGATTGTTTGTTCTGTGTCTGGGTGTTTATCTATAATATGTATGTATTTATAAATTATATAAGTATGTATATCATTATTATTTTATTTATATTTATATCTTCAAGGCACGAGTGAACCGGTTCATCCTAGGTAAGCGTGCTCCACCTTAGGCGGCATCATCTTTTAAGATCAGACGGCTAATTCACGTAATTTTATGAAGCGCCGATGAAGTTGTAGTGCAGTTGCAGTTAAGTTCAAGTTTGAGTGAAAAACGGTATACGGTGAAAAACGGTAAGATGCGCGTGAACTGCACGTCAGCTGTACGACAACCAAACTCTACCAAACATACTTATGGTGTAGCCACATGAGAGAAAAAATATGACTCACTAAATAATTTAATAGAATCTGAATATGACGTTATTATAATATTAAAATAATACCCCAGTACAGATTTTAGTGCTTTTTAACTGTCATTTTGAGACATCAAACGAATAGTAGAATACCGATCATGTTGCGTTCCGAAGCACGCACCAAAGACGCGCAACAGTAGAATGTCGTTATTGCGCTCGCGTGACGCGAACTTGACGCGAGCGTTTTTGACAGCGGTAGAGAATACGAAAAGCGTTGTTTTGATCGAAACTTAACCGCAACTGCACTACAACAGCACTTCTTTAGTTACGTGGATTAGCCCACAGGTCAGTTGCGACCAAACGCAAGCCTATTAGAATAATAATAAAGTGAGGAAAAGAAATCGTTTTAATGTAGTCTAGATAAAATTTTATTTCAATCTCAATTTTCATTCTTTTAAATATTGCTGTTTGATATTGTAATTGGCAATATTCGTTGTATTTTTTTTTATAATTGTGCTCTCCTACCAGAACTAAATTTGGGTCACGTCCAAATAAAGACTTCCTAGATACGCAGGAGATAGTGCACAAGTATGTCCGTGATCATAGGGGCACTCGTTCTTTCTTCACTCTCATAAATCAATGGAACGACAATTCAATCAGACCGAGGAATAGGACTAACAGTTTTACATGCTCACCGAGGCACGGGGGGTGTGTCAAACCACCGGATTCCAATGTCAAGCCTAAAGTTGTTCACTGCTGGACATAGGCCTCCCCAAGGGGGGGTTTTTCCATAATCGCCACGCTTGGCAGGCGGTTGGCGATCGCGGTATGGTTGTCATGAAGGCACAGAGAACGCTACTGCCTATTCTCTGGTAAGTCCTTTAGTCCTCTCTTACGACACCCACGGGAAGATATGGGATGGTGCTATTCTTTACGTCCGACACCACACGGACGCATGTCCGGGATGCTACTAAGAAATTCCTAAAGAAAAATCTTAATAACAATTGCCCCGACTTGGGAATCGAACCCAGCTGGGACTAAGTATATCTATGGGCTAAGGCCTATGATAATATAACCAGTGATATCCACACTAATTATAAACTAATAAAAAATCCCTTTCTAAGATGTTTAACAAACCTTAATTACTTATGTAAAAACTCGTAGAAACGGTCTCAAATTAATTCAGTAATTTTAAAAAAATAGGCGGACACATTCTATTACCAGTAAAAGTGATATGGTCGGCAACCCACTATAATTTCCCCATACCAATTGGTTGCTAATCTCAATAATTTGCTTCGGAAATCGTTGTCCAAACGTTCATACATCCGATACGAGTTATGAAGATTAGCACCTTGTTTAGTGGGTTAACGCGATACTTAGCGCGATAGTTCATGCGTTCCGTTTGTGTGGAGAGTTGCAGAGAGTGTTAATTAGTGCACCTTTGAGACTTAAAAGAAAGGGCAAACTATGTAAGATATTTCGAATATTTAACTTTTTGACACGACGCATAAGTATTTATGGTTCTGTACATGAAATGGTAAACGGAATCTATATCATATTCCATGAAATCAATAACGTGTGTAATACATTTATTGCAAACTGACGCCTTTTCCCAAGTATATTGGGGTCGGCTTCCAGTCTAACCGCATGCAGCTGAATACCAGTGTTTTACATGGAGCGACTGCCTATCTGACCTTCACAACCCAGTTACTGGGTAACACGATACCCCTTGGTAAGACTGGTTGTCAATGCCCGCGACACTTTACGTTAAAGATGGGTGATGTAAAGAGACGTCGTTTTCGTCATTTTGCATGAACTTTCGTACGATTCTGCAGGTGCTCAAAATTGCGGCTTTTTGGAGTGTAATGTAGATTGAGTCTTTCTGTTATTATTATTATTATTTAATTATGTGTATGTGGTCTATTTAATTGATTTGTGTTTTTGTTATTATTATATTATGTATAATATGAGTGGCTATGATCCTTTGTTGGTCGAATTAAACGTTTTTTTATTATTATTAGTACTGGGTTGTGGAGGTCAAATAGGCAGTCGCTCCATGTAAAACACTGGTATTCAGCTGCATCCGGTTAGACTGGAAGCCGACCCCAACGTACTAGGGAAAAGTCTAGGCAGACGATGATGTTCTCTAATTTAATAATAAAATGTAGCCTACCTCAATAAGAGATAAATTACCTTCCTATTAGCGATATAATTAGTGTTCCGTAGCCAAATGGCAAAAAACAGAATCCTTATGGATTCGCCAAGTCCGTCTGTCTTTTTTTTTTTTTTTTTATTGTGACAAGCCCGCCACACTATTCCCTAACCACTGTAACTCCTGTAAGCCAGAATTAACAGTGGCGACCACCAGAAAAGCGCCAGAGCAATGAAGCTCGACGAGTCCCAGAGAAACGATTCAACTGTCTTGGATCCCGCAACGAAATTAATCAGAAAAGAACAGCGGAGGAGTAAGAAAATCATATTTTCCACTTCCCTCCAAATCAAGCAGGAGACAGAACAGAACTAGGCCAATAGGCACAAAGGGACGTTTACAACTGGGAGAAACCCAGTTGCTAAGCACCACGGATTATAATTGACATAATTACTGGCCCGTCCGTATGTCACAGCCACTTTTTTCCGAAACTATAAGAACTGTACTATTGAAACTTGGTAAGTAGATGTATTCTGTAAACCCTATTAAGATTTTCACACAAAACTAGAAAAAAAACAATACATTTTAGGGGTTCCCCATATACTTAGAACTAAAACTCAAAAACTTTTTATTTAACAAACCCATACGTGTGGGGTATCTATGGATAGGTCTTCAAAAATTATATTGATTTTTCTAATATCATTTTTTTGTAAACTGAACAGTTTGCGCGAGAGACACTTCCAAAGTGGTAAAATGCGTGTCCCCCCCCCTGTAACTTCTAAAATAAGATAATGATAAAACTAAAAAAATATATGATGTACATTACCATGTAAACTTCCATCGAAAATTGGTTTGAACGAGATCTAATAAGTAGTTTTTTTTAATACCCCCTTGAAACCCCCCCCCCCCCCCCTTATGAAACCCTTCATGGGCGAGTCCGACTCGCACTTGGCCGCTTTTTTTTAGAATCAGACTAGTAGTTTCGGAAATTAGCCCGTTCAAACAAATTTATACAGGATGTCCAGTAAATAGCACGACATACTGCAGGGGGTGATAGCTTGGGTCAATACCTGCCAAAACAACGCAATATATGTTCAGCAAAATCTTACGGATTTACAGTTTTACAAAATTTGCCGAAATATCGAAAAATCTCTACCTTGAAACAGATTTTTAAGCATCTCTTAATGAAAAAATCCTTTTCTAGTATTCTTTTTTGTGCATCATATTCGTGAATAGTTACTTTACTCATTGATAAGTCTTTTTTTCTATCAAAAACAAAAATGTTTTCAAGAAATACAATTTTTTGTTCAAATTTTCACAGATCAATTTTCTTATCGTTTTACTTTAACCTACAGTGGTGAACAAAAATCCGTAATATTTTGCTGAACATATATTGCGTTGTTTTGACAGGTATTGACCCAAGCTATCACCCCCTGCAGTATGTCGTGCTATTTACTGGACACCCTGTAGATTTGACGTTCATGCGTGTGTTAGATTTATACCGATGTAATTAATATATAACAACGTAATTCATGTTGTAATATAAAGTAATAATTAATTTCTGATTTATTGCAGTAAAAGTATAGTAAATAACATCATTTTAAATAGAATAAAGTGTGTTTAAACTTTGGATAGCAAATAAGTATGAATCACATTTGCTTGTCATCGTTCTTCTCCCATGAATCACACTTGTTTGTCGCCGCTTATAAAAGCGAGTGTTCCGACTTCATTGACACATGTCCGGTTAAGCAGCATCAACCTCAGAGAGTTGTTGCGCTGCGAGTGGTCATATCAAAAAAAAAAAAAAATTCATTGACACACTTTTGATCGAAACGTTGATCGGTACGGAGCTCTCGAAGAAAATAATAAGATAAGTATAACTATGATGATAACTATGAAAGGCTATGTATATGTATAATTTTAATATTAAATTATATGTACCTAGTTGTTATGACATGAATGATGTAACCTAAATTTGTAAAATATTACTGATTTTAAAAGAGTGTTCATGGAGTTTCTTGCTCGTTCTTCTCCATAGAAATCTACCCTTTGGAACGAGCAACTAGATTCAACTTTCTGACTGACTCTGACAATTCAAAAGTACCTGTAAAAGGTTGAATTGAAATAAATGATTTTGAGTCTGAAATATTACAATAAAATATGTTTCCTAAACAAAGTATTTTCATTTCACTATTCTGTTCTAAAATAATAATATTCTTTGAGTATATAAGTATGTGTATTTAATATAGAGCTACCTAATTGCTTTTTAGTGTTGCTTTTATTATACCCTTTATTCTGACACGTGCAATGCACACTTTCATACCTCAGGTATCACTGATAGTCCTCTGTGCAAAGTCTGCATGAAGGCGGAGGAAACGGTGGCTCATGTACAAAAAAAATAAAAAAATCTTCTAGTTGGAGTAACGGGCGCCATGGCTAAAATCGAACTGCCCTAACAAAGACATAGACGATCATTCGTGTCTAAATTTTACGCAACGCATTAAGTAAAGGGGTGCGTTTTAAATCTAAAATAAAACAGTTTCATTTGTTTTTTTTTTTTTCAGCATGTCCATTATAATGATCTATAATCCTTTAAAAGGTCGCCTTCACACGTACCTTACATTTACGACAACTCCTTAAAATAGAGTAAAACCTCTTTGAGTTAGGACTACACGACTTCTATATTTAACTACGGGCTAACGGTGACCTTTTGAGCCTTTCTGGGGTCTGTTGTACTCCATTTACAGGTTACAAATAAGCCAGAAGGGCCTACAGGCATGATGTTAGCAGTAGTAATAGGGTTTGGTCTATTTATATTTCCAACCGACTTCAAAAAAGACGGAGGTTCTTAAGTTTATTTATTAGTTCAGAAATGCCACTAGTCCGGCAAATGTAAATCGATTTTGAAAATTCTTTTTATGTAATTTTCTCGAAACTGATTTGAAAAGGTCAACATAAACCCAAAAAATTATACCTACATAGATGACGTTTGAGTTTCTCCGTTTCTTAATTGATTTGGATGATAAGGTGGTACTAAAGAGCGGAAAAGATTTTTTTTTAAAGATAACCTCCTTCAAAACACTAAAAAGTGATTTTAACTTTAGCACAGAACACACATGACTTTAGTTTCGGAAGTTGGTGGCAATACAAAACAATAAACAGTCATGCGCTGGTGCTAAAGTTATATAATTATCACTATTTTAGTTTTTCAAGGCGGTTGTCTTTTTTGTAACAAAGCTTTTTTGTAATATATTTCGTACGATTAGAATGTATTTGTAAGAATTTGTATGGTCTAAATCAAGTAGGTACCTGTCCTATGGAGTGTCTACTCTGTCACTCATTCGGTTGTGTCTCCTTGTAATGCTGTATGTTGTAATATTTATTCTCGGAAATTAAACTTTTAGTTTTGACCAATTTGGATATAGTAGTAGTAGTAGTAGTATGACGGGCTGGTGTCCATAACTCCACGTCGAGGCGCGTATTTTGATTAGTATTATAGTAAGTTTTGTTGTCAATTCTTGCATTTTGTACCAAACAGAGTGTCAGTACCACAACCTTTTAATTTGCCGATAAATATCCTTGAAATTACCGACAAATAACACGCATCAACATTACTACTAAATCTTATTTATGTTACTAGTTTCCATAAAGTCACAGTTATTTCAAAATCATTTACAGACACTTTTGAGTTGTCATATATTATAAAGCTGAAGCTAGTTGCCTTTTCCAAGACGCAGCCTACTACATTTTGGAAAATACCAAGATATGATTGGATATCCGTAGAGTTTCTTGCTTATTCTTCTTCATAGAGACCTATCTCTATGAAGAAGAACGAGCAAAAAACCCTACGGACACTCTTTTCAATCTTGGTGTTACAAAATCCAGGCCAGTACCAGGTATGGTGAATATCTACTTATAACTTTTACCACTAGCCTTTTACCAAAGCAGTCTTATCCGTTTACCACCAGACTCTTCTACAAAGGATCTCAAATACTCAAGAGATACTCTAACTTAACAAGCAGTACTTATAAGTACTTGTGAAATACCTCAACAATGGCTTGACAAAGCATCCGTAACTAATACACCTGCACACTTCCTTAGCCGGAGGAAACGCTTCTGTTCACATAAACGCTTGACAAAAACGCCCAATACGTACACGGCCTTATGCGACAAATATAAGAGGAAGCGATCGAGCGTGGAATTCATGTTATACGCACATAGTTTGGGGTAACGAACTCGTAGGGAAGCAGACGGGCGGGTCTAACCCGGCATTTTTTTCCGCTTATCAAAATATGAGTATACTTTTTTAAAGTTGTGTGTGATGATTATCTTTTTACTCTAGACCTCTTTTAACGTGCACGGTCTTGTTACATTGTTCTCATATTATACCCATAGATTTCACTTGAAGTAACCTAAGTTAGTGATATTTTATTTTTGAAAGAGTGCCAATGTCCATGGTGTGTCTTCTCCGTAGCAACTTACTGTTTGGACCGAGCATCATCAGGTCCACCTTTAGACACCCACTGCTTGGCAATTGGCATAGGTCTGCCCCAAGAGGAGTTCAGAAGTAATCGCCATGCTTGGCCGATGCGTGTTGGCGATCGCAGTAGGTGTTATATATGGTAGGTACTCAAATAGACGTGGCTACCTGTCCCTTGGTCAATATCCCTCTGTCGCCTTTTACGACACCCGTGGGTAGAAATGGGGTAGTGCTATTCGCGGCCGATATAATTTTGGACCGACCAACTAGCTCAATTTTCTGCTAACTAACTCCCTGACAATTAAAAACTGTCTGTAAATGGTTTATTTGACTTAAATGATTTGAGTTTGATATTAAACGTGGCAACAAAAAAACCGTATTAGATGTCGAAAGAAAAATGTCACAGCACACAAAAATAATGTTAAAAACGTAAATTCCTGCTTGTAATAACACTTAATCAAATCTTACACCACATCAGCGACTAATCAGCTAACACATTTGATTGGCCACAGAAACCCGAAACCGTTTAAAATTAATTTCATCTAATTAACATATCATTATAAGAAGTATCAATCAAAGTCATTGAGCAAGCGCCTTCAAAGCCATTAATATCTAACACATAGACCTCTATATATCATGGATACCCTAAAAGTGCCATTTAAAATGTAAATACACGCTTATTCCATATAATTTACATGGAAACTAATTTATATTTTGCTCTGATTTGTCACTTCTATTAATGAAGACAATTTATTATGGCTTTAAGTACTGGTGGATGAGGTCAAAACCACCTAAATAGGGAATTATAGAAGGCCCAGTTCACACGCGAAAGGAAACCGTGTGACAGAATTTAAACTGCAGTTCTATGTTAACGCTCACGATACGGGAACATTAGTGGAAGGGACATACTGACAGAAACTTGACTACCATGAATACAGTTCATGATTCTAAACTCCTAAACCACAAATACTTACAAAAGTGCAACCTACATAGTCAAGATTAACACGAAAAATTTCTACTGTCAGGGGTTCCATCGTGTATATTTTCGTTGGTAGTCTATATCCCTATGTGTTGCATCACTCACAAACTTCATAAAAATCTGTTGTCGAAACTGATTTATGACCGTAAACAAATTGAAGTTCCTGAAAATGAAAGGTAGGTTTAAGAATCAACTCTCCTTAAACCTACTTAAAAGCTATTATTCCTTAAGTTAAAGAAATAAAGAACAAATTTATTTGCAATAACATTTTGCTCACTCATAAACAAGTTTCAAAACAATTTCGATCAAGCTGTAAAAATGTCCCTCAACATTGAAATTAGCTTGAGATGAACTGTCATTCTACCTGATACTATGAATTGACAGCAGTGCAATTCTGTAAGAATTCACTCGTGAATTCGAATCCTATCTCATTTCCGATTTCAGTTACTAGAAGTGAAAAGTATTTGGTTTTAGATTAAATAGTAACGAAATAATAGTTCGCTTCACCTATGCCAGCACTTAGTAGCGCTAGCGTAGTTTTCATCGAGTTACAGACTACCTAAAACAGTTTTCACCGCGGAATCAGAAGTGAGATCTGAAGTGAGTACTTACAGAATAACATAGCAGCTCAGGCTTAAGGAAGATTTTACAAAATAGTATCAACTGCATTTATTCCATCCGTTCCAATAAGTTAATCTTAGTAATCTTTAACGGGAATCATAGTCGTGCATAATAAGACTCGCTCTAATGGGATTGGGCGGGTCACGTCAGCCGTGCAGCCGTCAGGCATGCACAGTGACTAAAGACGCAATAGGTGCCTGAAGATGCTCGGCTTCTCCTAGGCCGACTCAGGTGGAGGTGGCGAAATGACCTAAAGGCGTACTGCGAAGGTTGGTTTGAGGCCGCGCAAGAAAAGAATACTTGGAAAAAACTCCGGGGAGGCCTTTGCCCAGCAGTGGGACTTACCAGGCTAGCTAAAAAGAAAAAGTGAATCAGTCAGTCTGCGTAACCTGCAGCTTTATACCTTCTGTGGTTCTTTTCTAATTTGTACTAAAACCGATGACCGAATACACCTTAATAGCGTCATTCAAATATATTTTACAAGGATTTCGTTGTTGTTATTAATAAACAATTATAGTTATTCTAATGGCCTTCATAAATTAGGCGGCTTATTGCCTTATTTGTTTGATCACGATTACTAAATATTTGTTTCCGTGAGAGAAGTTAAGAAACTGCCATATTTGTCACAAAATTCAATTCGGTGGTGCCTTAAGCTAGCTCATTATTTTTTATAGTTTCTTGAATTCCTTTAAATTTTAATGGCAGAATAGTTTTATTTGCTGTAGAAACTGCCTACCTATTATTTTAGCCGTAATTAATAATGTAATAATTAGGATTTGGTCGCACCTATGACGCCAAATTTAAGCAGTTCGAGCTTTTGAAATAGAATTGGTGTTTTTTCTCTTGTAAATGTTACGATAAGTTTATTTTCGGTTGAGATTTAAATAGTTACATACACGTAAGTTTATTTGAAAAAAAAAAATGTCGCCATATTTATTATTTCGATTAGAATTATCGGACGATTCTTTAACTGAGTTTAACGAACTCGGTCTTTAACTGCGTTTTTTTTTAAGAAAATGCTGCTTGTAGTCATTCTTTTGCGAAAACCCAAAAAAGTTTCCAAAAAGTAAAAAAAAAACGTCGAGATAATAACCGCTCGTCTGCCCACCAGCCTAAGGGCTTGTAAATGAAGTAGCGTCCAAATGTCAAATGTTTGTCGTCGATAGAAAGACACGCGTGTGTACACAACACGGGCCAGGCGATAGATTCACGAACACACACAAATGTTTGTGTACAACAGTACACATGTGTACTCTGTAATCATTAGAGTTAAATACAGTCTCCTGTTGTGTATGGCAACATTTTAACAAAGAAGATGTTAAGATTTTGTTGAATCAATGAATGTCAAAATCTTGTCAAAAATGTAGGTAAATTAGATCCATTTATGAAAGATTGTAACTGAGTTTCGAACGCGAAAGTTCCCAAAATATACTAGAATCGCCCCCCATAATCTATCCTCTATATAACGAAAATGAATTGCTGTTCATCAGAACGGCTTGACCATTTTGGCTAATTTTGGTCTTGCAATACATGTGGAAGTCCAGGGAAGGTTTAAACGGTGAGAAAATTTAAAAATCCACAAGATAGGGATAGTACAACGTCTGTTGGGTACGCTAGTCCTAAGTATAATTGGATATCCGCGTGGATTCCAAAAACAAATCTGTTGCCTGAATTGAAAAAGACGGCCGCCATATTGTTATAAAATGTGAGGATAACGATACACCAAAAACTGAATATACTGGTAATACTAGTTCATAAGAATATTTTGAAACTATCAAATATTCTTATAAACTAATAATACTAAACCGAATATAAATGTATAGGACAAATAGAACACCATCTGAAATATTGGTTTACTAACCTGTAAGAAGAGCGGCAACTCTTGGCGCCATAATTTAATACTCATCATCATCATCAGCATGTCAACCTTTAGACGCCCACTGCTGGGCATAGGTCTCCCCAAAGGGGGGTTCAGCCGTAATCGCCATGCTTGGGCGATGCATGTTGGTGATCGCAGTAGGTGTTATGGTACTCAGAAGGACGCTGCTGACCATTCTCTGGTCAATATCCCTCTTTCGCTTTCTATGACACCCACGGGTAGAAATGGGGTGGTGCTATTCGCGACCGGCACCACACGGCTAACCGGCACCACACGGCTAATAAAATAATTACACCGCATTACCAAATCCCGCCATGATCCTTTACTGTGCTACTGTCATCGCCATATTGTATATTGATTGTTTTTAAAATCGTCATCTGAGTATGTATTCCAAAAACAAATATATATACACAAAGACGTTCCTACTTTCTTGTTAGTAATGTTTATTGGCAATCACAGTCATTAAAGTGAAATTAAATTCCGACAAAAGCCAGTCTTGTGTTTGTTCCGGTGTATCAAGAACTGCTAAACGTATTCTGATTGGGTTTTCACATTTGTACATAAACAATCAATTGAAGAATGTTAGCTAATATTTGCTGTGATTCGGATAACGGGCGGTTATCGTCTACCTAGAATTTTAAGTCTTGGGTGTGGTTTCCAACTGAATACAATTACATACATCTTTTTACCGAGAGGTTGGGCAGAGATGTTCGTATAGGGGGTATTCGTCGAAGCGCACCCATTTTGAACCGCACCCAACGAAGCGCACCTAAAGTATTCCTCGAAACGCACCCACGACGAGACATAGTGAAGTGCACGAAGGATTCGTAAGGAATGATGATCGATTGAGGACGTTATAAAATTCAACTGTTTATTAACACTACCAGGAGAGCAGAAATTAACTGACTAATACCCTGAGGTAGTACACCATCATTTTTACACATTTGGCAAATCTATACTAGCTGACCTGGCAAACGTTGTTCTGTCAATTTTTTTTCTCTAAAGGCCGTTGTGTCTCACTGCTGGACTGCTGCTGACTGTTGTCTTTTGCGTAGTTTTATAATTTAAAATTTAATTGAATCTTATTTTATTTTGAACTAGCTTTTGCCCGCGACTTCGTCCGCGTGAATGTCGGTTATAGTGGATGTAGACGAAGTCGCTGATTAGAAAGTAGCCTATGTCCTTCCCTGGGGTTCAAGCTATATACATACCAAATTTCATCAAAATCGGTTCAGTGGTTTCATTGTGAAAGCGTAACAGACAGAGTTACTTTCGCATTTATAATATTAAGTATGGAAGTATGGATTTCTGACATTTGTTATGAATTTTATTATTATATCCGTTTATTATTCTATTATATAATGTAATTAGTTGCCGCTCGTTGTAGCGTTCTATGGGGGAGGCCTATGTTCAGCAGTTGACGTCTTTCGGCTGATGATGATAATATTATTAGTGTGAAATGTTTTTAAATGGTCTTCTATGGACCTGGTTACCCGAAATAATTGATTTTTATTTATTTAAAGGCCGCCCCCGAATCTTTCCAGGTATTCTTATCTTTCGCCGCCTCCAAATAGCCCTCGCAGTATGCGTCTAGCCTGGGAGAAGACCTGGGTCAGCCTCGGTGACACCGACCATGCCATATTGAAAAAAATATTAATATCTAAATAGGCCTAAGACCTATACTCAGACCTACCAAATATACACAAAAAAATCATAAAATTCAGCGAGGCTGACTCTTCAGAGTCTATCAAAGTCATTCGTAAACGTGGTTTTGAAAAACCACTTACCTACAAGTCTTCATGAAGAACTAGTCTCAGAAGACAACGCGACAATTTGCAAAAAACTTGCCTAACAACAAGTCTATTTTTAATAACATCGCATTGTGTATTAATTCTTGGATTAAAATAAATCTTTTGCGTTCGTTAGCCCGTGAAGATAAGAAGTTCATTAACTTTAGCTTGGTACGTTTTTCTTTCTTTCATTACAAGAAAATAAATAAAAAAACAATGTACACTTTTTACTCGTTGGTGTTGTTCTTAAGAAGTCAAAGATGAATTAATGAATAAAGTGTTCAGGTACAGACAGCGTCATCAACTGCTTACCCCCTTTCCGAACAAATGACAATGCCAGATCCTGCCCCATTCATGTACAGAAAAAGTAAATTAATGAAAATAATTGTAATAATTATAGAACCTTTCTATACTAAATTGTTTTTCTTTAGAACTTGCGGATCACGAAATACCTACCCACAAAATACAAACTCTTTTTACCTAAAATACAATTAAACCTAAAATCAATGTCATTATTGTTTTTAGATTTAAACGGAAACCGCTAGTTCTACAGTCACTAAGACTAATGTGTAGTTATCAGCAATAAATAAACAGTAAGATGCTACATATTGCACATGACTTTTATTGAGTGGGGCAAAGTTCTATAGAGTTTCTGGCATTGTCCTTTAATGCGTGGGGGATAAGCAGTTGATGACGCTGTCTGTACTACGTTTGACGTCAATGTTTTCAATACAATAAGACGTATAATAGGTACATCTTTACACATATTAAACACACTGCATTCACTGCACTGCATTGCACCTCCCATGGGGCTGGGTAGGTACATCGAAATTACCACCAATTTACACCAGCTTGGCTCTCCAAACCAGGAAGCCAGTACTCATACTGGCTTCCCTTGAGGTGGCTGACCACACATACACACATCATCATCATCATCATCATGTCAGCCTTTGGGCGCCCACTGCTGGGCATAGGTCTCCCCCATGGCGGGATTAAGCCGTAATCGCCATGCTTGGCCGATACAAATTGGCGATCGCAGTAGGTGCCATAGTTCCCAGAAGGACGCAGCTGCCCATCCTTTGGTCAATATCCCTAATAGGGTGATGCTATCACGGCCGGCACCACACGGCATACACACACATATATTTAAATGTCTTTGGTTATAGACAGCTTACTTGCAGAAGCAACAAAGTGAACGAATTCGTAATTTAAGACTTTCATCTAAAGTCTAGTTCTTTGTCTAGTGTTATACGCTCACATAAAAGGTAGCATATTGAATTATAGATTCTGCTGTTAGCCGCTAGATATAGGTATTATATCAATTTAAAAGCATTAAAAGAACTTTGCTATAAAACAATAGCATTCTTTTTTATGTACCGTATTTCATAAGTTGGGTTAGATTCTTTTTAGAACGCATAATTCAACCGATTAACAACTCCATCCATTTAATATTCCATGACACTATTATAAAGGTAGAACCCTTTTACCATATCTATTGCCAGCACTTTAAAAGCTGCAGTTTAAAAATTTTCACTTATATTTTATTCAACAAAAATCCTCCGAGCAATTTTCATAGGAATTACAGCAACAATGGATGCACTGCAAGATTCCAACCCAGCCGAATAAAATAGGTCGTTTCACAGCCCGTAATAAACTGACACGCGAGAGACGAGATTACCTCTAAATTTGGCCGTGTTATCCACGGCTGCAGTGGAGCCAAAGATTAAAACGATAAAGCATCATAGATAGGCAACTTTGATAACAATATACGAGAGTGAACCGGATTCGGCAAGATCTATGACGACCTGTTTTGTTGAGAAATAAGGCAAAGTTGTAGTTTGCAAGTTTTGAACATTTTCCAAGATTTTCGTAGGATTTTATTATAGATTGTTTGACGTAACTGGAAATGTGCACTGCAGCAGTTTGTTAATTTTACGCTAGACGGATCCTAGTGAATAGTTTTCCTTCGTAGAATATTCGAAAGTTTTGTTAGTACCTAAGATAAAGTTCCATATTATGTGGGTCCTTAAGCGCACTAAACTTTACAACGTAAGTTCTTGCCTTTGTCACCTGTCACTTCCGTCTCTTAATCTTTGCTCCCACAAGAGACACAGAGCCATCAGCGTCAAATTAAACAAATCCCGGCGGAGTTATGACAATATTTACACTACGAGTTGCCTCACAGAGGCTGCCGTGAACTTGCCATGAAATGTTGGAAAGTGTCTAAGAAACACTTTGTATATTATTTAGTTAGTAATGAAGCAAAATATTCTGTGTTTAATGCACATTGTACGAATCGAACGGTCATGGTTAATGTACGCTTGCCGGTACGGTTATTCCGTAGATGGGTGACCATCCATTTCATACGAAATTCCCTCCGTGCCTCGGAAACCACGTAAAGCCGTTGCTCCCAGCTGTAATTTGGAAATATTTGACAGTCGTTAAGAAGCCAGAAAGTCTGACTGATCCGTCTTGCAATTTTGGAACCGTACATTACCTGCCTTTTTTTTTGAAGAATCTCATACTCTTATGATTTATTGGTTTCCACAATGTTTTAAGCTATTGTTTGACTTGAAGCTAGGTACAATCGTGGACCCTGAACGGCACAAAACTTTTATTGATTTAATCTCTACACACATCATCTGCTTAGTCTTTTCTCAGCAATATTTGTTGAGATCTTTTTTTTATCATTTGTTAGGCATACGTTTGACAACTATCTCACCTGATGGGAATGATGATGCAGTCTAAGATGGAGCACGCTTGCCTAGAAGTAACCTATTCACTCTTGACTTCAAGACTCCCGGGTTGTAGCTATCAGGAAACACAGTCTCAGGCAGGGAATTCCACTCCTTAGCAGTACGCACAATGAATGTGTTCCCAAAACGTTTTCGGCTTCTAGTCTAACCGGATGCAGCTGAATACCAGTGCTTTACATGTAGCGACTGCCTATCTGAACTCCACAACCCAGTCCCAACTCCAACACAACCTTAAACCATACAAAAGTGTATGCCAGCAAAAATAGTTACGACTGCAGGTAATACGTTTTCGGAAGAAAGTACATTTATTTATTTATTTATTTACACTTCATGCACAAAGGTAATCTGTTTCTTCCACAAATGTTACTGTCCACTCTTAACGTTACCATAACTGGCAACACTTGTAAAGAAACAGTTTAAAAACCAATCGTCACTAAACCGTCGTTTATTAACACGTGTTTGAACTATTTCCATCCACTCCTGCGCACCTTAGCATCCCACACGTCAACTGTTTGCTCAACTGTATTTGGCATTTCTAAATCATGGGAATTTTTCTCTTTAAAGGTGTGGAGGCACTTGTAATTGCTTGTTCATAGATCGATGCCTTATTGAGCTGTATTTTATTAGAAAGTTGACGGTAAATAATTCGCATTTTATATTACTTATAGTAGGTACAGACACCAGTACATCAAGTCATACCAAACAGTAAATTTTCCCCAATTTAATATGAACCTTATGATTTTGTAATAAATTAAAATTCTATTAAAGAAATCTGACAGATTGTTGTAGCATGGTGTGCTGGCCTCTGTACAAAAGCGAAAGGTCACACAAATCTCGAAACTACTTGACCATAGAAGCTGAAACTTGGCAAGTAAGTAGTTTATAGGTAGGAGATGTCAGCCTATAACGGATTTGACTTTGACTTCCCTGAGGACAAAGTCGCGGACAAAAGCTAGTAGTTTATAATGTCTGTAATTGTATCAGTACTTTCATAAATGTTGTAGAACCCCCCTTCTCGTTGTTGATAATCTATTTTGTTCACCGATTAGTATTTGATAGTACTAGCTCACTCACTATCCAGTTCGTGTCCCAGCTAACGTCACGTCAACATCCCGCCTTTCTTCTCCGTGACAGTTGACAGATGTGACAGCTACCGTACTACCACTGTGTATATAAGGTAGGTACATTTGCCTGACACATGCTGAGCTGAACTCCCATTTGGTGCAACCTTGAGACGCACACCGCACTTTGTTTAACTCTTATTTGATTTGTTTTGTTTTTTTTTTGTGTTGTGATATGTCTTTTGGGTGCACTAAATAAATGATTTATCTATCTATCTATAAGGCAATGCCTATATCTATTTCCACAGATACACTACAGATGGTTTTTACAAACAAATTAATAAACAAACAATTTTATCTCTTTGTGATATTATTTTACCCGTGACTGCTCGCGTGAATTATCTTACAGACCCCATTTTTTAAATATTAAAATTTATGAAAGAAAAGGGAGTTCGTTTTTGCATGACGATTGACAGAACGGAATGAATGAAAAAAGCATGGCTTGTTCCATGGTATGTACTTGAGTTTGGCGCAAAAGATAGATTACCTAAGAATAGAATTAGCCAAATTGACAATCTACAATCGATAACGCTAATAGAAAACTAATCAAATGTATGAGAATGACGTCATCTCAACGATAAGTCACGTGATCGAAAATCAATAATGATTACGACGAGGCGTTAATTATTGTAGAAAGAGATACGATACGAAACGTTTGTAACTTAGCTAGGCCTACAATAGTTTTAAACATGAGCTTTGAGATATGAGAGTATGGATAATATTAGTATAAACAAGCGATTTCGTAGCAGCAACATTACTTAACATGGAAACCTCAAAAAGTTGAAAAAACAGACACAAAATTTCAAAAACACCACCTCGTTTTTCAGAAAAACGTATTTTACAAAACTTTTTAATTAATTATTCGGCTCACACAAAGTACTCAGCCATTTATACAAAATGCTTTCACACACGTTGAAACCCACCTTGAGGAACAACAAAGAGAAACTCATTCGAAAAATAGTACAGTACATTGTAATTAAAACATTTCAAAGCTTTGAATACATTAAGCCTTTTACATTTTGTACCCCACTGGATCCTAAGGCTAAATATAATTTTTAAAAGGTTTACGCGACCAGAAACCAACCTTAAATTGTACGCTTTAAAGATCCATTTCAATTAATTAAAATCATCTTCTAGTATTCCAAACATGCTGTATCGGATGCACTTCCCAAATTAATATTCAGCTCTAACATTTAAAATATACGGTTTTATTTTGATTGAGCCGAGTCTTCATCCAGTGTTTCAAATATGCATGACCAGACAAACTTACACAAGAAGTTTATACACACCTTGCACCAAAGACATAAGTGCTGTTTTGGTGTGTGCACATGATGAAGATAAGTTTGTTCTCATTGTTAAGTGGTTGTTTGCTGAAGGTGTGAGTGTGAAAATGCAGTTATGTCTTTATACGTCGCCGCGTGTCATCGTGTGGATTTAGTAAGTTTAGATATGTTGTTATACACTAGCAGCGTGGATAATATTTTATAAGACAAAGTGCATGTTTACTGTTTTGCAGAAAATACTTTAGCGACCGTGTTTTGTTTTGGAGATGTGAAGTAGATCGTAGATCTTTGTCAGTCGTTATGGGTAGTCAGAAGCCAGAAAGTCTGACAACCAGTGTTGCCAAGGAGTATAGGGTAACCCAGTGACTTGGTTGCGGAGGTCAGATAGGCAGTCGCTTCATGTAAAACACTGGTATTCAGTTAGACTGGAAGCCGACCCCAACATAGATGAGAAAAGGCTCGAAGTGGAAGGGGTGAGATACAACAGATTTTTATAGTATTCATTTTTATTTTTCATAGGGAAAGTTGTTAATTTTCATGAGGGTTTTCACCACTTGATACACCGCTCACTAGGAATTTCAATCGTATAGTGGGTGGCGTTTACAAACATATAAACATAGATACACAGACAACTAGAACAACTACCTGTACAACATGACATACAAATATTTGTTCCTGGTGGGAATCGAACCCGCGACACGCAGCGCAGCAGTCAGTCGTGCCACTACGCCAATCGTGTCGTCTAACCTAGTTTTGAAGGTATATCAAATATTCAGAAAAAGTAAGATTGACTTCAATACTTACAGAATTTAATATGACGTTTCGTTCATCTATTTATAGTTTCGATAATAAAATCCGTCAGCGAGACATATCATAAAAAATCCTTTCTAAGATACCGTTTTTCTATTCAAACACTATTTCTGGATACACGTTTATTCCGAACTATTTCTTGGTATCATTGTATCTCTAAGATATATAGGTATGTCATGTATTGTATTTTATTCAACGAAAATAGTATCAATCAAAACTTTTTCTATATTATGACAGTTGTTCCCTCAAGGGTTCTTGGAATAAATAGTCTCATGTAGGTAGGTATAATATTTTAATGGTTGGTTTCAGAGGTCTTCAGAAAAGCTATGTGTTTGTATATTAATTGCATCAAATTCCCAACAAACTTAAACTCAAAATCATTTATCATCATCACTACATATTATATAAAACAAAGTCCCCCGCCGCGTCTGTCCCTATGTATGCTTAGATCTTTAAAACTACGCAACGGATTTTGATGCGGGTGTTTTTAATAGATAGAGTGATTCAAGAGGAAGGTTAATAGGTATAATACATGCATATTATAGTAGAAGAAAACCGAGAAATTCCAAGAGTAATGTGAGGTCGTAATAAACATATTTTTGTGCGCTTACATTGCAAACGCTGGCTAAACCTTACGAGATATATCAAATTAATGTACTACGGAATTGTATATCTTAAAAAGATCGATAAAAAAGTCCGGAATGGTATATGTTTATCTCTTAAGGATAACCCACAGTAATCATTTTTATCTTTTACATATTACAAATAAGATATGGGTTACTTACCAAGCTATTTTAAACAATACAGTTTTATTCCTTACCAAATTAAATGTCTTAGATACGTTGTGCATTTCATGTAGATCAAAATTGCCCTTTACAGCATATCATTAAAATCAATATATTAGAAGATATCACAGTGTTAAAAAGCGGGGGTAGAGCGGCTGGCGCTTAGATTTGAGCGTTGAGTGTTTTTCACATGACCAATATTATATGTCGCTCTAACATGTTTGTGTTGTCTAATGACAAAAAAGCTGTGAACGTTGTATATAAAGACATTCTGTAGTATATTTAGTATCACCATTGCACCCGTGCAAAGACGGGGCGGGTCGCTAGTTTCAAATAAACCATTTACAGGTACTTTTGAATTGTCAGAATCAGTCAGCCAGAAAGTTGAAGCTACTTAGTTGCCCCTTCCAAACAGTAGGTTTCTATGGAGAAGAACGAGCAAGAAACTCCATGAACACTCTTTTGAAATCAATAATATGTTACAAATTTCGGTTACATCATTCATATTGAATCTAGGTGTACAATGTGAGAATAATGTAATATAATATAATAATAATAATCGTTTATTTAATACAACGTCACATTTACAAATATTTATCAATATACAATAGATCGTGATTGCATATTTGCCTGAACTAGGTTAAACCTGTGCTTCAGGCTAGAAAGTGCTTACTATTTGTTATAATAAATTAACGCTAAATTACAATAAAACTTAAAATAAAGTTACCATGAAAACTTAAATGATAGAGACAAAATAAAAATTAAGTACCGCGTGTTAACAATTTTATTTACATACTACGAGTAAGTCTTCTGTCTGTTCATAAGAGGTAGTTTTTAAATATTGAAATATAATTTTTTACAGCTAAAGTAGTTTAACTTAAAAATACTAAGTTCTCTATTTAATTTATTGTACAAAAATGGTCCAAGGAAAGAAAAAACCCTTTCTACAAAGACATGTTTTGAGGTCGAATTTGAATTGCATACTATATCATTTCTTCTCTTGTTAGTAATGTCAGCATTGTAGGTAATTAAGGTGTGTTGTTTTAATACTAGGTTGTAATGTAACAAGTCGTGTACGTTAAAAGAGGTCTAGAGGAATATTTAATCATATTAAACAATTCAACAAATTTAACACCCGCGGCCTCCTTGACAAAACAATAATGGGATCTTGGTGAATGGCATATTATATCTGTATCATATGTAATAGTGCCCCCGCCAACACGAGCAAAGCGAAGCGCAAGGCCTACATTTTCTCGAAGCGGTTCGTCGTTTTTTTGAATGCTCAGTACTTGTGTTTGAATTATACCAGATAAATAAAATTCTCTAGATATGATGTCTATAGTAGACTTATTAAATATAAATAGTTTCAATTGCACAGCTCTCAAATTTTAGATTTTATTGGTACCTAAAAAACCCCGATTTCGTCACTGACTCACTGATGATCATCACAATTCTTAGGGTACTTTCTGAAGTACTAGAAAGCTGAAATTTGGAATGTAAGCTAGTAGTAACACACAAACAACAACAATAAAACTAAAACTAGAAAAAAGTATTCACTGTTCACTACTTTTTTGTTAAACAATAGTTCTTGTAGTAACGAAACGGCCAAGCCACATATTTTGATTAAGGTGTAGAGTTTGTGAAGTTAGGGCTTGTCAAATTGATATTATACATAGGTAGAGATCTGATAACTTTTTGACAATGCGAGACATTAGGTCTCGTCTTGGCAACATTTTACATGAAAATGTTTTCGGTGGAATTTACTTTATAACAATAATACCACGACTCTAGTACAGTTACCAGGTTCTATTTCAGGTATTTCGGTTCTCCATTGAAATGCTCAAAGCACGAGGCATTACATTGAGGTGCAGTGTTAAATGTCTAAGTGCTCTCAGAGCGAATGCACATAGCATTGTCTAAGCTCTATTGTTTTCACAAATAGTTTCGTGAATTCAAGAGTATGAAATATTTTGTTTCAAACATTTACAGTGAAGAGGTACATCTAGGAAATGTGTAGAGACTTAATTATTTTAATGACTTTGCTTTGTTAGCTAGAGGCACCTCATTATTTAGTGAACTACCTTTTGCACCCGACGTCGTCCGCATGAATGTCTGTTATGGTGGACGCAGATGGAAATCGCAGATTAAAAAGTAACTCATGTCCATCCATCCGCTGCCAGCCACCTTCTTCAAATTGTCGGTTCATCGTGTCGCAGGGCGCCTCACACTACGCTTTCCCAAACGCGGTCTCCACTCTAAAGCGTATCTGCTCCATCTACCGCCTCTCCATCTGCAGACGAGCCGGCCCATTTCTATTTCATCGTGCTGATTCGACGCGCAATGTCGGGGACTAGTTCTCTGGAGGATTACTTCATTGCGAATGTTATCCACCACAGAAACCCCGAGCATCGAAATGAACACTGTTTGAATCTTAGAATGGAGAAAATCCCAAGAAAGGTTTTCTCCAACCTAATTTTCATCAATATCAGTTCTGTGTTAAGCCGTGAAAGAGTTACAGTGTTAATTTCGATGTTTGGAGGTTTCTCTGGTGGATAAAATTCGCAATGAAGTAATCCTCCAGAGAACTAGTCACCGACATTGCTCGTCGAACCAGCACGTTAAAGTGAAAATGGGCCGGCCACGTCTGCAGACGTAGAGGCGGTAGATGGAGCAGATACGCTTTAGAGTGGAGACCGCGTTTAGGCAAGTGTAGTGTGAGATGCCCTGCGACACGATTTACCGACATCTTGAAGAAAGTGGCTGGCAGCGGGCGGATGCAGGCTGCCCAAGACCGGGATGGTTGGCGATCTCTGGGGGAGGCCTACGTTCAGCAGTGGACGGTAATAGGCTGATATGATGATGATGATGAATATTAGTTTGGATGACCATTGCTCGCTATACTTGCTCGCTAGACTATCAAGTGTCTTGTCTCTGCATTCTTTTACTTGATTTCAGTAGTGTCCAAAAAAACTTTAAAAGTTATGCTTGAGCTGGTTTCGACTTTGATCAGAAGTCGCCATTCAACGTAACAATGCCGCCAGTCGCTTGGGCACATTCCCAGGTGACGGTTATGTGGAGGAATTTTATGATATTTTATTGTATTATTTTTTATTTTGATGTCAATGTTAAAGTCAAACTCAAAATTCAAAGCATTTATTTCAATTAAACTATTTACAGGCACTTTTGAATTGTCAAGGAGTCGGTCAGTTAGTCAGAAAGTTGAAGCTAGTTGCTCGTTCCAAAACGTAAGCAGGTCTCTATGGAGAAGAACGAGCAAGAAACTCCACGGACACTGCAAGCTGTGGATGATGCCGAGTGATGCCGGCCGCGAATAGCAGCACCCCATTCGTACCCGTGGGTGTCGAACAAGGCAACGGAGGGATATTGACCAGAGGACGGGCAGCAGCGTCCTTCTGAGTACCTTAACTCCTACTGCGACCGCCAACATGCATCGGCTAAGCATGGAAATTACGGCTGAATCCCCCCCCCCCCCTCCGCCTCTGCCTCCGCCTCTGTACATTGTGCTTGAAGTGTTAATAAATAAATAAACCTATGCGCAGCATGCGTGCAAAAGTTGACATGATGACTGCAAGATGTAAAGCAGAATTATCTCTTTTAACTGTTTTAACTAGAACTTAGCATTATTGTTAATTTGTTTTTAGGCAAAGTATACTGCTATACTAAGCGCAAAAGTGCGCTATCTCAAAAAAATCGTAAAGTTGATTTTTATGCCATTGGATCTTCTATTTTTTTCAGATAGCGCTAAAAGACTTAGTTCATTAGATCCGTTTTTAAAAGCTATATGATGCAGATGGCATAAAAACCAACTTTATGATTTTTCTGAGATATCGCTTTATAGGTACTTGTGTCTATACTTTGTCTGAAAACAAATGAACAGTATAATTTGATTTGAACATACTATACTTCCATTGTCGTATTTCGCGGAGAAACCCGATTGTGTTTTAGAGTTCCGCATACTTCATTTGTCCCTTTCTTCTAAGCTTATGCTTTGAGCAAAAATAATAAACCTTTAGCTTCGAGTTCCTTTGAGCCATTATTTTTTATAGCAAAAAGGTTATTCATGTGTGATCGATCAGACGTGAAAACCTTTGTACCGAAAACAAAAGAACTTATATTTATATTGTGCCAAAGGAAAATTGGTTTTATGAGAATGGAAGAAAGATGATTGTTGAGCGATAGTTGTGGGGCTAAAAAGCAAATGTCAATGTTCGTATTTAAAGAAATAGGCCGCTGAAAATGTTCGAGTTATAATTATGAGGGGTTGTCGTAATTTATGTAGGTATCTAAGGTAGGAGTTGATTTATTATACAAACATCCGTAAACGTCCAAATTACCAAAGGTAATCGCCGTGCTTGTCCAATGGAGGTAGTGATTAAGTACACTACTATGTTATGAAATGATAATTTAGAGGTTAACAACCTATTTAGACTTCAGGGACATCAATTATAGTTAACTACTCAATACATTAAATGGGGTTAGTATGCCGAAACAAACCAACCTATTCTATCATCATCATCATCATTTCAGCCGAAAGACGTCCACTGCTGGACACAGGCCTCCCCAAGGGGGGGTTTTGCCATAATCGCCACGCTTGGCAGGCGGGTTGGCGATCGCAGTATGGTTGTTACAAAGGCATAGAGAACGCTGCTGCCCATTCTCTGGTAAGTCCCTTAGTCGCCTCTTACGACACCCAAGGGAAGATATGGGATGGTGCTGTTCTTTACGCCCGACACCACACGGACACCTATACTATACAATAACTGATATGAGTAAGGGCCTTCCTGATCAGAAGGTCTAAGTAGATATACGTCTATCAATTAGACTTTTCGCACTGTTGGACGTTTAGCTACTTAGACATTCTGATCAGGAAGGAGTAAGTATGAGATACGGCGAATCGTCACCGCTATACGGCTGAAGTTCCACGGTCTCGAACCAAGCGCTTGGCTTCCACGATTATTGTTCGAACTGCCAGACTATGGAATTCACTGCCCGCCTCTCTGTTCCCTGAAAAGTATTATCTGGGTATCTTCAAGGCACGGTCGAGCCGGTTTATCCTGGGCAAGCGTGATCCACCTTGGACCGCATCTTCACTTAAGATCAGGTGATTTGCGGTCAAACGCAAGGCTTTTCTTCATGGAATTTGATGATTTGCGTATGGCAAGGTTATATAACGAACGTTCCAACTTGACTGATTACCCTTCCGAAGTATTCTCTATGAGTTTCGCTTCATACAGACGCTCCCTACATAAACAATGCGAAAAATGCACGTCTTTAGAGCTCAAAATGTTTGGTTTTTTTTTAAAGTGCTTTTGGATTTAAGTCTGCTCACTAGACACACTTTTTTAGTTTTTCTTCCTTTCTCAAATTTTTCATTTTGTCAATGTCATGCATACCTGTTAATTGCATGGTTACTGAAATGCTGATTTTTAAATGCTATTTTTATTTGAATTGTAAGTGACAGTGCTGTTGGTGTGCTTTTAATAAATAAATAAATAAGAAGTAGGTACTGTAAGAGCTTATACCTGCTGAGGTTGCGGTTTGTGAGCTCTAAGGGTGTTATTACACCAATCGATCGATCGTCAATCGGTGCCATCGATCGAGTGGTAGTTTTGGCTGATCGACGGATACCGTTCGACTAACCAATCGATGGATTGCCGGTCGATGTTAATCGATTAACCGCGGCTATAATCCATCAGTAATAATAATCAAGCAGCTCGATCGACGTTGACTAATCCATTCTACCATCGATAGATGCAGTCGATCGACGATAGATCGATTGGTCTGGTAACACCCTAACAGTATAGCCCTTCGGTACCGGATTGATTTATATATTTATAGTGTTAGAGGAAGATGGGGCGAAATTAGTGTTTTTAAAGACTATTATTGAATAGCACATCGACCTCTGACGGCACTCGGCTAAACAAAACCTTGTTATAAAAATAAGACTAAGGTTCTAAATACATTGCGATCCCACCATACCACTAGCCATACCCCTGGTGGTATGGTGGGTCTAAAACAATACCAGTTACCTAACCTAACCCAAATGATTTACCAACAATAGAGGGGATCTGGCGATCGGCGGCCGCTGCCATGGCACCGCTCGCTTCGCTCACTCACCTTTACGCTTTAATGGTCGCTTTAATGGTGGTGGAAACTGAACAATAGAATGCCTAGCATCTATTGTTCAGTTTCCTTGCACGATCAAATATTGAATTGCAATGGTAATAATAATCGTCATTTTGCCTTGAAGAAGCGTAGCGAATCGTACCTTCTTAGTATGAGAACAGGACTTTGCCCAGTTGCCCAGCAGTGGCACTGTAATAAGTTGGTATTATTATAAATAGTTAGATTCTAACCTATCCCAAATGATTTTCTAAGTGGTACAGTCTTAAACCGGGTCCGCGGACTACGAAACGTATCTCGACCGAAGCCAGAGTATTTAAGCAAAACATTTAGTAAATAGTTTTGAACTTTCGACCAGCATGCCTTAGCACGCAAACTTCACCGTACTAAGAAGTGAAAAATAAAAAGTTTTAAAGGCGAACCTATGTTTTCAAATCGAATACTCATGAACCACGATTTTCACTATTTTCTAACTCGTTCAAATCATCAAAAATTATACTAGAAGCTGCAATCAATCCCTACACAGAATCCCCTAGTAACAATTCTATAGTTATGCTCAATAAAACTCGTCGGGAGAACCTATAAAGTCAGTGAAGTTACAACTAAACTAGGCATCGAGCTGGGCCGTAAAACGTAAAATATTACAGTTATGTAACTGTATCCTTATGTAACTATAACTTGGTTATGTTATACGATATTTTTAGTTTCTGATATGTTATATTCTCGGCCATTTTAAGTCAAGTTCTCGCAAAATAGACCGTGGTGTGCAGGTACAGGTTGACTTAATTTACAACACATATTTCAAGGGATGAAGAAGAAGAAGAAGAAAAATAATTTATTCGCCCCCCAGGACAGAAACACACTAAAATACAAAAAAACAAGAAAACGAAAGTTGGTCCTGTATGAGGCCAAAATACTTCTATCTCAGCATGGTGCTGTAACATTAAAAAAACGTCACAGCACTGATATTCTGATAGGGCCCAAAGTGATGCCACGGTCAGATACGGATAATACAAAATAAATAAAAATAAAGTGTAAACGATAAAACAATTATTAATTAAGTATAATAAATTCGAAAAGAAAAAATAATAAGTTAATAATAAAAATAAATTACATCTACACCCCACGTAACCATACTGTTCGTCAATCTGTGTCATGACTTTCATTAAATTTTAAGTGGCAACACTGACGAACAGAAAGTGCTCATACGAAAAACATGATCATGTATGTAGTTCGTATTCATGAGTGCAGTGCATTTTTGTAGGGTTACTTGCCTGTTTATAGAGTTCTGTACCTCAAAAGGAAAAAATAAACCAAATAAGATCACAACCGTGTCCGTCCGTCGGCCCGTCTATCTGTCAAGACTCTTTTTCTCAGGAACACGTGAAGGTATCAATATGAAAATAACATCAATCATTTACGTCTCTGATTCCTTTGAAGCTGTAAACAATCAAGCTCCTGAGTCCACGCAATTAAAAGATACGGTCATTTGCTTTAATTTTAACATTTCCCAGGAAAATCAAGACCTATACGGTACTTCCTATTGGCCTAGAATTATGGGCGAGAAGCAATCAAAGGAAAAAAAATCCTTCATTTATAGTTCAATCACATACAAATAGAAGTTTTTGCGATTATACACTTTCATTTGCAGTCGGAGCATCGCAATCCTGAGTTGAAAATTCATATGCCTTTAGACCTAGCCAAGTTACAAACGTTTCGTATCATATCTCTTTTCTACAATAATTAACGCCTCGTCGTAATCCATTTTTTATTTTCGATCACGTGAGTTATCGTTGAGATGACGTCATTCCTATACGTTTGATTAGTTTTCTATTAGCGTTTTCGATTGTAGATTGTCAATTTGGCTAGGGCCCCTTGTCACTTGAGCGAAGTCGCAGGCTTCTGGGCATAGCTAGTGATACAGAACCCTCAGATTGCGAGTCCTACTCACACTTCCGTGGTTTTCCTTTAAATTAAAAGTCATCCTGTATTTACATTTACCATTTTGAGCCCTTTTCAGCCTCCTCTTGTAAGGGTCCAAGCTTAATTACATCGCAGGACAAAATTTGCATAAACAAAACTGTGTTACCTTGTAAATTGTCTTGCTGCCTGACTCTTTGAAGCTTCTTACTTGCTACTTAACTCCTCTGTATCACTTACTAGCTTTTACCCGTGACTTTTTCCACTTGAATTTCGGTTATTGTAGACGTAGTAGCGGATTAAAAAGTAGCCTAAGTCTTCATTCAGATTGTAAGCTAGGAGTCCTTGCAAAGGTGTGAAAGTACTTCACGTCGGAACAGATGCTGAACCTATACAAGTTCGATCGTGCATGGAGTACTGTTTGCACCTCTGGGATGGATCTGCCAAGTCCAGCTGGAGGCGTTGGAAGTTATTGCTAGACGTGCCAAGAGGCTCATAGACAACGACTTCCTGGTTAAGACTAAGCTCCAAAGCCTTGAACACCGCCGCGCCGTTGCCAGCCTATCGGTCTTTTATCGGGTATATTTTGGAGAGTGCGCTTTGGAATTGCACAACTTAATTCTCCCATCCCCATTCCATCACCGGACGAGCAGGGATACGGCGAAGCGTCACCGCTATACGGTTGAAGTTCCACGGTCTCGAACCAAGCGCTTTGCTTCCACATTTATTGTGCGAACTGCCAGATTTTGGAATTCACTACCCGCCTCTCTATTCCCCGATACATATAATCTGGGTATCTTCAAGGCACGAGTGAACCGGTTTATCCAAGGCAAGCATGCTCTACCTTAGGCTGCATCACCACTTAAGATCAGGTGAGTTGCGGTCAAACGCAAGCCTATACAATACAAAAAAAAGCTACCTCTCTGTTAGTTTTTATTACGGTCGGTTTAGTGGTTTTACAGTGATGAACTAACAGAGTTACTTTCGTATTTTTAATTAGTGTGGATTATATCAACCTATTCAGTAACTTCTATAACTGAGAAGATTGAAGGTCCAGGCTAAAATGGCACGAACTTGTTATGCACAGACCCGATGACCATAATAATAGAATCATTATTATAGGTTTTATTATTTCCCCTGTTCTCCTCTATTCATCTCCGGCAGCTATCCTTTTTATAAGCTAATCCTCTTTTACAAATTTACAAATGACTGTTTTGAAGACAGTTCAAAATGTAACTTCTGATTTGTGAAATAATCAATTTCTAAACCTCTGACGGTTCAAAAGGTCTTCAAATATTTCGTTTGATCCACAAATAAACCTAATACATAAACATTTACACTCAATCTAATCTGTAATCGCCTATGATCTTATCTTTCACATAGAATTAATTACGCATCACCATAATCTCTTCTCACATCTGAGTAGGCGACAAATGTTTCAAGATGTTCGGTAGATAACCAAGATGTAAGCTGATAAGAGAAGTATTGGGGCATTCGAATTGATGTTTATGTACCTCGTTTAGTTCGATAGTTATGTGGGAGATGTGAAAATAAACTTGGTTTTCTGAGTCATGTTATGTTTGGCAGTTGGAGTTTTATGATTATTTTAGTACTTTTGGGGTTTCGGATCCAAAATTTCCAAACGGTGAGTGTGCTTTGGAATTGCACGACTTAATTCCCCCATTCCCATTCCATCATCGGACGAGCAGAAATACAGCGAAACGTCACCGCTATACGGTTGAAGTTTCACGATCTCGAACCAAGCGCTTTGCTTCCACATTTATTTTGAGTACTGCCAGACTGTGGAATTCACTGTCTACCTCTCTGTTCTCTGCCTTCATGCTTATGAACTGTTAAGTAACATACATTCAGCAAACGATGAGTGGAATAAATGTCGGCGCAAGAAGGTGCGTGACTAATCATGGACCGTCATGGAGCATCGCGCGACCGACGAGTAAAAAGAACTGTATGAAGAAAAACAATATACAATCAAATATGTTGTCAATGGCTATTCCTTTTGATGAAAAGACGTTTGTGATTTTATTAAATACATAAAAATACTAAAATTGAAGAAAGCGTTTCTTATTATCAATCTGTGATTGAGCTGACCGTAAACATGAACCTATGCGGTATCATCGACACTTGAGCGTGTAATAAGGTGGTCCAACAGGGCGACATGCGACCACCCACGGTTATACCCTAGATAATATCACCACAACTGTCAGAAGATTACCTTAAATCTAAAGAACTTCAGGGCAAAGTACTTCGGTAACCCAGGTAACCTATGGGAGATCGCCAACAAAGTCAAGGCGCTGCTGGTCTTTCCTGGGGAACTGGGGTGGATCGAAAGACTTGCTTTCCACCTGTACGCAAAATACGTACTGAGACGTAGAGTTGCGAACCCGTTATATCATACAAAAAGTCTAGAGAACACTTTTAGGCTTTCCGACATTTTCTTTGTGTGCATGATTTTCAGTCCAAATTTTGTCGCAGTCGGGTTTTAGTTTTTAACTTTTATTTTTATCATTAGGTAAGTGACCTTTGACCATAACTTTATCCAGACCAGTAGTTCCAAAAATAATCGTGTTTAAACAAAAGCAAACAAATTATATAAAAAATTAATATAGATTGAGACCACTTACGTACGTACGTATTTCAAAAATTGGTGGCTAACTTGTGGCGTAGAGCAAACCGTAAAGATATCACTTACTTAGAAAAGGCTGTACAATTTTTTGTGATTATATTATTTACGTTACTGAAAATGATGGATCTATCGCAAAATTGCTTCAAGACTCGACTCTTCTTGGACAGTCAACAGACTAGCTTGTCTGCATTCTTCTTATATTCTAATATTTTATCCTACCTGAGCCTATAGATAAAGTCCCTTTCTGTTATCGTTAACGCCAACGGAAAAATCAAATTGTATGGAGTTGACATTTGCTTACCAGAATGTCACGTGAAGCAAATATGTCAACTTCTTACAATCTGAATTTTTCGTTGGCGTTAACGCTAACAGAAAAGGGATTTTGCCACAGGCCCTGGACAGCTTTGTAGTTTACCTCATTAGTGCAGGCAGTTGTATACGATGGCCACTGTGACAACCAACCCGTGATACAACCATACCCAGTCTCTCTTACTTTACTTCTTTGACTATGCAGATGGCATGAGCTAATATTATAGTGCATGCTGACACGAGTAAAAAAAAATTGGTTTCCCATTGCACATATCACATTACTACTAGGTTTAGAACTTGAAATATTGTGGTTACAAAACTATTAGAGACTTCAAAGTAAGATTTAGAATGAAACAACACAAAATAATTTCACAATATGCAGTTTAATGTGAATTACATGCCAAACTTAAGTTTTAAGACAAAGTCAAAATAATACAGAGCATCGATTTACCGTAAAGTTCCTTTCTACCTTCGAATCTTCATTTTTCAGTTTAGTTTGAGTAGTACGGCAGTGGTTGATTGCTTGACTGTGGTAGGTAACTTGACAGCGATTGGTAGCTTGACAGTGGTAAATTACTACGGCGCGAATTGAGGTCTTGCAAGTTATAATTATTGTTGTCATTCAAATTATTTAGATTGTTGTTACTCTGTCGTAAATTATTATTATTTTCTCGCAAGTTATGATTGTAGTTATTATTGTCATTCAAATAATTTAAATAGTTGTTATTTTGTCGTAAATTATTGTGAAGATTATTTTCTTGCAAGTTATTGTAATTGTTGTCTAACAAATACTTGTCAAGGTTGTTTTCTCGCAGATAATTGTTGTTATTATTATTAAGGTTTTGATAATTGGAGCGTAAGTACGAATTCTGGGGATTCAATGGACTGGCTAGACCACTCTGGCCTGCCATGATGACGGCAACAGTAATCACAAGTTTGAACATGACGACTTTATCGAATAAAACAAAAAACTGTCGTAAATCGAATAAAGTATTTGCATTTATGTTGCTTTTATACAATGCACAGTAATCAATTTGCTTTGTAGTTGCACATAGGTAATGATGTTTTTCAAATCGATTTAATACAATGCGATTATGCGGCGTTGTTTAGTTTTAATTGAGCGAATAAGTGTAATATTAAATTATAAGAGTAATTTGTTACAGTTTTAAATGGTAAAATAGTAATAAGTACATATTCAAAAACAATGTAGGTTTTACATAGAAACATTTAGAAAAAGTCATTTGTATTTGAAAATTGCAATAGTGGGGAATATTTTTGTATCCATTAGAGTCATAGGCTTGTAGATAATTCTGGATTTTCATAAATTGGTACCAATTAACAACATCAAATGTTCGCACATTCGTTCATTATTTAGATACCTAGACTAATGGAATAACAAAAGTAACTTTCTTCATCATCATTTCAGCCGAAAGGCGTCCATTGCTGTACATAGGCCTCCCCCAAGGGAGGGTTTCTCCATAATCGCCACGCTTGGCAGGCGGGTTGGCGATCGCAGTATTGTTGTTACAAAGGCACAGAGAACGCTGCTGCCCATTCTCTGGTACGTCCCTTAGTCGCCTCTTACGACACCCACGGGAAGATATGGGATGGTGCTATTCTTTACGTCCGACACCATACGGACAACTTTGTTACACATGGTCAAAAATAGAAGAGTGGTTTTTTAAGTTTTATATAACACTTTTGAAATATAGCCGATTTCGGTTTTCCAAGAGTCCAGTTAGACTAGAAACTTAATCCAGCATTGGCGCCAATTCCTTTGTTCACAAACTAAGTAAACTAAAATTAGACTATTGGCATCTCTTACTGACAGGCAATGAAGAAAAGGACGGTGATAGATAAAAACTAAGTTAGAGATGTCAAGTTAGTTTTTTTCTTGAACTTCGCCGTGTTTTAAATCAGTACGTTCTGAAATGACAACTATAATTGTATGAACAGTTTAGATCAACTTAAATTGACTGCTCTTATTATATCTGTCTCTTTCTTGTTTTATTGGAAAAAAAGAGAATCCCACCAAAAACATTCTCATGTAAAATGTTGCCAAGATGAGACGAGTTGCTTAAATATGTCAAATATTTTTATATTTTATTCTCTCTCTATCATAAATTGAATTTTATAATTTATTTGTTGTTTGTGTACTAATACCAGCTTACGTACCAAATTTCAGCTTTCTAGGGCTTCAGGAAGTACCCTAAGAATTTTGATGATCATCAGTGAGTGAGTCATTGACGAAATCGGGGTTTTTTTAGATATCAATGAAATCTAAAGTATAAGAGCTATGCGGTTGAAACTTTGTATATTTATAAGTTAACTGTAAACATTATATCCTGAGAATTTTGTTTATCTGGTGTAATCCAAACTCAAGTTATGGGGGTTCAAAAAAACGATGAAGCGCTTCGAGAAAAGGTTGGTAGTGAACTCATCTTGTCGGGGGCACTAAGGTGCCCCCAGATTGCCACCAGAGTTAGGAAAGGTTAACTATAATCATGTCAACCTTTAGACATCCACTGCTGGGCTTTGGTCTCCCCCAAGGGGGGATTCAACCGTAATCGCCACGCTTGGCGATTGCAGTAGGTGTTATGGTACTCAGAAAGACGCTGCTGCCCATCCTATGGTCAATATCCCTCTGTCGCCTTTTACGACGCCCACGGGTAGAAATGGGGTGGTGCTATTCGCGGCCGGCACCACACGGCAGGCATACAGCGGTATGGTTAGCTATAGAATGAAGAAATTTTGCTGTTTCCCTCTAAGTTGGAAAATATCGTGGCAAATCTGGTCCTAGAAATGAAAATTCGACAGTATTTGTGATTTCTAACAATACGCATTATGCTCGCATGGTGGATTATGGACTATCTTACAGTGAGGAGGCGTGGGGCCCAGCATTGGGAACACAGTAAACGGATTATAATCCAGGGCCTCAAGTCTGCTATTACAGTAGTGACAGAATGGTCTATCATTGACTTCATAATTGTTGATTTTGACAAGTTTGGTAATCTACTAACATAATGGCGTCATTATGACTTTCCAATGGTCAACCACTGACACGCTATTGAAAGAAATGATACAGAATGGTAATCTCGTACAAAATGACAACTGAATGACTGACTTCGGCGGTAATCTGCTAAAATTTTGACAGTTCCTTTGATCAGTGACCTATCATTAGAACGTCATTGTGCAGTCATTGCTTTTAATTCGACCGACCAATGATCGACCATTATGAATTTAGCAGATTACGAACTTTTAGCCAAATGACAATGGGATCGTGTTGGAATGACGAAATTATAAAAATAGCAGACTTGGTCCCCTGCTATCTTAACAAACAATAATACAAATAAATAAATTGTATGTCTGTTAGTTACAGCACGATATTTTTTACGTATTGTTAGGGTTCTGTATCAGATTGTTAGACAAGAAACTCTTTTACTACGTTGCCAAGCACCACGCATTACATTTAACATAATCAGTGGGTCAAAAAAAGTGAGCTGTTACATTGGATTCCAATAACGTGTTACATTGGATTACAATACTTAAGACAAAAACGATATAACGCACGGAAATTAGTTCTAGTTACTACAAGGTTGTCCGTGTGGTGTCGGACGTAAAGAATAGCACCATCCCATATCTTCCCGTGGGTGTTGTAAGAGGCGACTAAAGGACTTAACAGAGAATGGGCAGCAGCGTTCTGTGCCCTTGTAACAACCATACTGCGATCGCCAACCCGCCTGTCAAGCATGGCGATTATGGCAAAACCCCCCCTTGGGGAGGCCTATGTCTAGCAGAGGATGTCTTTCAGCTGAAATAATGATGATGACTACAAGGATCGCATAATAAATAGCTCCGTATATATAATATACACTATCTAACAGAAAGGCGCATCCACATAATAATATGATCATTTGCCCGATCCGATAACCGTATCCCTATCGCCGACCATCATCTGCCTTTTCCCAACTATATTGGGGTCGGCTTCCAGTCTAACTGGATGCAGCTGAATACCAGTGCACAATACCCCTTGGTAAGACTGGTTGTCAGACTTTCTACAAATGACAGCCGGGACCAACGGCTTTACGTGCTTTTCGAGGCACGGAGGGAACTCGGTATGAAAGGGATGGTCACCCATCCATAGACTGACCGCGGCTAGTGTAGCTTAACCTGTGACTGATCTGTTCGGCTTTAACTTAACCACGAGCGGCTCCGTATCGCCGACGCGTAACATGATTGCCAAATTCTTATTACATTACATCTGATCACATAATATAAGATACATCTAATTACATATAAAAGATGATAATTTCTGCCTATAATAAGCCCATGTTTTTTTATGGATTAGCAAAAATGTTGTGGTTCTGTCCTAAAAAAAACAGGTTTAATTTCGAAAATGAACAATTGCGTTGCCTTTAGACCTACGGAATCCTTGGTGTGCAAGTCTCGCACTTGTCCAGTTTTTGGTCTATGTAACCAAAATTGAATTATGTTAAATAATGTTTTGTATAATTTTCGCAATGTTGCCAAGATGTTGTGAAAGCGTGAAAATGATTGTATTAATGGGTTGTATACGTGTTTACTTTCGTGTTATCAGAGTTGTAATTTAAAAAATCACATCAGCGATTTCTTATGGCGGTAATTAAAGGTACATGGTTTAACATCGGCTTATAGGTACCAGTAAAATTAGGTTTTTTAGTTACGTGTTTTGAAAGGAAGAAAATTGATTACGGTACGGTACAGTACTTAATCCATACTTCCATACTAACTTAATGTTATTAATGCGAAACTAACTCTGTCTGTTACGTTTTCACGATGAAACGGCTGTACCGATTTTGATGAAATTTGGTATGAAAATAGCTTGAACCCTGGGGAAGGGCATAAGCTACTTTTTAATCCCTGACTTCGTCTGCATCCGCTATAACCGACATTCACGCGGACGAAGTCGCGGGCAAAAGCTAGTTCATTATAATTTGACATTGACACTACACTTACACACATTCCACTAAAGGCTTCCTCTCTTGTATACTGCGACACTCTTGACAGAGTCTTCTGATGCAACCGATGTTACCTACATAATGTGGGAACCGATCACTTTTCCGAAATGTTTTTTTCCGAATTTCATTTTACCGAAAACTATTGACCGATGTCTTTTTTGCTATATGCATTATTTGACATATTTTTATATCATCAAAGTATCATGTGTCATAAGTATTATTTTACCGAACTATTTTTCGTCGATTTACAAATTAACTTTTTGCTATTGGCCGAAGCCTCTTTTGAACTTTTTTCATTTGCCAAATGATTTATTTGCCATATTTTCACCACACCGAAACAACATTTTATAGAATACTAGCGGGCCCGGCAGACGTTGTCCTGCATGAAAATAAAATCAAGGCCTAGAACTACAACGCCACCTATCGGGTCCAATTGTGAATCTAAACCATTCACAAATCCACTGGAACACACATAAAACATTTCATCAAAATCGGTCCAGCCGTTTAGGAGGAGTTCACTTTCATACACACGCACAGAAGATTTTTATATATAAGATTACCTGGTAGCATTATCAATATAAAATAAAATAGTGTCATAAAAAATCAATAGGCTACAAAATTTTAGTGACAGAAACGAATCGCTGCAAAACCGACTTCACGCAGTCTTGTCTGCCCTACCCCTAGAGTGTAATTTAAGCCCGCGTAGGCGCGGAGGGGTGGGGCGGCCTGCGAGCTGAGGAGCAGGCGTGGTGAGCATTAAAACCATCTGCGACGATAAGCTCGCGTGGGGCTGCTCAGACACCGCAGCGCCGGAGCCGTGACAGAAACAATGCTTGTGCATGTTGCATGCCTGCTTGCATGTTTCGTGCTTGTTTGCACGCTGCATGCTTGCTTGCATGCTGCATGCTTGCTTGCATGCTGCATGCAAGCAAGCACATAGCAGAATGAAGCAGATATGAAATAGTGTGCACAAACTTTCTAGGCGTTTGATGAAATGAAAATATGGTAATTAAAACAGTGGCATAATGAATGTTTGGAATCATAACATTTCGAACAAATGTTATTCGGCTAAGTCTAACTTCGGTAAAAAGTTTATCGACCAAATGAAACGTTGGGATAACGAAAAAAATCGAATTGATAATAGGTCAACTGATACAGTGGCAGACGTGACTTCGATGAAGTAAAAAAAAACGAAACGATAATAGTTGAAAAGTTTTAGGTGAAATGAAATTCGGTCAAATATTTTTCGACCTTATGATAGGTAACCACATAATGTTCATTTATGTGAGAATGCTGGTATCCATAACACAATCTCGCTGATGGTGGCGCGTGTGTTGGATCATTCGGCTCCCTTCAAAATAGTCAAGTTGAATAGTGCTGAGCCACGCGTCATGTCCGTGAATGGGCGCTGTCTGTAGAGATTGGTCAACTCTTAACTGACATCGTTTTTTTTTCTTTTTTTTAATGTTTTGTACCTATTGTACATTACCTGCATGTTTTCACATATAGAAGCAACAAGGATAATGTAACCAGTATTTTGTGCAAACTTGATTTAAAAGAGTGTCTGTGGAATTTCTTGCTCGTTCTTCATGGAGACCTACCTACGTTTTGGAACGAGCAACAAGCTTTAACTTTCTGACCAACTGACCGGCTCCTTGTCAATTCAAAAGTGCCTATAAATGGTTTAATTGAAATAAAATACAATCTTATATTTGATAGGTTTTCCATTTTTATTATTCGTGTAAAAAAAGTACAACAAAAACTTAATGTATGAGTTATCATTTATAAAGATGTTTGTTGGTTGCACAGCAGCACATACTAAATAGATGATCTACCAACTCCCAAAGTAAGTCAAGCTTGTATTTTGGAAGATAGTGGTTCTTAAGGGGCTATTAAACGACTTTTACAGATTTTAAACTGACAATCACGTCAAAATGAGCAGTGTAAATGATTTGAAAAACTGTATGTTAAACTAGAACATTCTCTTAATCATTTAGTAAGTGAATATTTTTAATTATATTCATATTAAATAGTTTAATTAACTCGTGAAGTTGTGTCTGATGTGGACAAAACATTGACAATCACACAAAATCTACCAGGTATAATTAAACGAAACTTACACCATCTTACAGACAATTTTATTATCTATCTTTTAGTATACGCCTTTTTTTTAAGTTAAAGAATTTTTTTTAAGCTAATAGCAATAGTGACACCATTTCATTGATTAATAATAATACCAGCCTGATATTATTGTCTCATTACAGGACAATATAGACCTCTTCTCATCCAGAAAAACCACGAGTATTAATCACCAAGCTTGCTCAAGAAGGATTGGCATTCTTAGAGGTATTACATAAATTAAGTCATTGGTTGCAATCTTTAGATTTTGATCAAACTGAGAACGAAACTTACACCATCTCACAGACAATTTTATTATCTATCAAAGAATACGCCTTTTTCTACTTTTATTTAATTTTTTCGACTAAACTTTGAGAGTTTTGGACGCAGAACTGACGCAGAACGGACGCGGTCTTCAATGAAATGGTGTCACTATTGCTATTAGGAGCACGTGGCTAGGTAAAAACTCTACAAATATGATCGGTTATAATTAAGTTACGCTTGCCGAGGTCAGTCCGTAGATGGGTGACTATCCATTTCATACTGAGACCTCTCCATGCCTCGGTAAGCACGTAAAGCCGTTGGTCCTGGTTGTCATTCGTAGATCTTTAACAGTCGTTATGAGCACTCAGAAGCCAGAAAGTCCGAAGACCAGTCTTACCAAGGGGTATCGTGTTACCCAGTAACTGGGATGTGGAGGTAAGACAGGCAGTCGCTTCATGTAAAGCACTGGTATTCAGCTGCATCCGGTTAGACTGGAAGCCTTTTTTCCGGGTTAGAAAATCTTCATGGATGTCCTCCGCCCTGGGGCTGGCCGAGAGGTCTGTCAGACTCTAACTAATAATAATAATAATAATATGTAGGGACATTTTCACACACGGCCATCTGACCCCAAACTAGGGAGACCCTGTACTATGGGTGTCAGACAGCTGATATACATACACAAATACAATTTTTTTTTTGTAAATACATACATATAATAGATAAACAACACCCAGACACAAGGCAAACACGAGTGCTCATCACACAAATGTTTACCCTGGGCGGGAATCGAACCCGCAACACGCTGCGCAGCAGTCGATCGCTCAGCCACTGCGCCAACCGTGTCGTCTGAGTAAATACTACACCGGTGTTCCATCTCACACCTACGTCAGGGGTCGTGGGAACTGGAGATACTTCCGCAACCCCCGACTCCACAACACTGTGGTGAAAAGGCTAGGCAGATGATGGCGTCATTGTTGGATTGCGTTTGTAAATGACAATGCCAGATCCTGCCCCACCCATGTACAGAAAAGTAAATTAATGAAAATAATTGTAATGAATATAGAATCTTTCTATACTAAATTGTTTTTCTTTAGAACTTGCGGATTACGAAATACCTACCCACAAAATACAAACTCATTTTACCTAAAATACAATTTAACCTATAATCAATGTCATTACTGTTTTTAGATTTAAACGGAAACCGACAGCGGCGAGCACCGACACACACATCGCACAAACATACACACCACACATACACACATACACCTCACACACACAACCCACACTATACCTCTGCATGCTACATTTTTATTTAAAAAAAAAATGTATACCTATACTATTTCTCATACTATTGTCTGGGACATTGTTTTCTAATTGCTAATACGGGCGTTGATAGCTGCGACACAGTTATTAACTTTTGCGGCTATCATCGTATTCTATAAGTCACTATTTGCCAACTGTTTTTATGTTTCTAAATAAACCTTTTTTTTTTAATTTTTTTAATTTTTTTAGTTTTACAGTCACTAAGACTAATGTTTAGTTATCAGCAATAAATAAACAGTAAGATGCTACATATCGCACATGACTTTTATTGAGTGGGGCAAAGTTCTATAGAGTTTCTGGCATTGTCCTTTGACCTTTTCCAAAATGGCACGAATTTTTGGGGTATTCCTCGAAGCGCATCCATTTTGAAACGCACCCAACGATGCGCACCTAAAGTATTCCTCGAAACGCACCCCTCAGGTGCGCTTAAGGAATTAAATTAAAAAGGTGCGCTTCGAGGATTACCCCGAATTTTCTACTCGCGATATTATCTTAATACCATCAATACATTCTAACCCTTACTTCCAATAACACAAACAACTACGCTTAACCCTACACCCTACCTTACACTATAGAAACATGTTATCTTTGCATGTATGGCAAAAACGTTAGGTGTAACACTAAGGCATCTGTCCCACCATCGACGAAAACACGTTTAGTTATAGTCTATTTTCTCGCTTATGAATCTATACTATCCATATTTATTTACTTATTAATATTATAAATGCGAAAGTAACTCTGTCTGTTACGCTTTCAAGATGAAACGCCAGAACCGATTTTGTTGAAATTTGGTATGAAGATAGCTTAGACTCTGGGGAAGGACATAGGCTACTTTTTAATCCGCAACTTCATCTGTATTCGCGATAACCGACATTCATGCGGACGAAGTCGCGGGCAAAAGCCTAATACCTGGTATAATACCTGGTATGTTGGTAAAAAGTGTATTTTGTATCAAGGAGCACAGATCTACAATTCTTTATCTAAGCATATAAAAGACTCTAAGTCATTATATTTATTTAAAAAGTTATTAAAACAACATATTTTCAAAGGCATCACAAAAAAGTAAATATGTCCGATTCCAATATTATTATTGTATCCACTCCATGTAAACCGTCCCTTTTATCTGCTCAAAAACGGTCGCCCGTATTAGTTAGAACGAATGACAAAGTTAATCGAACTTACCTACCAATACAGAAATGTATTTTTTAAGAATACCGTCTACTCGCATCTGTACCATAAATTACAATATGTTTTGTTTTATTTTATATTTTATTTATCCTCGTAAGTGATTTGTAATCTTTGAGAAATAAATATTTTTTAAACCGTATTATACCTGGTATGATACAAGTCAAAGTCAAAGTCAAAGTCAAAGCATACCTGGTATAATACCTGGTATAATATCTGGTATAATACCTGGTATAATATCTGGTATAATACCTGGTATAATACCTAGTACAGGTAATAAATGTGCATGAAGTGTCAATGAAGAGATTCATCTCTACATAGTACGAGTATAAAACAAAGTCGATTTCTACCGTCTGTACCTCTGTAGGCTTAGCAATTTTAATATAATAATTATGCAACGAATTGTAATGCAATTTTCATCAATAGATAAAGTGATCCAAGAGGAAAGTTTATATTTATTGTTGGATCTATGCATTGCACACGTGCGAAGCCGGGACGGGTCGCTAGTCACTTCACTATCACTACATATTATGAAAAAGTTAAAAAAAAACCGCCTTTAAAAACTAAAAAGTGATAAATAACTTTAGCACAGAACACACAATAAGTACCTACTTTAGTTTCGAAAGCCGGTGGCGGTGGCTTTGTTGTGTTTGTGGTTTTGTATTGCCACCGACTTCCGAAACTAAAGTAATGTGTGTTTGGTGCTAAAGTTATTTAAAACTTTTAAGTTTTTGAAGGCGGTTTCCTTTTTTTTAATAATAATAATAATATGTGCGGACATTTCACACACGGCCATCTGACCCCAAACTAGGGAGACCCTGTACTATGGGTGTCAGACAGCTGATATGTATATATATCAGCTGTCTACATCATTTACAAATACATTTTAAATACATACATATATAGATAAACAACACCCAGACACAAAGCAAACACAAGTGCAAGTTTTACTTTTTTTTTCGCTTTTTAGTATTGCCTTAACATCCAAATCCATTAACGGTGACACACTTCAGAGATTGTAAGTCCTCCAAAGAATGAAGAACCTAAAATGTCATCTATGTATTTTTTGGGATTTTGTTGATTTTCTCAAAAAGAGCAGAATCAATTTTGATAAATAATTGACCCCGTCCACCAAACCCGCCAGCACGACCGCTTCTCTGAGACCATTCCTGAGGTAGCTGCTCTGCTGATGTCACCCCTCCCGCACCGCGCAGTTACCTCAGAAACGGTCTCTAGTTCGTAGTTCGTCGTGCTATAGTTTCTAGCTCTACTCGCTTCTTGCAAATCGATACCCGTAGGACAAGTGCCTTAACCCCTCGTATCGCAGATCGACGCGAGACACAATAGCTTTTTAATTGTGTCTGTAATAACGGCATACGAGGGGTTCAAATTATGAAGGGTTAATACAACAATATGAAGGGCAACTAACGGGTTAAGCGAATGCGGTCGGCAGGAAGCAAAGACAAAAACTCGCTCAACACTCGCTGAGAGCCTCGCTTGGTACATACGCACACCAGCGGTGGTTGCACAGCGATTGGTGCGAGTAATCGCCAGTCGTATTCACACCCTCACTTATAACCCAGCAACAAAACTATCGGAACTACACACTCGTTTCTCGCTGCTCACCAACTCGTTTCTCGCTTATCGCTAATCGCCGGCGGTGTGACTGATGCCTTAACACGGTGAATGTGGCGAATTATGGAGGGTTAAGGGAATGCGGTCGGTAGGAAGGTGTTGTAATTATGTTTGTTTTTTGGATGTATTTTTATAGGACGGACTAGGGAAGGTCTTTGGGACTTTGAAGTTTACGAAACTGCGTATTAAGCGTGATAATGTGGGTTCACTGGGTATGTAAGTAAAGTAGCTAAGTAATGCCGTGACTTTTTATGTAGGTACTGTAAAGGTTGCATGCATAATAATATAATATGGCATGCTGGTCGAAATCATTGTCTAAATGTTTCGTCTAAAGACTCCGGATACGTTCTAGAAGCTTTTCGTATTTAGAACGTTAGTCTTATTATTATGCCAATCAAGGCGATTTCTAATTGTCGTCTCATCGGACTGTGTATGAGAGTGAGAGGTATATTGTACTGAGAGCACGTCGGCCTCTGACGGCGCCAGGCTAAACCAAGGCTTGATATAAAAATAAGACTAACGTTTCTAATCCCAAAATGGTTTGTTTCAAATAAACCATTTACAGGTACATTTGAATTGTCAGTTACAATAAGTTATAATAAAAGTTTATAATATAGTTAAAGTTGAGAGAACAATGTAACAAGTCGTGCACGTTAAAAAAGGTCTAGATAAAAATATAATAATAATAAACTATACAAAATAAACTTAGAATAACCGAGGCAGCTGAGCTGAGATGACCAGTCCCAACTAACGGCGTCCGTTCACGAACAACCATTTTGAAGGGAACCGAATGATCCAACACATGGAACACATCGTGATTTCGAAATACTTTCTAGAACAAATCTAGAGTGTATAAACGAAACATTTAGACAAAAGTTTTCGACCAGCATGCCTTATGCTGCATGCATACCTAAAACCTTTACAGCATCTACAAGATACGCAAGTTCTTGAATAACTTAAACAAACACCAAAATGCAAGCCTGCTTTAATTCCAACACATCATTCGTTCCCTCAGGCGCTCAGGCATGACTGGAATGCCGAGTATGTAAAACGGCGGCTCATTATTGTCAAAGTGTTCTGTCAAATTATAAGTCAACCGTAAATTGGAGGCAGGAGTGTCAAACAATATGTCATTCACAAGTTGTTGCTTATTGGGGTTCCTAATGTTTTGGGTAAGCAAAAAATTTGTATTAAAGGGATCCATCAAAATAGACCGCGATTAGGGTTGCCACCTTTTTATGAAGCAAATAAATAAATAAATAAATTTATGAAGCAAGGTTTATCGATGCGATCCATTCTACAATTAAAAACTTTTGTACAAAAAATAACTTTCAACCTTGGTTCTGTTTGTAATTTTGTATTGCCACCGACTTCCGAAATTAAAATTAAATTTTAACTTTTTCATTTATGAAAGCGTTGTCTTTATGTTAAAACTGTTTATTTTCGCTTTTTAGTGCCAAACTTTATATCATTCAAATTAATATGAAAATATTTAACCTGAGTGAAAAATTAAGAGATGCGTTTCGTGGGACTTACTTTGAGATATACACTATCTAATAAAAAAAGAATTATCGAAATGAGACTACACTGTAAACAGTTATGCGTGCTCAGACATAAAACAAATGTAGGTAAGTGTGAAAACTTCTTTTTTTTAAGTTAGTTAATAAAACAGTTACATTATTGTTTCTTTTTTTGAATAAAACCTTTGAAAAGTCCAAATAGGTAAAATAAAGTATTTTCACGTACTTTATTCTGCTCATAAAGCATAAAGTACGTTTACCCGGAATAACGTACAATACTTTATTATAAAGTACGGGTGGCAACCCTAACCGCGATATTCAACATTTCTGAGGTTTTCTTTTTGCAAAAACCTATTATTAAAATCTTCACAATGTGTATACTTAGTTCGCAATAATTTGAATTTGAATCAAAATATGTCGCCTTTTTATTTAGGCCCAATAAATATAATTAGAGACGCGTGTTTCTAATTATATTTTTTGGGCCTAAATACCGCGCCGGCGCAAAAGAAAAAGAAAAGAAAAGAAGAGAAAGAGAATGATGGCCCAGTGGGACTTTTTCAAGTCATAATAATATGTACAGCACATCGAGCCATTGAATATGTACCATATTTTTTTGTAATAAACTTAAATATCTATCAAATCGTACTAGGAATTACTCCTGTGTCGTGGGTGCGTTTACAAACATATAAACTCACACACACAAACAGCCAGACCCGAAACAACTATCTGTAGGCCATACAAATATTTGTCCCGTGCGGGAATCGAACCCGCGACACGCAGCGCAGCAGTCAATCGCTCAACCACTGCGCCAACCGTGTCGTTTATTTTCGATATCATTGACATCGGTGAAGGAAAACATCGTGAGAAAACTTGATCTTAAAAAAGTTTTTTCTAAAAAAAGAAAACCGCCTTCAAGAACTAAAAGGGATAAATAACTTTAGCAAAGAACACACATTACTTTACTTTCGGAAGTCGGTGGCGGTGGCTTTGTGTTTGTTGTTTTGTATTGCCACCGACTTCCGAAAGTAAAGTAATGTGTGTGACCGTTTATTTTTCGCTTTTTAGTGTTGCTTTAACATCCAAATCCAAAGATTGAAGAAACTAAAACGTCGTCTAAGGATTTTTTTTGGGAATTTGTTGATTTTCTCAAAAACGGCTGTATCAATTTTGATAAAATTTATATGGGACCATTTCGGAATAAACCCCTTTCGAACAAAAAAATAATTTTGCAAATCCGTCTATATGTGTGATATATATATATATATATTTTATGTATGTTCGGGCATAACTCTGTCACATATAGACGGATTTGCAAAATTATTATTATATATAAACATTCGAATTGATAACCTCCTCCTTTTTGAAGTCGGATAAAAATGAAATTAAGTCTGAAATCGCCAATCCGCCTCGAGCAATGCTCGTCCCTTCTCTATGAGTAAGGTCTTTACCCTGCAATGGGATAGTAATGGACTGGTATTTATTATTACATATTGGATTTTTATACCACGAAAAATACAAATAATTTGTATTTCTTTCTCTCTCCCAGACTCCCAAAAATCCGTGATTTACAGTAGGTACTTTAAAACTATGATAAACGCGCACTATGATTACAATGACAGCTACTAACAACACTGGTAACTTATGACGTCGAACCATTCTGTAAGTTTTTAATTTTGACTCTGAACATCGTAAATTACGGTGTTATACCGCACAAGTCATGGGAGATAGCGGAACGCGTTTTTGATAACGAATAATTGGCGACGATTCCCTTGTTTGAACATTAACCAATTGGGTTGTTGACACCATTAACCAATAATTCCAAAATACAACTTATCTTAAAATACACTTTATTTTAGCCCGGAAAACCCAATTTATTTTCAATTAACTGTAAAATTCGATTTTAAGTTGCTTTGAAATCAATTAATAGTTAGTCAATTGAGTTGGTAAATAAGTGACGTCACAGGCTGCTATTGTCATACACAATCTATGGAGGAATCTCGTTTTGACAGCTCATAAAAAGTAAGTCAATTGATTGGTGGTGTCAAGTGCCCAATTGGCATCTCTTACTGCCAGGCAGCTGAAGAAAAGGACGGCGACAAATAAGAACTAAGTTAGAGATGTCAAATTAGTTTTTTGTTGAACTTCGCCGTGTTTTTAATCAATACGTTCTGACATGACAACTATAATTGTATGAACATTTTAGATCAACTTAAATTGACAGCTCTTATTAATATGTCTCTTTCTTGTTTTAATGGAGAGAAAGAGATATAAATAGCTTAAAATAAGTTTAGGTCGTGCACAATAGAATTGTCACCATTATCTAAAACACATTAAACAAAAACTAAAAAAAACAGACGTATGTCCTGTTCTCATTTCTGTCTGTGTTTCGGTTATAGTTATAAATATACCCCATTATTGATATGTTAAGATCTTAGCGCTCTGTACACAGTAGGAGCTAGCTGAGACTTTAGCGTCAGATGACGTCACCGTAAGATTTGTTGTTTAAGTATGCATGAGACTGGTACTGATACGAGTTCACTTGTTTACACATCAAATCTCATGAGTACCTATCTTGACATTCTTTTTTTTTTCATTTCCTGTATACAATCTTCGTCCCCAAAACAATTCCATATCCGTAAAGTATTTAAATGATAGGTTATTTTTGACAACGATTTAAATATAATAGAAACTTCACAGTTGGGTTCTCAGATGATGCCAATCTTTAGTGTCTATGGTCTCCGCAAACCATGGCCCACGTTTTGTCCTGCGCCGCATGCCCTGTCACCTGCTCATGTGCGGACCTAATGACTGCGTCACCGGATGGTGTTGCCGTGGCTGAATACTGGGCCGAACAAGAAATCAAAGTCAAAGTCAAAGTCAAAGCATTTATTTCAATTAAACCATTTACAGGCACTTTTGAATTGTCAAGGAGTCGGTCAGTTAGACAGAAAATTGAAGCTAGTTACTCGTTCCAAAACGTAGGTAGGTCTCTATGGAGAAGAACGAGCAAGAAACTCCACGGACACTCTTTTAAAATCAGGTTTTTACAAAATACTGCTTACATTATTCTTGTTGCTTCTATATGTGAAAACAATGAAGGTAATCTAGAAATACAAAATATAAAAAATAATCAAGATAAAAACCATGGCAGTTTTACAAGAACAAACATCCACACACACTCACAGACACATGATATAAATATCTGTGTTTACCATTGACTCGCTAAGAAGAATTCTCTATTACACGTAAGTGTGCGCAGGCTATCCGATCTCATTAGACATTCCACGCTTCAGCTTATAACTTGTACCATCAAAAAGCAGCTTAAAGAAACAGTAAATAAACATTATATTTCTCAATCTGACTGTTGTTACGACCGAGTGTTTATAAGAGCGATCTTTTACGTTTAATAAGCGCTATAACTATAGTTTAATATGAAACTATGCCTTATAATTACGTGAACAAATATTCGAAAAGAAAATTATATTTCCTCTGTAAATAAACAGTGTTTAGGAGATTGTTAGTTTTTGACAAATGTGATTGGTTGTAATGTATGGTTTTAATATTTTGTTTAGGTTTTGTAAACGGGGACTTATTGTAATGGACTGAGATCTCAAAGTCGCCAGTCTTATAGTATTTTATCATCGGAATGAATATTGTAAAGAGTTTTGTTTTTTTTTTTCAAACTGAAAAAAGACAACCGATTTTGAAATTTATTTCACCCATAGAAAGCAATATTATCAACGAGTCATTCATCTACCTAGCCTTTTCCCAGCTATATTGGGGTCGGCGTTCAGTCCACCCGGATGCTGCTCAATACCGGTGTAGCACATAGAGCGTCTGCCTACCTGACCTCCACAATCAATTTGCTGGGTAACATGATATCCTTTGGTAAGACTGGTTTTCAGAATTTCAAGCTTCTGACTACCTATATCGACTGCCAAAGATCTATGAATGACAGCCGGGACCAACTGATTTACGTGCTTTCCGAGGCACGGAGGAATCTCGATATGAAATGAATGGTCACTTATCCACGCATCGACCGCGACAAGCGTATATACAACGTAGCGTATATTATCAACGAGTAAGATAATTATGCTATATTTCTTATAGATATATTATATATAGATAGAGGAATAATGTAGTTAAGAAGGTATGTGTACTTGCTAGTTTCTATGCTAAGCTATTGTCAAGTTCTTCTTCTTCTTCTTCGGTGTCACTCTTGACAGAGTGGTCGTGGTAGTCACTTTAAGTATTGGTCGTACAGTCAACAGCAAAAGTAGATGATCAAAATCAGAAATTCAATACTAATGAACGGAGTTCGCGTCAGAACTGTGTGGCGTCGAAGTGATTCAAAAGTATGTGATTGTCACACACATACTTTTGAATCACTTCGACGCCACTGTTGTCGACTGTACAGGGGGCCAAGTCTGTTATTTTTATAATTTCGTCATTCCAACACGATCCCATTGTCATTTTGCTAAAAGTTCGTAATCTACTAAATTCATATTGGTCGATCATTGACTGCACAATGACGTTCTAATGGCAGGTCACTGATAAAAGGAACTGTCAAAATTTAAGCGGATAAGTCAGTCATTCAGTTGTCATTTTGTACGAGATTACCATTCTATATCATTTCTTTCAATGGCTTGTCAGTGGTTGACCATTGGAAAGTCATAACGACGCCATTATACCTAACTAGTAGATTACCAAACTGGTCAAAATCAACAATTATGAAATCAATGATAGACCATTCTGACACTATTGTAATAGCAGACTTGAGGCCCAGTACGCTTTACGACACGTCGCTATTCCTTTCTTGCAGCTTTTTTTGTCATCATCATCACCATTAGCCTATCATCGTCCACTGCATGCATTCATGAAATTATTCCACCTGTAAGGGTGCAAAATAAAGGGATGACTTAATTTGTTTGTTGTTACTGCTTCTTAATTAATTTGGAAGATAAGAAATAAGCACTAAAAAACGAAAGTCGGTGGCAATACAACAAAACATGAAACAGAACCAAGCCACCGACTTCCGAAACTAGTCATGTGTGTTCTGTGCTGAAGTTATTTATCACATTTTAAATTTTGAAGGCGATTGTATTTTTTGAATAAAACTTTCTTGACTTTTCGAAGACGGTTACTTTTTTTGTAACAAAGTTTTTAATAATACAAATTGGTATACCTATATGTACCTTATTCGTTATTACCAGACACTTGTAACTTTAGTATTTAATGCCTAAAATATGGCCTAGCTCAAGCTTTTAAACGAGCAAGTACGCATAACTTCTTAGCTACACGTTCTTTTGTTTATTCTCTAAATATGAGCCTTGCCACAAAATATAAAGAGTCCAGAAGGACCGCTCCCGCCATCTTGTAAAATAATTACCTAAACTTGCCAGACTCACTAGGGCTGCTACTGTATTGACTCTGTAGGTTTTATTTGTGACAATATGAAATTTTATTGACACTGGTTGGAACTCTTTGCAATTTTTTTAGAACAAAATTTTCCTGTTCGTCATGAAATGTCAATTACATTATTTATTCATTTTGACAACACGTGTTAGTCGAGACTGAAGTCTGCTTGAAACTGCTTAAGAATGCCTATAAACGTAATGTCAATGTGTGTGTGCTAAAAATGGTAGTTTGTTCTGAGTGGTCTCTCTGCTGGGGCGCACCGCAGCCTTACGTACTACACCGATAGAAGATGGGTCAAAGATAAGACCTTTTCATAATTTAAAACACTGGATAGTGTAAATGATCGCTATAAAATAAATCGAGAGAAAATAAGAACGAAAAAAGTGAAATAAGAAAACTGGAAATCGTATCTCTTTAACGCTTCTTGAAAAGTCAACAGAAAAAAAAACTATAGAAGTAATGAACTTTAGTTAAACTTGGAAATCGTTTTACAAACAGTACTCTACAGTACTAACGCAGATCAAAGTGGTACGGACCTAATAACAATATAGGGCTCGATTCGTTTCTGTTCTACGTATTCAACAGTTTAAAGGGCATCTCAAGGACATCAATTCCGAGAAAAAATGGTAACTAAAACTGACTTACCACGGGGTGTTGTTGTAAACTTCACTGACACTAGCAACTGTAGTCAATGGAATATTTATTGAGATCAGACACTTTGACCCAAGAATAGACCAGCCTTCGGGTCACATGTAGAGTCGACCAGCCACTTGGCGATGTCCCGAAAAGCAAGATGAGCACTCGGACCCCATGGCCCTAGAGTATCCACCCCAAACGACTCAAATATATGCTGCCAGCCTGTTGGGCACGTGTCCCGTTGACAGCGATGTGGACGAGGTTTTTGATGCCCTTTGAGAACCCTCCCCTTTTTCTTGGAATTGTAAATACGATAATACTATTATTTTTAAGATTTCTGTACATTTAGTTCAAACAAGATAATAAGTTATTTAATAAAACTTTTTGACCGCCATAGTCATGTATAAATGACAAACCAATATGTGGCCAGTCACGCCACGGTCACGACTACATGACAGACTTCTATACATAATTCGCAGCCTGGCGCCGAGGGCGAGATTTGCTTTTTTGACGTGACGGTCACTAAGTTTTTAAAAAAATCCACGATTCGAATTGAATGCTAAAGAAAAGAGAGGAATCAATGACATCATTACGGTTGATAGGACGAAATGGAAGAAGAAAACGTGTTGCACCGATTCCAAGTAACATATGACAAGGGCAATAAGATAATGATGCCTTAATAATTGGTTAAGTCCAGAATGGTTGTCTTTGTTATCGGGGGGAATTCTTCAAATAGCAGTATTTGGGGATAAGACCGGGGAGTATTACGGGGTTACTTTGCCCACATAACAACCACCATCAGCACAGAGGGTTACATTTCCTCTTAAAGACGCATCAATATAGGTAGCATATAAACCAAAGTGACTTCAGAGAAGATGAAGGCACAGGCCATCTTCTCTGAAGTCACTTTGGTTGGCCGACAAAGATCCCATTCTGGGCACCCGTGATCTCAAGTCCAAAATAGACTCGAATCTCTCGACCAAGAGACCCAATTTCCATGCGTTCAAGCGTGCTTGCCATACCTGAATCAAATGTAACAGCTCACTTTTTTAGAACCTATTCTAATGTTAATATATAAGCCGTGGTGCTTCTCCCAGTTGTAAACGTCCCTTTGTGCCTATTGTCCTAGTTCGGTTCTGCTCCTGGTTGATATTAAGAGAAGGGGAAAATATTTTTTTCTTACTCCTCTGCTGGTTTTCTGATTGGATCGAAGACATCGGACTGGATTTTCCGGTACTCGTCGAGCTTTATTGCCTTCAAAGCTTTTTTGGTGGTAGCCACTGTTGATTCTGGCTTACCAAAGTTGCAGTGGTTTGGAAAATAGTGTGGCAAGCTTGTCCCAAAAAAAACCAATCTCTTACCCAATGAGCACACGGCCTTATTCTGGAAACTAAGAACATCGCTTTGACAATTCAAGCGAGATCTCGCGTCAATTTCACTCGTCGCTGGCTTTCGATTCGTGTTCTCTCAAATGTAACTGTCTTTTCACTTGTCCAACTTAAAATACTGACGATGCGTTGTCGAGGATCCCTTCAAAAGGAAAAGTTTAAACAAGAAGGAACTAAATGTTGCCATCTTTGTGTTACATGAAAGTTACACATATCTTCCCGTGGGTGTCGTAAGAGGCCACTAAGGGACTAACCAGAGAATGGGCAGCAGCGTTCTCTGTGCCTTTGTAACAACCATACTGCGATCGCCAACCCGCCTGCCAAGCGTGGCGATTATGGCAACCCCCCCCCCCCCCTTGGGGAGGCCTATGTCCAGCAGTGGACGTCTTTCGGCTGAAATGATGTATCACTATGAGCTATGAAAAAGCTCATCGTGGTGAAACTATCTCCTAAAAGAAGACCAATATAGATAATATATAATACTAGTTTTCGCCCATGACTTCGGCCGCGTGAATGTTGGTTATCGCAGAAGCAGACGAAGTCGTGGATTAAAAAGAAGCCTATTTCCTTCCTCAGGATTCAAGCTATTTATTTATTTATTTATTTATATATAGCTATCTTATTACAACTGACTACCCTAGTGCTAAGTATAGTATAATAATACTATACTTCGACTTTTAATTTTATTCAGTAGCTTGACAGTTACATACGAATATTAATTTTTTTATTTAAATTAAACAATTTTTATCATTAATTCTTTACGTAAAATCGTTCAATCGCTATTAGTTTTCGTATGGTATCATTGTTATTCTTTGAACTATCAAGTAACTGAATATAATTAAAAGTCGAAGTATACACATTCTTCCGCATAACTTATAGTATTACATCCTATGTACTTACTTTTTTTTATGCATCCAACCATTTTCTTCAATTGTCGTTCCTTATAATTATTTAATATAATAATTGTTTTCATAGGATTCGTGGTAATCCTGTAGGAATATTTACCTCGTGTCTTCGAAGCTTGATAAAGACTGTGTGTCTTCTAATTATGTTTATAGTTTCTTTAGAAAGACCTGAAAAGCAATACTTGATTTGTTAAACTCAAACTCAAACTCAAACTCAAACTCAAATCATTTATTTCAAATAAACCATTTACAGGCACTTTTGAATTGTCAAGGAGTCAGTCAGTCAAAAAGTTGCAGCTAGTTGCTCGTTCCAAACAGTAGGTTTCTATGGAGAAGAACGAGCAAGAAACTCCATGAACACTCTTTTAAAATCAATAGAATATTACAAATTTAGGTTACATCATTCATGTTGAGTCTAGAGGTACAATGTGAGAACAATTTAACAAGTTGTGCACGTTAAAAGAGGTCTAGTAGCAACGAAATTAGACAATTCAAAATAAATTTAAAATAACCGAGGCAGCTAAGAGATGACCAGTCTCAACTGACGGCGCCCGTTCACGAACATGACGCACGGATCGGCACCATTTAGTTCAACCATTTTGAAGGGAACCAAATGATCCAACACATGCGCCACCATCAGCGAGACATTCAAATGAGCATGACAAACACTCAACCGCCAGGGCATATTCAAGTCAACGAAAGACATCTCGTAAATGGTGGCTTTAAAGTACATAGTGCTCACATGTATGTGCTATGCAAAATTATATTAATATAATACTAATAGTTTGAGTTTATACAATGCAAAGATAATGTAGTTCTACATCTTCAGCAGCTCCAAAAAAAAATAGTCACCAATGCTAATCAATAAATCTATGAACCCTTATGGCTGTGGAGCTAGACCAGCATCCAGCCAAGCATTTTTATCAGTGATGTAATCATCCAATTTATAATATGCTCGGCTGCATAGTGTGCGTTTAATATAGGACTTAAATTTTGTCTCATTAAGTTGAACAATGTGGGGAGGTATTTTAATGTAACACTTTAGACAGAACCCCATGAAAGACGAATCTACTTTAGCCAGCCTGAAACCTGGTTGAACTAGTTGGTCCCTGTTTCTAGTACTATAGTTATGTCTGTCACTTCTTTTACCAAAAAGATGCAGATTTTTTCTAGCGTACATAATGTTTTCATAAATGTATTGAGTTATGATTTCTAATGACAGTTGTCAACATTGACAATTGTCAGTTATTCTTTTTCATTAGTTTTTGGCATGTGTAACTTAAATTCTTCTTACTGATATCTGTTGTTGTTTAATAAGTGTGTGCATAATAATATGTATTTTCTATAAAACGGCTGGTTACTAGCTAATGTATCAGGTGTTTCAAAAAATCCTTTACGCACTAAGTAGTGATATACAAATATAACTGGCAGACTACATTAAGACCTGGCCGGTTCTAAAATACCCCTCTATATGATGATATTGGAGTTCCAGAAGAGAAATCATATTTAGAAAATAATATGAATTTCGGAACAGCCGACTCGAAGGCAATCTGACAAATGATGAGTCAGTCTAGATTTTGGTTTCTAACTAGAAACACGTCTGCATAACGTTTAAGTCTACCAGTCTACAACCGAGAGGGCGGGTCCTACTCATAGGACCGCCTGAAGACCTCCGTCCCAGAGCTAGGAGCCGATCGCGCCAGCCTATCTTCGGTCAGATCCTGTTCCCGGCCAGGCAGTGGAGCATAGGCGTCGCTGCCTTAACACAGTGCGTTTAGATTAGTGTTTATACAACTCTGTTTTTCTAATCACTTCATTCTTGAAGAGCTATTCAATTTTATGTGCATGTCTACTTAGCTTTTTATTTCTATAAAATTCAGTAGATTTGCGACAAACTGTGGCACGTACAGTTTGGCTGCGTAGACATTTCCACTTGTTTTTAAGGTTCCGTACCTCAAAAGTAAAAAACGAAACCCGCATAGGATCACTTTGTTGTCCGTCTGTCTGTCTGTCTGTCAAGACCCTATAACTCGGGAACGCGTAGAGGTATCGAGTTGAAATTAAAAACATATCCGTAGGTCCAGAGTCCCTTGGAGCTGTGAGGAAATCAAACTTCTAAGTTAACGTGAAAAAAAGATACGGCCGTTTATGTCGCAAAAATCGTACATGTCGACACTCTCAAGGGAATCAAAATGTATTGGGTAGGTACTATAAACAGAGTTACTTTCTCGTTTATAATACTAATATGGATGTACCTACAAAGGACAATGCCAGAAACTCTATAGAACTTTGCCCCACTCAATAAAAGTCATGTGCAATAATATGTAGCATCTTACTGTTTATTTATTGCTGATAACTAAACATTAGTCTTAGTGACTGCAGAAGTTGCGGTTTCCGTTTAAATCTAAAAACAATAATGACATTGATTATAGGTTAATTTGTATTTTAGGTAAAATGAGTTTGTATTTTGTGGGTAGGTATTTCGTAATCCGCAAGTTCTAAAGAAAAACAATTTAGTATAGAAAGGTTCCATATTCATTACAATTATTTTCATTAATTAACTTTTCTGTACATGGGTGGGGCAGGATCTGGCATTGTCATTTGTACGGAACCCTCGGTGAGTGAGTCCGACTCGCACTTGTCCGGATTTTACTATTTCGTGACTCCACTACTAAGAAAACCAGCTAAAAAGTAGATACACAATATAATGACACTTACGTCTGAATTTCTAGAAAAATCTTTTTCATTTAATACTTTTCGTCCCCTATGCCACCTAACTACCTAGGGCTATCACATTCTTAACTCCGCAACGAAAAAAAATACACATTTTATCCGCAAGTACGTACAAATCCCATACAATCTTGGTACAGGACATTTTACGATGGCTCTGCTATCCTTTTATATCCCAACCCTGATTGCCTCGCCCTCAGGGTACCGCCAGCAAATGAAATGGGGATACAAATTTATGACTGTATTTTTTTTACGTTACAACCCTAAGGATTTTCATAAATGGTAACAAATCGGTTTTTGTGTAATACGAATTGGGTGTTCATGTTTGTTTGTTGACCTTAGGTTTAAAGGGGTGTTTGTCATTTAAAATTTGAGACTAGGAGAGATAGCTTTATTGTTGTGAAATCAAACTAGATGTATAACAGTGTGTTGCACAAAACCAACATTAGTTTAATGGAGCCTTTAATTATTGATGACGTCACATTCTTTTTGATACAAAATGTAATGGATGGTATGAATTAGAAGTCTCCGTTTAACTAATGTTGGTTTTGTGCAATCTGAACGTATGTCTTTTATAATTGGAAAAGCATACTTTTTGTCTTGTTTTGGAAGCTGACTAAAAGCGAACCCAAGTTATCATTATATTTTGGCTCTAATATCATGATTAAATCTGTCCATGAGTAGGGTCTATTATAATTGTCATTTGACGTGATGTTGGTACTTGGTATCAACTGATAAAGACGCTTTTATACGGTGAGTGTTAGGTATACATTTTCCATTCAATTGGGTTGTTGACACCATTAACCAATAATTCCAAAATACAACTTATCTAAAAATACACTTTATTTTAGCCCCGAAAACCCGAAAAATGTTCAATTAACTGTAAAATTCGATTTTTAGTTGCTTTGAAATCAATTAATAGTTAGTCAATTGGGTTGTTGACACCATTAACCAATAATTCCAAAATACAACTTATCTTAAAATACACTTTATTTTAGCCCCGAAAACCCGATTCATTTTCAATTAACTGTAAAATTCGATTTTAAGTTGCTTTAAAATCAATTAATAGTTAGTCAATTTAGTTGGTAAATAAGTGACGTCACAGGCTGCTATTGTCATACAAAATCTATGGAGGAATCTTGTTTTGACAGCTCATAAAAAGTATGTCAATTGATTGGTGGTGTCAAGTACCCAATTCTACAATGAACAATCACACACGGTCACCATAATCACCATGCATGACAGACTACATTAGTAATTACTAGCACTTTGCCCGCGACTTTGTCCGCGTCAATTTCAATTCTCAAGGATCCCTAATTCTTTCAATTGATAAATATAACCTATGTTACTCAGGGATAATGTAGCATTCTAATAGTGAAAGATTTTTTGAAATCGGACCAGTCATTTTTGAGTTAAATCGTAACAAACAAACGATCATATCTTTCCTCTTTATGATATTGGTTTAGATAGAATCGAGATCGCAGAAAAAATCTTAGATGAAAATAACCTAATCCAAGAAGTTATTGTCAAATAAATAAATTACAATGTGAATCCATAGAAAACCCACATACAGACATACAAAGAAGATACTAAATAGATTATTTGAAGTTTACATTGCTAACCGTACCAACATCAAGTAATTTTCCTGTTCCTTCTAAACACATACATTCAAGGAAACAAATTAAGTTTGCAAGTTCTTCCTGTCTTTCACACACAAGTAATCAAATTAAAATGTTCAATTAATTGATTTTTTTCCTATTTTTGTGCTGTCCCTACCTCATAAGCTCTGTAAGACTTGCTCCGTGAAAAGTGCAACAAGAAAAAAACATTTGTTCTACTAATCTTCGTCTTACAATGGCTTTTGTGTTACAGTAGCTTCTGTATCTTGTTCATATTCTTCATATCGGCGCGAAGAACAATGCTAATTGATTATGTTTTTGTGAAAATACATACATATTAACCAATCAGCAAGGTAGTAGTGGAGTTCATTGCCCAAGGTACGACAGACCTATCTACGTAAAAGGTCGACAGCACCATGCTGAGGATAGGAGTCTTTTGGCACAGTATAAGTATTAGTACTATCGTACAGTAGCGACACGCTCCGCCCCCCACCGAAACACTGTTCCTCACGTCTAGACGCGCCGCATTGGCTCTGGCAACGTGTTCCAGTTCAAGGGCTGACTCGTAGCGCGTAGAAACGTGTATTCGCTCATTTGTGAAATAGAAAATCGAAATATTTTATATCATACAAATTAAATATTTTATACTTAAAACAAATAATAATATATGAAATTATGTAATTTTTGCCAAATTAAACTATAAAGTATACATGCACGTACTGTTTTAAATAAAATACCATGAAATATAAGTTGGAAGTAATAAATAAAAAATCTAATAGTACTGTGCAATACTGTGTAAATCATTCCCTCATCAACCGTCATTCCCTCCTAAATGCAATGAGGAAATGACCTTGAAGGAATGACGAATTTTAACTAAAGCTACAAACTTCTTGGTATTTATCTACTTACCTATTTGGAAGATCGAATTTCAAACCTTGAAAGAATTGAGTACCTACTTGAGAGAGAGAAACACTTGTGTTGAGACCGGTATCGTGCGCTCGCTGGCTCTCGCGCGCTCGCGGTGGCAGTGACAGCCCTAGCGATATTAACGCACACACACGTACGTATCTGTACAGTCTGCTATTTTTGTAGTAGTGTAGGCTATTACATCGTTTCGTTTGTATGATGTGTCGCGGGTGTGCCTTTGGCCTCGTACAGGACCAATTTTCGTTTATTTTTAACCGACTTCAATAAAAAAGGAGGTTCTCAGTTCAACCCGTATGTTTGTATGTATGTTTGTCCGCGATTATCTCCCGTTTGGCTGAACCGATTTTGATACGGTTTTCAGAAAAGTGTTTGTTACATTCTGGAGAAGGTTTTAGTATACAACAAACAGAAATTTATTCAGTACTTATTGTAAAAACAACAAAAACCGAGTAGACGTTTTCGTTTCTTCCATTTTTCCACCTTTGGAGGACTTTCAATCTCTGTTTTAACTGTGTTGCCGTTCCTTAATGGATTTCGGTGATAAGGAGGCACTAAAAAGTGTAAAATAAAAACTTTTTTGAAAAAAGTGAACCGCCTTCGAAAAGAAAACTAAAAAGTGATACTTAAATAACTTTAGCACAGAACACACATGACTTTAGTTTCGGAAGTCGGCGACAACAAACAGAACAAAGCCACCAACGAAAAACTGTTATTTTCATTTCAAAATATTTTAAAAAATTGGGGGGTTTAAAAATATGGTAAGTATATCAATCTACTCCTGGTAATGAATTCTCCACATTGGAAAATATTTTAAACCCTCTAAATTATTATTTTTTTCATACAAATGTAGGGATTTCGCCACGATACTTTAAAAGACAGTCGTGCCAGCGATACGAAAAAGAAGATGTACCGCAGTCCTACTATTTAGTGATCATATCAGTCTAGAGAACTGTGTCATCAGATTGTCCATTAGCGGTTATTACATTAAGAGACAATATTTATGACAAAGATTTTATCTTTATGTTCGACCCAATCGACTAGTTTTAGAACCGAATCGACGATGGGAAGAGACCAGACGGGATGACCATAATGCCTTGGAAGTTGGGTAGGCCTTTGGTGTGGGACGCAACATGTGTCGACACCCTTGTGCCATCTCATCTTCCTAGCACAACGTGTTGTGCTGGGGCGGCTGCTGCAGGTGCCGAAAACCTCAAACGGCGCAAATATAATAACCTTCTTGGAAGCTATATATTTGAGCCGTTTGGGGTGGAAACTCTAGGGCCATGGGGTCCGAGTGCCCATATTGTTTTTCGTGACATCGCCAAGCGGCTGGTCGACTCCTCACGTGACCCGAAGGCTGGTCTATTCTTGGGTCAAAGAATCAGCATTGCCATACAACGTGGCAATGCTGCCAGCCTGTTGGGCACGTGCCCCGTTGACAGCGATGTGGACGAGTTTTTTGATCCCCTTTGAGCTCCCTATCGACTAGTAGACAAATATAGGTTGCTTTTTTGCATTTGAGTCGGTTCAATTATTGTTATTTTTGTCTTTTGTTTTTTTTTTTAGTGTGCAATCACTACTTTAATAAAAACTAAAACCCGACTACAACAAAAAGTGATCTAAAAAGTACGAAACAAGAAAATATTTCACACAGAAATCAAGACATAGGTACAAAATGGTCAAGGTAAGCCGTGGTTGCATGCCTGTATCCCATATGAGTGCGATGAACATGAATATAATGGCATGCAACCACGGCTTACCTTGACCATTTTGTACCTATGTCTTGATTTCTGTGTGAAATATTTTCTTGTTTCGTACTTTTTAGATCACTTTTTGTTGTAGTCGGGTTTTAGTTTTTAAACTTATTTTTTTTATTTAAACCATTTTGGAGTCACAGCTAAGTATTTTATATTTAATAGGTACTAGTGAACCCCTTTCCAATGATACTAAACACGGTATGCGTATCTTACTTTATTTGGTAATCTTTCCTTTTTTTACAATAATTTGTGACAAATTACCACTAAGTATTATATAAATTTGAAATGTACTAGTGAACCCCTTTCCAATGATACCAAACACGGTATGCTTGTCTTCATTTTTTTTTTTAATATTGGTTTTTTTGTCCGCCAGAGGGCGCCACATTGGATTCGGTGATACGTCATATAGCCTATAACCAGCGGACGATCAAGACGCTTCTAACGATACCTCATTTGTTCAGTTCTGATAAGTAGTTTAGGAGCTATGAGCGTACAGATGAACATACATACATACATACATACATACATACATACATACATACATACATACATACATACATACATAGCCTGTCAAACTCATAACCCTCCTTTGGCTTTGCCGTAGTCGGGTAAAAATTAGAGTCCCCCGCCGCATTTATAAAATATTCGTTCAGATTAATCTTAGAAACTGCTGTACGAATTTACATTATAGTTTTCAGCAATAGAAAGAGGAATTATCTAGGAAGAAAGAAAAGAAAAGCAGTTATTCGCCCGCCAGGACAATAACACACAAAAATACATGATAAAGAAAAGTAACGAAAATCCTGTACGAGGCCAAAAGGCTCCTATCTCAGCATGGTGCTGTAACATTAAAAAAAAAAAACGTTACATTATTTTATAGAGTGTACTAATCCGATTACAAATATTGTTTCACTGATAAAAGGCTACATTAACCATATACCTAGTCAAATAGCTAGGTGATATATCTGTACTAATATAATAAAGCCAAATAGTTTATCTGTTTGAACGCGTTAAGCTCCAGAACTAAGTACTGATCCGATTATGAAATTTCTTACTCGATTTGGAAGCTCCGTTATAACTGAGTTATATAGCCTCAGATTATGAAACTAAAGGCAGATAGACCGCTCGGAACCCTGAGAGTGAAGCCAAAAAAGCAAATACAAATTCAAAAGCGAATAGACTTGACACAGACTTGATTTGACTTGCGCAGTACTCGATTTACCTTTAAATCGAGTACTGCGCAAGTCTATGTCAAGTCATCTTTCGTGGCACGTACTATACCTACAACGCGCTTCGTGCTGTACTAGCACATACATAGCACGCATCGCAGCTAGCATAGCACGAAACACCACATCGTTAAAAAAAAAACAAATAAAAATACAAATTCAAAATCGAATACAATTACGAGATTGTAGTAGGTATTCGCCTTTGAATTTGTGTTTGCATTGGTGGCTTCACTCTCAGTGTTCCGCGCAGTCTATCTGAATTTTGTTTCATAATCATTCTGAGGCTATAGGCTATTAAAAAAAATCTAGTAAAATGCTAGTAATTTTTTAAACACATTCATATGCGGACATAGTCGTGGGTTAATACGTAGTATAATGTTTTGGGGGAATGCCACTGATAGAGAAACTGTCTTCAAAGCCCAAAAGAAATGTATCCGGGCAATATGCGCTTTAAAACCCACAGATACATGTAAACCACATTATATAAATCTAAAAATATTGACATTCCCATCACAGTATATTTATGAACTAGCATTAGGCATTAGAAATAATATTAATAAATATGAAACGTTAAAAAGCGCCAGGCTGGCCGGTACACTTCGTGCAATACGCCATTTGACAAGAGTGCATTTTGTGTGGGTCCTAGAATCTATAATAAATTACCTAGTAATATAAAGGATGCTGAGAATATCATATCGTTTAAAAGAAATTAAAGACGTATCTAATTAATAAAGCCTATTATTATGTTAATGATTATTTAAATGAAAAAATGTGATTTATAGATGTACTAACTATTAATATAAAATTTTGTAATGGATGATGATTAATGATGAATGGTAAATAATAATAATGTTTGACATTTGCATGTACTAGATATTTGCACACCTGTTTAGGTAGAATATGGAATTAAGAACTTCTGTTGTTTGTAACACCTTATGTACCCATATTCCAGCAAATAAATGATTTGATTTGATTTAAAGTTAATATTATCTAACAATAAAAACTTTTATTTACTCTCAGCAACATCTCAGCATGCGTAAATATATATCTGTTTAGTAAAGGAAAATGTAACAGTCAAAATGTCGCCAAGTTGTAACGGCTTATGACTATGTTTACCCTCGAAACGAATAATAAGCCTAATGCAAGAACTTCGTACTTTACTGAAATGTTGTATACAGGTTGATACTGAAATCATAGTAAATAAAAGCTGGGAATATTGGAAATTCAATTGTAATATTTATCATTATAGATGATACTAATTATAGATGTTACAATTATTAACCAATAACACCAATAATTGAAAATAGGTTTGTTGTAAATTCCTGCACTTTTCATTGTACGGGTACATAATGATTAAAAGTAAGTTTACATAAGGGGTGGATACCAGGGGGCCAAGTCTGCTATTTTTATAATTTCATCATTCCAACACGATCCCATTGTAATTTTTCAAAAAGTTCGTAATCTGCTAAATTCATAATGGTCAATCATTGGTCGGTCGAATTAAATGCAATGACTGCACAATGAAGTTCTAATGGTAAGTCACTGATCAAAGGAACTGCCAAAATTTTAGCAGATTACCGCCTAAGTCAGTCATTCAGTTGTCATTTTGTACGAGATTGCCATTCTTTAACATTTCTTTCAATGGCGTGTCAGTGGTTGACCAATGGAAAGTCATAATGACGCCATTATATTAGTAGATTACCAAACTTGTCAAAATCAACAATTATGAAATCAATGATAGACCATTCTGACACTATTGTAATATCAGACATGAGGCCCTGGTGTCTTAAAATACAGACCTCACGTCTAGATTAGGCACCAGTCTCCCACAGTATAATTATAGCCATTATGTATTTTGTATTGATACCTCTCTAATGTAGGTAGGTACCTATATTGTGGTGAGAAATATGGCATTGTTATTATTAATTAAATTTCCAATAATCCTTATTTTATGGTTCTCTGAAATTACAACATCTGCTTCTTTATATATTATTGGGAATTAGGCTTTTCCAAGAAAATATTAAACACGTTCATTTTCTATCATGTAATTATTTTTTATTAGGCATGACAATGGTAATTAAAATGAATTACTACGAGCGATTATTGCAATGTTCATGTTCATGATTAACGATTACTGGCTGTTCTGATATTTTTGAGATATGTCGACTCATAGTTTAGCAATAATGGGATAAATAAACCAAAACGAAATAAGTTTTTCTTTTAGGAATTTCTCAGTAGCAATCTAGGGTCTATGTTTTTATACATTTTGCCCCATACTTGTGCGAAATAAGGACATATGATTATTATTATTATTATTCCTTTATTTCAGGCAACTAAGACCCATAAAACACAATACATACATAAGCATAAAAACAATAATTATAAACTAATACATATTTTAAAACAATAAACTTAAAAACTACTGCACACGAAGAGACGACGTCGTGTTACGCTGCGAGGTGTCACGTAGCCGACCGCGGAAACGTCGAAACAGCACACCTTTCGGCCAAAACTCTTCCTTGAGGAAGGTCACCAAATGACATATGAAAGCTGAATGCATAAATGATCAACCATTTAATAGTCAACCTTCGAACTACTTCTTTTTTTTTTTTTTTTTAAATTCTAGTGTTCCTCCGACATTGGTCATCAGATTTCTTTAAAAAGCGAAAAATCTTTCTAGTCGGACTACATTCATACCAGTTCTCGCTTTTATTCCTCTCGTAATTTCATTCTACATACTTTATCTTTCTTTTATGCATTCAGCTTTCTTTCTTAAGGGTAGGACGCCCTTCTACTTGTCCTTATTATATTTTCTATTTCTCTTTTGTTTTTCTTTATTTCGGGTATAGTATACCACGTCGACACATGTTTTATTCAACTTTTACAGTGGTTCTTATTCTATCTTCTTTCTTAATACTATTACATGTTCTTAATATTATTACATTAATCTTAATTATCTATTCTTATTTCACATTATACAATTCTTAGGACTACTTCTATTCTCTATCTCTTAACTAGTACATTGCTTGTGGCTTACAATTCAAACCACTATCTTATTAACTACTTACGAACTACTTCTGTAACTCGTACAGTCCGTTTACAGTTCCTAAGATCGGCAAACTCACTCGTAATACAACGACATAAAACATCAATTAAAAGGCCTTTCCACGTGGTCATATATTAGTTACTTATTTACTTACCAGTGACGTAATCATAACTAGCGAGAGCGAGTGTACACACGGCTACAGATCAAGCTATACATTTCCAGTTTAAGCTGACCTCTCATTTAATGGAAATTCTATACAATGCGAGTTCAGCTTAAACTGGAAATCTATAGCTTGATGTGTAGCCGTGTGTACTATACACCTGGCGAGATATTATGTAGTGTGTCACTAAGCACAGAATAATGGTTAATAATATTAAAAAATCATTTATTTCGGGTACCAAAGACCCATAACATATATACCTTACAGACTATCATACACAATTAGAAAAACCATTAAAAATATTTGTAACTATTATACACGAAGTGACGGCGTCGTGTTGCGCTGCGTGGTGTCGCGTAGCCTTCCGGCACCCTTCGGCCATATCTCTCCCTTGAGAAAGGTCGTCTCAATATAATATAATATAATATAATATAATATAATATAATATAATATAATATAATATAATATAATATAATATAATATAATATAATATAATATAATATAATATAATATAATATAATATAATATAATATAATATAATATGTGGGGACATTTCACACACGGCCATCTGACCCCAAACTAGGGAGACCCTGTACTATGGGTATCAGACAGCTGATATACATACACAAATATATTTTAAATATATACATATATACATAGGTAAACAACACCCAGACACAAGGCAAACACAAGTGCTCATCACACAAATATTTACCCTGGGCGGGAATCGAACCCGCAACACGCTGCGCAGCAGTCGATCGCTCAGCCACTGCGCCAACCGTGTCGTCATAATGAGTCGGAACTCGCACAACGAACGACTTGAAGTTCGTGTTGTGGTGTGAGTGCAACTTCTCGACCCTCGAGGTCCAGCTAGTCGTCGATCGGACATACTCCACGATCTCCTCAACCTTCGTGGTGTGATGTAACACAACAAAAACAAATGCTTGGCAACTGGACTTCCCCGAGTTGCCAAACCGTTGCTGTCCCTTTTAGCCTAATGGCCTAGTTCAGTTCTGTCTCCTGCTTGATTTGGAGGGAAGTGGAAAATATATTTCATTCCAACTCCTCCGCTGTTCTTTTTTGATTAATCTCCTTGTGGGATCCAAGATAGTTCTAATTTTTTTCCGGGACTCGTCGAACTTCATTGCCTCGCTGCTTTTCTAGTGGTCGCCACTGTTGATTTTGACTTTCAGAAGTTGCAGTGTCAACCCGCCACACACCACACACACGCTACACTATTCTCAAAAGAATAGTGTGGCGGGCTTGTCTCATAAAAAAAACACAGATATTTTGTCTAACATTCTTGTAAACCTATCAGAATCATTCCCAGCCTTTCAATCCCACTAGGGCATACCCAGCTTCCTATACCTACGTAATTTTTCCCATTGCAATTTACTAATGACCCCAAATGGGGCCAATAATTTAAACATCATCCTGTATAATGTCAAGGTTCATTCAAAACCATTTACATAGAAAAATTATGCATAGCGCTGTTAACTTTTATCACAATTGTTATGGGGTAGCCATGGGCTGTTTATAGGGGGTCTTAATTGATGGGGTCGCTATCTGCCTACTCGTATAAGGAAAAATAGAACCGTGGAATGTCCTCTTAAGTGATTGTTGTATTTGTGGATCGATAGGAATGTTGTTTTTTTGGAGTATGGTATGTGAGAGAATGAACTTGTAAGTTTACTTATTTATATACCGGAAATTGAATTCACGAGCAAATTTTTATGGAGTGACTCAGGCCACGAACCTGAACAACTTTCATTATGAAGCCAACTCAGACAGCGCGAAAAAAAAAACACTGTTCCATACATTTTGGCCGAGTGCCTATTGCAGTTCTGAACAGCAGTTTTTTTTTCGCGCTGTTTGAGTTGGCTCCATAATGAAAGTTGCTCAGGTTCGTAGTCTGAGGCACTCCTTAGAAATTTGCTCATGAATTTAATTTCATTCTGTATACGAATCAGTTCAGGAATCATTTTCTAAGAAACGATTTTAAGCTTGACATGGGGATCTTTTATTATTTTTAACAAATATACAATATTTACACGTACAATTAAAAAAAGAAAAACCTATAACTATTAAACCAAAAATAAACTAATATAACTTATTATATTCATCAAAAAAATCCTCCACATCGCCGTCATCTGGGAATGTGCCCAAGAGACTGACTGCATTGCCCCGTTGGATGGCAATGCTTAACCTCTGCCCAAAGTAAAAACCAGCTCTTGGATCACGAAAAGTGTCAACTAACCTTCGGACTCCACGGCCCCACGACCCGAGGGTTTCAACCCCAAACGGCTCGAAAATAAAGTTATCACCAAGGTGACTATACTTTCGCCGTTTGAGGTTTTCTGCAGCCGCAGCAGCAGCAGCGGCTCATCCCACCGCCTCTAAGAAGATGGTTTTTTTTTTTTTTTTTTTTTTTTTATTGCAGCCTATAATTGTCCCACTGCAGGACAAAGCCCTCTTCTCATACAGAGAAGGCACGATCATTGATCACCACGTGCGCTCAAGGCGGATTGACGATTTCAGACTTATATTAATTAAGGGGCTTTTAACGACTTTTACAGATTTTAAACTGACAATCACGTCAAAATGTGTAGTGTAAATGATATGAAAAAAATATATGTTGAACTAGAACATTGTCTTAACCATTTAGTATGTGAATATTTTTGATTATATTCATATGAAATAGTTTAATTAACTCGTGAAGTTGTGTCTGACGCGGACAAAACATTGACAATCACACAACATCTACCAGGTATAATTAAACTTACACCATCTTACAGACAATTTTATTATCTATCTTTTAGTATACGCCTTTTTTTAAGTTAAAGAATACTATCTTTTATTTAATTTTTTCGAATAAACTTGAGTTTTGGACGCAGCGCATACGATTCTCTGGTCGCTCAAGGTCGCCTTAATAATTAGTCCAGGGGGCCAAGTCTGCTATTTTTATAATTTCGTCATTCCAACACGGTTCCATTGTCATTTTGCTAAAAGTTCGTAATCTGCTAAATCCATAATGGTCGATCATTGGTCGGTCAATGGTCTCATAATAGAATTGTGTTGTAATGACATTGTCAACATATTTGAACATTTGTTCATGCCAGATTTCATTTATATGTATTTTTACATATTATTTATAAGTGTTATAAGCAATCTGAAGTAGTAAGAAGTTCGTAAACTAAGTCTGTCATTAATTTGTCATTATGTACGAGATTACCATTCTATATCATTTCTTTCAATGGACTGTCATTGGTTGGCCATTGGAAAGTCATAATGACGCCATTATATTAGTAGATTACCAAACTTGTCAAAATCAACAATTATGAAATCAATGACAGACCATTCTGACACTATTGTAATAGCAGACTTGAGGCCCTGGTTTCCTCACGATGTTTTCCTTCACCAATGTCAATTATGTCTAAGATAAACGTAGAAAATATAGACAGCATCACCAACTGCTTATCCGCGTATTAAAATTTCTTCGGATAGGGGGTAAGCAGTTGCTGACGCTGTCGTACAAATGAAATGAAAAAAGTCACATTGCTTGTGCTCGGTTTCGAACTCACAACTTCGAGCATAAGAGGCGGACGCCTTAACTATGGGGCCATCGCGACATTAGGCATGACTTTTATTCGTCAAATAGTACGTAAGTCCGTATGGTGTCGGACATAAAGAATAGCATCACCAATATCTTCCCGTGAGTGTCGTAAGAGGCGACTAAGGGACTCACCAGAGAATGGGTAGCAGCGTTCTCTGTGCCTTTGTAACAACCATACTGAGATCACCAACCCGGCTGCCAAGCATGACGATTATGGCAAAACCCCCATTTCTTGGGGGAGGCGTATGTCCAGCAGTGGACGTCTTTCGCCTGAAATGATGATGATGATGATGATATTCGTCAAATTAACCATAAATATGGGTATGTCAGTAAACCTTAAGGTTGAAATATTGATTTAGTTAATAACAGCATAGAGATTTAATAACTGATAATACTTTTTCAAAAAAACAAAACACATCGTGTAGAAACGTACATACGTAACCGGAAAAACGGACAAAAGAATTATAAAAATAAATTGGATGCTCGAGAGTTCAGCCTAACAATAGTATTCGCGAAAAAATGCGAAAAATAGGCTATGACAACAAAACTGGCAACCTGTAACATATTCGCAAACAGAGGTCCTTTGTCTATCCTGTCGCCGAATCCGCTGATAAATTGAAAGCGTTTTCAGTAAATCACTTCATTGGAACAGGCGGCAACATACCGTCACTCTATTTAGAAAAAAATAACAATTCTGACAAATAAACACTTGCAAAGGGCTAGGGTTCCGTGTCATAAATATTAAGTATTGTTTTCTAAATTCTGTTTATATTTGTTATAGTAGCGGACACCTTTTTAGAAAGATGCTTATATATATATTTATATATATATTTGTTAAAGCATCTTCGACCAAGTTTGTAAACCATAAACTTAAAAACGTCAACAAAAAAAAGTCTTCAACATTTCTTTATAAAACCTATAACTATTTAACGTCTGGACGTGAAATAGTTTGACTACACAATAATGTATTCTCTGTGAGAATTGGACAGACAGATAGACAGACGTTCATTCTGAGAGTGCTGTTGGCAAAAAACCCTTTTAAATAACCCGGCCAAGAGCAAGACGGCATTTAGGGTTCCAAAACACGCTACACATAGCAGTCTATAGAACGGCCTCTGGTCTATCGTACTTACTTTACTTAAATTACTGTATTAAGATTTGTAAAATAAACATGCGCTTTAACTTTAACATTATTGGACAAAACAAAAATAAAACTATTTTAAAAATCCTGAAAAGCTTTCCATAAATTATGATACTTATTTTTCTGACCATCTAACTAATCCGAAAAATAAATCTAAAAGCCTTTTTTTGCGTGTTAATAGTGCCAAAATTTTAATTCCTACGTTGTTTAGATCTTGAGAACAACTGTTTTGCGACAGCGAGACAAAAAAGTGAACTTGGGCACCGTTTTTCCTTTTGAGATACGGACCCCAAAGAAACCTCAATAAATAACAACGACAACTCTTTCGCCTCAAACTCTTTTGTAAAAAAACAAAATTTACAATAACATGTTTTTGTTTTCTATGACGTCAGTTTGGTTTGACGGACTAAAAGCGATCACAAAGAAAGAGAAAATTAATTTGGAAGGCGGTAACCGCTGGTAGTGACGTGCGATTCATTATGGTGTAGAAAATACCGGGTAAGGGTCAGGATACTGAAGGAGCGACTAAGTTTGTAGATGAATTATTGTGGCTGGGATAAGAAAAAGATTTAGGTATTCATGCTTTAATATTATAAATGCAAAATCGCTTATACAACTTCTTCTTCTTTGTATCGCTGGCACGACAGTCTTTTTTAAATTTGTTTGGCCCAAAATTCAGCCACTTCCACGGCGTCGTCGGTGGCAGCGCATAATTCACCCCGATCGCATGCTTTGGGGCACAAAGGACATGACATGAGCTGCGGCATGGTTTGCAACTCGGCGCCACATGCGCACCCTGCTGCTGCTCTGTCGAGGTAGCCCCATTTTGCGGGATTGGCGTTACACCTTCCCACTTGGGTCCTTAAACGGTTCAGGGACTTCCAGACGGATCACGGAAGGTTAGACCCTGCGGGTAGATTCTCGCTTGTTGGTAGATATTGAGTGGGTGGGGGAAAAGTGTCCTGCCACAGTTTGCAGCGGGCATCAGCCGGGTCTCCTGACAAGGGAACTACCGATTTATACAACGAAACGGCTGAACTGATTTTGATGACATTTGGTATGAAGATAGCTTAAACCCTGGGGAAGGACGTAGGCTACTTTTTAATCCGCGACTTTATCTTCATCCGCAATAACCGACGAAAAAATAAAATAAAATTAAACTTTATTTCAGACTCAAGTTCATAGTAAGTTGTGTTAGATTAGTATTGTTAATTTTCGAAATTACTTTGTTAATTGTTATTTCAGATCTAACACTGTTCCCACCCAGTGACTCTGGAAAGAGCAGTCCAGTCTGGCAGCAATCATTTTCAAAATGCTGTTGTTACTACCATGCAGGTGCTGCAATAAGGAGGCCATTTTCTTTCGCATGATGGCGTAAACACTATCAGTGCGAGCCTCCGGGAACATCCCCGAGGCTCATACTGATTCATTGTTTGTTAAAATATAAGGAGTGGTCGTCTACTGTTTCAACATTTGTAATATGTGAACACTATGTATCTATGTACAGTCAGCAAAAGAGATAAGTATCCATGTCGGCTGGAATAGTTTAAGTTTACTTAAAAACCAATGGAGGCTTTCAAATGAAATTTAATTACATCATTGAACTGTTTATTCTCTATTAATTGTATTTTATTTTATTCATAAACAGCCATTGGTTTCTAAGTAAACTTTAACTATTCCCGACGACATGGATACTTATCTCTTTTGGTGACCGTACATAACTTAGCTGTCAATCCTTTATCTGTGATACTTTTGTACACACGTTAAAATAGTGTTTTAATTCAAGGTACATCGTATTCACGTATAATTTAATAATTATATAATTCCTGTAAATGCAAATCTTGTTAAATCGTTTTTAAAAGAGTAACTATGGAGTTTCTTGCCCATTGTTCTCCATACAGAACTTCCTTTTGGAATGGGCAAGTAAAATCATTTTTTTTCTGAAAATTATTTGACTGGCTCTACAGCGCTATGGCAGTTCCGACAGCATCCTGAATGCATTATTCAATTGAATACATTGGCTATAACCTTCCCACATAATTCCTCTTTCTACTGGTCAAAATCAAATAAAAATCCGAACAGCAGTTTTCGAAATTAGACCGAATGAGCACGAATTGCCGACGAGGGACTTTATATTATGTCGTGAAAATAAATATTGCTTAAAATATCCCAAAAATATCATAAATAAATAATTACCATCGACCACCATCTTTTATTCATTTGATTTACTTCGATTAACATAAAATATACAGGTTAAAAAAAAAAAACATTTTCCAAATGCAAAGGCCTTTCTACTCTCCTTTCACATCTCTCTATCCAGGACTATTTGGGACCAGGTTTTGTCCAAAGAGTTTAGATCACCGCCATCTTCGTTTATGCTTGCCGTGAAGTCGCTTGCCATGTGAAGGGACCTATAGGGTTGGGCGTGTAACCCAATGATCGTCAGACTTGCGGCAGATGTCTCCAGTTCAATATTCCACTTAAGCATGACAGCTTACCGAATGATGTCAGCTACTTGTGATATCGTGTTACCCTGTAACTGGGTTGTGGAGGTCGAATAGGCAGTCGCAGTTCATCATCATCATCATGATGTCAACCTTTAGGCGCCCACTGCTGGGCATAGTTGTCCCCCAAGGGGAGTTCAGCCGAAATCGCCATGCGTGGCCGATGCGTGTTGGCGATCGCAGCTTATACCCAGCAGTGTTATGGTACTCAGAAGGACGCTGCTGCCCATTCTCTGGTCAATATCCCTCTGTCGCCTTCTACGACACGCACGGGTAGAAATGGGGAAATGGGGTCTAATCCAGTTAGGCTGGAAGCCGGCTCCAACATATGTAGTTGGGAAAAGGATAAGCAGATGGTGACTAGTCCATTTTAAGGACCAGCCGTACCCCAAGTATTCACATCCCATTATTCTCGCAAAGCCATTTATCTATTGCAATTCGAATCTGAGTCTAAATTCGTCAAAGAGAACCAATTATGCTTTGATTAACACGCTGGATTTAGAATTCTGAATCGTTAGCAATTCTATCATCAGAGCAAGTTGCTACTGAAACGTTTGGTATGACAAGTATAACTTTATCAGTCGAGCGTTTTGTGTATGGATATGTTGTTAATATTACCTTTAGGAGCGTTTACTTTTAAGGTTGTAAAACTGAAAAGTTATTCTGTTTATTTGAACGTGTTGATGTATGGAGTTCCTAGTACGATTTTGCAAATTCTTTCGCTAATAGGGATCTAAGTTAGCTCTGAGGTAGGCTATATTTTGGATGCGTAAGAAAAGGACAATGCCAGAAACTCTATAGAACTTTGCCCCACTCAATAAAAGTCATGTGCAATATATAGCATCTTACTATTTATTTATTACTGATAACTAAACATTAGTTTTAGTGACTGTAGAACTTGCGGTTTTCGTTTAAATCTAAAAACAATAATGACGTTGATTATAGGTTAAATTATATTTTAGGTAAAATGAGTTTGTATTTTGTGGGTAAGTATTTCGTAATACGCAAGTTCTAAAGAAAAACATTTTAGTATAGAAAGGTTCTATATTCATTACAATTATTTTCATTAATTTACTTTTCTGTACATGGGTGGGGCAGGATCTGGACGAAGACGCTTGTTAAAGCTCACACAAACTTAATGCTATTATTACCTTTAAATCACCTACATCTTTTTTTATATTCTAAATTGACTCTTTGGACTTATGTATATTGTGTGTATTAGTATCAAGTTTTATTAAAATCGGTTTATTTATTGCCAACAATTTTAACCTGACAATTTGCACGAGATACCGTGCTGCGTTTGTTCCTGGTAAACAGATTGGTGATTCACAAAATATATCGTCATTATCATCAGTCTATTACCGTCCACTGCTGAACGTAGGCCTCCCTCAGAGGTCGCCATCCAATCCGGTCTTGGGCAGCCCGTACACATTTGCTGCCAGCCTGTTTCAAATTATCTGTTCATCGTGTTGCAGGGCGATCCATATGCGGTCTCTCCTCTAAAACTTGTCTGCTCCATCTACAGATATGGCAGTTTCACTTCGACACAAAATACATCATAGATCCTGAAAATCCTCTTTAATAAATTCGTATTAAAATAATGAAACTACTGCGATCGCCTCTGTTACAATATTTTTGTATAGCATAATAGCATTAAAAAATCAATAATTACTCCTTAATATACATAAAAAGGGACTCAGCCAGCCTGTCCCAGCCTCCTAGTGGACATAGGGTCCTCCAAATTTACAGCCTCTTTCGAGTACAAAAAAAAAATACAACTTTATTAAAATCATAACCTTAAAAAGGCCCCGAGATTTTATTATTTAATATAGTGAGTAAAGGCTGAGTTCCACGAGTACATAGGACTCTGTCGTCCCTCGTCAAGCGTGTCGGGGGCAGCTTAACTTTGTTTTGCCAATAAATTTGTATGCAGCCCAGGGCCGTCTCCCCAGCCTTATTAGACGAAGTAAATATAACCGAGTTAGGATTATTTTGATACAAACTGTTCGGGAGATAATCGTTGGGATTTGATTTATTTTGGTGATAAGTTTGTTGTGTTTAGTTTTGTTTAATTGATGTAGATAACATTCAGTATCACGGTGGAGGTAGGACGTTAAGAGGGGTTGTTTAAATCAGAATCAGAATCATTTATTTGTGTTACATAGGTAATTACATTAAATAGATCTTATAAATAGCGCTATGTTTTGCCAAATGACATACAAATATAAAAATAGTTTTAGAAAATTTAAAAATAGTTTAAGTATTAAATATTTTTCACAAGTATAAGCGTCTTTCAAAAATATACGTACCTACTTACATGTTTGCTACGAATTCCATTGGTGGTTTAATGAAATGGTTTATTCGAAATAAATGCATCGTTATTTCATTTATAAAATCCATTTATAGGCACATTTGAACTGTCAAGGTGTCGGTCAGTTATTCAGAAAGTTGAAGCTAGCTTGTTGCTCGTTCCAAAACATAGAGATCTATGTTTTGGAACGAGCAACAAGCTGATGAAAAAGACCGAGCAAGAAACTCCACGGACACTCTTTTAAATCAAGTTTTTACAAATATTAGTAACATTATTCTTGTTGCTTCTATATGTGAAAACAATGTAAGTAAAGAGCAGAAAAAAAGATAGATGTTACGCAGCAGTTAAAAGATGATCAATCTCCACTGACAGCTCCCGTTCACGATCATATCGAGTAGATCAGCACCACTTAGCTCAACCAATTTAAAGGGAACCGAATGAGCCGCTGAGCCTGTAGTTTTAAATTCGTCCCTAAATAATGAAAATCCGATCCAGCCTGTCCCTTTGCTGTCCTCTCCTAGCGACACCCTATGCCGAGGCTCGTACCCCACAGGGGGTGCCCTTAGCGTGTAGTCGCTTAGTTAGTAAGTTATTTTGCCCTGGCTGGGGGCCCTAAAAATAATATTTTTAAAGCACCACAGGAAAGTCCAGTTGAGCAGCCGACACCCACCTAGGTTGACCTGCGAGATGCCATTCCGAAAAAAAAGCAAATGGATTGGATTTTCCTAACCAAGAAGAGATTTGCCTACCAACAATCTATACCAATAGATTGTTGGTAGGCAAATCTTTTTAGAACAAAACTAAATTTTGAAATAGTGAAAAAGTCCACAAGGCTTTAAAACCGACATTGCAAGTGACAAAATCTTATTATTTTCATTTTGAGTGTGTAAGTAAGTAAATTCAGTTTTCATCCATAAAATCTCTCATTTTGCGACGAAGCTACTTCCGTCATATACGTGCAATCCTTAGGGAAGATACTATCATAAATGTGTGCTCGTACAAGGAAAATACCCGAAGGTTGTGTTAGTGTAACCTATTTTCTGCTGACACGTCAACTGAGGTTGCCAAAAAGCAAAAACATCAAATACGAGTAAGTAACTGATTAAGAGTTCCTTTGTGGAGACGAATCTGGCATATTTATAGCATCATAAATCTCATGTAAAAAACATCTTATGTACAAATAAATATAATAAAAGTTTCTGTTTCATCATCATCACCATACCAGCCTATTGTCGTCCACTGCCGAACGTAGGCCTCCTCCAGAGATCGCCAACCAACCCGGCCTGTTTTTTTTTGGTACGGGGTGGAAAATCGTCATGGATGTCCTCCGCCCTGGGGCGGCCGAAGGGGTCTGTCAGACTCTTACTGACCAAAAACCACCCCGCTGTTCCATCTCACACCTACGTCGGGGGTCGCGGGAACTGGAGATACTTCCGCAACCCCCGGCTGCTGCCGGCCCGCTACGGCGGGCCACTTCTCTGGTCAAGGGGACTAGGGAGGTGTTAGATTCCCCCCCGGACGTCTAAGAGGGGCGCGCGTGGAACACTACGCGCCGCCACCTCGGGATCCAACCCGGCCTAGGGCAACCCGCATCTATCCGCTAACAGCCACCTTCTTCAAATCATCGGTCCATCGTGCCGCAGGGCGTCCCACACTACGCTTGCCCAAACGCGGTCTCCACTCTAGAGCGTGTACTGCTCCATCTACCGTCTGTCCGTCTGCAGACGTAGCCGACCCACTTCCACTTCAGCGTGCTTATCCGTGTCAGTTTTTAATGTCAAAATAACGACTCACTTTTGTTATTAAATGCATATGAAAGCATAGCATCATCTACCTAGCCTTTTCCCAACTATATTGGGGTCGGCTTCCAGTCTAACCGGATACAGCTAAATACCAGTGTTTTACATGGAGTGACTGCCCTCCACAACCCAGTTACTGGGTAACACGATACCCCTAGGTAAGACTGGTTGTCAGACTTTCTGGCTTCTGACTAGCTATAACGACTGTAAAACATCTACAAATGACAGCCGGAACCAACGGCTTTACGTGCTTTCCGAGGCACGGAGGAAACTCGGTATGAAAGGGATGGTCACCCATCCACAGACCGACTGCGGCTAGCGTAGCTTAACCTTTGACCGATCGATCTGTACGGCTTTAACTTAGCCACGAGCTCACGATGTGCTTTATGAAAGCATAAACGGTACTTATAGACCTGTTTGCCTGGTTGTTCCAGCTAATGTCTGAAACGGTTGATTTTGACGGGTCTTTCACTGGTAGATAGGTGATGTTATAAGCTCCAAAGCTACTTTGATTTTAGAAAAAGAATTGCTGATAACCGTCTATTCACGCGGACGAAGTCGCAGGCATCAACTAGCCTATCAAATAAATGTAAAAAAATCCCATTAATTAACCAAGTACTAATCAAACCAAACAATCATCCCAATATGCAAATGGCTCCCACTTCCCTTTCCGTTTTGATTAAAAACACTCATAAATCAAATATCATAAAACTTAATGGGCCGAACCAAAATCCCTGTCCCTTAGCACTTGAGTCCCACATTTTTACATTTCTCCCTCGTACCTAATTACAAAAATTAATTCATTTATTCCTTCCGATAATTAGTATTCGAGCCCCGCTTCGAACATCTGGGCCTTTATTAATGTCGCCCGGGATACGGGATCCCGGCGATCCCGGGATTGAGACGGGATTCGTGTAACGTCATTTGTACGGATACGTTCACTGTTAATTTGTAATTTCCACGAAATAAGGTCTGATGTGGCGCTAATGGATAACATTTTCGTCAAACTGCTTGGATCTTATTTATTTCCTTGGTGCTTTGATGTATGAACCGTTCCTTGTTTACTCACACACATGTATGTTTAAGCGTGTGTGTTGTTTTTTAATTACGGTCTCCCTTGACGGATCGCGTAATGCTTTATGTAACAAGTTTTCATGTTTGCTCAATTTTAACGGATGAATATTAAACGTTTTAATTAGGATTATAATTACAAATTCAAATTGTGTATTCGCAAAGGTACCATGGTAATCTACTTATATATTTTTTGTAAATAAGCTTATTTTATTACAAGCAGGCTAAAATGAAATTGTTTATTAGGTTTCTGGATTATCACTTTCTTTTTAAAGAAATATTTGTATTTTTAGGAAAGTATTTTATTATATTTTTGATTTCGTCCGTGCGATAATGTAGCTTTCTGAATGTGAAAGAACTTTCAGAATCGGACTATTTGTTCCGAAAATGAGAGCGTTTAAATAAAAACCCTTAAACTTTATAATAATAAGGAAGTATAAGTAATATAGATTATTTTATAAAACATACAAACCCACATCACAGGCTTGCAACTATCACAAAAAACCATAACCATGCGAACCACGTCCACAGCGGCCATTTTGTCAGCCATTTTTCTTTTCCGCCGTCCGCTTGCCACCTGTCAACTGGTTGACCCTTGCATTTGTCACTCGGCTGTATTCGGGAAACATCGTGACAGTTCGGTTGCTTTTCGTAATTTATTTACTTTTTTGTGCGTTACTTGAATGATCATTCTTGTGCTGTAGAACGTAATATGTGTTGAGATTTTTTTGGTCCCTTTGGTTTGTGGTTTGTAAGTAATGTTGCCATGATTTTGAAACAAAAAACCCTGTGTAGCTGTGTGATTGGCTGCTGTAGTGCGGGTCGCGTATTTGATTCCCGCACGTAACAAGTATTTGTATGGAATATAGGTAATTGTACTGTGTGTAGTCTGTTGTATGTGTAGCATGTGAGTTTATACGTTTGTAACTACAGCTACGATACAGAATAATATCCTAATGAGGGGCAAAACTCATCTAAAAAAAAACTGGGTTGTTTTTACTACAAAAAGCGAAAAAAAGATTCTGTCATGAAGAGCTGCATTATTAAATCAATACACTATTAACGCAATCCTACTCTTACTTCACTAGCATGCCTACTTAAATTACTTAAAAAAAATTAAAAAAAAGACAACCGCCTTCAAAAACTAGAAAGTTCCAACTTCCGAAACTAAAGTACCTAATATGTTCTGTGCTAAAGTTATAATTTATCACTTTTTAGTTTTAGAAGGCTGTTGTCTTTTATTTTAAGTTCTGGTTTTCCGCTTTTTAGTATCGCCTTAACATCCAAATCCATAAAGAGATTGAAAGTCCTTTAAAGATTGAAGAAACTAAAACGTCATGTATGTAATTTTTTTGGGGTTTTGTTGATTTTTTTCAAAATTCGCTGAATCAATTTCGATAAAAATTCTATGGCACTATTTCGTAAAAATCCCCTTTCGAACAAAAAAGAATTTTGCAAATCTGTTCATATATATGACAGAGTTATGCCCGAACATACATAAAAAAAATAAAAATATTAACATCCGAATAATTGATAACCTCCTCCTTTTTGAAGTCGGTTATAAAACCGATAACAAGAATTCAGATAACAGCATCCACCTAGTTAGAAAATTCTAAAAACACTTAGTACATCAGAAGAAAGCAATGTTCCCACGACTTGACATAAAAGCAGCAATGAAACTCAATTCTTAAAAAAAAAATCTATTTAGAAAAAGCCAAGCAAATCTGCGAGAATTCCACAATCTCTTTGTTTATACACAACCATTTTTTCCCCGAGCACGGAACTGATATCCACGGTGTCAACAAAGAAGAGGAAAGAAAAAAAATATCCAATTAATTACGTTGAAAAGTGTAATGAAATAACTGGTGTTTAATATCCGCCTCTATCTGATAGAATAACACAGTTCCTATAGTTTCTCAACTATATCGAATAGAGTCATTCAACATTGTTTTCAAAAGCTGAAACACAAAGTTACGAAGGTAATACTTATAGGCTAAACGTAATAATGATTATCTAATTTGAATCATCATTTCAGCTGAAACACGTCCACTGCTGGACATAGGCCTCCCCCAAAAGGGGGGGTTTTGCCATAATCGCCACGCTTAGCAGGTGGGTTGGCGATCGTAGTAAGGTTGAACAGAGAACGCTGCTACCCATTCTCTAGTGAGTCCCTTAGTCGCTTCTTACGACACCCACGGGAAGATATGGAATTTTGTATACTTCGGATTAATGAATAGCAGTTCCAAGAAAAATACCTAATATTTTATGTAGGTAAACCTACCTACCCATACTAACATTACAAAGTTAGTAAATTCATTATTTTATTAGGTAATGGTTTCAACAAAACCGCCTTGGCTTATTAAATATTAAATTTTTAACAGCGTGTGATTAAGTGGATTAATTATATATTGCCAAAAGGCTTTATTTTCTAAGTAATTGAAAGATGAACTCATTCATGACTTTAATTGATGAAAATATTAAAAGGCCTAATACATTTTATTATTGTAAGCAGACGCCGCCAGTACATCAAGACATACCAAATTGTCAAATATTCCCAATTGAATAAGAACCTTAACTTTTTGTGATACAGCTGAAAATCTATCAAAGAAATTTGACAGATTGTTGTAACTAAATGTGCTGGCCTGTGTACGTTCCAGTAATTCGAGACTGAATTACTTCAATCGATTCGGGGTTATTCTGGGATCGAGTTTATTTCGATATTTCGATTTATTCGAAAGTTTGTAGGAAGTTTTAACTTGCATTCGGTTACTAAAACCCGACTTCCACATAGTTGGGTTGGGAAAAGGCTTGGGGATAATTATAACATATCGGTTTTACAGGGTTCTTTTACTGGCAGAATAACCAGTGTAAAATATTTTTTTTAAATAGTCTTGGCATTGATGATTCACCTATTAGAACATTGACAGACAAGAAGAACGAGGAAGGTATAGTGGTTTCTAAACAAAGGGGCAAACAAGATAAAACACATTCCTGAAGAGAATGAAATACTATTAATATTATTAATGAAATAATTAATAGAAGTACGACGTCATATCAAGTGATCTTAGAATAACTTTAATCACCGCGTTTGTGGGTTAAACAGTTTAATCAATGTTAAAGTAACGCCTAAAATATACCTATGACTGCGAAAAAAAAAAAAAACATTTTTTCAAATTTTTGTCTGTCTATCTGTTTGTTCCGGCTAATCTCCGAAACAGCTGCTCCGATTTTGACGGGACTTTTACTAGTAGGCTACTATTTTAATGTAGAAAAAAAATTAGGGTTCCGTGCAAAAAAAAAACCCCACAGATAACTGACATTCACGCAAATGAAGTCGCGGGCATCAGCTAGCAATAAATGTGTTCCGACTCCATTTGACATAATTAATAAACGATATTTATTCTGTGTAATATTTTTTAAGGAATCGAAGTCAAAGTCAAAGTCAAAGCATTGATTTCAATTAAACCATTTACAGGCACTTTTGAATTGTCAAGGAGTTGGTCAGTTAGTCAGAGAGTTGAAGCTAGTTGCTCGTTCTAAAACGTAGGTAGGTCTCTATGGAGAAGAACGAGCAAGAAACTCCACGGACACTCTTTTAAATCAAGTTTTTTACCAAGTCTGGTTACATGATTCTTCTTGCTTCTATATGTGAAAACTATGAAGGCAATCTAACAATACAAAACACAAAAAAGAAGCAAGATAAAGTACATGGCAGATAAGAGCTGACCAATCTCTACTGACAGCGCCCGTTCACGAAACATGACACGCGAATCAGCACCATTCAGCTCAACCATTATGAAGGGAGCCGAATATGGCGAATATGTGGGGACAAATAACCCGTGCGTTGCCGGGAATAGCACCACCCCATTTCTACTAGTGGGAGTCGTAGAAGGCGACCGAGAGATATTGAACAGAGAATGGGCAGCAGCGTCCTTATGAGTATCATAAGCGCGTGTTCAGATGACCCGTGTCGACCACGCAAGGGACCCTCACACGCGTTGTGCCCGCTTTACATCCGTGCTCGCCACGCGCAAAATCAGCGCACGCATCGCAACTGTTTATACTACTAGTGACTTTCAATCGAGTGTTAAGCGCTTACCGTGTTCCGTGTACAAACCGGCTTGCGAAGGCAAAACTGTGGTGAAGCTTGTGCGTGTGGTAAGCGCTTGAGCCGCAGCGCGGGCTCAAGGCGTATGCGGGGCGAGTGCAGCGCGTGTGCGGTTGGACTTCGATAAATGCAATTTGAGATCTATTGTTGTGTCGTAAGACTCAAATTATACGCAACAAATTTCAAAGAGGGATATACGCGGGTGCTGACATGCGTGGCGTTCGCGTAGCCGGCGCGTGTGGTCTGAACGCGCCCTAACACCTACTGCGATCGCCAACATGCATCGGCCAAGCATGGCGATTACGGCTGAATCCGCGGGGAAGACCTATACCCAGTAGTAGGCGTCTAAAGGTTTACATGATGATGAATCGTGTCATTTCAACCTAATTTCTTACCTTGAATGTTTTTTACAATATTTTCCCGTATTCATAAAATAAACCACGGTATAATGTCGTAACATTATCCTGCTGTTGACATCGCCCATATCCCACATCTCCATAGGGGCTTGTCACACGAAATTGGATTGTCAACTTAGAATTACATAAGTTGTAACAGCCATTGATAACTTGATTAATATCCTGGGTATTGATATGGATAACTTGAATGTTACTTCCGGGAAATCATTTTACGGTTTTCCATCTTTACTTAATCTCGTACTTGTGAAGTTTCTTTGAATTTTGCACGTGGAAAGTGTTTAGATACATTTTTTTGTGATTAATTTTGCAAAAAGTTTATGGCTTCTTGAGTCTAATATAAAGCTCGCGATTGTGTTGTAAAAGATTTTGAAAGAAGTTTCGTGGCAGACCTTCTTTTCTTTCAATAACTAGCAGTACAGTAATATGGGATCATCAATTGTAGCAACAGCTTTTGCGCACACACTTCATGTTCGTGAACGGGCGCTATCAGTAGAGATTGGTCAGCTCTTAACTGCACTGGATTTATGTTTCGTATTGATTACCTTCATTGTTTTCACGTATAGAAGCAACAACAATTATGTAAAAAATTGTAAAGAAATTAATTGTGTGGGGCAATGTTTTTATAAAAAAATAAATGGTTGTTTGTAAAGTCAGTTTACGGACGATAGTTTTACGTGATAACGTCATAAAGAAACATAATGGCTAACTTATATAGCATAAGCAAATAATGTCTTCCGTCGAGGTGGGCGGAGCTTATTGTAGACGCTTGGGCCGATCGCGCTTCTCTATCGCTTGTTCTGCGCTCTTGCTTACACCACAGTATAAGTATTAGTACTACCGTACAGTAGTGACACGCTCCGCCCCTCTCTGAAACCGTTCCTCACCTCTCCCCGCGTCGAACGGCTAGCTCTGGAAATTGCGTTTTTGTTCGCGCGGCGCGTAGACACGCACACTCACGCACGTATCTGTATAGTCTATTATTTTAGTATTAGTGTAGGCAATTATATCGTTTCGTTTCTATGGAGTGTCGCGGGTGTGCTTACACGCTCAGGCTCAGGCGGAACGTGACACTTTTTCGTACGTGCAGCCGGTGTCCATCGATTTATAAGACGTTATCACGTACAAAAAAATCTTTTACAGTACTTTCTTAACTAAATTATCTCTGACAAACAAAAAAAACAACTAACTTTATTTGTAATATTAGTATAGATTGACTACCGTGACCGAAATTCGGTTATAAGAATATAATCGTAGTGGATTGTAAAAAGTCACTCTCAGAACATGAGGCACGAATTGTCCACTGCCATCAAAAATTAAATTATCTATTACAATCAGACCATTAAAAGGCACTTTAGAACGCCATTCACAAGAAAATAGAATTTAATCTAGTTCAAGAGTTAGACCAATCAGACTAGTCTAATAATAACCCATTCGTACAATAATGGCTAAGAAGGTAACAAAAGAATCTCAGTGTTTGATAATCAAATTCTGAATAAAGCCCGTCACAGACGTAGCTATAATATATATTAATATACGTCAGATGTAGCTATAATATATATTAATATACGTCAGATGTAGCTATAATATATATTAATATACGTCAGACGTAGCTATAATCAAGGCATATTACGATCAGCTGTAATATATATTTTTACTACGTCACGCGAAAATATAAATTATTATATTATAGCTATACCGTGTGTGGTGTGGTGGCTAGCTATAATATATATTATAGCTACGTATGTGACGGGCTTTAAGCAAGTGATTATAATATAGAAAACCCTTGTGATATGCAAAAACTAGTCAAAACGATAACTTTTTTTTGGGAAATCCGTTTTTATTGTTGTTTTCGCTCGCCGAAGCGCGCTTGTGTTTTCTGGTTGGAAAGTTGAATGAAATGGAATTAAAAAAGCTGTGGTGAATTTGTCGCAACATAGGGGACTTTGATAAAACGTCATGTGTACGTCAACCAGGAATAACGCAGACCTGCATAAAGGTATATAAACATAGTCGTGTTTTGAAAACGTCAAATGTACCTAAGTTTTCATATCCATTCTATTTAACATCTTGTTGATAAAAATCCAAACTATCCATACTCCATACTTTATATATCGTCTTATTAGTAACGAAATCTCCAGGAGATTCGCGTCAATTGTTTAACTATTGTGTCTGCTAATTGAACAGTTGAGCTCATAAACTTTATACCTACATTGCCAGTCCTTACCTACTAATCCTTAAAGTCCTCATTTTAACATCGTCATCTAGTATAAATGTCATGATGGTCCAGTGATTAAGACGCCTGCCACTTATGCACGAGGTTGAGAGTTCAGACCTGGGCACGATGTATACTTTATTTACTGTATCCATACTAATATTTTAAATGCCAAAGTAACTCTGTCTGTTACTCTTTCACGGCAAAAGGCTGAGCCGACTTTAATAAAATTTAGTAATAAGATAGCTTGAACCCTGGGCCTAGAAGAAGAAGTAGCCTATGTCCTTCACATAGGCTACTTTTTGATTCGCGGCTTCGACTGCATTTTTTTTGTTTTTTTTATCTATTGATAGGCATACGTTTGACCACTGTCTCACCTGATGGAAAGCGATGATGCGGTCTAAGATGGAGCACGCTTGCCTAGAATTAACCTATTCACTCTTGACTTAAAGACTCCCAGGTTGTAGCTATCAGGAAACACAGACTCAGGCAGGGAATTCCACTCCTTAGCAGTACGCACAATGAATGTATTCCCAAAACGTATCGTGCGTGTGGGTGGGCATCCGCGATAACCGACGCGGACGAAGTCGCGGGCAAAAGCTAGTAATAAATAATTCTCCCTACCGAAGACTAGCCAAGTAGGTACAGTACGCAAAGGAGATAAGTATCCATGTCGTCGGGAATAGTTGAAGATTTCTTAGAAACCAATGGGGGCTTTCAAATGAAATTTTATTAAATCATTGAACTGTTTATTCTCTATAAATTGTATTTTATTTTATTCATATAAACCTATCGGTTTCTAAGTAAACTTCAACTGTTTCTGGCGACATGGATACTTATCTCCTTTGGTGACCGTACATAGATATTATAATAATAATAATAATATGTGGGGACATTTTCACACACGGCCATCTGACCCCAAACTAGGGAGACCCTGTACTATGGGTGTCAGACAGCTGATATACATACACAAATACATTTTTTTTTGTAAATACATACATATATAGATAAACAACACCCAGACACAAAGCAAACACAAGTGCTCATCACACCAATGTTTACCCTGGGCGGGAATCGAACCCGCAACACGCTGCGCAGCAGTCGATCGCTCAGCCACTGCGCCAACCGTGTCGTCAATTATAGTGTATGTCCAAACATAGATGCACTCCCTCTTCTGTCAATCTCATAGGACAGGACAGCAATCTCACACGACCGGGAGAGAGATCAGGCGCAGGACCAACGGCTTTAAGTGTTTTTCGATGCACGGAGGTGTTACACCGTTAATTTATAAACTCTGGACTGCTACTAAGAAATTCTTATGCCCGTCCTGGGCACTGAGCCTTGGGTCACGAGCTCAGCAGTCGCACTTGCCACGAGACCAATGGGGCAGAAGAGAAAATGAAGGAAGGCCAACAAAACAATGCATATCTAGGCGGCTCTAGACCAGGGTTCGGCAACCTTCTGAAGCGGTTACAATCCACAAAATATTTCAGATTTTAAGAGCCAATAAATGTTTTACTAAGCCGTGTGCCGGCCACGAATAGCACTACGCCTTTTCTACCCGTGGTTGTCGTAGAAGGCGACAGAGGGATATAAGCCAGAGGATGGGCAGCAGCGACCTTCTGAGAACCATATCACCTACTGCGATCACCAACATGCAATATGACTAAACCCCGCCTTGGGGGAGACTTATACCCAGCAGTGGGCGCCTAAAGGTTGACCCGATGAAAAGTTTTATTGGTTCAATATTATAATACTTGCTTAGTCTATGACCGTATGATTGTTGAAACCGTCAGTTCATAATCTATCTCGCGCGACGAATTGAAATGCACACGTAATTTTATACTAAACAGCACAGTATAAATATTAGTACTGCCGACAGTAGCGACACGTTACGCCTCCCTCCGAATCACTATCCCTCACCTCTTCCCGCGTCGAACGTGCTCTCGAAACTGCTTTTAGTTCACGCGGCGCGTACGCACACGCACGCACGTATTTGTACAGTCTGTTATTTGGTAGTAGTGTAGGTAATTAAATCGTTTTATTTCTATGAAGTGTCGAAGGTGTGTGTATAGTATGATTAGTAGCAGACAATGTTAATAAAAGTAGCACGTGCAGTAAATTAAATTAGGTTCATGTGATCGATTGCACAATTTTTGCTTATGGAACTGAAGAGCCGCAACTTGCCATTGTAAGAGCCTCATGTTCCTGACCACTGCTCTAGACGACTGAACACAGACCCCTCCTTAGACAAAATCATTTACCAAACCACATATTCCCATACATTCTCAATCGATCGAACGCTAACAGATATATCACCGAACAATCTTAGTACACAACCCTAATTGTTCCCAGGCTATTGTGCCAAACTACGGGCTATGAATTATAGCCCATTATAGCCTGCTTGCCGGCCACTGCCAATACGAACAGGTATGGCAAATACTGGGTTAAACAATGGCCTCTTGTTGTACAGTATGCTGTCGTAAATAGTGGATAATTAGAAAGAATTTGAGAAGGAATTGTGTAATGACACGTAGTCATTTCGCTTTTGTTTGTAAAATCAATTAGCTGTTTTCAGGGTTAACTTTTTCCGATTTGATTAATAAATACAGACTTGTTATAGATTGAGAAAAACGGATTAACTCACTGTGTTGCCGGGTTCGTCCGACTAGCTTCGATGGCATACGGCCACCTTCCTTTCTTTTCATTCAAAGATAATACATATGTCAACCTTTGTCATGCCCACTGCTGGGCATAGGTCTCCCCAAGGGCGCTTCAGCCATAATCGCCATGCTTGACCGATGCATGCTGGTGATCGCAGTAGGTGTTATAGTACTCAAAAGGACGCTGCAGCCCATTCCCTGGTCAATATCCCTCTGTCACCTTCTACGATACCCACGGGTAGAAATGTGGTGGTGTTATTCGCGACCGGCACCACACGGCACTACAGACTTGCTTATAGTTACCTGCGCATTTTTCCTATGGTAACTTGGATGTGGGTACTCCTGAATATGGATAACTTCTATTGTGGGGCAATATTGAATGGTGAAAAAATATCTGCTGTTTTCGCTGGAGCTGATCGTCATGAAGTGTAATTTTGGCAGGGAACGTTTATAACATTAACTAGCGACCAGCCCTGACTTTGGACGGGTACAATCCAGGTCAAACTAAACGTATAAACCTTCCTCTTGAATCACTCTATCTATTGACGAAAACCGCAATGAAATCTGTAGCGTAATTTAAAAGTTCTAAGCGTACGTAAGAGGAACAGACGGCGTAGACGATACTTATAAATTGTACCGACCGAATTTCGGTCACGACGTTCAATGTTGATGGAGATTAGCCAAGGGGAATAAATATTATGACCACCAAATGTAAATGATCACCAATTCTTATTCACCAAATCTTAGGACCCTTAAGTCTCCCCTGGGCCGGATCCGACATAGTTAGGTTAGGTTAGAACTGTGACCCCCTACGCCAGAACCAAATCGCTTTTTACAGTCAAACTCATACATTTCTACAATACTTTGGTTAAATGTTGGTGATCATTTACTATTTTTGGAGGTCATTTACTATATCTTGGGGTTCGTTAAACATAAGCCTTAACCAAGTACCTACCCAGCATAGGAGATAATATTACAGTGCACAAGTGTGTTCACAAACACAGGAGTACTCCCTCTTTCTTCACTCTCATGGCTCTATAGGCTGGGAAGAGATCAAGCAAGCTTTCCGAGGCAAGGGATAACACACCACCAACTTCCAAATTTCAAGCTGCTACGGAAAATCTTAATAACACTTAGCCGGGCCCGAGAATCGAACATAAGACCTCAACGTTAGCAGTCACAGTTTCGAACACGCCACTAACGGGGCATTATTATCATACTGCCATAATTGCATTTGAAAATAATTTTGTGCAAATAAAATTAGCTCTGTACAGATTAAACTGGAATATGAAACAACTCACAAAAGCTGCTATACAGGTGATGAAAACCCATTCTAGCGTGACGTCATACTTGTTCCTTTACCAGTCATTGTTCAACAGGAACAATTATTCGCAGTAGGGCGACCAAGCGGCAGCAATTAACGAGATCAGTTCCGGACAGCGATCGGTAATACTCCTTTGATTGTCCGAGCGCTTCGTCCTCGTACAATCCAATTTTGTGGACGCCAAGTTCCATTGTGTGTTTGTCCGGTAGACTCGCTGTATTTCATTTGTCTTGAAATTTGTAGCGATTTATTGGTCACATTAGTTATGTGGTTCGTAGTGCGTGTTTTATGGGTAGTTGATTAATTATGGGGACGTTGTTTGGATCATGTTTGGTAAAGGAAATTGCTACTGTGTCTTACTATTAATAAATGGTTTTCACAATCTTGGTACGGACAGCGTCATCAAATGGTTACCCCTTTTTAGAAGGATTTTTTATGCGTGAGGGGTAACCAGATAATGACGCTGTCTGTACCTACTTTTAAGAGAAGTTAGCTTGAGACGAGCTCTTAATACCCGCGGTGTATGGACCATGTTTGGTAAAGGAAATTGCTACTGTGTCTTACTATTAATAAATGGTTTTCACAATCTTGGTACGGACAGCGTCATCAAACGGTTACCCCCCTTTTAGAAGGATTTTTATGCGTGAGGGGTAACCAGTTAATGACGCTGTCTGTACCTTCTTTCAAGTGAAGTTAGACTTGAGACGAGCTGTCACTACCCGGCATTAGCTGGTCTATTATGTCAAAATCTCCATGGCTGGGTTTAGGTGAAGTTAGCTTGAGTTGAGTTTCTCATCCCTAGCATTAGGTGGAATGGTTCATCGTAAGCTTCATTTGTAATGCCAAATTTCTAGCATTCGGTTTAGGCCGAAACTTAGACAAATACCGAAGGCTCGGTAACTTTACGATCTCAATACCAAAACTTGTTACGCACAGGTGGATATAGGACTGATTTGTTGAGGAAAAGGGTTTTTGATATGGCACCGGTTATTTTTAACCATATTCCTGATTCCATAAAAGAGAAACCAGTTAAAACTTAAAAAAAAAAACTAATTGTACTTCTATTGAATAAATGTTACTACTCCGTATCGGATTTTTTAGCTGATAAATTTTAGTAGTTGTTATTGTATTAATGTTAAGTATGTTTGATGATGAACTGCATCAATGTTTGCATGCCAACATGGTAGAATGTACAAGGATTTCTTTACTATCATTGTAACCACCTTATTTTAAATACCTACGTTCTGAGCAAATAATAATAATAATAATAATATGTGGGGACATTTTCACACACGGCCATCTGACCCCAAACTAGGGAGACCCTGTACTATGGGTGTCAGACAGCTGATATACATACACAAATACATTTTTTTTTGTAAATACATACATATATAGATAAACAACACCCAGACACAAGGCAAACACAAATGCTTATCACACAAAATGTTGAAATAAGTGAATATTCTATTCTATTCTATTCTATTCGGGTTCGGTAGAAAATCCTGTTTCGGTCGTACACTTATTGTGAACCTAGCTTTACTCTCACAGTCAATGGTGTTCTCCAACTATCGCAAATAGACAATGTTGCTAATTAATTGTTACCGATACTACAAGGTAACAAGGTAATCACAAATTCGTGCACGCTACAGTCTTCAAACAAATTAATTAATTACTGTATGGTAATTGTATGTATCTATTACCTGCCGCTCGTGTTTACCTGTGAAGCAATCAAGCTCTGTAATGCTTACTTAGTGAAACATTTTTGAAATATCGATTGAGAGAAAACTGTTGTGTAGTAAAACATCAGGTTGTTCTTGCGAACTAAAAGGTTAAAATTAATATAATCTAATACATAAAATTCTCGTGTCACAGTTTTCGTTCCCGTACTCCTCCGAAACGGCTTGACCGATTCTGATGAAATTTTTTGTGCATATTGGGTAGGTCTGAGAATCGGCCAACATCTATTTTTCATCCCCCTTTCCCCCCCCCTTTTCATCCCCCATCCAAATGTTAAGGGTTAGGCAGGTAAGTAGGTAGATCGGGACAGGACAACGTCTGTCGGGTCAGCTAGTATAATATAAAACTATAATATTTATAATATAAATTATTATAATACAAAACGTAGGGTAGGTCTCTATGGAGAAGAACGAGCAAAGATCACTACGGACTCTCTTTTTAACCAAGTTTTTACAAAGTCAAAGTCAAATCATTTACTTCCATTAGACCATTAAAAGGCACTTTTGAACGTCATTTATTAGAAAAAAAATGTAGTTGCCCATTCCAAATGGTAGTTTCGTATGGAGAAGAATGGGCAAGAAACTCCATACATACTCTTTTAAAAAAATATTTTTACAATATTTGCAAAATCCTGGTTACATTACTCCTGTAGCTTACATAATAATAATTATGTGAAAACAATGTGGGTAGGTGAAGAGCAAACCAAAACATTTATTTGTAAAAAAATACAGATCAAAGCCATGGCAGTTAAGAGATGACCAATCTCAACTGACAGTGCCCGTTCACAAACATGACGCGCGGACAATCTCCAAAACTCGACTTGCTCATTTAAGGGCATAAACTGCGTTACGCGTGTGCACGCACGTGAGCACGTCGCGGGCCACGCTTCTGGTGCACGCACGTGAGCACGTCGCGGGCCACGCTTCTGGTGCACGCACGTGAGCACGTTCGCGTGCTTATGCGCGGGCATCGGCGCGTCAGTTTTCTCAGTACAATTTTGACGTTGGAGGTGTACAGTCGAGTAATTATGGATAAATTAATGTTGTATTATTTATCAAGACGACGGCGACGACGAATTGCCAAAAAAAGACGCCAGCCAGTAAGCCCGTACGTTGAATCTAGGTTACTGTGCGGGGAATTCGTGGTGAAGTTTGGTATATTAAGAGAAAATGAAAGGTTTTTTTTCAAATATTTTAAAGTTTCATTACAAGTCTATGATGAATTATATTCAAAACTGGAGCCCTATTTGAAGACTAACAATCTACGATTGAAATCTACGTCAATCGTATCACCAATGGAACGATTTGCAATGACATTGCGGTAAGTAAAGACATTTCGATATTAATAATCATCTTTATTCATGTAAAAAAAACAGTCATTATTTAACAAAAGTTTAGAACACTCATATTTTTTTGCCAATTTATGTAAGTCACACTACTGTTTAGCCACATCAAGCCAGAAAGAAGAAGAAGTTCTTATTGTTTCGGCAGTGACACCTGGGGGCCTACCACCAGCTCATAAGCAGTATTATTTTAATATTACTTCAGTGGGAGAAAGAGATGGAGCTATACGTACTGTAGAGCTTCATCTCTTTCTCCCATGGAAGTAATATTAAAATAATACTGATTATGAGCTGGTGGTAGGCCCCCTGAATATGGCTTAAAATGTTTTTCTTGATGTGGTGCACTCTGTTCTTAGGGCCGAAACACATAACCGCACACTTATTAATCATCATATTAATCACAGTTTCTTACATTTATTAATTATATTTTGTTATTTCTAAATTACACAGTTTTATCGTTTTCGTTTTTTTTATCTATACCTACTTATTTACTTATTTTTTTATATAATCACAACAGTCATCACAGTGTCTTGCATAAACGTTACGTTACAATTAGTTTTTGATTATTCATTTGAAATACACTAATAAAATCACAGGTTCAAGTTTAAAATAAAAAAACACAATAACAGTTAAAACAGTACAATAAGTCTAAATGTCTTAATTATAATAATATACCTACCTTACAAAGTATTAATTATAATGACGCATATTGATTGCAAGTTTTTACATACGAATATTTCCCTTATTAATTATTCCCTTCTATTACTAGATCGGGTACTAATATTATTTTAAATTCTTATTTATCATCACAATCATAATCACAGTTTACTACATAAAAGATTAAATTTAAGAAGAGGATATATGAAGGAGCAATGTTATGAGTAGGTTCAAAAAAAAGGTCCATTAAGTAAAAAAAGGGGTCTATTGATACACTTTTTTATTTGACCCTAAATAGGGTTTAAGATAAAAGTGTCCGAATCGACCCCGTTTCTTTCCTTATGAACATTACACTCAAGGCTTGTAAACTTTTGGCGAATGCCCTTGTATATCATAATAATTGCACATGAGACCAGAAAAATATAAATATAAAATTGCGCTTTTTACTAACTTAAATAGTTCTTCATGTTCTTCTCTTTCTTTTGTTCTTAATAATTAAACAGTCTTAATCAAATCTTCAGTCTTTCTTGTTACCTATTTATTCATTGTTCGTGTCTGATCTTATATTTAAGGATTCTAAATCATTCGTTACCGTATTTTGCGTTAATGAAAGGTCATCAATGGTAATAATAATTTCTTTTTCTATATCAATTAAAGATTCTAATACTTTTGTACGAAATAATAATTTTTTAAAGCAACTCAATTTTTTCACAGTTGGTAATAATGACTTAAAAAAATTCAAGTCTTCGTCCATATTATCTGCAGTGTTATTCTTCACGCAATTTAACAACTCTAATTCGAAATCAGTTGGCGATTCGCACTTACGTTTCTTGGAAGATCGTGTTTCTTTGGTAACGCTGGAGCTGGTGCTAGGTACATTAATCAAATCTTCTTCAATAATCGTATTATTTTGTGAAGTTCTCGGTGACGCGTTTTGCTCTACTGACTGATTAAAATCGTCTGCCGATTCTTCTCCTTGAGTATTCGAGTTTGAATCTAAAAATGACAGCATGTCATAGTAAATGTATGTTTTATTTGCCCTGGAACCGGAACCTGATTTAAGTTTTTTTTTAGTAGACCTCACTCTTATATAAGTGTCTCTTGCAGTTTTCCATCTTTGCTGCAGCTTTTTCACTGAAACAATAACACAGGTATTTTATTTTATTACAGATATTTAGTTAGTGGACATACCTTCGTCGATATTCATCTGGCGTATCAGACAGGACTAACCACGGTCAGAAAAATAGTAACAGAAGTTTGTCAAATTATAATTGAAAGGTTAAAGGAAGAATGTATACCAAAATTTTCCCGTGCGCTATGGGTAGAGACTGAAAAAGGTTTTTTAACGCAAGCCCAGTTTCCTAACTGCATAGGTGCAATAGACGGAAAACATATACGCATTATAAGACCTCCACATAGTGGTTCCCTCTATTACAACTATAAGCATTACTATTCTATTGTACTGCTTGCAATGTGTAACGCCAACTATGAGTTTACCTATATAAATGTGGGAGTGCAGGGTAAAGAATCTGACTCCGCAATTTTCACACAAAGCCGATTGTACGAACAAATCAACAATGACTTAATAGATATTCCTCCTGCCAAAGCATTGCCCGTAATACACAATGATAAACCAACCAACACTGCTGCAACCGCAGCTTTGCCCTATATTATTGTAGGAGATGAAGCATTCGGGTTATCTAGCCATGTCATGCGGCCATATGCTCGAGCTCTCGATTTAAACTACAAAAAAAAAATATTCAATTATAGGTTAACGAGGGCGCGACGTTATATTGAGTGTACATTTGGTATCATGGCTAATAAATTTCGCATACTCCATCGTCCATTGAACGTTGGAAAAGACAAAGCAATTTGTTTTCTTAAAACAATTTGTATTTTGCATAATTTTATAAGATCAAGAAGTCAAATTAATGACTTTCATGATATTGTCATTATACCAGACCATATACGTTCAGTTCGGGGGTTAATTGGAAATACCCACAGAGATTCGTATACATTACGCGATAACTTCGCAGATTATTTCGTTGCAGACGGACAGCTGTCATGGCAAGATCGCAGTATTTATTGAAGATAGTTGGCTTTTTTATAATTTATGTACATTCAATAATTGATTTTTCACGGTTTGTTACCACACATTTTTTATTAACATAGCAGGCATATTTTAATAATATACCTAATGATTTTATTTGTTAAATTCATCGGATGTAACCAAATAACTTAGATTGTTGTAAACTAAAGTTGAGAGATGTCAAAGAAAAACCTACAAAACTACAAAACGCACGCTTATTTTACAAAGTTACTAGCCCAATTCTAAAACCAATATAATAAATATTTTAGTTGATAATTGTTTTATTTATTTACCTACCGATCCACTGTTTCTGCCCTAAAATGATTTTGAACCCTAAATACACCGATAGTGTGAAGTAGTGTGAAGCTCGCAGTCGTGAACATAGGTACTGGTTGTCTCGTGACGCGCAAAATGGCGGCGACCGCGTGGCCGAAAGAAAGAACTTTGGAATTTATCGAGCAATATAAAACCATACCAATATTATGGGACATTGTTCACACGAATTTCACAATGTTCAGAAATACGCAGTATCTCTGCACTAGTTTTGAATATAAGCATGATTTTATATTTACATAGGTAAATTATTGTAAATATTCCGAGTTTTAATTTTATAGTTGGATTAATTGTTGAAAACATTTAATTGACACAAATACAATTGAAATAACTAATTATATATAACTAATTGCATAGATTATTAAAAATAAAAATTTGGCGCAAAGAATAGTTTACCTAACCTACGTTATTATAAAATAAATAAAGAGTGTAGGTACTTACCTTGTATGTTTTTTTCTGCTGCACTCCAGTCATCAAAATTTTGAAACAGTACTGTACAAATGTCTAGCCATGCTTTTGATTTAGCGTCCCGGTCTTTAAATATTTCGCTAGATTGGTCCCATATGGCAGGACGACACTGAACTTCAACAATTACCCTTTCTGTATCAAAATTTGTCATTTTTTGTTATGGGCCGGGCACGCGCGTGCGGTCGGTTCGAGATAGCGCTGTCAACTGAACAAGCACGCGCGTGCACCCGCTAGCGGGCTTCGCGCGTGGACCCGTCCAACGTGATGCGTGATCACGTCGCGTGCATGCGTGCCCCGTTGCACGGAAGTATCACGCGACGGGCGCCCGACGGGCTCACGAGCGTGTGCACGCGCATGGGCACGCGCGGGTCGGTTTTGTGTGGACACGCGAGAGGCACGCTTAACGCAGTTTATGCCCTAACAATCACGTAATGTACGTGCCTACGTGACGACCGTAGTGAGCTATTTTCGGAAGCTCTGACTCAAGGGGAGGGGGAATGAGGGGAATAATGAGTTAAATTGATTTAGGGGAGGATGGGGAAAAATGGACCACGAAGTAATTTCAGCGTCATTGCCATTATCAATAATGATAAGGATTTTTTTAAGGTTGTATGTTTTCTGATTGCTTGTGTAAATATATTGTAGTCTTCAGTATGTATAATGTGTTATTTGCTTATTTAAATTTGTCTTAATAATTTTGCGAAAAATAGATGTTAATGATGTACAATAAGTTAAATAACAGAGGTGTTCCCTTAATCTTGTTAATCTACATACATGCTAGATTACAAAAAATATTTCAGCATAAAGTAGGTACAAAAAGAATCCAAAAATGTACAGTTTCTTTTACGTTTCCGATTTTGTAGCACATTTTAAAATATAAAAATATAATATGTGGGGACATTTCACACACGGCCATCTGACCCCAAACTAGGCAGACCCTGTACTATGGGTGTCACACAGCTGATATACATACACAAATACGTAGGTACATATACAGATAAACAACACCCAGAAAAGGCAAACACAAGTGTTCATCAAACAAATATTAACCCTGGGTGGGAATCGAACCCGCAACACACTGCGCAGCAGTCAATCGCTCACTCATTGCGCCAACCGTGTCGTCATATAAATAAAAAACATTTTAATTTGGGATTGGTTGGTTTTGTATCTGTGGACAATTTAGTATTGGCGATTAAAGGGAACCTTTCGTTGTACCAGACTATATAAATAACCATTTTTACGTAAATGGATGAATTATAGGGCAAACCTGTCACAGGAGACACGGAGACAGGTTTGCCAAGGTTGCTTGCGGAAAATGAAATTACCCCTGAAACCCAAACAAGAAAACCTGACCAAACCCTTACTCTCTATTACGGCACTTATCCATCACATTTCCGAAATGGTACATTAAATATCACTTCAAATCATGAGTATTACAAAAACCCACATTATCATTCTCCAAACATAAAAACAGTCCCTGTCAAAGATCTTGACACGGCCATTAAGGTCACTGTCCAAAACATAATAGAACAATCATTCTATTTATGCCCAAATTATTTAAACAAAAGACCCTAATTGACCCCAAACCACTAATTGGACCCTAAATGTTTGTAAAATTAAATTAAACACGTAGTTTAATTGACTTTTCTTCTGCGGGGAAAAAATTGAATTTACGCAAAATTAATTTTAATCGCCGTTCAATTTATTTCCGAGCGTCCTTTTGGGGTCGTGTTGGACCAAAGCGTAATTGTCTTTTTAAGGTTCACTCTTTCGAGAAGTTTAGTTGGGAAATGTAGAAAGTTTTGAAAGTGCTCCGGGCAATCTCTTGTTTGAGATGCGTAACAGTGGCGAACGCTTTTGTTAAATCCACGCTGAAATAAACTGTCATTTTATATTTCGATCAGATTGGATTGGATGAAACTGATCAGATATTTATCGGTAAAAACTTAGGTTAATAGGTACCGTTTCTGCCTGAGAAAAAAATTACTTAGAAAAATTCAAAAGACCTGCATAATATTGTAACCTACAAAAAATCAAAGACAAACCGGCTATCGATTCCTAAGGGTGTTACCAGACCAATCGATCGATCGTCGATCGATGGCAGAATGGATTAGTTGACGTCGATCGAGCTGCTTGATTAGCCACACCGTGCGCCGTCCGCTCCCCATTATTCGCCCGCCTGCGCCCCGCGCGCTAATTAACTACCTGGCCTGCTTGTGTTTATGCGTCTTCTGCGTTTGCGTCTCCGTAATAATAGTACGAGCAATATCGAACTGGCCAACGCGTCCACTTGTGAATACATTTCGAAAGAAACTAATGGAATATAGCCGGGGTTAATAGATCGACGTCGACCGGCAATCGATCGATGTTAGTCGACCGGTATCCGTCGATCAATTAAAGCTACTACACCAATCGATCAATGTCGATCGACGTCGACCGATGGTATCGATCGATGATCGATCGATTGGTGTAGTAACACCTTTAAACTTCAATTCCTTTTGCTTAAAATAAATCTACAAATGTAGCAACATGGCCACGGAAACGGTCAGAACAGAAATTACTATAAACCATTACTTGGTGCAGACTCTATTCTATAACGCGATTTCTAGATAATATTGTTTCCGTATCTTGGACGAACCAGCCTTAAACTCTAACTTAATAATTCACTTCGTTAGCAGATGTCGGCGGATATTTTGAATTCAACTCGATTTGGAGGATATATAAATGATTTCCTTATAGAATGACCTAATTGGAACCTGCAGTACGGTCTCGTTTATATTTGATTTCATTCGTCGTTAGCTTTTGAATTGAAAACTAAATGGTATGAAAACAGGAGTCATATTTCAGTCATGTATTCGTTCTCAGTGTTGTTATTGATTTGTTGGTGTGATTTCTTTTGTATTGCTTATTCATTATTAGTATTTAGAGTATTGAACACTATCGATGAAATTGCATTTATTACCTATGCGATTTTGAATACATCTATACTGTAAAGAGATAATATTGTCACTATCACTACTTATTATAAAACAAAGTCACCTGCCGCGTCTGTCTGTCTGTTCGCGATAAACTCAAAAACGACTGAATGGATTTTTATGCAGTTTTCACCATTAAACAGAGCGATTAATGAGGAAGGTTTTGGTGTATAATTTGTCAAGGTTTTGTTTAAATTGGCTGAAATATGATGATGATCGTTGAAGATGGCGGAAAAAGACATGGCGACTGGGAGCTGTGGATCGTTTCGTGTGAAACCGGGTCAGGTGGCTTGTAAAGAGATAAATACTGTTTTATTTTGTTTGTAATCTTTAAAGTATTGATCTGATAATAATTATTTCACTGATATAAAGTTACAAAGTTAAAAGCAGAAGCCAGTTCATAATATTGTGAATGATTTTATTTTAAATCTGAGTGTGTCGTATCCATCATCATCATCATCCTCATGAGCTGAAAGACGTCCATTATTAAATAAAGACCTCCCCCATAGAACTCCACAACGAGCGCCAACCTGCCGCTTGCTTTCACCGGTTACCCGCCATCTGGTCCATCTGGCGGGAGGCTGCGTCTTCTGGTTTGTGGTCAGCACTCGAGATCCTTTCTTCCCCATCGGTTATCGGTTCTTCAAGCGATGTGGCCTGCCCAACGCCAATTCAACTTGCATATTCTGAGAGCTGTGACGATGACCTTAGTTCTTCTACGATTTCCTCGTTCCGAATTCTATCGCGCAAAGAAACTACGAGCATTGCTGTCTCCATGGCTCGCTGCATGACTATGGGCTTCTCTAAAAGGCCAGCAGTTAGGAACCACGTTTCGGTATAAATTATAAGCCAGAGATTTTGGGATGGAGAAGACGAAATAGAATCCAACACAATATACCAGAACCAAAAGTCTATTATAATACTTCAAGTCCATGCATAGTTTATTCGTATTAAATATTCAAGGCCTTTCCTATTCCCAGTTCCCAGCGACACTTAATTACTGCGAGAACGAGGGTCACAACTAACCAAGATACATTAAATAAAACAAGCAATTATAAACGAACTGTGACACAACTTGCAGAAAACTTCACGCCGGTGTGACGGAGGTCACTTTAATTTGTAATTCGAACTTCGTTTGAGGTCAACAAGGTCTCTATTTGGTCGGTGGACCGACATTAAGCGTACCATCAAATGCCCCTTTCCCGCCGAAACGACCCACATTTGCGATGGCAAATAATTAGACCTTGTTTGTGGCAGTCCTTTCTACCCGTCGATAATATTTTAGGATGTGCCGTCGTTTAAATTTTTTAGTATGTGGTACCTACGTCTAGTGTCTGCTATATTTGGGTCATCCATACTAATATTATTAATGTGAAAGTTTGTTTGTTTGTCATATTGTTACTATTTTGATGACTAGCCTAGTCTATCCCCAAGAAAGCAGAAGAGGTATGTTCATGAAGTTGGCGTGACCAATTCACACTTGTACTAGACGAGCTGCCTAGGTGTGCTAAATATAATAAAAACTGTGTAGCTATATGTGTACGTATATTTAATAACTTACCGAAGACATTGAAAGTATTGAATTGTAGACTATTTAAAATTAAATTGTATAACTGCTTAAAGGAAAATAATTTCTATAGCATTAAGGAATTTTTTGAACATTAACGTTGACAGCACAATTTTGCATGCTTTAATTTTATAAGCAAAACATGTATGATCTCATTTTATATTGTAACACCTTTTTATAACGTGTTTTAAGCAAATAAATATTATTATTATTAAAAAAGAATATAGACTAGGCTAGTCTATATTTTATTTTTAATGTTTGGTCTAACATAACTTTTTACAGTGTAGTCTGATTTTGATGATTTTTAATATAAATATTTAGTATAAATATTAGTACTACCGTACAGTAGTCCGTTCCATACCTCGCCACAAGTCGAACGACTGCTCTGGGAACTGCGTTTTTGTTCGAGCGGCGAGTAGACACGCACACACACGTACGTATCTGTACAGTCTGTTATTTTAGTAGTAGGGTAGGCAACTATATAGTTTCTTTTCTATGGAGTGTCGCGGGTGTGCCTCAATATTGGTCCCATATTCTACCTCTAAAGGTGGAAAATTAAGGGATGACTTAATTTACCGAATGTTAATTAATCTATTCTAATCTAAAAAGCGGAAAAAGAAGCTTTTTTTGTTTATTGTTTTGTATTGCCACCAACTTCCGAAATTAAAGTTACTTTTTAGTGTTTGAAGGCGGTTATCTTTTTTATAAAAAAACGTTTTTCAGTCTGAAGACCACGCGGGAAAAAGCTAGTTTTAAAATAAGTTGCTGTTTAGTTTGATGTTGATGTCGAAATTAAATTCATAGTTTATATTGCAGTGGTAAAGTCTATGCCTGGTCCACCAAAGTACGTAGATAACTACCTTATTATGTAACGCACCCTTTAACAATTATTATCTTTAAAAACATATTGTTTAGTGTTCAGTTATCCCTGTATTATTTTAGTCTCGTAGAGTTTGACATTATTTTTGCTCTCTGTGTTTATTGCATCATTTTGTACACATAGTCTAAATCTTTATGAGATTAATGTTTTTATGCTAGTGTAACAATTGTAGGTAATCCAATAAATAGTCGAATATAATGTCTAAAATGATACAAACACAGATTTTTCTGTTTCTGTTTTCTTTAAGCTCTTATTAATATGTCGAATCAGTCAGGATTTAGTCCGTTACATTCAGTCATCATGTGGGCCAGAATATGGGTTTCGTGCAATGAAAACACACTGCTGGGTATAGGGTACAATACGCGGCGTTTATTAAAACACAATTTAGCATAAACTAATTTAAACAAACTCACATACAAAATACACACGATTCACTTCAACAACGAATCGAAAGTACAGTTTCGGGACGTATTAGCTCCGTTGCGATCAGACACTGGATTCTGAATGTCTTCCTCGCTGTCGGCTAAAAACATCACGACTCTGTAGAAGCGCGCCAAAATGGTGGTGGTTGATCACGTGTTCTCGAAATTTTTTTCATACTATTGACCGGATGCGACAAATATATCTAACTAACTGACTGTTTGACAATTTTATTCAAAAGTGCCTTTAAATGGTTTATATTGAGGATGATATTAGTATCAAAGTTGGAATGAAAAATTATGTTGATACTTATACATAAGCCTCAGATTATGAAACCAAAGGCACATAGACCGTACGGAACACTGAGAGTGAATCCAAAAAAGCAAATACAAATTCAAAAGCGAATACCTACAATCTCGTGATTTTATTTGCTTTTGAATTTGTATTTGTTTTATTTAACGATGTGGCGTTTCGTGCCAGTACAGCACGAAGCGCGTTCTGGGTATTCGATTTTGATTTTGTATTTGCTTTTTTGGCTTCACTGTAGGTGTTCCGCACGGTCTAACTGCCTATTGGTTTCATAATCTGAGACATAAGCAAACAAAAAACAAGCATAATATGATTCCGTTTACTTTGGTCAACGAGCCAAGAGGATCATTGGCAATGATAGGCTCGTTGAGTCAAACCTCCAAAGTCTTGAGCATCGACGCCGAGTTGCGGGCCTGTCGGTTTTCTATCGGTTGCATTTTGGGGAGTGTGCGACGGAATTGCATAATTTAATTCCGCCAAGCCCGTTCCATCATCGGACCACAAGACGTACGGCGATGCGCCACCGGTACATGGTGGACATCCCACCCACACGCACGAAACGTTTTGGGAACACATTCATTGTGCGTACTGCTAAGGAGTGGAAGTCCCTGCCTGAGTCTGTGTTTCCTGATAGCTACAACCTGGGAGTCTTTAAGTCAAGAGTGAATAGGTTACTTCTAGGCAAGCGTGCTCCATCTTAGATCGCATCACCGCTTCCTATCAGGTGATAGTGGTCAAACGAATGACTATCAATAGATAAAAAAAAGGTAATGAAAGGCATTATAACTTACTCGCATTTTGTAAACCTTGTATTTTATCTGAAGCTAGTTTAAGAGCAACAAATATCATTCTTCAATTTCGGAATATAAGTATACAGAAAATAAATCATACTCTGTTAAACATTGTTTAATGATCAATAGGGGTTCAACGTCAACCTGCAACCTACGATATTCGCGCTCACAACCGCTGTACAATGTCCCATGTGGTCACAGCGGTTTGCGGGTTGAGGTGACCGTATAGCGGTTAATATGCAAAGGCGATTCTAATCTAGATACAAAATTGATGTAGTGTTAATGAAATACTGGAAATGCAGCAAAAAGAGAATTGTAAAGTTGTTAGCTTTAGAATGTCGTGATAGTTAAGGGGCAGACAAGAGCCAACTAGCGCCACTCATCATTTTATTTCTGTAACTTCCAAATCAGATCAAAATTAAAAAATTTAAAACAGTACTTAAGGGCGCGTATTCGATTTAGCGCAACTCAAAATCTAAACGATTGCTAGAACGGCGGTAGCAGCATTGACACACACACTAGTATAATACAATGGTCGGTTTGTGTGCATTAGAAAAAAAAATACGCACAAAATAAGCACGAATCATTGAAATTGATCGGCAGACGAATACTGGTGAACAATATTATCAATCCTAAATTACATAAACACTAAACACAATAACAATCGTAACACAATCAAACATCTAACCTACCCTTATTTTAATTATAACATAAAAAAATAAATAGCAGAAGTTTTGCTAATTCACTCAAAGGACATGTGAAAAGGTCAATCTTGTCTCTGTATGAGAAGAACCCTTTGCCTGGACATAAATATAGGCTGGTCATCATCATCATCATCAGCTAGAAAACGTCCACTGTTGAACAAAGGCCTCCCCCATAGAACGCCACAACGAGCGAGAACCTGCCGCTTGCATCCACCGGTTACCCGGAACCTTGACGATGTCGTCTTTCCATGTGGTGGGAGGCCTACTTACACTGCGTCGACTGGTTCGTGGTCGCCACTCGAGAACCTTTCTTCCCCATCGGTTATCGGTTCTTCGAGCGATGGCCTGCTAATTGCCACATCAATATGCATATTCTGAGAGCTATGTCGGTGAGTCGGCGATCTTAGTTGTTCGGCGATTTTTTCGGATTCTATCGCGCATAAAAACTCGGAGCATAGCTCTCTCCATGGATCGCTGACTGACTCTGAGTTATAGCACTTATAGCTGACTCTGAGCTCTGAAAATAGGCCGGTATGATTGATTAATTTTTATAGTGAGAAGTCGCAGGAAAAAACTGTTACTTTAATCTCGTGTCCAAAAATACAACAGTTTTATATATTCCGAATGAAAGAATACTCAATGTAAATGTAGTAATTAAGTAAAAGCTCGATTCTTTTCGAACTTTCAGTTATTTGGAATCGAATGTTTTTATTCTGATGAATATTTTATTTTTTAATTATAGAGGCAATCTGTAATCAAGCTAAAAACGAAACAAACAAGGTTTTTTTTTCGTTTGAATATTCTGAAACATTTTGCTGTTCTGACTGTTATTTATGGTGATGAAAACATAGGGGATATTATCATTCTGACGTATGTATGTGTGTACAAATCTGTGGCATCGTAGCGCCCAAACGACTGAATCAATTTATATATAATAATATTAATATGTAATTATTTTTGGTTGAAAGGTGATTAGATCGAGGGTGTTCATAGCTATGATTGTGTGGTGCCGGCCGCGAATAGCACCACCTTATTTCTACCCGTGGGTGTCGTAGAAGGCGACAGAGGGATATTGACCAGAGGATGCGCAGCAGCGTCCTTCTGAGTACTAGGTATAACACCTACTGCGATCGCCAAACTGTATCGGCCAAGCATGGCGATTACGGCTAAACCTAGGCCCAGCAGTGAGTGTTTTAAGGTTGACATAATGATGATGATGATCATGGTTTGAATATTATCAGCTCTTTTCTAGTTGATGAATGGATTTGAGCATCTTCGACAGGTCTTAACTCATCGAAATTTGGTATTCCGTTACTTAAATGATATTAGAAGAACATAGTTATCGTGAACTGAGACGTTTTTGCTTATGATGGGGCTTCTTTAATTTTAAAAAATATATTGTAATTAAACTTACTATCTACATTTAAGATGGATATGGATTATTGTTTCTTGAATATAATAACCATGAAAGCCGTTGAACTATTGCTTATATCTAACTTAATATGAGTAAGAATGCAAAAAAGAAAAACATTGCAGTGAGATTGTTAAGTTCACGGAAGCCGCTGCTGCCCGACTTCCGGTTTTTCCCTTCTACGATACGCTTGGTATGAAATGGATGTGTGCTATTCTGGCCGGACCGTTTTTTTTCCATTAAGAATTTCTCTGCTTGTGGGGGCTGAGAAATTTCTTATGGTAAAACCCATATCTGTTTGCACTCGAACCCAGCAGTCGCGCTTGCGACGACTGACGAGATCAACGGGCCAGTCAAAAGTTTATATAAACCACCACTTTTTAAATGACAGAATTTTTTAGGCTCACATTCGACAAGCATTTATTTTGTCTTTTTATTCTACGTATCTATCACCAGAGTGCTAAAAAAATCAAATTGAATTGGATCAGAATCTGCTGTGGGATCGTATTTTATTTAAAAAATAGATTCTACTGCAAAAATAGGATCCAAAACATACGGTGTATGTTGCCAGGTCCAATAAAAGGCTTTGGTGACTAGACTAACTTTTGAATGAGCTTAGCTGAGCCATCAACATGGCGGGAATTTTTATTTGCACATTTGAATGTTTGAAAATATTATTCCATTTAGTTTTTTTTTATGGCCGGTACATTTAGAGCATTTAACACTAAAAACAAATAACAATCGAAAAACGGAGATCACACCATGTGTGTTTTTATTGAATACTAGCGACCCGCCCCGCGGCTTCGCACGGGCACAGGGTAGATCAAACTGTACCTAAGTATTAAGCCTTCCTCTTGAACCACTCTCTCTCAATCTACTGACGAAAATCGCAATAAAGTCCGTTACATAATTTAAAAGATCTAAGTGTATTTTGTATTATCTATACTAATATTATAAAGCTGAAGAGTTTGTTTGTTTGTTTTGTATGGTTGAACGCGCTAATCTCAGGATCTACTGGTTCGAATTGAAAAAATCGTTTTTTGTGTTCGATAGTCCATTTACCGAGGAAGGCTATAGGCCCATGCGAAGCAGGGTCGGGTAGCTAGTACAAAATATGTATAGGTAACTATATATATAAAAATGGTTTTACTAAAAACACCGATATTTTATTTTATTATTTATTTTCAGCCTGTATTGTCCCACCACACAACAAAACACCACTAACCTAATATTATATTAAATGGTTGGTATTGGTAAATAAGAATGTCTACTAACTAAGGCAGGGTTAGACCTAACTTGTATAAATTTTAGCCTCGGATAAAATAACTCATTACTCTAGAGTTAGACAACTTTTCATTTTATCAAATCTTAATCCCGATATAACTGTCTATCCGAAAGTAAATTGCTATACTGCCAAAATGCATCAAGTAAACCAGTTATCCGAGATTGTTACAATGGTGGCCGCTACATTGACAGCTGACAATGACAACTTGTGTCAATATCATTGACAGCTGACACCATTTATTATATACCGGCAAAATTATGTAGACATCAAATCATGCGTTCCGCTTTCTAAACAATTGTATTTCTATTTTAGTTGTCTTACACATGTGATTCATTATTTATTTATCATATAAAGAGTAACAATACTTGTATATTGGGTACTCTACGTTTGTGCTGGAAAAATGCAAACGAAGTTATCTGAGAGTAAGACTAATGAGCAAAATTATTCATGTGTAAGTTACACTGGTATAACATTTGGTCTAATCCGCCCGAAATACTTAAATGGTTACTTTTATTTGTAATGTTTTTTGTTAAAGATCCAAAGAAAATAAAAAATGAGTAAAAGTAATTTATATTCTTAAAAACGAGTAGTCCAATTATTCCCATCCTCCCTCTCGCTTAATAGACTAAGTTTAATCTTGACTTAACTTCTTTTTCAGGTAATCGGGCGTTTAAGTGAGGATTAAATGTAAGTATTACTGTTAAGAGGAGGTGTGCTCAAAAAACAAAAGAGGACCGGATATCCGAAGTAGCTAAGTGGTCTTTTAGCCTTTTGAGACCGGCGATTAAATGTTAAAGTCCACAAGGGACGAAAATATTTGTAAGGACCAGATATTTGCTCAGGGATTTGTATGTTCCGTGCATTCTAAAAATGAAAACATTTCACATATTTTTAGGTCATTTTTGTGCATGATAATTTTTCTTGCAATAAAAATGAATGCTCGGAAAATTTGCCGTACGACTAAAAGAAATATGGGTACTCCTTTTTAAAGAAGGCTTCAGTTTGTTCAACTAAAAGGTTATGTAATTTCCAAATAAGTGAACAAGGAATTTTCACATACATAGGTGTGAAAGGAATTTTACTATATTAAAATGGAGAAAGGAACGTTATTTTAAAATAAAGTGGAAAACTAAAACTTGACCTCAACAAAAATCGTAGTGGAAAGTTTGAAACCAGTTAATATTTATGGGTTTGAAATTCTTCTGTAATATTCTCATAGATTACGGTCTCATGCCGCCTTGTCAACTGCTAGATTATTAGTCAGTAATACAGATGGGGCTAAGTGATACTGGGTTTGTCAAATTAGGAGTAGAGTGAAGTAAAACATCGGACCTGTACCTGACAGACCTGACCAGCTAGAGGGAGAGTGTAACAGAATAGACATACAGCAGTGCTATTCTGTTTCAATCTCCCTCGTTGAACACCTAGGTGAAGTGAGCTGTTATCCGTCCGTCTGCTTAACACAACTATGGACATTAGTCTGAAATAAAGGTTTATTTATTTATTTAATCAAACCCTAGCATCGGGACGGCTCACTTCACCTAGGTGTTCACCGAAGGAAATTGAAACAGAATAGCACTGCAGGTCTAATAATTAAGATTAGTCTCAAATCGCCAGTCCAATTTGAGCAATCGTGGTGATCGGTTTACTAATGTTTGCCATAATTTAAAATGCCATAATTTTATATGCCATAATTTTATTTGCCATAATTTCATTAGAAATAATGCTTCAGTTGCTATAATCGTTAAATTACATAAAATCATTTTCACTAATTTCATTGGTCATAATCAATCAAGTGTCATAATAATGTTAATCCATAAATTTATTTGCTATAATTTTTATTTTCAATAATTTCGTTTTCCATTACATTTATTCACCATTGCCCATACTAGTACAACAATACTAGTTCAGTACGAGTACAACCGCCTGCAATGTTGATGTTATGATCATGATAACAGATACAGATTTTTTAATCACAAGGAAACCTAAAAACGAACCTTCTCTATTTATTTGCATAAAATTTCAAGACCTAATATAACTTAACGTACATTTGTTTCCCCTAATTATATTTTTGCAATAACATTATTTACGTATAACGTATATAATTAAGCATAACATTCTAAAGCATAAATTTATTTACGCATAATGATATTAAAACATATTTTTACCATGCATGCAGTAACCACACAAACATGTAAACAAGCATACACCATGCATGCAGCAAGCAAGCTTGCAGAATGCAAGCAAGCATGCAGCATGCAAGCAAGCATGCAGCATGCAGCATGCAAGCAAGCATGCAGCATGCAAGCAAGCATGCAGCATGCAACATGCAGCAGGCATGGTTTCTGTCACGGCTCCGGCGCTGCGGGGCTCCGGCGGTCCCACGCGAGTTTATCGTCGCAGATGTGTTTTACGCTCACCACCGCGGCTTCGGCTTGCTGGCCGGCTGCGCCGGCCAGCCTCAGCCACGGCAGCGAGCGTTAAAACCACCTGCTCCTCAACTCGCGGGCCGCCTCGCCCCTCCGCGCCTTCGCGGGCTTAGATTACACTCTAGGGGTAGGGCAGATAAGACTACGTGGAGTCGGTTTTACAGCGATTCGTTTCTGTCACTAACTTTTGTAGCACAACTTATTGTTTTTTTTAAGACAATACTTTAGCGTGACACAATAGATTTGCACATTATGCCTAGTAACATTATGCGAATTTAATTTATGCCAAAACAAATGTCTAAATATTATTTGCTACGCAAATGAGGACATCAGGCGCTCGGCGGCCGCTGCCGCGGCACGCTCGCTACGCTCACTCGCCTTCGCGCGTTGTGTGGTCACAACCTAACCTAATCTACCTGTTTCGATTTTTACTAACTTTTTATTGTCTAAAGATTGCAGATTACTGTAATAAATCATTTGGTTAGTGGGTGGCCTTAATGACATTAATTTTTGTACAAAACAATAAACGTTTCTAAATTATATTAAATGTTGCTTATGTCAAGTAACGATTATAACATATGTTATTATGGCAACTAATTTTATGGCAAATGAAAGTTATGACTAATAAGTTGATATGACAAACGTTATTAGTATAAATGATAATAGTGCAAGTAAATATTATGACGGGGGACGATTATGGAAAACAATAATAGTACAAATGATTTTATGGAAAACAAGACAATACCGTGGTGATCAATTTAATGCTCGTGCCTTCTCTATGAGAAGAGGCTTTTGCGCCACATCATCATCATCGTCTTGTCAATCTCTAAACGCCTTAGGTCGGGCATAGGTCTCCCCCAAGGGGGGTTCAGCCGTAATTGCCATGCGTGGCTGATGCATGTTGGCGATCGCAGTAGGTGTTCTGGTTCCCAGAAGGACGCTGCTGCCCATCCTCTGGTCATCTGTCGCCTTCTACGACACCCGCGGGTAGAAATGGGGTGGTGCTATTCGCGACCGGCACCACACGGGTCACAGTGGACCAACAGTAGGCTAGATTGGAAAAACGAGTAGAATTAGAAAAGGGAACGGCTTATTTTTCTGATTTATTTACAGTATTTTATAATACGAGTACTCCCCTAGGATCAAAGGTCTGAAACCAAAATAAAGACCCTATTTTTATCCTCAAAACTAATCCAAACTGCCTAAATTATACAAAGGTAATTTGAAATAGCTACAGATGTATAAATGACAAGCCGGGGCGGGTACATTAATATTAGATAGCCAGTCTCAGGTTTCATTAGCTGGGCACTGAAAGTTTAATGTGAATGACGTCAGGGGTGTCTCCGAGCGACCGTGTCGGTTGTAAGTGAGTGTCGATTAGTTTGGTTGAGTGTGTGTGAATATGTTTTGTGAGTGGCTTACGGTAGAGGGAGTGAGGTGAGAATCTTATAGGTAACATTATTAGAAAGACTATGTCAGTTGAAAGGTGGACTGGATGTTATCCACAGTGCGTTTAATACAAAAAAAGTCTGCTCATATTTCGGCCAATCAATAATTGTGCATGCTAAAATGACACATGGTGACGAGATTTTATATAACACGATCATTGGACTTCGTATGAATACGTCGACGATCAAGTCGATGACCAACAGCACTCATCACGGGATCAGAGTGGCGGGTGGGGAGGTAGAATACGTCGATGAGTATCTCTATCTTGGTCAAATAGTCTTTTTCCAGGCAAGGCAAAATAAAGAAGTTGCAAGACGCCCCGAAAATACCTGGAAGAGTTATTGGGTCATGAAAGGGCAATCTTCCACTGTCCCGTAAGAGAAGGCTCATAGACGTGTGTATTCTTTCCATCCTTACATAAGGTTCACAATCATGGTCTTTGACAATTCAGCAGAGGCCCACATTTATGCGGTTTGCCAGAGAGCTATGGAACGTAGTATTCTGGGTATAAAACTGCTAGACCGGGTTAGGAATACCACCATTCGTTTCATCACAAAAATAAATGACGTCACTCGGAAAGCTGTCATGCTGAAGTGGAATTGGGTTGAACACATCTGCTGCATTTCACTTAATTTACAGAGATAAATAACACAGCTACTGGTGGGCCGCTTACCTCCATCCAAAAACATAAAAAACTTCTTACGCGACCTCTTTCTAAGCCTCGTTCCACCTTCTCAAGCTGTCATCATCTAGCTAGTTATACGAGAACTGGCACGAAGAGCCGGCACTCGCTCGACAAAGCTCGCGAGATGCGGTCATTACATGGTTAGAGTGGGGCCACGGAAACAGCGAGCGAAGAGGTGATGGATCGATAATAGTCGGTGCTTTGAGAAAAATATGGATGGACATAAAAATAAATCTATAATGTGCGATGTCCTTATTGCCTGACTTACCCCTAGTTTCTCCAAAGAAAAACTAATTTGACAAATTTTCTAGCGCCCGTAAGCTGATGTGATTGGCTGTTGCTAATTAAATGAACCATTTACAGCAGCTTAAGTACGTACGTAATCTTACGGGAAAATGGAAGGTAGGCATGAATTGGAAAACCTTATGATCACAGCGGGCATACTTCAAAGCAATCAGTCGAGGCTGTATTTATTTATGATATTTTGTGATAAAAAGTTACTTTAATCCTCTAGATTTACACTTATTTTTTTTTTTAATCATGTCTCTTAATTTCTAATATCACTACGTATTTCATCGTACATTTTTGTATTATCTTAAGCCCGCTACTTTATTTCTAAGGTCTACTGCAACTCCAGAAAACCGAAACTGTTGATTTGAAAACATCCCAAAAATAAACACTTCTCCTCGTCCATACAAGTCATTCATGATAATTTAGTGAGCACAAACGCTCCTCCAATGGCCCCAAACTTTATCGCTCAGTGAACTACTGAAGAGAAACTAGAACCGTGTTAAGATACCCCTTAAATCTCAAAGTATTTGAGAGAGATGACTCAAAATATTACTTTATGAACTTCAACTTTTTCTTTAAAACGTTGGATAAAGATTACAGTAATGGATAGGAAATTATCCATGGTACGGTTTTTACAGAGCTTTAGAAAGAGATTGTTACACAGTGGTACACACATACTCTCGTCATCATTTGCCCAGCCTTTTCCCACCTATGTTGGGGTCGGCTTCCAGTCTAACTAGATCCAGCTGAATACCAGTGTTTTACATGGAGCAACTGCCGTTTGGACCTTCACACCCCAGTTACTGGGTAACACGATACCCCTGGTTGTCAGACTTTCTGGCTTCTTCTGACTACCAATAACAACTGCCAAAGGTCTACAAATGCCTTTACTAGCTTTCCGAGGCACGGAGACTACGGAGAGAACTTGGTATGAAAGGGATGGTCACCCATCCACAGACCGACTGCGGCTAGCGTAGCTTAACCTTTGACCGATCGATCTGTACGACTTTAACTTAGCCACGAGCTCGATAATTCACTATTATTTCATATAAACTAACAATAATACAACTGACTCTGTCAGTCGTCCGTATGTCAGTCTAATAGTGTTACTAGTTAGTGTTAGTTAACCTAGTTGTTAATAGTGTTACTACGTTATAATCTACCACCAAAAACATTTTCATTGTAAAATGTTGCCAAGACGCGAAATAAATGGCTCGCACTGTCAAAAAGTTATCTGATATCTATCTATAATCTCTACTTTACTTGCCCTAACTTCTACTCCTTTATATATAATATAATAATAATAATAATAATAATAATAATAATAATATAATATGTGGGGACATTTTCACACACGGCCATCTGACCCCAAACTAGGGAGACCCTGTACTATGGGTGTCAGACAGCTGATATACATACACAAATACATATTTTTTTTTTTTGTAAATACATACATATATAGATAAACAACACAACCAGACACAAGGCAAACACAAGTGCTCATCACACAAATGTTTACCCTGGGCGGGAATCGAACCCGCAACACGCTGCGCAGCAGTCGATCGCTCAGCCACTGCGCCAACCGTGTCGTCAATATATATTATAAGGCTAAGCCGTATATTAAAAGGCTAAGACGTATATATATGGCTAAGCCGTTTCGCTAGCGTTACATGGGCGTAAGGATTCACTGTTCATTACTTTACTGTTAACCCTTTCACGTATATAATTATTCTAAGAGAATAAAAATGATTTTGTTTATTTTTATCTACTTATTTTGGCCTGATTTAACATAAAAGTAATACAAAATAAAGAACATGAGTGTATTTTAGTGTTTTTGTGAAGGGGACACATATGTCACAATATGCGTCAAGGTATATAAATTGTTACGTATCGCAGCAAAAATACTCTAACATTTTTATTGCAAAATAAAAACAAACTGTGGTAGAAAATACAAATTATTTAATATAAGAAACTTATTTATAATTTGTAACATAAATTTTGTGATATTCAGCGAAACAATTAGTTCCGGAGTGTAACACAGGTGGACATTTTCATGTAGAGATGGAGAGAGATATAATATATATTATGTTATTTGTCTGATTTTCCACATTTTCCGAAATGTCCTACTGCACTGTAACATTTTACTGGAGTATTTTTCATATCAGAAGTGTAGGTGCAATTTAAAATGCTCTTGTACTAAAGTTATATCCTTGAATCTCACCAAAACTGTGCGGTACATAGGAGTTTTCCCGCCAATTGAAAGATGGAGTAATAGTGCTTTATTGCAAGAATCAATAGGGTATTACACCCATTTTTGAAAAGTGCCTGAATGAAATTCTGTAGTGCTAATTTGCCACCAAAAAAAAACACAAATTTTTTATTCCATCTACAAGTGCCATAAAAATGCATCTAAATTTTTAATTTTCAAATTTCGCGCGTGGTTTTACGAAAACGCCTCTTACTGGACGCCATATTGCTCAGCGTAAATGACGTCAGTTCGTTTTGTATCAAATGAGCTCATATTAAATATGATAATTGTAGATCATTTAAAAATAATTAAAAGCATATTTTTTAGTAGGTGTAATAATGAAAAAATTACGTTGGTTACGAAAATAATAAAAGTACATAGCCTATATTACGCCAATCGGTTGACTGACAGTTGACAATTTTTTGTTTACACAGCCTTATGGCGTAATAACATGGCCGCTACTATTTTACGGTGTTTTAGAACAGATTAAAAATACTGAAAACTTTGAATTGAATTTTAAAAATTGTTTTGTTATTTTATGAACTAAAACTTACATTTTCCGACTGCTTTATGCCTAAACTGTCTCAATAACATATTTATAGATGTTTTCTCGTATAGAGTAAAATACCCTATTATGTTTTTCACTAGAGACGCTGAACTTGGTTCAATTACAATAGTCGACATATCCGCATCCATATCATGTGCTAAAAATGTTTGGTTCTCTTCATCAAGGCGTAAATCATCCTCGTCGTCACTGTTATCAGCTAACGGGACTCCAAAAATACGTTCCTCCCGCACCGAAAATTTTCGATGCCGATTTGAAGACATTTTCTGCAGTAAAATATATAAAATTGAGAAACAATACGATGATTGTAATAGCCAATGACTTCGAAGCAAAAGTCTCCTTTGATGCATATTGGGACACCCGCGTCCCTTTAGACTTTTTCACATAATATGCATAATTTTGACTAAGAAAACCGAAAATAAATAATAAAATAATAATTACACTTACCTGTGAATATGAACCTGGCGAAAAACGGCCGTCAAAATTCACTATTTATCAATAAAAAAAAAAACAATATTGACGTCTAGCCAAAATATTTATCACTTTTCGCGCCACCAACTTTTTTGTCAGATATCTTTTTTTTTTTTATTTACCAGCTTGTAAACTCGAAAAGGTACAATGAATCTTAAAAACTTAAATACAAAAATGGTTTTACTTTCCCAGTGTAGCTGTAACTGGTAAAAATTGTGGGGGGACATATGTGTCCCATATGCGTGAAAGGGTTAAACAATAGTTTTTATAGTAACGAAACAGCCAAGCCACATTAATATTTTGACTAAGGTGTAGAGTTTGTGAAGTTAGGGCAAGTAAAGTAGAGATTATAGATAGATTTTTTGACAGTGCGAGCTATTTATTTCGCGTCTTGGCAACATTTTACATGAAAATGTTTTTGGTGGGATTTCACATCTTTTTGTGAGTTGCCTAAGATAATATTTTTTTATGTTGTTATATTTTTCTAGTTTAAGATTTTTTATTGTTGTTTGTGTACTAAGATTAGCTTACAAATACCAAATTTCAACTTTATAAGACTTCAGGAAGTACCCCAGAATTTTGATGATCGTCAGTGAGTCAGTGACAAAACCGGGTTATTTTAGATATCAATAAATTCTAAAGTATAAGAGCTATGCAATTGAAACTTTATATAGTCCTATTTAATAAGTCAACTATTGATATCATATCCCGAGAATTTTGATTATCTGGCATAATCGAAACCCAAGTTATAAGGGTACAAAAAACGACGAAGCGCTTCAAGAAAAGGTAGGCAGTGCCCTTGCGCTTCGCTTGGCTCGTCTTGACGGGGGCACTTTATATCTGACGCGGACAAAACATTAATAATCACACAAAATCTACCAGGAATATTTAAACGAAACTTTAACTATCTTACAGACAATTTTATTATCTATCTTTTAGTATTCGCCTTTTTTAAGTTAACGAATACTATCTTTTATTTATGTTTTTCGACTAAATTTTGAGAGTTTTGGACGCAGCGCATACGATTCTCTGGTCGCTCAAGGTCGCCGGCGTATATCGTCGCCTTAATACGACAGCTTTCTTAATGTATTGTTATGGCCCATAAGTAATGTATCTGTTTATGACAGGCTTAAAAAGTAATGGTACACATTTATAATAGGCAAGTAATGTGCTTTTACTCCTAATGGAATTGTTGTTGGTATTAGTCATAAAAAGTTATTCCTACAGCGAGCGCTTTGATAAGAAAGGTACTTCTTGTTATGTATAAAATGATGATAAACAGTTGAGTTAAGAATTAGAATGGTTGTCGACCCCTGGGCTAGGCTAATGAAAATAGGTCTACTGCTCTAAAAGGCTTCGTTTCCAATCTCAACAGATGTGGTCGAATATCAATATTTTAGAAGAAGCTCCAATCATCTGACCTACGTAACAATTGCTTAGGAAAGCCAATACCAATATGATTTGACCTTCAGATTTTAGACTATTCGATAACACTTGAGATAAGTAATTTGTCTAGTGTTTTTATGCAAGGTACATCGTATTCACGTATAATTATATAATTCCTGTAAATGCAAATATTGTTAACATCGTTTTTAAAAGAGTAAGTATGGAGTTTCTTGCCCATTCTTCTCCATACAAAACTACCTTTTGGAATGGGCACCTAGAATCATTTTTTTTTTCTCATTTGACTTTCAAAAGTGCCTTTTAATGGTCTAATTGAATTAAATGATTTGACTTTGACTTTGTCTGACCATCAGGGAACCAAGTCAAAAATTTTCTGTTATTTTATCCGCAGTGAATCTAAAACTCTAATCAATTATTTTTAACTAGCAACCCGCTCCGGCTTCGCACGGATGCAATGTAGATGGAACTATACGCATAAGCCTTCGGCACAGATGACATAATACTGACGTCCATCGGGCCGAGTCACACCAAAATGGCAGCGGCCTGGCAGTGGCTGGCAGCCTCGCGCGGCCTCCCCACCCCACGCGCCTAGTCTCCTCTTGACTAGTTTAGTTCCTACATTCGGCAAGGAAACGTTCAAAATTGGTCGCAACATCATCTCAGTCACAATAAATGTCAAATTTTTTAGTATAAAATGGAGGCATTTTTGACAAATTGAGACTATCTTCTAATATATAAAATTCTCGTGGCACAGTTTTCGTTCCCGTACTCCTCCGAAACGGCTTGACCGATTCTGATGAAATTTTTTGTGCATATTGGGTAGGTCTGAGAATAGGCCAACATCTATTTTTCATCCCCTTTTTCACCCCCTTTTCATCCCCCGTAGATCGGGACAGGACAACGTCTGTCGGGTCAGCTAGTTTATAATAAAATTATTCACAATTCCAAGAAAAAGGCAGCGGCTGGTCTATTCTTGGGACAAAGAATCAGCATTGCCATACAACGTGGCAATGCAGCCAGCCTGTTGGGCATGTGTCCCGTTGACAACGATGTGGACGAGTTTTTTGATGCCCTTTGAGCTTTGAGCCCTGCAAGGAAACTCAGTGTGTTTGGAGTGAACATGATGAAATTGGTTTCGCACTTATCGTATCCCGTCGCTATACTACAGAGAAATGGAGCACTCAGTGTTGCGACGGGCGTGAGGAGCGCGCGCCTGCCAGCGGCCGCTCGCGTCGCCGCGGGCGGCCGCGCGACCTTTTCATGCTTTTTAAGCGATACTGGTCTTTTAAGTATGAAGATAAAGTTTAAAATCATTTCACACTGAAAGTGCTCGCCGCGCCGCTGCCGGCCACTGCCACTCGTGTGACTCGGCCCTTCCTCTTCGATCTGTCTATCTATTGCTAAAAACTGTATTAAAATCCGTTGCGTAGTTTAAAACAGCTAAGCGTACATAAAACAGTAGGTCGATTCTGTAAAATTCAAACAACAACTCTCACTTCGCATAAGGTTCAAAATTACCTTGATATATTTGACACTTTAAATCGGGTTCGAGTGCTAAGTGACGGGGAAATTACCTAACAGAATGCCAGTTCTGACGTTCATACTTTATCTGTCAAAATCTCACTGTCAATTTAGTTCAACTCGCTGACACGCTTGCAAGGGTGGCGCTTGTGTAAATTCGAATTATCAACCGAGTTTCTAGAATGCCAATCAAGAAATTGACAGCGGATTCAGATTCGAAGTTTAGAATGAGGTCTTACAGAATTACACCCCAAGAACGGCTTTGTTTTATACTATGTAAATATAAAGATGCGTAATTAGAGTACTATTGCTTTGCCCTCTGTACTTGCCGAAGGTAAAAATTGCAGTAGCTACATACCTGTTATTATTATGCTTACAATTGTTGCAATAACACTGATGGTTAACCCAAACATTGATGGGAAACAGCAACACAAACACGATGATTGATATTTATAATTATGAGTCATGACTCCAATGACATAAAGAATGACTCTCTCCAGATAAACGAGTATCATCATCCACGTACCGAGGTAGGCATACAGATAAGGATAACACATTACTATACATACAAACACTCAGAGTTATCTATGTGGTTCGTTTTATACTTTATCTGTGGTATTATAATGTGTGGCATGAGTGGAAATATAATTATGTTCGACAGTTTCGATAGGATATCGTTTTGAAGGTAGCTAATGGTGTGATTGGTTGGAGTCGTGCATACCGAACGCATCCGAAGGCATCCGACGGTATACGAAGTTATTCGGTGTGTTTTTGGAATTGAGGTTTGTCGGAATGCTCATTCGGGATAGTAAAACATTTGACGATCTACAAATTGGAACGTCAAAGAATTGTTCTTAAAATTAGACATTTGCCATCTCCTCCTCCAGCTACTGTTGGACATAAGGTGAGAGCGCAGCGAACGGTGCCGCGGTAGCGGCCACCGAGCTCCGCACGCACCGGCTCTATTGTTAGGTTATGTGAGTGGTTTAGTTTTAGACCCACCATGGTATGGCCAGTGGTACGGTGGGTCCGCAATGTCCAATATGAGACGTCATATTGGACATTGCGGACCCACCTCTTCAGATCTTTCCTCCTCCATCCTCTCCACATCTTCAGAAGAAATGAGGTGCTATCGTTTGCAGCGGTTCTCGTTGTCAATTGAATATTGCTGTGCCCTATGATGTAGATAACGTAAAAATTTTCTTTGGACGTCTTCAATACGGGGCTTAAGCGAGTAAATTGTAATAAATTACCCGAAACGCACATATCGTTGTACACATCGAGCGTGCTTATTCAAATTCAAAATCCAACCTTCTAAAACATCGTCCCGTTCAACTAACAAATTCTTTGCCCCTAAATCTTCTTAACCATATTATCATCCTTCGTACAGCTTCGTGTCACAATCCGTATTCAAACAAACGCGACTGTTTGCGTTAGACGTTTGTTCAACGCATTGTCTCACCTGCTCGCGAGAAACGTGCAGGGGTACGTTTCCTGTCTACACTTTTAATTTAAACGTTTTTAAGCACGTTTTTGAATACTATTCGACTTTTTAGATTATGGGTATATTCACTTAGATATGTAAGTTGGGTAGGCCTTTGGTGTGGGACGCAACATGTGTCGACACCCTTGCGCCATCTTATCTTCCTAGCACAACATGCTGTGCAGAGGCGGCAGCTGCAGGTGCCGAAAACCTCAAACGACGCAAATATAATAGCCTTCTTGGAAGCTATATATTTGAGCCGTTTGGGGTAGAAACTCTAGGGCCATGGGGTCCGAGTGCCCATATTGTTTTTCGTGACATCGCCAAGCGGCTGGTTGACTCTTCACGTGACCCGAAGGCTGGTCTATTCTTGGGTCAAAGAATCAGCATTGCCATACAACGTGGCAATGCTGCCAGCCTGTTGGGCACGTGTCCCGTTGACAGCGATGTGGACGAGTTTTTTGATGCCCTTTGAGCTCCCCTGTCTTTTTCTTGGAATTGTACATAATATTATTAGATTTTTAAGATATGGGACTATTTTTGAGGTAAACACTATCCATGAAAGAATCATCGAAATCAGACTACACTGTAAAAAGTTATACATGTCGAAAAGAGAACTTCCTCTTATTTTTAAAGATGGCTAAAAGAAAAGGCACGGTAAAACTAATAATTATTTTCATTATTCATAATGTTGAGTTCGATTTTGCCGTGGTCGGGTTTAAGTTTATTTACTACTCATTTTAACGATCACTGAAAAGATACTTTATGACAACAGACTGAAATATTAGAACATCTCTTCCTGGTACAACCTAAAACGTTAAAAAATTCTATCTATCTTTTTACACATTACGCATGATAAGTACACAATAAATACAGTATTTTTCTCGTAATATAAATAAACTACCTATATATTAACAATATATAAACTGGGAAAGCCATCGACTTCCGATAACCCTTCTTTATTACCCTCTGTGACCTTCCATAAATATAACTAGATTTCGGTCCGTCCTCTCCTTGGGTAAATACTTTATTTATTTTTATTATAGGTACACGAATTTTGATTAAAAATAGTGTAGAAAAGGCATTTTGACTTTGATCTCATGTCCTCTTATGTATGCTATGAATTTATACTAAACTAGTGACCCGCTACGGCTTTGCACAGGTATTAATAATATTTATATTTGAACCAATTTACACAAATCTTTGTAAAGTAAAAGTTTTATGTGTGTAAGTATACAGAGCGGGCAGCGTTCGGAAAACTACAAAATATCTTTTCGTCCAAAATTCCACAGTGCCTAAAGACAAGGGTTTAAGGGACAAACCAGTGTGTGTTGCCAGTAATAATAATAATTATAATATGTGGGGATATTTTTACACACGGCCATCTGACCCCAAACTAGGGCGACCCTGTACTATGGGTGTCAGACCGCTGATATACATACACAAATACATTTTTTTTTTTGTAAATACATACATATATAGATAAACAACACCCAGACACAAGGCAAATACAAGTGCTCATCACACAAATGTTTACCCTGGGCGGGAATCGAACCCGCAACACGCTGCGCAGCAGTCGATCGCTCAGCCACTGCACCAACCGTGTCGTCAAATAGTGACCAGTGATGACATATGGCACAGAAACGTGATCCTTAACTGCTGGCGTCCTAGAGAAGCTCATCAGAGCTCAGCAGAGTCACGCAGTGAGCCATTGAGAGAGAGATATGAGTTTCTTCCGGAATCCGGAACGAGGAAATTTGCCGAAGAACTAAGGTCACCAACATAGCTCTTACAATATGCAAGTTGAAGTTGCAATAGGCAGGCCACATCGCTCGAAGAACTGGTAACCGATGGGGAAGAAAGGTTCTCGAGTGGCGACCACGAAACGAAAGGCGCAGCCTTGAGTGCTACAAGCAATTTATTATTTTTAAAAGAATTAGGACAAATGAAAAAAATCAGACGCATGTAGTCGGATAAAACCTAGTGTATTCATACAAGTCTTCATTCAAAGATTCACTCTTGATAACCAAGAACTGCCTTTATGCGGCATGCAGGTTTGGTTGCCTATCTGAGGCTATATTATAGGCATATCTTTGTCATCACAAAGCTAATATCTTAAAGTTTAAATCTAGTCTGTGTTTTAGCTAAATTTACTACTTCTTCTACTTCAGAAACAAATAAGTCATAATCTATATCTATGCTAATATTATAAAGCTGAAGAGTCTGTTTGTTTGTTTGGTTGAACGCGCTAATCTCAGGATCTACTACAGGAAGGCTATAAGGCCCATGCCAGCCGGGCCGGGTCGCTAGTAAAAAATAAAAAGAAACAGTTCGAATTTTGACTACACTATAAAATCCCACACTTCTTTAAACTCATACTCAATTGACAAACGATATACTTCTAACAAAAGAATAGTTAACTCAAAAATTAATTACACACCATTGCCAAAACACCGATACACTTCACGTCTTTCACTCCCCATAACAAAAGGGTCCCATAAATTATAGACAGCACACTTATTGTCCATACACAATAGATTGTAACAAACCGTAATGGCGTCGATTACGGCTTACTCGGAATTTCATTAACCTTCCCCTTAATTCTTGTTTAATACAACGGGAGCTAGGAACGCTTAAATAAAAATATATTTGAATATTTTCTGAATAATTGATGGTGATCGAAATTAGATTGGTGTTGCTTTAGCTTCAAAATCTTTTCAATAAATTGTTTAAGGGGCAGACCCGACTAGCACCACCCATTATTTTATGTCTTTACTCCTAAATCAGATCAAATTTAAAATATCTGAAACTGTACTTATCTAGTAAATTAACTGTATTTTTGAAGTATTTTTCCATTATTTTGCATTTTATAATTTAATTTAATCGTTGCTTGCCGCCAGATGTGGCCACTTTTGGCGGTTATCAACGATTCTCTTATTATAATTTGATCCGATTAAAGAGTAAAAGAAATAAAATGATGGGTTGGTTATGGCTCTTGTCTGCGCCTTAATATTGATATTTCGCTGCATCTGCCTATCGCTCTTTGATAACAGAAACATAAAAATAAATATTTTGAGAGAAGAGTTCCGCTCAAGTTAACCCTTATTGAAAAGAAAGAAAGAAAGAAAAATAAATGCGTTTATTGGCATTACTATAAAAATAAAATATACACCTTAAAATTATAAAATACAGAAAACAATGATGATGAATGCCAAAAGGGCCTCAGCTCAGCATAATGTCAGATGACAACACAAAGAGCGCCACCTGACGCTGATTTGCTGCAGCCCACGAGTGCCATACGCTAGAATATTAAATACAGGGAGGTGTGTGTCCATTTTAAAAAAATAAAGGAGAAAATTAAAAGTGATACTACTCATATAAAAGAATAAACGTTGCGACATGTACTAAAATAAATAAATAAATACCCATTATCTGTGATGCATTAAAAAATATAAATCTTTAAACAAATTATATAAAATTGGTGAAAGTGATACAATTGGTAAAAACGTGATTGTGTACACTCTACACTTGTAAATCGACGGCCCAGAAAGAGGTGGCCAGAAGTCCTGGACGTGTACTCTGGAAAATACTACATAGGAAGACTTGAGACAAGTCTTTCCAGTGAGACAGTGTAGGCTAGAGAAAACAAAATCGCATTGCTTTCATTACGATAATACAAATAATCCTTTTATAACAAACGCCTTGTTTGAGAAATTAGTTTTCTTCTGTTCGAATTAAGACTAAGACTACTTGGATTGGAATAGCACCCCCCCATTTCATCCCGAGGGTGTCGTCGAAGGCGACTAAGAGAAAATCCGGAAGTCGGGCAGCAGCGGCTTCCGTGTACTTAACAACTTTACTGCGGTCCCCAAGACGCCTGCCAAGTGTGGGGATCCAATATAAAGGGGGGCCCTTTATAGGGGAGGCCTTTGTTCAACAGTCGACGTCTTCAGGCTGATGAAGAGACTACTTGGGCCAACGTTCCACATTTATCACAGCATTAGTGGCATTTTTAATGTCCTCTACGGTGTAGGAGCACTTCGGGCACTGTAGTAAGTGCGTGTTGGTGGGATCTACCAAGCGGTTTACAGCGGTATACATAGGTGCATAATCTATTGAGAAACAAGTTAACTTATTGGATAAATGCGTGGTAAGCTAGATATACCCTGGTTAGATATCATGAGTTCTAAACTAATTGAAAAGTTATTTGCAGACAATTTAGCAAGCAAACTCCGATATAGTTGGGAAAGACAGGTAAATTTAGCAGACAAACTTTAGACTACACAAAGCTTATCTCAGAGTTAGTTGCCGCGAGATTAAATTACAAAAAATATGTCATATATAATGGGCCTGTGTTAGAATCTTACACGAAGTACGAAGATAACCCTTTCTTCAACCGGCCGTTATAGATAAAAATTCAATGTTGGATGAAGTTTGGTGGCCATTTTATACACAGAGATCCCACTGGATCTTATCCAAAAGTTAAATATCTTGGGGAACGTCTTCAACAGTAATAAATGTCTAGGCTGAGACAAGTACCTACTATTAGGTAACCCTTAATTGACTTCTGCGGTACTTAATAGTCAGTAATTTAGCGTAGTGGTGAGTTTACCAAGATTCATTGTTGTGTCGTTACAAATTATGCTAAGTGGGAGCAATGTTTTATTACGCATTCATTATAGTAAATAGGGTAACCCTTTCTGACATTGTATGTCAAAGCCTTTTTGACATTTCGTTTGATATACTGCCAAACGATTGTTTTTCCAATATCTAACTGTATTCCCTGTATACTCCCTAGTTTCCGCATTTTGCTTTGTATACTTGACTTCCTTTTGTTGTAAGCTGCCACGGTCCTTTTGAAATAGTTAAAGAGAAAATCAACTGTGATAGACAGACAGACTTCAAAGACACATTTCAAGTATCAGTTTGCCTGCCTTTATATCCTCGGTTCACGGCACTGAGAAATTAATCAGGAATATTCTAGCTACTACACTGGTTGATTTTGATGTGCCGTGCTTCGCCGAGGCCATGAATGCGTGGAAACTTGCTTGCCCGAACACTGATCCACTGGACAACCCTATTCTCAGAGACGGTGGGATAAGCCACTCTGCAGGTTAATACAGATTAATTTACTACTACTTCTGCTACTACTGCTGAGCGACCGCGTCTACTGGCTATGGGTAAATGGGAGTCGGGTCTTTGGCTTCTGGCACTTCCGTCACACCCGCGGCACTTCATACAAACGAAACGATATATTTGCCTACACTACTACAAAAATAGCAGACTGTACAGATACGTGCGTGTGTGTGCGTTAATATCGCTAGTGCTGTCACTGCCACCGCGAGCGCGCGAGAGCGAGGAAGCGCGCGATACCGGCCTCAACACAAGTGTTTCTCTTTCTCATGTAGGTACTCGATTCTTTCAAGGTTTGAAATTCAAACTTCCAAATCGATAAGTAGGTACATACCAAGAAGTTTGTAGCTTTAGTTAAAATTCATCATTCCCTCACGGTCATTTCCTCATTGCATTTAGAAGGAAATGACGGTTGATGAGGGAACGATTTACACAGTATTCTGCAATACTTTTAGATTTTTTATTTATTTCTTCCAACTTGTATTTCATGGTATTTAGTTTAAAACAGGTACGTTCATGTATACGTCATAATTTAATATGATAAAAATTACATAATTTCATATATTATTATTAGTTTTTAAATATAAAATATTACATATAAAATATTTAATTTATATAATATAAAATATTTCGATTTTATTTTTCACAAATGAGCCTTGAACTAGAAGACGTTGCCAGAGCCAATGCGGTGCGGGTCAACGTGAGGAACAGTGTTTCGGTGGGGGGCGGAGCGTGTCGCTAATGTACGATAGTACTGATACTTGTACTTATAATTATTGTTTTTATGCTTATGTATGTATTGTGTTTTATGGGCCTTAGTTGCCTGAAATAAAGAATTAATAAAAATAATAATATGCTGTGCTTCCGTCGTCGAACGTAGGTACTGATAGGTTTGACAACACTCATTTTCACCTCACTGCTTCCTTACTTCCCTTTCCCTAGGATTTTTTGATGCCTTATTGTGTTAGTTTTTTAGTTTAATATTTAAAGTTTTCTTTTTTTTGTTATTCTTTTAAATTCTAAAAAACAATAAATAAATACTCGACAGACTTACATTGTACTTTAGACACTGGAGGGGTTGAATCAGTTATAGAATGCTCATTTTTGCCAGAACCACGGAATGCTACTAACATTGTCTAACCCTCGTTAAGTTTAAACAACTGTAATATAACAATATACATTTAATAAGTACACTAATAACTAGAAATCAAGCTCCCGGCGTACAATCAAGGCATACCGAGATGATTTACGCGCGGAAATTAAACTATTGTTGTAACCGCTGCTTTGTTAAACATATCGACGGAGGCTCTATGATTAGTAAGTCAAGGTACAACACTAGTGGTTTGGTAATATTTCGGTGTAAAGGAACGGAAATTAAAGTAGTTTTTCATTGTTAGAATATTTGTGGGGAGTGTTTACTGTAATGATTTAGCATTCAGAGATTTGTTTGTCAACATCCTTAGGTCTTTTAATCCCAAATACGTTCACATTTGTTAATAATAATAATAATAGGCCCCCTCCACGACACATAACGACAAACATTTTACACACCACACGCTGCATTTACTTCGCTTCCGCCCGTAAATGTATCTACCTGAATCCAGCCATAGAGCTGAGAATATTTAACTCAACTGAAAATTATAATATTTATTTGCATAAAACATGGTGTACAAAGTTGTTTTAAAAGACATTAAAGAGCATACATGTTTTAAAAAATACACACACACACGCATACATGTTTTATAAAATTATGTTGCGTTCCGAGTTTAAAACATCTTACATTTATTTATTCACGTTACAATTATCATTATAGTAATTCTTTTTAACAACTTAATTAATAACAAAGCTCATGTGACGTAATTTTTGTAATTTAAAATAAATTGGTATTAAAATAACGGACGACTTTTTTGATGCCCTGTGAGCCCTCCATTGTACAGAGGCCAGCACATGAAGCTACTACAATCTGTCAAATTTCTTTGATAGATTTTCAACTTTATTACAAAAGCATAAGGTTCATATTCAATTGGGAAAATTTGACAGTTAGGTATGGCTTAATGTGCTGGCGTCTGTACATTATTGTATTTTTATATTCATTTTTAAGCTTTATACAGGGTGCCAGGTAATTAATGGATAACCTTGAAATGGCTTATAGTAGAACTTATGGCCATTCAGAAAAAAATAGGAAAAAAAAAATCGAAAAAAAAAATCATTTCTAGTCGTAGTGCAATAAAGTAAAATTATTTTATTGCGCTACGACTAGTTTTTTTTTTTTTTTCGTAATTTTTTTTTCTCCATTTTTTTCTGAATGGCCGTAAGTTCTACTATAAGCCATTTCAAGGTTATCCAATAATTACCTGGCACCCTGTATATATATTATACTATTTAATTCGGTTAAGTGGTTTGAAATAAATAATTAATTGGCATTATATAGCCACTAGCTACTAGTACGTCCGTATGGTGTCGGACGTAAAGAATAGCACCATCCTATATCTGCCCGTGGGTGTCGTAAGAGGCGACTAAGGGACTTACCAGAGAATGGGCAGCAGCGTTCTCTGTGCCTCTGTAAGAACCATACTGCGATCGCCAACCCGCCTGCCAAGCGTGGCGATTATGGCAAAACCCCCCCTTTGGAGGAGGGAGGCCTATGTCCAGCAGTGGATGTCTTTCGGCTGAAATGATGATGATGATGATGAGCTACTAGTAAGCTGAAGTGATGATGATGATTATGATGAGATAGCCAACATACCACCACTTTCGTTAAGAAATCAATACTCATAAATTGTGTAGTTTTATATATGGTATTCGATAATCTATGTACAAAAAGTAATTCAAAAGTCATGTCATTTCACTTACTAACGATCTTCAAATTAAAACGGATAGAGAAGAGCAACGTCTTTCACTCCTACTCCTCTGAAACCTAAAAAGTCTCCGACGAATTTCGTCATTCTAACACGATCCGATTGTCATTTTGCTAAAAGTTCGTAATCTGCTAAATTCATAATGGTCGATCATTGATCGGTCGAATTAAAAGCAATGACTGCACAATGACGTTCTAATGGTAGATCACTGATCAAAGGAACTGTCAAAATTGTAGCAGATTACCGCCTATGTCAGTCATTCATTTGTCATTTTGTACGAGATTACCAGTATATTATATCATTTCGTTCAATGGCGTGTCAGTGGTTGACCATTGGAAAGTCACAATGACGCCATTATAACAGATTACCAAAGTTGTCAGAATCAACAATTATTAAGTCAATGATAGACCATTCTGACACTATTGGAATAGCAGACTTGAGGCCCTGCTGGCACATTACATGTCTACCAACATTTGGTAAATAGGGGAATTTCTGTCGTGTGTTGGTTTGAATTGGAAAAGCTTTACTCATTTAAACTGTTGTGTAATTAATTAGGTTCCGCTAATTTTATAATTATAGATAGACACTTATTTACAAATTGATCACTTGATAGAGGATCTGAAAGTGGAGTCACATACTACAGAAGTCACAGAAGTATGAGGGTAGACTTAGACGTGAGCGTTCTTAATTATTTTTATTTACCACTTACTATACTTACCAGCTTGCTATGTTTATCTAAGACCAATCCCGATCAAGTCACATTAAAAAAAATCTTAAACAAAATAGGTTACTCCTTGAGAAAGATGGCCGTATGCCATCGAAACTAGTCAGACGAACCGGGCAACACAGGGAGTTAGTCCGTTTTTCTCAATCTATAACCTCGGTTCAGCCGTTTGGGAACCCCGATGACACAGACAGACATACTGTTTTTATCGGGAGTTAAAAAGTGAGTGTGTTCTAGCCACGCATTGTCATATTTAGACCTTCTAATCTTCCTACACTCGTGAATATAAAGTACACACAATATTGAACCAATCAAAGATGTTGCGTATAATTACTTGAAAGGGTGTTGCTTAGGCTTTATTGAATTTGTACACAAACTCACGTAAACTGAGGCTTTATTTGGCTATGTTTGTGGGTTTCCTTGACTTAGTTTGGACTCAACCGGAGCCTTTAATCATGACAATGTACTCTTCATGTTACTAGACCGCACGATGTCAAAGTTTGGCCTCTAGGGATCTGGTATTACTAGGTACATTGTAGAAATTCGTCATTTGAAACTGGCTACCTAAACAAAGGAAACAACAATGAAATTGTGTTCCTGGCACAAAAAAAAACGGTTTCTCTGTTATCCAGCAACTGAATTGTGGAGCATAGGCAGTTGCTCCATGTAAAACACTGGTATTCAGTTAGACTGGAAGCTCACCTCAACACTTGTAGTTGGGAAAAGATACCCAGATGATGAGTCTTTATTCATAGACTTCAGGAACTATCAGAGCTATTCTGTAAAAATCTTCCTTGCTAAATTTAAGTGATGTGATCTTGACCTGACGAAGAAATCAGTCCCTAGCATCAGGTTGGATGACCTGTATGTCTTTCATTACGATCGGTTTGGTAGGTATGGCCGTGCTGAGATAGCAAACAGACGGAGCTACTTCCACATTTACGTTTAAATAAGTAAAACTCGTAATTACTACCCTGTTCTTCTCTTCAGTGAGCATATTTTTGCTTCGAGCGAAAAATATGGACTGTTTAAAGTCCGTTCATTTAGTTTTTTTGTGTTAATGTGTAAAATGAAATGCGGACTGCACCGAATGTTGATGACCAACGAGTTTTTGATTACTGTTCGCCTGTTTATTACTGGAAACATGAACCTATTACTTACCTATAGAGGTACCTACCTACCTAACGGTGAGTATACACTTGAGCATTCATTCGAGCATTTTTATATTATGTAACGTTCTTACGAATGGTACAATATAGGTAAACGCTCAGTTTGTAACGTTGAACCATGTAATGTTACGTTCCTGCGAATTCTCGATGCACTGTTCTGCGTAATACTCCAAATGAGTGTGCATTTACCCGTAACATTTAGTTGTACCTTGCGTTCACTCTTTGTTGAAATGTCGGACCTCAGCGCTCGTGCAAAGGCTCGATGAAATGTTACACCAATTCGCTCATTGATTTGTATAATAAGGTTGTAACAAAACAGCGAGCGTGGTCGTCGTTTGGTTCGTGAAAGGGTAGAACATATCATAGAGCGGCTCGTTGTTCTGTTACAAGTAAATGCTCAAGTGTATACTCACCTTTAAATATTTAGTTCTGTATAATATCGAACGGGCAAATAGGTCACTACGGTCTGCAAAGTCAAAAGTCAAATCACTTACGCTAATTAGACCAAACATCGCATGCAGGTACTGTTTAACTTGCTATAAATAAGTTTTTCCAATGTCATTTGATGGCAAACCAGATAACGGTAAACCAAAGGGGTAATTTTTTAGTTGCGAGTTTAAGAGCGTGTATTTGATTCGTGACGAAAATTTCATGTTTTCGCGTTTTTCCCATAGCAATATCGTAATGTTGAGACACAAATTATTAGAAAAAAAATACGGTTTTAGAAAGATTAAGTCTTGATTTAGACTGCTATAGAGTAAAAGTATAATTTTTAATGGTTTTTTAAAGCGAAGACTATCCGTTCATAGCCTTTTACGGTTAACTTTCAGGATGTATACAGAAATTACTGTATGCCAAAATATTATGTTTTATGCGTTTTTCCAACCGGATAAACAGTCTTAAAGTCGACTACAGAGCCAAAATTACGAAAATATTACTATTATGTATTAAAAAACAATGTTGAAAAAGTACAAAATCGGTTCACTTCGATAATTTTTTTTCACCAGTATTTGAATAAAAACATAACATTTATTTATTTTATGAAAATAAAGGTTATGCTTAATATACAGAATATTTTTCAGTCAGTTATACGAACTCATTTATTTTAGACAATTATTTTAAAAAACACTGTAAAACTTCGCGCGCAGTCCTGTGTCGATCAATTTTAATGATTCGTGCTCATACTTCCGTGTTCACGCACAAAAACAGAACATTGTATTGTACTAGTGTGCTTCTATGCTGCTACGATGTTCTAGCAACCATTTAAAGCAGTCGTCATTTTGAGTTGCGCTAAATCGAATCCGCGCCCTTAATCTAAGATTGCGAGAATTTAACTCCAGGGTTTGGAAATAGATCCCCAGGATACCGATGATACCCTTCCTTTGAACTTGCTAAAGACTCTTTACGTAATTTATTTGGTTATATAGCTAATGGCCGCCTATCCAACCCATCATCTTCCTACCCTTGCCTAATGTTACTTGGGGACGGCCCAACACGTTTTCTTCTTCCATTCTTCCAGCGTGTTACCGGTTGGATTCCCGCCCAGGGGTGTGTTCCTGTAAGACCTCATTGTAAACTTCGAATCTGAATCCGCTGTGAGTTTCTTGATTGGCATTCTAAAAATTCAGTTGATAATTTAAATTTACACTAACGTTACCGCGCGACATTGCGAGCGTGTCAGCGAACTGAACTAAATTGACATGGAGATTTTGATTTTTACATAAAGTATGAGATGACGTAAGAAGTGGCATTCTGTAAGGTAATTTCCCCGTCACTTCGACGCTCACTTCGCACTCGAACCCGATTCAAAGTGTAAAATATATCAAGGTCATTTTGAACCTTATGCGAAATGAGAGTGAGTAGCGATGTGAGATGCGAGTTGTTGTTTGAATTTTACAGAATCGACCTACAGGGTAAATGTTTGTGTGATGAGCTCTTGTGTTTGTCTTGTGTCTGGGTGTTATTTAACTAAATATGTATGTAGGTATGTATTTAAAATGTATTTGTGTATGTATATCAGCCTGCTGTCTGACACCCATAGTACACCCGTACTCCCTAGTTTGGGGTCAGGTGGCATGTGTGAAATGTCCAATTATTCCATCCTCCCTTTTCTTTCATATCATTTTTCACACAATCCATCCATGTTTTGCTCGGTCTTCCTCTTTCTCTCCATTCGTTCACATTTATATTCATAAGTCTTTTGGTCACATGCGTTTCATCACTTCTCTTCACATGCCCATACCAATCCAAACGATTCCCTTTCAACTTTTTCGTTACTACATTTTTTATAGCAATCTAAATAGAATATACCTTCTAAGTACATCACTCCGTAAGTCCAATGCTTGCTATTGACATCACCTGTTGCCATCACGAAGCACCAAACAACGTTCCAGCAAATTGTTTGCCTCCAGCTTGTAAACGTAGTGTCGTATATGAGCGTAACAGCTCGAAGTAAGCTCAACTGTTGCTTCAAATTCAAGCTGCAGCTGACTTTCGAACATCGACTGTGGCTTGGAAACAACTGCTATGCTAGGGGAAGTTCCTAGGTTAGGAGCCGTAATTTCGGAGGTATTGAATGAACGGAACTTAAAATGCTGTTTTTTAAATTTGGGATTGGAAGTGACCTCAAATTTAAAAACAAACAATCCAAAGAATCACGGCTGGATTTGTACAAAAAAATAAAGATGTTTAGAGAAGTTGGAATTCTAATTCCTATACTCTTGGGTATCTAAAGAGTATCCTCAGACATTTACAATATTTTTAAAACCCCGCAAAAAAAAGGGAATAGTTTAACAAAAAGCTCATTATTTTAGGACGAAACGGTGACTGACAGTAACAGTGACACTGACAGTCGCAGTTTCGCAGATCTTACACTGAAATCTTATCGTTTTAAGGGAATAATGTCAGAAATATTTTTTTTTCCACACACTTGTCACATCACTTATCTGGCAATTTGTTAGATCCTTTGCTTGTCACTTTCTTTTTTTTATAAACACAAAATGGACATCGAGATGACAAGAAAAAGTATTATTTTCATTTCGTAATATTTTAATTATGCTGTGGTTTAAAAATATGGTAAGTGTATCAATCTACTCCTGGTAATGTATTCTTTATATCAGTAAATTTTTATTTTTTTCGTACAAATGAATGTATGGATCTCGCCATTATTCTTTAAACGTCTCTCATTTTTCGAGGTAATTGTTATGGTATTATTATTTAACGCTGATTAATCCATACAACGTTTTATAAAAAAAAAGATACCAAAATAATATAAATCTAACCCTGTCTGTCTGTCTTTCGTTTACACGACGAAACGGCAGCTCCGATTTTGATGAAATTTGGTATGAAGATAGCTCGATCCCTGGGGAAGGACATAAGCTACCTTTTTATCTGCAACCGCGACAACGAAAAGAATGCACGATTCACGAGGACGCAGGCAGAATGATAGTTGTAAATACCTATATAACACAAAATAAATTCACTTTACAAGTAAGTATAAATATTTATGTATTTATACAAACAAATAAATAAGTAGCGACTATAATGTCAAAATCAAAGCTTTTTTATACGGTACATACTTATATAGACATAGATACTCGTATTATATATAACATCATTATTTTAAAATGTACGAGTATGCGAACGTATGCGAACAAACATGTTTGTTACTTAGCCTAATTAAACAGGAAAACCTATAATTATTAGCCATACATTACTGTTATATACTATAGTGCTACAAATTAATTGTATCGCCGTTGGATACCTAAATAAATAAAAATAAATATCAAAAAAACAATTTCTAAAATTTTTCTCTGTCTATCTGTTTGTTCCGGCTAATTAATAATTAATAGGGTATTACACCCATTTTTGAAAAGTGTCTCAATGAAATTCTGTAGTGCTAATATGCCACCAAAACAATACAAAATTTTTATTCAATCGATAAGTGCCATAAAAATGCAATTTAATTTTAAATTTTCAAATTTCGTGCGTAGGTTGACGAAAACGCCTCTTACTGTACGCCATATTGCTCAGCGTAAATGACGTCAGTTCGTTTAGTATCAAATGCGCTCCTATTAAATATGATAATTGTATATTATTTAAAAATAATTAAAAGCATATTTTGTAATAGGTGTAATAATTAAAAAATTACGTTGGTTACGAAAATAATGAAAGTACAAAGCCTATATACGCCAATCGGTTGACTGACAATTGCCAATTTTTTGTTTACACAGCCGTACGGCGTGATAACATGGCCGCTACTATTTCATGGTGTTTTATAACAGATTAAAAATACTGAAAACTTTGAATTGAATTTAAAAATTTATTTTGTTATTTTATGAACTAAAACTTACATTTTCCGACTGCTTTATGCCTAAACTGTCTCAATAACATATTTGTAGATTTTATCTCGTATAGAGTAAAATACCCTATTGGCTGCACTGATTTTGACAGACTTTCACTGGCAGAACTAGGCTACTTTTTTAGAAAAAAAATTAGGGTTTCGTTCAAAAGTGTTAAAACTATTGTGAACAAAACTCTTGTTGCTATAAAAAGCAAATAATAAACACTTTCTGCAAAAAAAGATGACAAAGTATTTCTTTAAAATAAAATATTGATGTCGTTCTTAGATCTTTTTTCCGAAATCAGCCCCAACATTGACCTTTTAAACAAAAAACTCGGCTCTAATCCGAGCAGGTAGAATGTCTTATCGTGTACTTAAACAAATACTCCGCCTAAACCCCATGTTATGTCGTCTAATCCTATGGATTCCTTAAAGGGTCCGTGAGGGAACGTTGTTTTTTGTCAGCGATAGTTGCCACAGTTTGGGTATGTGCTTAAGTGAAAAAGGGTTACGATGTTTAAGAGTAAAGCTATGTGTATTGTGTACTAAGTCAAAAGTAGTAATATTCTTTTGTTTTTTACTTAGGTATACTACATAGGTATTGCCACAAAGTACGTAAGGCTGCGTCGCGCCCGAGCAGAGAGACCACTCAGAACAACCCGCCATTTTTATCACGCACACATTGACATTACGTTTATAGGCATTCTCAAGCAGTTTCAAGCATACTTCAGTCTCGACTGTCACGTGTTGTTAAAATGAATGAATGATGTAAGTAACTGACATTTCACGACGAACAACAAAATTTTGTTATAAACAATTGCAAAGAGTTCCAACCAGTGTCAATAAAATTTCATATTGTCACAAATAAAACCTACAGAGTTAATACAGTAGCAGCCCTAGTGAGTCTGGCAAGTTTAGGTAATTATTTTTGAAGATGGCGGGAGCGGCCCTTCTATACCCTTTATATTTTGAGGTATTGCCATATCAAAGACAAAATAAAGGAAAATGGTTAGTTCTTTAATTGCATTTGCAATCAGCTAGAAAAAAGAAAGTTGCGAAAATTTTTGTTACACTGGACCCCGCGATAAATAAAACCGCCAGACGACAGATGACAATCCGAAAATTTTCCAAGTTTCTTTCATAGTTTCCTGCTTTTATAAACATGTAAGTCGCATTTTAGTTACCACAACGTATTATATAAAAAGATTTTTCAAAAAAAAAGAAAACCGCCTTCAAAAACAAATAAGTAATAAATAACTTTAGCACAGAACACACATTACTTTACTTTCGGAAGTCGGTGGCGGTGGCTTTGTGTTTGTTGTTTTGTAATGCCACCGACTTCCGAAAGTAAAGTAATGTGTGTTCTGTGCTAAAGTTATTTATCACTTTTTAGTTTTTGAAGGCGGTTTTCTTTTTCTTGAAAAATCTTTTTATTTTTCGCTTTTTAGTGTTGTCTTAACATCCAAATCCATTAAGAAACGGCAACATTAAGAAACGGCAACAGACTTAAAAGAGATTGTAAGTCCACCAGTGATTGAAGAAACTATTTTTTTTTGGGAATTTGTTTATTTTCTCAAAAAGGGCTGTACCAATTTTGATAAAATTTATATGGGACCTTTTCGAAATAAACCCCTTTCGAACAAAAGAATTTTGCAAATCCATCTATATATGACAGAGTTATGCCCGAACATACATAAAAAAAAAAATACAAACATTCGAATTGACAACCTCCTCCTTTTTGAAGTCGGTTAAAAACAGAGTCTCCCGCCGCGTCTGTCTGTCAGTTCGCGATAAACTCAAAAACTGATGAACGAATTTTCATGCAGGTTTTACAGATAAACAGAGTAATATATGAAGAGGTGCAGGTGTGTAGTTTGTTAAGGATTTGAGTCAATTGGATAAAAAAATATGACTATAATACCCGTGCGAAACCGAGGCGGGTCGCTAAAATTAATTATATTAAGGTACAGGTAGTCCTAACTCATTACTCAATCTGAAGGTGGACTCCGTTCTCACGAATCTTTTTAACAAGTAATTACCTACAACCTTTTTTAATCAAAATAATAAAATTATCCTTTTTAATAAAATCCTTTTCCTATCAACAAGCGGTACAGACAGAGCTTGTTTCGTTTGCATAATGCATTAATACTTTAATAGCAAGGACATAAAGATAAATGGTTAACCAGAGTATAACTCAATTCAGTTTTATAACTACCCCTGAAGATAACGAGTGATTCCTTAATTAGGGTTCCATGACAAAATTTAAAGAACGAAAGTGAGTTAGCATTGAATTTGGTAGTTGTCCAATTGTAAGATGTTTTTTCAATGTGGAGAATTTCAAATTTGTTTAAAATAGTAGGTAGTACAGATAATATCTGTAGTTACTTGTTCAAAAGTCATATCAATAAGCCCGTATTGTCCCATTGCAGGGCAAAGGCCTCCTTCAGTTCCTTCCATTGGTCTCAACTTTTCACTATGTATTTTCAATTCTAAAGGAAACCAAGTCCAAGGCGTCCCGTCATCTCTTTCGTGGTCTACCGCGGCCCCAATCTTGCCATTTTAAGGCACTAGGGCATTTTGGGATTTACAAGCCCATAGGTCGTTCGGCATGCGGCAGATATGTCCATCCCAGTCCCATTTAAGTTGGGCAGCCTTTTGAGCCATGTCAACGATCTGTGTTTTGGTGCGCAGTATGGTGTTAATTTATCTTCATCATTTTAGCCGAAAGACGTCCACTGCTTGACATAGGCCTCTCGGGGTTTTGCCATAATCGCCATGCTTGGCAGGCGGGTTGGCGATCGCAGTATGGTTGTTAAAAAGGCACAGAGAACGCTGCTGCCCATTCTCTAGTAAGTCCCTTAGTCGCCTCTTACGACACCCACGGGAAGATATGGGGTGGTGCTAATCTTATTCTTAGTCCGACACCATACGGACACCATGGTGTTTATTATACCACGAATAAATCAGTAAGCCAATCCTATTAATTAAGAACGTTCAAAGTATAATCGCATCTGTCAATGTCAATGTCAAAATCTTGTCTAAACTGAAGGTAATTTTGACAGATTACGACTAAGATTGAATTGTGAACATTGCTAAAAGTTTGTAGAATTACCCACCTGATTAAAAACATAATTATCCATTTAAAAAATGAATGGATAAGGTAGGAATATAAAGACATACTACGGATTTCAAAACTTGAAGAACCAATTTATTTAAATTGCATGTTTATACATCCACGATTTCTGAAGAGCCAAATCCTTTATAGACAGTTTTATATACCTGTATACGGAATGCGATATCGTGAACCTAGACTTACGCTTTACCGGTTTTATACTCTTACTAAGATCTGCAAAATTCATCAGCAATTACCGTTATATTTTCAAAATTTTGCATTTCTGTCTTCATTTTCCTTGATATTTCCCGAAATACCTTCCCGTCCCCAAAAGATCCCAATCTATGGAAAAAAAAACAATTTACGAATATACACAAGTTACTACAAAACAACTATAATTTAGAACGCCATCAGGAAAATGGGGTAACTCGCATTTCACCCATTTTCCTTTACAAGAAAACATTTTCTAAAGGGAGAAAGGCAAAAAAAAAGAAATCTAGTTGACTACATATCTTTATTTGGACACGCCGATAAAAAAATAATGTCCGACATTAAGGGGAGGACTTAATTTAAATATTTCTGACGCATACACCTCTCTCGCTCACTCCCGAACATTTTTCTGTGCATCTATCTCTTTCGCACGGTCGGCGATAAGTCACGAAACCGTCGTTGGGTAAATGCCTTTTTAAGTGAACCCCTACAAAGTTAAAGGGAGATTTTTTGTAACAAAATGTAACGTTACGTTATTATGGCGTTGCTCCGTTACCCCGATGATTACTTAATGTTAATAGTAACGTTTTATGTTAGTTTTAACTGCTTTACGTTTGTTCGTGGTTTTATTGTATTTTTTTCAAGTTTATACAGTGTTTCTCACGCATTTTAAATGGTGACTTGGGCGCCACTTTAGCAAAGGAGTTTGTGCTTCATTAATTAGAACGGTCAAGATATTTGCATGTAAATATTTCTCCCTTATTATTTCGTGGTTTCAGGAAAATAGAATACAAAGTATTTTTTTAATTCATTATGTCAGCTTGTGATTGATTTCATCAGAGCAATGGCATCTATTGACACAAAGAAGCAACCGCCTCGGAGGACTAAAATTTAGGCGATCTGAAGCTGTCAGTTTCGTGTTCAAACCATGGCATGTAACTTTTTAAGTTAAACTAAAACAATACTCGTAAGTATTGTTTTAGTTTCACTTAAAAAGTCAAACTAAATTCAACTTAAGATCGTAATCAAGAAAAGAAAATATTAACATCCGATCTTTCTATCCTTATCTCAATTTACAAGAGGGCGGGGTAACACGTCTTCTTTAAAAGAAGCCGAGATTTATATGAAAATGTCTTTTCAATAGATCTCTATTAGGTGTCGTCTCAGAATGAAATTCCATCAGAGCCATAAATTATTATTCACATAATCCATCAATATTATACCCTAGCCCCTTTTATAAATGTAGATACCATCTTTTGCCTACGATTTCATCTAAGTGAATGTCGGTTATCGAAATTAAAAAGTAGCCTTTCTTGGGCTTTAAGCTTAGTTAGGTTTAATTAAAAATAAAAATATTATTTTGCTTCCTTGTCATACAATCCACTATTATTAGCCCTACTCTATATCAGAAGAAACCTTTACCCCTATAGGGAAACAATACTGTCAGATATTAATTATTCATGTTAAATTTTTAGGGTGTAAAAAGCTAAATACTGGGCGAAATCTAAAATTAAATACGAGTAATGCTGGACGAAAAGTTCTAGAGTGGCGACCGCGAACCGGAAGACGTTGCGTTGGAAGGCCTCCCACTAGGTGGACCGATGACCTGGTAAAGGTTGCGGGGATCCGCTGGATGCAAGTCATACGGGACCGGTCAATGTGGTGCCACTTGGGGGAGGCCTATGTCCAGCAGTGGACGTCTTTCGGCTGAAATGATGATGATGATGAATATCTGCATATTTACCATCGATAGGCTATGAAGAAGAAGGGAGTGTACAAACACTTGAATATGAACAATAACTTTTACAATGGGACTACTGAATAATAAAGTTTGTTGTTCCCTAAGAAGTCATTGATTTTTTTAAGGGTATAAATATAATGATTATCAAAAAATACTTTAGGATCTTAAGCTCCCTTACCAAAAAATATACAAAATTATACCAAATGTACACCAAATCTTAGTGTGCAAAACCAACCAAAATCTTTTTGACCCCCCTGGGGCGGATCCGTCATGGTTAGGTTAGGTTAGAACTGTGACCTTACCCTACCCCTACCCCTAGCGTGCCGCGGCAGCGGCCACCGAGTGCCAGAATCAAATCGCTTTTTATACTCAAACTCATACATTTCTACAATACTTTAGGAAGTACCATTTTGGTGACCATTTACTATTTTTGGTTTTATTTTATTTACTATTATTGGTGATCATTTAGTAGATCTGGAGGTTCGTTAAACATAAGCCTTTTTTTAACATAAGGTTTATTGAACAACAGATTCATATTTCAGGCTTGGTTGTATGAGTACTTTCACCCCATAAGATATTTCTAATGACTAAAAATCACCCAGTATTAATTACTTTTATGTTAATTGTAATTGTGGCTTCAATTATTTGGAACAATGCCTTAGTTACAAAGGAATTACAAAAACACACTCACGATACATAAGAATTTCATAGTTTTGATTTAAGAAAAAAAGTTGTTTTTATTTAAGTTTTAAAGTAGGTACTCCATTAAAAGGTTAAGAGATCATACTGTATTTGACTGAACTCTTTTTGTAACCTATGTTCACAAACAAATTGTAAATTAATTTGTTGTATAAACTAAACTTATTTAAGCTATTTATATCTCTTTCTTTCCAATAAAAAAAAAAAGAGACAGTTCGTTTAAGTTGTTCTAAAATGTACATACAAATTAAAGTTGTCAATTCAGAACGTAGGTATTGATTAAAATCACGACTAAGTTCAAGGAAAAAACTAATTTAACATCTCTAACTTAGTTCTTTTATGTCGCCGTCCTTTTCTTCAGCTGTCTGTTAGTAAGAGATGCGAATTGTCTAATTTTAGTTTAGTTTAGTTTGTGAACAAGGGAATTGGCACCATTGCCAGTGAATTATTATCTACATCACATATTACAACACTGATTCATGTATTTTGTCTTCTTCCGTGAGACATTTAGAGACTATTTTGCTTGGAATGTATCCGTGTATGTGACATATTGTGTTGTTTTTTGCAAAAAAAAGTGTAACAGACACTGGGATATTTTATTATTCTATTTGATTTTCTTTTTAAGGATTGCTGCTGTGAAATGTTGAAGTTTTCTTTAGAAAATGATTACATTGTCAAGTGTGTCATTGAATGGCATCTCTATCTATGTCTTTTTAGGTTTCTTAGGACCATAAATAGTATACACTATAATATTGTGGTCCTAAGATACGGTTGAAAGTCCAAAGAATCGTGCTGATTCTTTTTCAAATGTAATATGGTTGTATTTGTACAGGAATTTTAGATGTCTGATGAGAAATTAAACTGTATTTTTATAATAAACTACTTGTACGTTGCCGGCGACTTTGTCCGCATGAATTTAATTACAGATCCCTGTATTTTTATCAATAAAATACAGCCAATAGCACTCAGGGTTAATGTAGCATCCTATTGGTTAAAGAATTATTAAAATCGGTTAAGTATTTTTTGAGTTTATCCATTACAAACAAACATAAATCTTTCCTCTTTGTAATATTAGTACCTACTATAATTAATAATTCAAAGAAAACTCATTAATAAACATCAAAGTGTGACCACCATCCCCCATTGTGTACAGAAGCAAACCATTAGCCATAATAAACTAAGTCACTTAACAGCCACTTTTATTCACAGCACATAATGATTAAATACACGACATTGTACAACTTTTTGAACATAAATTATAAACTTTTTCGTTCAAAATGGTGTACAAAAAAAAGTTTTTTTATTATCAGTCGGCATGTGGGGGCGCCTGATTTATATAGGTTACACAATTTTTTGTCGATTAATTCGAAATAAGGACTTATCTCGTTTTCGTTAGAGGTTAATTGGGACATAGATTGACTAATGTATTTTTAACTAACGCGTCTTTTCTGTTCGTCGTTTGTTTTGAAGTTATTTTTTTGGAATGTCGTGGGTTGTATGTAGATTTCTTTTGTTTTTTATTGATTGTCTCTTTGACAGGAAGGAGTTTATTAAACGTACTTATTTACAGTTTAAGGAGACCGTGTTAAAGTGGTCTATGAACCAATGGCAATACTGATACGGTAATTTTGTGAAGTTACCTCTATTAAACCCTTGTGCAAAGTGGCATTAAAAGGACAATGCCAGAACCTCTATAGAACTTTGCCCCACTCAATAAAAGTCATGTGCAATATGTAGCATCTTACTGTTTATTTATTGCTGATAACTAAACATTAGTCTTAGTGACTGTAGAACTTGCGGTTTCCGTTTAAATCTAAAAACAATAATAGACATTGATTATAGGTTAAATTGTATTTTTGGTAAAATGAGTTTGTATTTTGTGGGTAAGTATTTCGTAATCCGCAAGTTCTAAAGAAAAACAATTTAGTATAGAAAGGTTCTATATTCATTACAATTATTTTCATTAATTTACTTTTCTGTACATGGGTGGGGCAGGATCTGGCATTGTCATTTGATCCCAGCAGTGTCGAGAAAAATAAAATGGAATACGCATGTTTTTAGTAGTAAACTTCCTACATACTTACCAAGAAGAAAAACTAAAAATACAAATCGATACTTTAAAAACTTTTGATCTGCCAAGTGATTTTGTCTATCTGACATTAACAAAGTATGATACATTAACAAATACCCGTTTAAAATATTTCTGGATTATTATTTCCTTAAAAACTGCCTGGTTAGACTTTGATGCATGTGTGCCTTCTTAAATTTTACTATCTTTATTGCTATTGGTTGACAGACCACTTCCCACAAATGTGAACAGTGTCCTTTATATGAGTAGTTAGAATACCAAAATTGTTTGTCACTTTTGTCAAAAATCAGTGACTTTACGAAAAGCAATTCAAAATATTGTCATGCCGGCTTGACTATGCTATTATTATTAATATCATTTATTTTCCGAATGTATATTGTTGCACTGTAGGGCAAACTGCTGCCTTTCTCCATTCCAACTCTCTTTGTCTAGAACTAATATGGACCAATCTCTCCTGTAAGAGTCAAGCTCATCTCGCCATCTTCGCCTGGTTCTATCACGATGTCGCTGGACGTTTTCTGGGACCCACATTCTGGTTGTTTTAGCCCATGATCCGTTCGACATGCGGAAGACGTGGCCGGCGCAGTCCCATTTAAGTCAGGCTGCTTTTTGAGTGACGTCAGCGATTTGTGTCTTGGAGCGCAGCACCGTATTCTATGCTATAAAGAACTTTTATAGATGACCTTTTCTTCGCTATCTCACCCGAGCTTCAACTTATACCTAACAAGAGATAAAATATGCTGAACCGGATTGTTTTAAAATGTAAAATATTGTCAGCCATGCTTTTAAAGTTATGTGTCAATATTGTACTAGCTTATCGTATTTAAATACAGAGCAAGAAGTTCGTAATAAGTCATTGCCCATTTAAAGTTTTCCAGGCACGTGTAGACCTTTTTTTAGGGTTTCGAACCCAAAGAGGATAAACGGGACCTCAATTTTTAAAATCATAATCGGTAATATATAATATAATAATATGTGGGGACATTTTCACACACGGCCATCTGACCCCAAACTAGGGAGACCCTGTACTGTGCTGTGGGTGTCAGACAGCTGATATACATACACAAATACATTTTTTTTTTGTAAATACATACATATATAGATAAACAACACCCAGACACAACGCAAACACAAGTGCTCATCACACAAATGTTTACCCTGGGCGGGAATCGAACCCGCAACACGCTGCGCAGCAGTCGATCGCTCAGCCACTGAGCCAACCGTGTCGTCGAATAATAATTTTTGTCATTCAAATTATTCTCCAAGTAGCTTTTGCTCATGACTTCGTCCACATCAATGTGTTATCGCGGAAGCAGACGAAGTCGCGGAATTCAAAGTAGCCTATCGTCGGGGATAGTGCAAATCCGCGAATCTACCATACGTAAACTGTACTGTGTACGTATCTGCACTACGTCTTAGTTTACAGGGGATGGTTATAGGTGTCGATACTTGCCGGCCGTAGACAAGCGGTATTGTGGCGGTATTGTGGGCGATTCACGTCAAAGAGGTGTCTGCCAATGACGATCGTGCGTACATTGCCCGCGAAATTTTAAATTGGCTACATTTGTCAGATGCGCGGAATAGGGTATTACACCCATTTTTGAAAAGTGTCTCAATGAAATTCTGTAGTGCTAATATGCCACCAAAAAAAACACAAAATTTTTATTCAATCGATAAGTGACTTAAAAATGCATCTTAATTTTAAATTTACCAAATTTCGCGCGTATTTTGACGAAAACGCCTCTTACTGGACGCCATATTGCTGAGCGTAAATGACGTCAGTTCATTTTGTATCAAATGAGGACATAATATTAAATATGATAATTGTATATCATTCAAAAAAAATTAAAAGCATATTTTGTAATAGGTGTAATTAAATTACGCCAATCGGTTGACTGACAGTTGACAATTTTTTGTTTACACAGCCGAACGGCGTAATAACATGGCCGCTACTATTTCACGGTGTTTTATAACAGATTAAAAATACTGAAAACTTGAATTGAATTTAAAAATTTGATTTGTTATTTTATGAACTAAAATTTACATTTTCCGACTGCTTTATGCCTAAACTGTCTCAATAACATAGTTATAGATTTTTTCTCGTATAGAGTAAAATACAATATTATCTAATGCTAGTTACGCGGATTTGCACTATCCCTGACGCTGTGTCCTTTCCAGTGGTTCAGTGTCCAATTTTTTTGATATTGTTCGGCCATTTCGTAGTGCAAACGTAACAAACAAACAGAGTTACTTTTGAATGTATAATATTAGTATGGACTATACCCTGTTCACAATAAGATTAGACATTTACAAAAACCGTTTTTACAGTCCGTTCAACCGATTTTGACTCATATTGCGTTGGTAGCATGACAAATGGCAACTGCAGTAAACAGTTGATATTGTAACCACTTTTTTTGCCTCTACTGTCATCCTTAAGACTACGGAATAGAAGTCAAAATCGGTTGAAGGGACTGTAAAAAAGGTTTGTGTTTATGTCTAATCTTAACAGGGTATAGATTCAAAAGGTAAAATATAAAAATGTGCGTTTTTATAAATATTATATTTGATTTACATTTCAAACATAATGTAGGTAGAAACATAAATTATTTATTTTAAATTATGCAATTCGTGTACCTATTTACAAAATACAAAGTTCGCGCTTACCGTCATAAGGAGTAACTACATTTATTCGGCTCCATTCAGCTTTAGTCCATAGAGACCACCAGATTAGTATGTAGAAGTATACGTGTGCGTTTAGCTTTCCGCGTCTGAACAACAAAGCTGAAGAAGACTGAAGCTGATTGACTGAGGGCTGAAGGTACAAAACTGAAGTTTTCGATAGACAAAAGCTGAATTAAGCTGAACAAGTGTGATTAGTCCCTTTCGTCACATTATAATTATTATCTATTATTGAATGTCACAGTTAGCTTTTTATTAAGATTGTTTGAAGGTTTTCTTTATTGATTAGACATTTTCGTTATAAAAATATTAATCATTGCAAACAATTTTTACCAACTTTTTTTGGTCCTAAGGTACGCATTTTAAGAGTAGCTCAGACAAACACTTCCTTTACTAAAATTATTGTATAAAATACTAAAAATTAGTATGTACAGAAATATTATTTTGTTTAACAAAATTAATTTTAACTATGTAGTACTATTTCTTAGGAGCGGTAGGTATTCTTTGAGGGCAGCACGCTGGATAGGGTTCGCTGAGATTTCCGTACCGAAAGAACCCAGGCACTGAATAGTCTGCATCGCATCTGAAAGTGAAAAAAATATAATAAATTTATTGTGAAAGAGAAGATAGAAGATAGAAAAAACTGTTTATTGACACAGACCATGTGTACACAAAAACAATCGGTACTAAAAAGTAAAAAAAAAACATTATTGTCCTTAAGGTGTCGAACGTAAAGAATAGCACCATTCCATATCTTGGTGTCGTAAGGGGCGACAAAGGGACGTACCAGAGCCTCCTACGTCCCTTTGAGTTTTCTGTACCTTTGTAACAACCATACTGCGATCACCAACCCGCCTGCCAAGCGTCGCGATTATGGCATAAACCCCCATTTCTGGGGAGGCCTTTGTCCAGCAGTGGACGTCTTTCGGCCGAAATGATGATGATTGTGTGCCCCACGGCTGCGCCAAACAGGCCCAGTTCAGCATAAAATGCCAGACCTCGTCTTGTGCCTGACGCTGATTTTCAACTGGACCTTTGTGTGTGTGACGTAGTTCGGATGTAAACCAGTGGAGTATATTTACTACTAACAGAGTATAAATAGGTAAACACGTACTGAAGCAGAAAGCCACATATTTTCCCCACTACTATTATTAACTTTAGACGCCCACTGCTGGGCATAGGTCTCCCCCAAGGGGTTTTCAGCCGTAATCGCCATGCTTGGCCGATGCATGTTGGCGATTGCAGTAGGTGTTAACCATAACACCTACTGCAATCGATCAACAGAGGATACCAATTTGGAAGGACACTGCTACCCATTCTCTGGTCAATATCCCTCTGTCGCCTTCTACGACACCCACGGGTAGAAATGGGGTGGTGCTTCTACGTGCTATTCGCAGCCGGCCCTACACGACATAGTTATGGAAATATTTTTTTTTTTTTTTTTTTTTTTATGGTCAGGTTTGTTCGTCGTCATCATCATCATGTCAACCTTTAGACGCCCACTGCTATGTATAGGTCTCCCCCAAGAGGGGGTACAGCCGTAATCGCCATGCTTGGCTGATGCATGTTGGCGATTGCGGTAGGTGTTATGATACTCAGAAGGACGCTGCTGCCCATCCTCTGGTCAATGTCCCTCTGTCGCCTTCTATGAAACCCACGGGTAGAATAAATGGGGTGGTGCTATTCGCGGCCACACGACCTTAGTGTGCGATTTTACGCCCAGCTTATAACTATTTAAAGTTTATTTTTATATAGGTATCTAAAAACATCTTTATACTTCTTTATTATTCTTTTTTTTTCTTTATCAGATTATTCAATTATATTCTATTTTTAACCGACTTCAAAAAAGGAGGAGGTCCACTATTCGTCTGTAAGATTTTATTTTGTATGTTTGTTACATGATTTCTCTGACAAATGTAGATTGATTTAAAAAAATAATTTTCGTAGCGTCAGGGGTTCATATAAATTTCATAAAAATATTCCACCTCCACGGGGGGAAAATAGGGGATGATTGTATTGCCACCAACTTCCGCAATTAAAGATATTTTTTACTACGCAGCTTTTGTAGGCGGTTGTCCTTTTTGAAAAGAGTCTTTTATCATCTTTATAGTTCGAACTGACAAGCCACAAGACCGACTGTGAAGTTCTTCTAAATTCTAAAAGAGTTTTGTCTCATAATACAAACTTAGACAAATAAGGTTGTATTTCTCTTGTCAGCCTAGAGTCTCTTCAGTACCTACATCTCTGCCTAACCCGTTGAAGTGCGTTATGTTATGTTACGGATAACCATTCAATATTTGGCAGTCTGCCAGTGAAATCCAGCCTCTAGTGACAGCATAAATTTACAATATAGCAGAAAATTCAATTAAACTTAATTTAATGAATTTCGTGTAATTTAAAATAGGTTCAAATAACAGATTTTTGGTGTATTCTGCCAAAAATAATAATATGCGGAATTCATGAAAATGAATTTAACAATTTTGAAATAATTTAGTGAAGGATGATTTTAGTGATTGTAATTAATTAAAATTGAGGAATATTTTCATCAAAGGTTAATAAATCTTAAAATAGATATGGTAAAGTTGATTAACTATTTTCATCTTATATTTTAATATAAATTAGATGAGTAATTTGAAAGATTGGTCCCTTGTTCTTTCATTAGTGTTTTTAATATTGTTCTTTCTCTATAAATTAGGTACTGCTGTATCGTGGGTGTGTCTACAAATATATAAACTCACATGCACAAACAGCCAGACCCAGAAAAACTACCTGAAAGCCATGCCATCATTCTTCCGGGCGGGAATCGAACCCGCGACACGCAGCGCGGCATCCATCCGTCATGTGCCATGTGTGTGTGTGTGTGTGTGTGTCATGTGCCTATCAATAGATAAAAAAAAAAAAAAAAAATGTCTAGAAATTACTACAACCGAATATTTTTTTTTTTTTTACTGTTTCTTGATTTTAAAAGGAGAACTTACCCATGTGGCAAACAAAAAATAAAAACTAAAATTTTACCCATCATTGATAAAATATACCACCATGAAAGGGTTGTTTTAACAAGGGACAAATTCCTTTAACTGTTTTTTGTCTAATTTGTCAAGTTTTTTGAAGCAAGGTGTTAGTTTGGTCCTCAGCTATTTGAAGAAGAAAAAAACGTAAATAATGAGTGAACGATGTCTTTGGTTGTTTTTAGAATTATTATTCATATAAATAGAAATGTGTGGGTAATATAATGCTTGAAATTGAATAAGTCTCGACAAACATTTAAGTAAGTAATTGACAACATTTCAAAACTGATACGACCTTAGGACAAAAATACCATTTGTTTTTTCGTATCCTAAGTCCAAATTTATATTTTTAATTTCTTCATTTCTAAGAAAAATAAGTAAAATAAAAAAACATGTGATGACGTCACATAAACGGTGGAATGCGGTAGTTACCTTTGCATATGCATTTCAATAGTTTCAGATGAAAACATTAACGTCAAATAAGACACACGTCAATGTCACATTATGAAGTGTAATGTGGTGTGGTGTGGTGTGTGTGGTGTGGTGGTGTGGTGGTGTGTGTGGTGTGTGTGTGAGTGTGTGTGTGTGTGTGTGTGTGTGTGTGTGTGGTGTGTGTGTGTGTGTGTGTGTGTGTGTGTGTGTTTCTGTCCTGGGGGGCGAATAAATTATCTTTCTTTCTTTCTTTAATAATAATCACAATAGTTTTTTGACGGGTCACAGTAAAGCAAAGGATAAAACGCTATTCCACCGTAAGTATGACGTCATTTGGCGCTTACGTCTTTTTAGAATACACCTAATTTTAAAGTTAAAATTATGAATGAAAAGTACCTACATAATTTCGAAAAACGGAAAAATACGGGTGCCCTAGATTTGTATTTACTTTTATATAACGTAATAATACATGCAGGTTAAAAATATGAAATGTTGTCAATTAATATTATATTTCAACTTAACTAATTCTTTTTTGAAAAACGTTGCCCCACACTAGGAATTTCTTGTTTATTGTAGGTGCGTATGCAAACATTATAAACTCACATAAATAACTTCAACGTCTATCGGCGTCGTCAAAATATGCACTGTGAAATATAATCTGAATAGGTAACTGATGTATATACAGGATAATTGAGAAAATACCCAAATCGTCTCTTCGTAGTATCACCCTGAACAATTTTAATTGTTTTACGACTTTTCAAAATTCGAAACATTTTTTTTTTCATACAAAAAATATGAACACAGTTTAAATTTTGCGTAATATATTTTTTCTGACACGGCCGACGAAAGGCTTGCAGTCAGCTGTGTGGCTGTACATTAGCCTACCTACATTATATTCGCTATCATACGGGTGCGCGCGCGCGTAGTATACGTAAATTTTACAGACTTCAAATAAACGAAAACAAATTGTTTTTGGCTACTTTACTTAATTGAGGTAAAAGTCGTAGAACAAATGTTATACAGGGTGATGACATTATAAAGTTCAGAATAAGAGGTTTTAGGTATTTTTTTAATTTCCCTGTATAGAAAATATTTATATTTTGGAGTTAGGGCTTGTTCAATTATGAACATACCATAGTTACACGCGCCAACAACAACATCACAGCATCAGCGTTTAAGCCGACATACATTCGGTCCGCGCGCTGGCAACAGCGGCACGCCGTCATCAATAAGATGTGGCCTACTGAGATCTTCGCTTCATCGGCTCGATACACACACGACACACATGTAAATAGTCATCAATGTGTATTGACCACAAAATTTGTATATAATTAAGTTCATTACTGTAATAAATTAGTCATCAAGCTGGAGTCGAGTGTGATTCATCTCCTATATCTCCTCTTACTGTGGCCAAGACACCTTTAGCCATAAACGGTCCTATGAGTCTGTGGGATCGACAGTAAAAAAACCATTTCCTGTGTACATTGCACGACGTACGCAAACCCCTCTTCCTACCCAAGTTCCGTCTGTTACCGTAGGTCTCCTTGTAACAGACATTCCTCACGTAAAACCGACGTAACTTACGTTTGGTATGGTTTGTATGGTAGGTTAGGGCATTAGGACAATATTAACTAGGGTGCTAGGTAGGTAGTTACTATAGAGCTAGGATAATGTCAGAGTCACTGACATAGCAAAAAGAGTGGCCAAGCTCAAGTGGCAGCGGGCTGGGCACATTGCCCATAGAACTGATGACCGATGGAGCACAAAGGTCCTGGACTGGCGGCTGTGCACCAGCAGACGTAGAGTCGGCAGGCTCCCCACAAGATGAACCGATGATCTGGTCCAAGCCGTGGGATACCGCTGGATGAACGCGGCGAGAGACCGACACAGGTGGAGGTCTTTGGAGGAGACCTATGCCGAGTAGTGGGAGTCTAAAGGTTGACGAATGATGATTGTGATGATGTTAAATTACAAATTCACAACAATTACATGGTACGTGGTAGGTACCTACCTAAGTACTTGTAGAAAAGTGAAGTTGTAGGTTTCAAATCACAAAAATAGTTTTTATTTATAGCCACAGAATAGGTTTTATTTAATGTCAAGAAAGTAGTTTTTTTTATTGTGTTAATGTACAATAAATTGCTGAGGTATTAGCAGTACGGTTATTAAAATAAAAGCTGAGGTCATGTTCAGTTTATTAGGTGAAATTCCAACTATATACAAACATTTATTCTAAGCTACCCAAGTACTACTTACGTTAATCTTTCGATATACACTTCGAATATTCCAGTTGGGAGTACCTCCTCATCAGGGACACTCTTTTCCGTTGCCTCCGCAGATCTTTTGGCTCTTGCGTGTTTATCTATATGTAAAACCTTTGCCACTCTTTCTAATTTAACTTTCTTCCTTAACGGGAAGGGATGGACAAACAACTTCTGCTTCTCTTGCACATGAGCTCTCACTTCATCTAAAAGTTGTATTGGCAACGAATCCGTCTGCCAATCGGGCTTACGTCTCTCAAATTGACCCTCCTTTTCCTTGTTATTTGTGGCCACTACGTCTTCTTCCATCATAGATGCTTTTATTTCTAGATCTTGAAAATTCTCCAAATCTGGGTTCATGAGAACGGCATTAGTACGTTTTTTGACGTTATTCTTACTGTGAGTTCTGTCAAATGCTGACTTGAAAATTGCATTTTGGTAATCGTCCCTTCTGCGAGTTTTAACTTTTCCGAAAAGATCTGTATAGTACATATGCTGTGGGAAGGACCAGTTGTAATGATTAATGTTGGTAAATGGATACGGCAGGTAAACTGAAGGCCTGAGTTCTTTTTGGTATTTTGGACCATTATGATTGTTTATCGAATTATATGGGACAGCTTTGTGAGTTACTTTCGGAGCCGTTGGCGGCGTTGTTGAAGTAGCCGCTAAAGTGTTCTGTTGCTCATGTTGGTACGAAGACATTCTTTGAAAATTTGACATCGGATAGAAAAACGGAATTTTTCCAAAGTCTTTGTTAGTAAGAGGGCCATTGAAATAAGAAGTTGCTGTTCCTACAGTCCTTGTCGTTGGTTTCGAGCCCACATTTATTATATTAACATCAGGTATCTCTACATTTTTCACTATCTCTGGCATCTGAGAATTAATATCATTTTTTATCCAATACGACACACGTTCATGATTCGTCACCTTTTTGAACATGTCAGATGTAGCTGCTTGGTTGTTTAGAGTATTTGTGGTACTAAACACTTCTTCCAGTATATGATCCGTGCTTGTCTTGTCAATTTCTTTATAAATATCTTGCGCTAAATTGTATATTTCTACTATAGCATCTAAATCAGCCTTCTTTACCGTGTGAAGTATATCTGTTAAACTTCTTATCTCTTTGTCTGATAAATACCTATCCCGGTCGGGTATAGTGTCATCAATGTCGTCTTCTATCTTAACTCCGTGGGTTTCCTGTAAAGTAAATCCATTTTGTGTAATATCAGGTTCAGTTTTCTTGTCAGCATTGACAACGATTTTTACAACATCATTTTTTTTTACAAAGACGTCCTCCTTTTGTATGTCCAAGACTGTAACGTTCTCTCCTAATAGCTGTATGTTTGTGATATTGACTTCTCGATGAGGTGCATATTCAATGCCTGTCACGTTTTTCCTCTTAATTTTGCAGTGATATTTGCCGCAAAATGAGCTGGCTGTCCAAGAAGAATTGGCACTGTGCAGTTTGCCGGTGTCTGGGTCCCGGCAGAAGAAGCCTGGAATGAAACGAAATATATAAATTAGAGAATATTCAATAATAATTCTTTTTTAAATATTGTTTCGAGGCTGACACTAGCCTAATCGAATTAGACTGTGATATTATTATCAATAATGTTTTCCCACATAAGGTACTCTAACAATAGACCTTTTGTTGTAATGACTTCATTCTAAAACTTTGTTGTTCTTTCGTTGATCAACATTACATGCACGGGTGATCACTTGCATCATCAGCATTGTTTTAGCATCACACATACATTCTCCGAAGGGTTGACAAAGACTTTTTTAGAACAACAAACTTTGTACTAGTAGTTTTTTTATTTTAACTTTATAATTATGTCTAGGCCTTTGTTCAATATGTTAATCTCTCTCTTTAGAGACATGATTAAATCTAGATTGACTCGTGTCCCTACATAAAACATAATTAGTATCAGATAAAGCTAGACGACAGAGGGATAATGGGAAGCAGCGTCCTTCTAAGTACCGTATCACCTTCTGCAATATCTATCTTCTAAATTGTGCTGATTCACGAGTCATGTTCGTGAACGGGCGCTCTCAGTAGAGACTGGTCATCTCTAAACTGCCAGGGTGTCTATAAAGATAAGGCAATATACATAAACGGAACGGATAACTAGCTTCAAATTTCTGAGTAACTAACCTAATCCTTGACAGTTGAACAGTGCCTGTAAGTACTTAAATTGAAATAAATGTACTTTGACTTAATTTTTGACATAAAAGACAATTTCTGGAGTTCTAAAGTTAATGGAACATTTTCGTGAATCTGTTACGGCATTGTTGAAAAAACAAATATAAAACATTTGCCCTGAAAATAATATTAAGAGTGTGGATAGACCCAGTGGATCACACATCCATCATGTTAATTTAGTTCTTACATTGTAAGTTGAGAGTTGAGTTATCGGCTCTTTTTCGTATATGTATGGAATGTATTATAGATACTAGCGTTTGCCTGTGACTTCGCCCGCGTAAATTTCGGTTATCGTGGATCACTAAGGGATATCGTGTTACCCATCAACTGGGTTGTGGAGGTCAGAAGGCTAATTCACGTAATTTTATGACGCGCCGATGAGGTTGCAGTGCAGTTGCAGTTAAGTTCAAGTTTGGGTGATAAACGGTATTCTTGTAATCTTTGAACTGCGTGTAAGCTGCGCGTGAACTGTACGTCTACTGTACGACAACCAAACTCTACCAAACTTATCTATGGTGTAGCTACATGAGAGAAAAAATATTCCTCTCAAAAATATTCTAAATAATTGAATAGAATCGATTACATTTCAATGAATATGACGTTATTATAATATTAAAACAATACCCCAGTACAGACTTTAGTGCTTTTTAACTGTCATTTTGAAACGTCAAACGAATAGTACAATACCGATCATGTTGCGTTCCGAAGCAAGCATCAAAGACGCGCAACAGTAGAATGCCGTTATTGAGCTCACGTGACGCGAACTTGACACGAGCGGTTCTGACTGCGGTAGAGAATACGAAAAGCGTTGTTTTGATCGAAACTTAACTGCAACTGCACTGCAACAGCACTTCTTTAGTTACGTGAATTAGCCCACAGATAGGCACTCGCTACATGTAAAACACTGGTATTCACTTGCATCCGTTTCGACTGAAAGCCGATCCCAACATAGGTGGATAAAGGCTAAGCTATACAAACGATAGTTTTTGGAAGATTTTGGGAAAATAATCAGCCATTCTGGTGAGCAGTAGCATTCTGCTGATGGGCAGCAGCGTTCTCTGTGCCTTTGTAATAACCATACTGCGATCGCCAACCCGCCTGCCAAGCGTGGTGATTATGGCACAACCCCTCCTTTAGGGAGGCCTATGTCCAGCAGTGGACGTCTTTCGGCTGAAATGATGATGATGATGAATCAGCCATCAGCTATTAGACGGTTGTATCCCGACTTTGCAATAGTAAATTAAGCTTTTAGCAAACAGACATTAGTATTCAAATGCTCTAAACAGTCAAGATTGTAAATATTCAAACATACAGCAGCGTAAGCGAGAGCACTAGAGCTACCCGTCTCTATCCCTGATTAAAGGGCTTTCTCACTAATGCGATTATGCCACCCAGCTACCTGACTCGACGTAAGCATAGGCGAAACTTTGACTGATATATTGTTAAGGCTCTTTACAAAGCTGAGACTTATCCTATACAATCACGGGAGACACGTGTCAACCCAGGAGACGTGTCAGTAACTATGTGACGAGAATATCTTGGATAGGCGTTAGAGTATGAAGGACCAGCTTTCCTGGTCCTTTGATCTTAAGAGATAAAAAACCGGACAAATGCTAGACGAACTCGCTCACCGAGGGTTCCGTACAAAGGGGATAGAACCGATCTAGCATATCGACCCGCTCACCATTTTGATATTTTTTCGAAATCACCGCGCACGATTATCTTGATATGAATGGGTAAATGGTGGAAATATGTCTTGATAAAAATGACAAGTAACATGGTACCCTAAAGTGTCACGTAACCGAGATATTTGAAGTTAAAGATCGTCAATGAGCACAACGACAATCATTATAAATAGACTTATTACGTATCTATAGGCGTCAGATTGTATCCAAGTAATCGTTCCCAGGATGATTATTATTATTACTATTTATTGGAAGAGAGAAGGTACATTACATAGGTACTGCTAGAAAAATGCCAAAGGCATAGCAAAGGCAAAGGCATGTCTAATGACAAAGGGATTATTTGATAAATGTTTTAATTATCAAGCTAGACGCAGTTCTGCAACAACAATAGAATAAGACATAGACAATAGCTTAATTATTTCATCAATGCGTTTCAATGTAAATATTTGTTTCAGTACATACTTCATGATTCTATTGTCTGCGCACTCTGATGATAGGAAAATTATTGTTGGTTGGTTGGTTTGTTTGGTTTCTTTATAAGGAAAATTTCGAGACAACCCAATGGAATACATCGTCAGGAAGCCTGGAGTTATCATTAACATAATTTGAATTAATATATTTTTAAATGTTTTTATCTGTCGCGTCTAAACTACGTTCTAAACCACGCAAAATATGTCGGTATTGCAGTAATTGACGAATTTCTCACAATGAGTCGAAACTTCGTTGGCTGTTTATGACTAGTGTTGTTGTTCGTTTAGTGAAGGTTGTTGCAGGAAATTAGTACAACAACAAATGCGGTAGACATGGTTTTCATAGCAGACACTACCGTTTACCTGAAACTAGGCTGAAAATTGGGTAGATCACACCATTACCCAATAATTCCAAAACAGAACTCCTTCCGTGTCCTGAAAACCCGATTAATTTTGAATTTACTGTAAAATTTGATTTTTAGTTGATTTAAGATTAGATTCATTTATTTGCCTGAAATATGGTATTTTACAGGTTTTATAATACATACACGATAGTTTCATACTTCCGCTTACTAAATTCGGCATGCACATTTTGTAACAATATTCATGATTCTAAATTAGACAAAATAATTAAATTCCAATGTCAAACAAAAAACTACTACTTACCTAAATGAAAAATTGTCTACCTATCAAACTAAACATTTCGAAGAAAGATAATTAAATTACAATTTTGTATTGTATTGTATTTATATCTATTCAAACAATAAACATTGTGTAGAACATTAGGTAGGTACATAGTAATATTACAATACAATTTTCACATGCAAAATTATTTCTACAATAAAATAGAAAGCTAAAGTATAAAGTCAATCAATTAAAAAATGACTAAAAATAAAATGTCAAAAGGAATGTCAGATATAATGTGAAATGTACGTAATGTCAGATGATTTGCCAAAGTCAACGCATAGTCTCTAAGTCAAAATTTTTTATTATTATAATAAATTATTTTTATCACTTGACATGAAATCTGATACTGAGTAAAAACATTTGTGTGAATACCTATCCACTTCATCATTAATAAGTAGTTAGTCAATTAAGTTGGCAATTAATGAAAACCTACAAGTGCCGTCATAAGTAAAAATTGCTATGCAAACGCTATGGGGAAATCGCATTTTAACAGGTCATAAAAGGTAGCATACAAAATTTTTCATTTGAAAAAATAATAATGACTGTTTGACGTTGTCAGTGTACATAATAATACTTACACTGTGGTACAAGTGCTTATCAAAGTAAATGTCATTTATATTAAAATGGCGGAGATCCTGGTGTCCTGAAATACAGACCTAGAGCCTAGTTTAGGCACCAGTCTCCCACAATATTAAATAACAAATAATATGTATTTTACCACTTCGATAACTGTGTACCTACCTTGTAATATTGTGGCGAGAAATAAATAAATAATAATTATTATTAATATTGATTAGTGGGTGTTATCTAGCCCATTCGGGTTTTTTCTGTCTATTAATGTCAAAGCACAGAGTACGGTAAGTCTGCGGGCGCGCCCGAGCAGGGCCTCAAGTCTGCTATTACAATAGTGTCAGAATAGACCATTCTGACACTATTGTAATCATTAATTTCATAATTGTTGATTTTGACAAGTTTGGTAATCTACTAATATAATGGCGTCATTATGACTTTCCAATGGTCAACCACTGACACGCCATTGGAAGAAATGGTGTAGAATAGTATCCTCGTACAAAATGACAACTGAATGACTGACTTAGGCGGTAATCTGCTAAAATTTTGCCAGTTCCTTTGATCAGTGACCTACCATTAGAACGTCATTGTGCAATCATTGCTTTTAATTCGACCGACGAATGATCGACCATTATGAATTTAGCAGATTACGAACTTTTAGCAAAATGACAATGGGATCGTGTTGGAATGACGAAATTATAAAAATAGCAGACTTGGCCCCCAGAGCGACCGTTCAGAACAAACCGCCATTTTTCGCACGCACACATTGACATTACGTTTACAGGCATTCTCAGTTTCAAGCAGACTTCAGTCTCGACTAGCGACACATGTTGACAATTTTTTGGTGGGATTAAAACGATGTAATTGACATTTCATGACAAACAGAAAAATAAATGTTATAAACAACTTGCTAAAAGTTTCAGCCAGTGTCAATAAAATTCCATAATGTCACAAATAAAACCTACAGAGTCAATACATTATCAACCCTAGTGAGTCTGGCAAGTTTAGGTAATTATTTTTGAGGATGGCGGGAGCAGTCCTTCTGTTATCTTTTTATTTTGTTGTCAAAGTCTGAATGAGTTTTCAAAAATTACATGAGGTATGTTGTTGAGAGAGCGGGAGGGAGATAGAAATCGCTGACGTCACTCAAAAAGTAGCCAAGTTTAAGTGGGACTGGGCCAGCCACATCTGCCGCATGTCGAACAGATCATGAGCTAAAACAACCAGAATGTTTGTCCCAGAAAACGACCAGCGACATCGTGGTAGACTGAGCGATGGTGAGAGATGGTGGGATGACCTTGACGCTTTCAGGAGCGATTGGTCCTCACTAGCTGTAGGCAGAGAGGGTTGGAAATGAGAAAGGGTCTTTACCCTGTGGTAGGACCCAAGCTGAAAATAAAATAAATAATAAAAATATTGCAAAATATCGTTTAAGACCACGCTACCGATTTGAGATAACTTTTTGGTGCTATTTTGTGTCAATGTTCAAAGCACATCACATACGTAGCGATGTATGCTATATAATTATGCACTTCTTGCATGCACTCAATGACACTGCCGACAGAATTGATTTGTTTTCTTGCTCTCTGAATGAATTCACTAGGATTACATTGTACGTACTATGCTATACGTAATAAGATTGAATTAAGTACCACGCTATCGTATTGGGTTGTAACCTGTAAAGTTAGTTGTGTTTGTGATAAAATAAATAAATAATTATTACAGCTAGCCACACACGGTAGCTATAATATAACAATAAAGGACAATGCCAGGAACTCTATAGGACTTTGCCCCACTCAATAAAAGTCATGTGCAATATGTAGCATCTTACTGTTTATTTATTGCTGATATCTACACATTAGTCTTAGTGACTGTAGAACTTGCGGTTTCCGTTTAAATATAAAAACAATAATGACATTGATTATAAGCATTAAGTCCGCCTTTGTACCTTTGTGCATGAAGTGTAAATAAATATAAATATAAACATTGATTATAGGTTAAATTGTATTTTAGGTAAAATGAGTTTGTATTTTGTGGGTAGGTATTTTGTAATCCGCAAGTTCTAAAAAAAAACAATTTAGTATAGAAAGGTTCTATAGTCATTACAATTATTTTCATTAATTTACTTTTTCTGTACATGTGTTACTTTTTCTGTACATGGGTGGGGCAGGATCTGGCATTGTCATTTTCGCCCTTATTACGTCTGCGGTCGTTGTTTGCTGCACATTTTAGAAATATAGATTAATAGGTATGCCTTGCTATATCTGTTCACATATTTTGGTGACGTAATAAAGATAATTATATATTATAGCTGGATCTGTGGTTACTCGAAGATTACTATAGAAAATATATCTGTGGCGTGTGTGTGTGTATATCCGTGACGGCTTAATTGTTATACAATGTCATATTATTTGTTTTTTTTTAATATATATTTATTAGGTTTGTAAATAGTAAACATATTTTCATCCCTTCTATTCGAAAAGTGTCGTTTTGTTCCTCTATAAGCGGGAGCATCGTAGCTCTTTTCTGCATTAGACTTTTTAGCGGGCAGTAATGAGATTCGAATTTGGAACATGATTTGTTCATTGATATCGAACGCAAATTGTATAAATTACTGGCTGTAAGTGTTGGCTGTACGGTGCGGGGAGGCGCCGTAACTAAAAAAACAAAAGCGCGCGATTTACGTCACTTGTTGTAATGGGTACGGACTTTATTGTATTTTGCAAAAAAATGAGTTCTACGTCGAGTTCTAAAAGTGATAGTGCATTAACTCCTGAAACAATAAAAATAGAAGCTAATAACGTCATGCAAAACTTAATACCTACGAAATCCCGGGAGAAATATTTTCTCATAGATCGAGATAAAAAGTAGAGTATAAGACTCGAGAGCAATAATATTTTTTCCTCAGGCGATGTACTTTCAATCCCTCGCTACGTTCAGGATTCTATTTTAGAATCCCTCGCTATGCTCGGGATTCTATTCTAGAAACCTTCGCTTCGCTCTGGATAGCGCCCTCGCCGTAAAAATATTATTTTGCTCCCTTGTCATACAATCTACTATTATTCCTTACGCATCTGACACATGTCAGACGATTATTGGGCCACCCGTACTACCCAATGGTTCTGTCTACATGGCAAGCGATATAACGCGTTAGGCCCACTCGGAGAGGATCTAGACTTCATCGAAATAGATTGGTCTAAAATAGCCCTTAATATAGATAATCGAAAGGAGACGCCTTTTGCCGTTACTCTTTTTGTTCATCAAGTATTTTATTTATTTATCTATACTAATATTATAAAGCTGAAGAGTTTGTTTGTTTGGTTGAACACGCTAATCTCAAGATCTACTGGACCGAATTGAAAAATTATTTTTGTGTTGAGTCCATTTATCGAGGAAGGCTATAGGCCTATGCGAAGCCGGGTCGGATTGCTAGTTTATTTAATATGATTTACACGGCTTACAAAACCAATTGCATAAATCAAGGTTGACATAAAATATGAAGTAATAAAATATCAAGTAATAACAAGTATTAAACATTCGTCTCACAAAACTGCTGCCACATAACCATTAAATTGGCGAATTTACTATCGAATATATCGCAGTCCAGGTTGGCTTCCACGAGCTTATTTAGTGCGGTCAACACGCGTGGTACGGGAGACGCAACACGGGCTGCCGTCCGACACAAAGGGACGTCTAGCAGTCTACGAGTACTCTGTTTTCTGCTAAGTATGTGTAAGTATGTCGACCATGAATGTTGTGAACGCAATATTAAAAATAACCATTCTAATAAATAGGAAGCCTTCTTGATTATTTACCCTTTTCATGAATGTGGGATCAAAGCTATGAAAAATATTTTGTGTAAATATTACCGCGCCTTGATTTCCCTATTGCGTAGACTTACACCAGAGGAAACCTCTCGGTAAATATTGCAGAGCTGTGTTTTTTATTGCTTGACAAAATCTTGAAGGTTTTTATACTGAAGGATTTCTAAATAAGACTTATTTAATTTGCTGAGAAAAATGCCTTCTATAACTGTCACGTAAAGTAAGATGTTAATGTGTGCATCAACTAATTACGTCTTATTACAAAACGGTTAATAACTCTTATTCTAAGACTAGCTGATGCCTGCAACTTGGTCCGCATTATTGTCGGTTATCAGCGGAGTTTTAAATATTTGCGTGGAACCCAAAGTTACTCTTGACAATTTCAACTATCTGCCAGTGAAAGTCCCATCAAAATCGGTCCAGCCGTATCAGAGATTATCCGGAACAAACAGACGGACAGTCAGACAACATTTTAAAAATTGTTTTTTTTTTCATATCTTCATCACCATGTCTACTTTTAGACACCCACTGCTGGACATAGGTCTCCCCCAAGGGGGGGTTCAGCCGTAATTACCATGCTTGGCCGATGCATGTTGGCGATCGCAGTAGGTGTTATGGTAGGTAGGCTGCTGCCCCCCCCTGCCCTTTTTAATATAAGTACCGTAGCTGTTTTGACATTTATACAAACAGACTCTTCAATTGTATTTATTTGTATATAAAAAAACCTTCAAGTCGGTTTCCATGTTTAGAAATTTATTTTAGGTAAGATAAAGTTAAAAATACAATAACTGGTTCAAAGTTTTATATAGTGTAGAAAGAAGTAAGTTCGCGAACGCTGCATAGGTGCAATTCTTCATTCCTCACTCTTATAGTCCGATGGCTCGGCAATCTGACACGACCGGGAAGAGATAACGGAGTGTCCCATCACCAAATTCCATACTGCAGGCTCATTAACATTATCATCATCAGCCGGAAGACGTTTACTGTTGAACAAAGACCTCCTCCATAGAAGGCCACAACGAGCGACAATCCACCGGTTACCCGCGACCTTTACGATGTCGTCGGTCTATCTGGTGGGAGGTCTATCAACACTGCGTCTTCCGGTTCGTGGTCGCCACTCGAGAACCTTCACCGACGAAATTCGGAACGTGGAATTTCGGCGTAGAACTAAGATGACCGACATAGCCCTCAGAATATGCAGTTGAAGTGGCAATGGGCAGGCCACATCGCTCGCAGAACCGATATCCGATGAGGAAGGAACTCCGGGTAACCATGAAACCCATGGAGTAGTAAAATGATGGATGAATGGATGTTATGATTATGTAGTGAACAGATAAGCGATTCAATGAACAACAGTTATGAAAGAGTTTATGACTAATAATAAAATGCTTAGCTTACTTATACGCGCATACTTAGAACTAAGACTGCAATGACTGCACCAGCAATTGTGTTATTAAAAACACGCGTTTAGAATTTGCTACGTAAGCAAATAACTTAGTCGCCAGACTTGTTGTTTGGTTTCAAAGAGAAGTATATTTGTATTATATTTACACGCACAACCTATTGACCGCCACAGTCATGGATAGACGACAACCCAAAATATATCCAGCACGCCATGGTCACAGCTTCATCATGTTAGCCTTTACATACCCATTGCTGGGCATAGGTCTCCACAAGGATGCTGCTGGCCATCCTCTGGTCAATATCCCTCTGTCGTCTACGACACCCACGGGTAGAAATGGGGTGGTGCTGAATAGAGGCCGGCACCATACGACCAACACACCAACTGTTCTTACTGGATAGTAATATAACACATTTGACAACTAATAATATGTCAAAGTCAAAGTCAAAGCATTTATTTAAATTACCGCTTCTATATGTGAAAACTATGAAGGTAATCTAACAATACAAAACACAAAAAAGAAGCAAGATAAAGTCCATGGCGGATAAGAGCTGACCAATCTCTACTGACAGCGCCCGTTCACGAACATGACGCGTGAATCAGCACCATTCAGCTCAACCATTTTGAAGGGAGCCGAATGATCCAATCTTCTGTATGTGATAATAATGTCACCACACTGCGCTCCAGAACGCAAATTGTCGTTTATGTTTGCCGGATAGGTAGCTGTGGGCCCGCATATCGCAAGACTGGTGCTCTGACACAGACGGGACGCGGTAGACCAAGGAGAAGATGGCGGGACGCCTTGGATGGCTTCCTCGCGAATTGGCGGGATGAGGCACAACATCGAGAGAAATGGAGGAAATGGGGGGAGGCCTTTGCCCAGGAGTGGGACAGCAACGGGTAGCAAAAATAATAATAAGATCGTTGTAAAGTTAAAACAATGGATTTGTGAAATCAGACTTTACAATTATGTTTGTAAGTTGTATCAGCCAGTCCTATACTCGTATCTTGCTAGATCTAAAATTCTTATGCATTTTATTGCTTATGAGCCTAGATGGACCACCTGAGGACCTGGCAGATAATTTCTATTCAGTTCTAGTACTAGAACTCAGCAAAAGAGATAGGTATGCAGGTCATCGGAAATAATTGAAGTTTACTTAGAAACTGATGGATGTTTTCGAATGAAATTTAATTAAATCATTGAAATGTTTATTCTCTATTAAATTCATTTTATTTTATTCAAAAACATTCACCGGTTTCTAAGTAAACTTGAACTATATCTGACGACCCTGCATACCTATCTCTTTTACTGACTGTACATAGCCTAGAATCTAGAAATTCTTGCTTATCGAGGTGATAAGAGTTAATAGGATTTGGGAGTTTTTTATCCTTTGAATTTCCCCGTATTACCAAGTCTATTACAACACCGACCAAGTGTGTGTTGAAGTCGCGAAAGGGTATCGTACCTCTTTACAATAATTATGAAAATCTGATAAATAACCGAAAAAAATCTATATTTTTTATTTTGCTGCTATATAATTTTTGTTGTTATACTGGGTAACACTACACACTATTAACACTATGAGTGTCAGAATCATTATATTATATAGTAGGTAATACACACTCTGTGAAGATGTACAGTGTATTTCTATTACAGTTAAAAAGATACAACATTATGAAAGAGGGACAGATAGACGGGATACGGCAGATGAGCGAGAGCAGCGGGTGTCCGTTTAGACCCTTTGGGTACGCAACCTTTAAAACCAGTTTAAAACTGAAAATAAGTATCGGATCTAAGGACCAACCTTTTCCGGTGGAGCTCCTAACAGCAAACACGCACAACACCACAAGAACCACACACTCGCGAAACATTCTCACACACTGCGCCTGCGACTGTCAATCGCGGTCTGATCCGTAGCTGCGGGCGTGTGTTGATATGATTTGAAGACGTTTGCTATTCTTCAATGGTTCCCAAAGATTTACAATAGATGTGTTGTTGAAGCAATTGTTTTCTAAGAGTACTAGCATTTGCCCGCGACTTCGTACGCGTGGATGTCAGTTATCGCGGATGCAGAAGTAGTGAATGAATAAATGTAGCCTATGTCCTTCCCCAGGGTTTAAGCTACCTTCATGCCAAATTTCATTAAAGTCGTTTCAGCCATATGTGTTCATCGTAAACACATAACAGTTACTTTCGCATTTACAATACATTATTAAGTATGGATAGTCTGTAGGGACATTGTGGATTTTCTGCCCCATTATTTTTAAGTAATAGTCAAGCGAAAAAACGAAATGATACTTTTAGACCTGTAAATCTTTGGCTCATTGCTATGCCGAATATTTCGAGGTATTGCCTGTGCTTATTTAAAAAGTTTAGGAAAACCTTATTCAATTAGTATTTTCCACCTGTTTTATAATTTTACTGCATGTTAAAAGAAATAGGTACCTAGATTTAATTGAAATCAGATCAATCGTTCTAAAACGAAAGGACATGTTTCATAATGTGCCCAGTCTGTGTACACCACTTAAAAAAAAGAGGAAAATCCGTAGAATCCGGAAAAAATACAGACAATTCATTTAAATGTATAATACTGTTGTGGTAGTAAATTGATAATATAACAATAATTTTTATGGCTTTTAACATGGCGTCACTCAGATTTAGCTACTCTATAAACCATAGATCGACCATTGATCATAGAAAGAGAACTGTCAGCTGTCAGTGTCACAACAGTGTCACTTTAGTCACTTTCGTCTCGTTCTGTTTCTAGTTTTTAGAGTACTTTATTTATAACAACGTCACAAGGACTGGCCCAGGCTCCATACATTTTGAAACAGCTCCTTTCGACAAGTACTAAACAAAACAAAATCAAATCTACTGCTAAATGCTTGTCGGAAACACAGTATCCTTGGTCTCAGATATCGCTCATAGATCTTTGATTGTCGTTACAAATAGTCCGAAAGTCTGTCAAGAAGTCTTATCGAAGGGTGTCGTTTTACCCAGTAACTGAGTTGTGTTAAGGTAGGCATTCGCCCCATAAAGTAGATATTCAGCTATAACCTGTTAGACTAGAATCCAACCCCAATATAGTAGTTGGGGAATAGCTAGACGGACGATGATACAGTGCTATTGAAGAAGTTTAAACTTTACCTATTAACACTCTTTCATACACATTTTTACTCAAAGAACCTTCAACAAAGTCGCAAATGGTCCAAAAGTATCACTAAATCATCCAATTTCCTGAATTCCATACTTCGATTGTCCGACCGTAATTCAGCGACAAATAATAGTATCAATAACCCGGTGGGGTGCCGCAAGGAGCTCTCTTAGGGCCGGTAAAGTTCTAACAATGCGGGCCTGGACAAAGGCATTGCTATCCGAGTTGCGACGGCTTTGTATAACTTGTCCGGTCGGATATTTTTATTGGGTTACAGATTTAATAGTACAATATGAGTTTTATAGTTATTATTACATTTTTCTGCGATTTTCATTCGCTTTGTGGCATTGTTCGGTTTGAAAGTCAGGTTTCTTAGAAGTGAAAGAGAATTTCCGATGTATGTCAAATAAAAATTGTCAAAGTAATCTTTGAAACATGAATATGTTACGGCGTTTTTATAAAATACTAGTTTTTGCCCACAAAACGGTAAATAGAACGTTATAAATATCCTAAGAGAATATACTACCGGGATGAAAAGTATCCTATGATCTAATCTATCTTCCCATGACGTGTCAAATAACTTACGGTCCTTGTCAATGTAAGACTGAACTCAGTTCGTTGGAAATAAAGTCTTTTGAGGTGACTCTTTCAATGTAGAACGCGAAATCCAAAATGTTGCATGTTTTTACTAATTGCAGCACTTTTTATATCATACGTTGATTTAAATTCAAATCAACGTAGATCTGAATAAACATACATTTGGCAGGCTACCTTACAGGGCCTCAAGTCTGCTATTACAATAGTGTCAGAATGGTCTATCATTGATTTCATAATTGTTGATTTTGACAAGTTTGGTAATCTACTAGTATAATGGCGTCATTATGACTTTCCAATGGTCAACCACTGACACGCCATTGAAAGAAATGACAGAATGGTAATCTCGTACAAAATGACAACTGAATGACTGACTTAGGCGGTAATCTGCTAAAATTTTGACAGTTCCTTTGATCAGTGACCTACCATCAGAACGTCATTGTGCAGTCAATGATCGACCATTATGAATTTAGCAGATTACTAACTTTTAGCAAAATGACAATGGGATCGTGTTGGAATGACGAAATTATAAAAATAGCAGACTTGGCCCCCTGGACCCTTCTTAGGTATTCAGCATAATTTATGATTTTGACTAAATCAAACGAATAAGCCTATTAAAATAGTGTCGCCAATACTTCGCAAAAAAAAAACAGAAAGCGATATTGTATAAAACAAGTTTGAGAACCGCATTGGTTTAGAATTTAGCGAACGTGCCAATTTAAGGAGACACTGTTATAATATAAGCAATTTTCGCGATCGATGAGCTATTCACTTGTTAGTTGATGTCATTACTTATATCATACATATATTATGTCACAGTCAAAACTTTTAACCAGTCAAAACTACTTTTGAATGGTTTAAAGGACAATGCCAGAAACTCTATAGAACTTTGCCCCACTCAATAAAAGTGTGCAATATGTAGCATCTTACTGTTTATTTATTGCTGATAACTAAACATTAGTCTTAGGGATTGTAGAACTTGCGGTTTCCGTTTAAATCTAAAAACAATAATGACATTGATTATAGGTTAAATTGTATTTTAGGTAAAATGAGTTTGTATTTTGTGGGTAGGTATTTCGTAATCCACAAGTTCTAAAGAAAAACAATTTAGTGTAGAAAGGTTCTATATTCATTACAATTATTTTCATTAATTTACTTTTTCTGTACATGTGTTACTTTTTCTGTACATGGGTGGGGCAGGATCTGGCATTGTCATTTATCCTTAATATTTATAAACCCATTAGGTTGGTAGGTTTTTTATTGTAATCCTTTTAAAATTTTGGTTTTGTAGTGATTCTTATAACTGGCGTTCTGTATTTTTGATTTAGTAACGCAAACGCGTTTTATCTTAACAAGGGTTTTGACTGAACGCAAATTTGACTGGTTAAAAGTTTTGACTGTAACATATACACGATTTGTAAGCTTATAAACGTCTATGCTCATCATTAGACTATTGAAACAAAATATACATGTTCTTAGGGAATCCGATGTTTCATAGCTGTATGGGAATAATGATCGCAAAATTTTGATTTTAGCAAAGACAAAGTCGAAATGGAAGCATTTTGCTTTAAATGCGGTACTACAAAAGTTGACACCAGTATTGGTAGGTAAATATTAAAATAAAATCTATTTCAGTTATCAATTCCACTTACTAAATGAAAATCCCTATTCTGAACATTATTACAATGAATAATGCTCACTATATATAAATATCGATTGACTCATTTAAATTAATATTGTATTCATAATTACAGGTCATGGAGTGTATAGATAAAATAAATGTTTAGAAAATTCCACCTAGTAAGTCTGAGAGAATGCTATTTTTGTATGAAAATAACCCCTGTATGAAGCTGATAGCAGTAACTAGTAATAATAAACTGGTCAAGTGCGAGTCGAACTCGCGCACGAAGCGCACGAAGGATCATCTATATTCTATATATATATATCTATATACATATAATAAAACAGTAACAAAACTGTGTCTGTACATTGAATATATTAAAATAATAATAATTGAGGGGGGTTCAGGAACAGTAATAGAGCACGAATCAAAAAAAAAAATTCTGTCTGTTTGTCTGTTTGTCTGTGTGTCTGTTTGTCTGTTTTTGTTTATACACGCTAATCTTCGGAACTACTGGGCGGATTTGAATGATTTTTCTTTTGTCGTATAGGTATTAAGTCTGGGCAACATATAGGCTATAATTTATCTTGGAAACTTGAACACCTGATGCAGAACCGCAACAGGCCAGCTAAACTATAAGAGATACAAAAATGGTACCATAGCTAAAATTGTTCCACGTGATGAGCACTTTCTGCTGAGAGAATAAATTTGAAGATCTGGAACACCTGATGTGGAACTCCAAGAGCCCAGCTACACCATGACACATATAGGAATGACGTCTTAGCAAAAGTTGTTCGGTCTGATAGGCATTTCCTGTTGACTTATAAAAATCGAAGATCAGAAACATCTGATGTGAAAATCAAAGCTACCACTAATTTCACTGTATCTTATAAAATAACATAAGCTGGGAGTACCTCCACGCGGTGAAGGCGGTAACAGTTTAGGACTGATTTTTGATGACGATGGTATATCATTGAAAATTTGATTCTACTGGCCAAAATTCCCATTTATTTTTTTAATTTTATCGAATAAATATGCCTTCAGGGTTATGTTATTTGGGTGTTTAATTTCCTTTTCCATTTATCTTCGTGACACGGTAGCATTCCCGGTAACGCAGGGGAGCAGTCACTTAGATTTTAATTGATCAGGTATCTTCTTTACAATAAAACTATAACCATGCCTAGAAAGAGGTCAAATCTTTCCCAATGTTCCAAAGGAGCTAAAAGATTGAGGATCATAAGATCCCAAGAATCTACCGAAGAGCGTCAGGAGAGACTTGATGCTGTTCGAGAACATCAGGCTGCAACTCGCTCCGTGGTAACCTCTTCAGATCGCGAAGCACGCCTGCGTTCTCAGCGTATTTACGCATCTACATCCAGGTCTCTAGAGACCAGTGAAGAGTATGATGCGCAACTGACCGCTGATCGTGAACGTCATACATTGTCTCGCGAGTCGGAAACGTTCACGGATAGAGAATTGCGCTTAAGTTCTCAGCGTATCTACGCATCTGCTGCGGAACGTGATGCGCGACTGTCCGCTGATCGTGAGCGACATGCATTGTCTCGCGAATCGGAAACGTTTACCGATACAGAATCACGCTTGAGTTCTCAGCGTATTCGCACATCTACTAACAGATCTTTTGAACCGAATGATGAACGTGATGCACGACTAACTGGTGATCAAGATTATCATACACTAGCGACCCGACCCAGCTTCGCATTGGCCTATAGCCTTCCTCGGTAAATGGACTATCCAACACAAAAAGATTTTTTTAATTCGAACCAGTAGATCGTGAGATTAGCGCGTTCAACCAAACAAACAAACAAACTTCAGCTTTATAATATTATAGTATAGATTGTCCCGAACACGCACACAACAAAATATTCATAATCAGTTAGAAAGTGAGAGAAAAAGAATTGCTGGAGTACGGCATGAAGAGACAGAAGAAGAGCGCAACGAACGTTTGAATTCTGATCGACTTCGACATTCTCTGAACAGAATGTGGATATCATCTGAAGAATCGGATGTGTCTCAAGATATAGCCGTAGGTCATGGCGACCTTCCTTGGGTTGGTAAGGAACGGAATTCATTTACGTATACTCCTATGATTGACTACGCTAAATATTCCGCCATCGGAGGTATGATTCAAAATTGTACTTTTTGAACGTCTCGAATCATCTCGAGCATCCCGTTGTTTTCCCGTCCCCGGGCTCTTAGAACTCGACATCAAACGTTTCAGATCTTCGATTTTGCCGACCCCGTTGTCGCTGGCATAAGCAACAGGATCCGCGTACGAAATCGCGGGCAGAAGCTAGTTATCTATATAGCATTAGACATCGAGCAAAAAATCGGCAAAAAATCACGTTTGTTGTATGGGAGCCCTCCTTAAATATTTATTTTATTCTGTTTTTAGTATTTGGTGTTACAGCGGCAACACAAATACATCATCTGTGAAAATTTCAACTATCTAGCTATCACGGTTCATGAGATAGAGCTTGGTGACAGACAGCCAGACAGACAGACGGACGGTGGAGTCTTCAAGGGTTAAGTCACACCGGAATGGCAGCGCAGCGCCCGGCAGTTTTGCTGCCAAACCATTATCAACTTTATCTCTAAACCTCAAAGCATAGTATCGCCCGGCGGCACAAGCTGCCTCTCGACGCACGCAAATCTTTAAGCGATACTATGTATTGACGTTCAGAGATAAAGTTGAAAATGGTTTGCCATTTAAATGCCGCTGTGCTGCCATTCCGGTGTGTTTTGACCCTTAGGGTCCCGTTTTTACCCTTTAGGTACGGAATCCTAATAAAGAACATATAAGGTAATTAGGTATAATAAGTAAATAAAGTTTTTGATAGCAGATATACTACCATTATCTTAGGTGCCGTATATGTCATCCAAGACAATGATGTGAGTGTAGTTTAGCTTCCGCTCAATCTGTCTCGGTAATCCTAAGAAATCAGGCCCATTAGCCCTACAAACTATATAATGACAGTATTTATTCGCTCGAGAGAGCGGTAGGTAATTATTCCTGGAAATATTTTTCCTTCTGACAAAAATCCCATTAACTTTGAATCGCCTTCATAAAGAATCCGATTGGCTAAGGGAGTGTCGATATGGAATTTCCCCTTCCGTACCTAGTTATTTTCGTAACATTTATGAAGGAGGCAATTTCTAAATTCAATCATTTTTTTTTAGCGTAGCCAATCAATTTAGTTTCCTTAAGATCAATGAACGTCTATATTGACGTGTATTTTAAATTTTGGTTTGAATTGTTATTATAACTAAATTTTTCACTAGACCTCTTTGAACATGCAAGACTTGTTACATTGTTCTCACATTGTATCCTTAAATTCAACATGAATGACGTAACCTAAATTTGTAAAAAAATATTGATTTTAAAAGAGTGTTCATGGAGTTTCTTGCTCGTTCTTCTCCATAGAAATCTACTGTTTGGAACGAGCAATTAGCTTCAACTTTCTGACTGACTCTGATAATTCAAAAGTACCTGTAAATGGTTTAATTGAAATAAATGATTGTGAGTTTGAGTCTAAGAAAATTTTTCTTTGTAGATCTTTGTTGAACAGTCGTTATGGGTAGTCAGAATCCAGAAAACCTGACAATCAGTGTTACCAAGGAGTATCATGTTACCGAGGAACTGGGTTGTGGAGATTGGACAGGCAGTGGCTTCCACAGATATAGATAGACCTAGATAACGCAAGAGCAACTACTTCGCGTGCCTAGTTTCGTGCCTAGCTTACGTACAAAAATCGTAAGTAAAAAAATAAAGTAAACGTTTCCTTCCATCGGTTAGTCATTTTGTGATTAATATTATGCGTAATTAATTTAAAAAACAATTATTTTTAATCTAATACCCTCAGTAATACCTAGTAATATCAAATTTAAGAAAAACAAAACATTGTGACAATGATGTCACAATGTTTTGTTGACCATTTTTTGACTACCTATTATGAAATAGGTAGTCAAAAAATGGCACGCTTGGTTTTCATACAGATCGTAATACTTGCGTTATCTAGGGTCTATCTATATCTGTGGTCGCTCCATTTAAAACACTGACTGGTTTTTTTCAGCTGCATCCGCTGCAGACTAGAAGCAGACCCTAACATAGTTGAGAAAAGTCTAGGAAAATGATTGTCATAACCATGAATTAAGTGCGAAATAATTTTTAATTGGATTATTCATTACACATCAACAGTGGTTTGTCTGCCCGTCGCAAAGTCTGACATTGAAACAGTTTAGGGGACATGCCCTATAATCCAGATGAAACCACGTGTAAAAGCTAGTTAATTATAAATGTAATGTGTGTGTATACGTTTGTATGTGTGTGTAATGTAATGTAATGTGTGTGTACGTGTGCATGTAATTGTTTATTATGTGTTATATATTATGTAACAATATGTGAATGTGTATGTGTAATGTGTATGTGTTGTTATTGTTGTTACCTAAAAATAAAATTGTTTTATTCTTAGTGTTATAAATGTACAGCATTCTAAGTCAAAGCATTTACTACGAAATCGCCAAGTGGTTAGTCAGAGTGTCTATGGAGAAGAACGAGCAAGAATTTCCATGGACACATTTCAGTCAAGTTTTTAAAATATCATGGTTACATGTTTCTTGTTGCATCTATATGAAAACAATGTAAGTAGACGAGTAATTTAAAACATTTCAAAAATTACGATTTACTGTGACCAGACATGATTAAGAGAAGAACAGTCTAAACTGACAGTGCTCGTTCACGAACATGACGCATGGATTATCATCATTTAGCTAAACTATTTTGAAGAGAACCAAAGAATCCAACACACGCGTCACCATCAGTGAGATATTCAGTATTGTAGTATTAGGTACTTATCATTGTGTTGGCATTGTTTTATTTACGTGATTGAACAGTGATGTAAGTGTTATAAACAAATTACTCTTAGAATGACGTAACTTGCTGCTTGAGGGGTAAGAATATAAAAGTATATGATGACAATCAAATCATTCATTACCTAAACGATTAATTTCCAGACCTATCGTTACTACGACGGCAAAGGTAGCAATGAAATGTAAGACATCGTCATACCACAAGTTATATGTGGGTACTATCACTTATTTAGTAAGTGGGTCAACGTGCTAACTATGTCTCGGAAAGCACGTAAAGGAAAGCCGTTGGTCGCATCTGTCATTCGTACAAAAAGACTTAGGACAGAAGGACCAAAAACCACTTCAAACAGTAAAATCGTTCAATCAGCAATTGTTTGATGAATTGACGACACGGTTGGCGCAGCGGCTGAGCGATCGACTGCTGCGCAGCGTGTTGCGGGTTCGATTCCCGCCCAGGGTAAACATTTGTGTGATAAGCATTTGTGTTTGCCTTGTGTCTGGATGTTGTTTATCTATATATATATGTATGTATTTACAAAAAAAAAATGTATTTGTGTATGTATATCAGCAGTCTGACACTCATAATACAGGGTCTCCCTAGTTTGGGGTCAGATGGCCGTGTGTGAAAATGTCCCCACACTTATTAAAAAAAAAATACTGATATACAAAACGTGCTATCAGCTTAATGAATCAAGACTAAACGAATACCCTTTACACATATTTAAATTTCCAATCACAACTTCAAAAAACAAAGCCGACCAATCAGCGTACATTATTCACAATTACACACTTCTCATTTCTTCGCGCCTTCATTTAAGGAGGTTTAATTTATTTTTTCCACACGCACCGCCATTGCCAGGGTGAGGCACCCCGGTGGGACCACATGCTGCGAACGTTAAGGATTTCTTGAGCTCTTTAGGGGTCCTTGAGTAAATGCTCAGATTTGTAGATGGTAATATTGTAAGTAACAGAAGTAGTATAAAATAATACATATTAATAGTAGGTACTACATAATGAATACAAGGTCCATTTTCAAATGCCTTGATTTCAAATTTAAGTTAATGCAAGCTCTAAGATACAAGCTCTGCGTAGTTAGGGGACCACCGTACAAATAACCTGACTAACCAAATTACAACCGAGCATGGGCAAATACTAACGTGACTTTTCATATAATTATTATGTACTGTTCTCTAAAGACATCACTGACATCAAAAGAAAAAAAATAACATAAATCTGTAATCTCCTATACAAATTGAGCAAGCGTGATGATCAAAAATCATACCTTATCTGCACGAGAAGAAGCATTTTCTCCGCACAGGGAATAATAGGGCGGTATCATTAATTTATTATTTAACTGGCATAATAATTTATCTTCTTTAATAAACCGTAGAGGCTTGAAAAACAAAATTAACAACGCCATGGTAAAAGAAGACCGACACAATATACAATAACGAACCCGTAATACCACAATAACAGCTTAGTGTAATTCTATAAGACTCACATAACTACTGACCCTCATCACAACACACCGCTCGCGCTTGACCGATTCACATTGTTTTGATGTCCCACCGAGGATATAATGTTCTTTACACTTAATAAGTGTCTCGGGTTCACACAGGTCGGTATGTCCACACCTCGGAGGAAACCCTACCTTACGGCTTAAGGAACAAAGTGTAAATTTAAGTACACCATTGTTAATTACGATTTCAATTTTAGTATAATTCGAAGTGGCTCGAAGGACCAGTTTGGTGTGCCGTGGCGCTAAGCCAGGTATGCTTTCTGTGAGCCTGTTATTGTTCCAAAAGGGCAGGTTTTCCTTTTGAGTTAAATTCGGAATGTTGGTATTGAATTAATTATTTAAAGTAGCTGTATTTTCCTGTGACTTTCTGTTTTGGGCGGTGAACTGTGAGTATCCTTGGTTTTATTATTGTAATTAGTGAAGCATGAATTTTATTTACAAAAGTAAAGATCAAACGGTTGGAAATTCATCTTACTTTTGGCACATCTAATCAGTAGTAAATTAAATTGTGACCCATCCTTAGGCTCAATTTACACTACCGTGGAACGGTAGCCTTGTTGTGTATGAATTCCTAGGATTCGTTCTCCAGAATTCGTGAAAATTCGTTGGATTCGTTGGTTCGTTTCTTGCATTTGTACGTTAAACAATGTTAATAGGGTATTTTACTCAATATGAGAAAAAATCTATAAATATGTTATTGAGACAGTTTAGGCATTTAAAGCTGTCGGAAAATGTAGTTTTAGTTCATAAAATAACAAAATATTTTTTTCAATTCGATTCAAAGTTTTCAGTTTTTTTAATCTGTTTTAAAACACCATGAAATAGTAGCGGCCATGCTATTACGCCGTACGGCTGTGTAGACAAAAAAATGTCAACTGTCAGTCAACCGTTTGGCGTATAGAGGCTTTGTACTTTTATTATTTTCGTAACCAACGTAATTTTTTAATTATTACAACAATTACAAAATATGCTTTTAATTATTTTTAAATTATGTACAATTACCATATTTAATATGAGCGCATTTGATACAAAACGTACTGATGTAACTTCCGCAGAGCAAAATGGCGTCCAGTTCAGTTGTCATTGTCATCATCATCATCATATCAGCCTATTGCCGTCCACTGCTGGACGTAGGCATCCCCAGAGATCGTCAACAAATCCAGTCGCTGCACCCATTCTCCAAATCGTCGGATTAGATTACCACGTAGTATCATAGTATTATAATAAATCTGAAGCTGTTGGTGGGCTGCTTACCGATGATAAGAATCGAACTCTCACCGGAATGTGATTGAATTGAATAATAATCAGAACTTAGTATCAATAGACAAATGACCAGCTGCAGTGCTTTGATTAATCAGTAACAATAATATTGTATCCGTGTATCGAAGGACCAAATAGACTACCGTTTTTTGTAGAGAAGTATATTTTGTATTAGCGTCAGCACTCCTTTGATTTTACAACTACGATACTTAAAGACTACCGTATTTTTTATAGTATTGCATTACGAAATTGGTCTTGTTAACTGATGGAGAATTACGGGATATTTCAATAATGTCACGGAAGCGGCCATTTTTCTATCAGTACCAAAATAACATGCACATAATACAACGTATAATTATTAAACTTAATTCTTTATGTTCATCTTATCAGTATTAATATCATAACAATTACTTCGAATGTGAATGTGAAAATAATTACATAAGTAAATTATTTTTTTTTGGAAATAACCTACGTTTTAGCAGCAATACAATACCAGTATGTCTATTATGTTACAATGTCCCTCGGTGAATACCTAGGTGAAGTGAGCTGTCATCCGTCCTTCTGCTTTGTCAATACCTAGTTTCGGGACGGATGACAGCTCACTTCACCTAGGTGTTCACCGAGGGAGATCGTAACAGAATAGACATACAGGAGACCATAATGACGCATTTAAACGCTGTTGTCTCACACTAAGCGCTCTACAGACTGTCACAAGCCGCGTCACTTCGCACTGGCAGACTAATCCGGCGGTCACACGATTACCCGAGTTAATGCCGGTGGCTCTAGTGTGTAGTTCCCTTTACTAGCTTAGGATTGATGATTATGTTTATGCACTTTTAAAAGCATTACTTTTAATTATGATCAGAATCTTAAGGCGGTATCCTGAGCAAATAACCTTGAGCATTCGTTCCCTCTGCGCCGTGCAAGAGATACAGTAGCGAATACGCTCAGATTTTAGAATTAAATCTTCATAAAATCACATTTTGGTATTTTGAAAAAAAAATCTACCAAAATGTTCATTAATAAATTGCCTATCCATTAGTGTTAGTAAAAAATCAAATTAATTGTTACTTGCCGAGAAGATGCATGTTTTCAATAATTATTTCTCATTTCTGTGGTTTCGTTGTGAGGAGATTAGTTAAATACTATACTTCGTAAACAAAAATCAGATCTACCGTTTTGGAGTCAAGATTATGTAGAAATTTAATCTATTTTTTATTTGTTGATATTTTTTTTGGATATAGTCTATATATATTATAGTGAGTATTTAGGTCCGAAAAACTGAACAAAAAACGGCTAGCGCTGCGTTTTGCACAGGGGCGCGCCTTAAGGCACACAGTGCATAAGGCTGCGGCGCGCCCGAGCAGAGCGACCTCTGTACAAGCCGATTTTTTTTTTGTTGTTAGTTGTCAAATTGTTTATAGGCATTCTCAGGCAGTTTCAAGTAGACTTCAGTCTCGACTAGCGACACGTGTTGTAAATTTTTGGTGGGATTACAATGATTTAATTGACATTTCATGACAAACATGAAAAACTACTTACGTAGAGTTTCAACCAGTGTCAATAAAAGGTCATAATGTCACAAATAAAACCTACAAAGTCAATGCATTATGAATTAACCCTAGTGAGTCTGGCAAGTTTTGGTAATTATTTTTGAGGATGGCGGGAGCGGTCTTTCTGTAACATTTTTATTTTGTGCTCAAGAAGAAAAAGGCATAACAAGGACTCGTGGTGTTAGAAAACCTTGTAAAAAAATGTATCTGTAAAGTTTGGGCAAGATAATGATTAGGTATACTAACCGATCTTCTTGCGTCTCGAAAGTCGGATTTTACTGCAACAAGAACCTATTCTACTATCTTAATTCAAGGGCTTGCAATATCCGTTCATTTTTACTATCCGGATAATACGGATTTTAATATTTAACTATCCGGAGTATCCGGATAATGCGGATAATACGGATATTTTAAGCTTTTATTTTAAATATAACCTAATTAACTTTAGTAACACGTTTAAATCAGTCTCTCAAGCAAAATGACAAAGAAATAATAAACTATACCAGTATATCAAGTAACAATCACATGAAATAATTTGTTGAAGAAGTCGCTGCGCAGAAGATGGCTGCCTTATAAACCGGATGATTTCTTCTTGTATTTGTGATTTAATTGATACACAATATACACTATATAGCCTCTTCTTAAATTGTCACATCGTCAACAGTATCGCAAATTTTCATAATTTTGATATTACTTTCGCAAAAAAAAAGAAATAACACCAAACTAAACGTCAATGAATCTATACCTGTTCACAATAAGATTAGACATAAACACAAACCTTTTTTACAGTCCCTTCAACCGATTTTGACTTCTATTCCTTAGGCTTAAGGATGACATTAGAGGCAAAAATGTGGTTACAATAACAACTGTTTACTGCAGTTGCCATTTGTCATGCAACCAACGCAATATAAGTCAAAATCGGTTGAACGGACTGTAAAAAAGGTTTTTGTAAATGTCTAATCTTATTGTGAACAGGGTATAGTTATATCTATTGCATAGACGTTGATCTAGCCATCAAAGACCAAAGTGATTTTATTCCTCAGGCTAGGCCGTTAATAACCAGATAAAGCCTATTTGACGATTGAAAAATGCAATATTTTGCTATCTGAATACTATCTAACTGTTTATGAGGATTGAAAAATCAACCCTAAATTGACTTATTGTGATTTGTGAAGTGAATAAATAATTGAAAGAGTGATTAACTATATTAAAATAATACATAACGTAATAACAGTTATATACTTTACAGATGACAGCCTTTTATTTAATATTTAAAAGAGAAATACAACTATCCGTAATATCCGAAAAATCCGGATAGTGATACAAGTAAAATCCGGATTTGAAAATCGGCGGATATCCGGATAATACGGATATCCGGATATCCGGATTGCAAGCCGAATAAGAAAGTTTATGAGGATAGATGGATTCTTGCCTTTTTACGCTTAAACGGTTAAACGGAGTCGACTTAGGCACACATTAGATACTGATCTAGATTTTTTATCAGTCGTTCTCGTTTACTGTTAAGATTGGTATCCTGTTTTTGTATTCCCGTTTGATAATATAATAATATTTTTTTGATTTTTGTGTTTCTATTGTTCTCTTTCACTAAATTATTTTTGCTAGGTATATTATAATAATTGTAACATAATTATGTTTGTGTCCAATAAATAAATTGTTATTATTATTGTCTCCTGTGTATAGGACTGGTCGCCAACTCTCCATTAAAATTGGCAGAATATTATTATTAAGTAGAAATATCGATGTTGGCGCAGTGGTTGAGCGATCGACTGCTGCGCAGCGAGCTGCGGGTTCGAATCCCACCCAGGGTAATTATTTCTGTTTTGAGCACTTGTGTTTGCCTTGTGTCTGGTGGTTGTAGTACACCGATATAGTTTGTAGTCAGATGGCCGTGTTCAAAAAAAAACATCCCCACTTCTCTGTGGCCGTCACAGCATCGAAATAAAAACATGCTATTGACAGAGGTAGTCTATTTTCTAATCACTATAAAACCAATAATATAAATCCTATTGTACTCCATGACTGTATCTTTATAAATAGTACGATAATAGTAAAATAATATTTGAATTGTGTTCATAGATTAAATAAAATATTATTAATTATAGGCTATTCATACTTGATAGACTCCCGCGCTTATTCCCACGAGGATGGGAACAGAATTTTACACAGAATTATGTACCTAAGTACATATAGTAATATTAATATTATTCCTTGTAACGTTCCTCTGATAATTTCTAACGCAGCTATCTGATATTAACAATAATTTATTAGGTTCGCATTAATCGTTTTTGCTGACGCTACAAAAAGCTCACGTACGCGATTAACATCGGTTTATCTAATGTTGAATGTTTTATGCTGTCTGTGCGTAGTTAGCGTAAGTTGGTTTATGTGGCAGATTAGTGCCTGAATACTTAATTAGATTGAGATATTATTTTTGAACTAGGTAGGTCCAACTTTGATAAAAAGATATCTTTCGTCCAAATTCCACAGTGCCTAAAGACAAGGATTTATAACCAGTGTGTGTGGCCAGTGATGACATGTGGCACAGAAACTGCTGGCCTCCTAGGGTAGCTCAGGGTCACGCAGCGAGCCATGGAGAGAGCTCGGAGTTTCTTTGCGCGATAGAATCCGGAACGAAGAGGGTCACCGACATAGCTCTCAGAATATGCAAGTTGCAATGGCAATGGGCAGGTCACATCGCTCGAAGAACCGATAACCGATGGGGAAGACAGGTTCTCGAACGGCGACTACGAACCGGAAGATGCAGCGTTGGCAGACCTCCCACCAGTAGGTCGATTCTGTAAAATTCAAACAACAACTCGCATCTCACATCGCTTTTCAGTCTCACTTCGCATAAGGTTCGAAATGACCTTGATATATTTGACACTTTGAATCGGGTTCGAGTGCGAAATGAGCGTCGAAGTGACGGGGAAATTACCTAACAGAATGCCACTTCTTACGTCATCTCATAGTTTATCTGTCAAAAACTCCTTGTCAATTTAGTTCAACTCCCTGACACGCTCGCAAGGGTGGCGCTAGTGTAAATTCGAATTATCAACCGAGTTTTTAGAATGCCCATCAAGAAACTCACAGCGGATTCAGATTCGAAGTTTAGAATGAGGTCTTACAGAATCACACCCCACGCCAATCGCCGTGGGCCGACGACATCGTCAAGGTTGCCGGTAACCAGTGGATGAAAGCGGCTGATGATGATGACGTTATATAAAACAGAAAATACATTTTGTTAACAAGAAAGCAGTTTTATTCTGGGATTCATAAATATTTTATTGACTAGCACGTAAAAAAATTACATTTTGATTTTTGCTTAATATTTATTAGTTGCCATGAGCTCGATTGTAAGGTTCCAGTCGCAATTCAATTATTTATTACCTACTTTTGGTTTCACTGCAGAGAATAGGCCTCTCCTTTCTTCTTCCAAACCTCCTGATCCTGTGCGATCTCTGGCTACAGTCTCGCAAATCATACAAGAAGTGTTTACAGTGATTTACCTTTTGACTGAAAAAAGCAAAAACTTGTCTTCGACACCAAGCTACGAGTTACGTAAAAGTCTGTCATGTCATGACTGTAGCTTGTTCGACACATTCTAGTTTTTCATCTATACAAGTTTGCGGACGAATGACGAAGATTTTATTGGTGTATCAGAAGTACTGTGAGAGGAATGGATGAATGTGTACCTATAAACTTAATTAAGACGTTTCTTTTTATTGTTTTTGTATTAGACGACACGATTGGCGCAGTGGCTGAGCGATCGACTGCTGCGCAGCGTGTTGCGGGTTCGATTCCCGCCCAGGGTAAACATTTGTGTGATGAGCACTTGTGTTTGCCTTGTGTCTGGGTGTTGTTTATCTATTATACGTATGTATTTACAAAAAAAAAATGTATTTGTGTATGTATATCAGCTGTCTGACACCCATAGTACAGGGTCTCCCTAGTTTGGGGTCAGATGGCCGTGTGTGAAAATGTCCCTACATATTATTATTATTATTATTGTATCTGTTTTGTGTTTTTCTTTTCTCTTCAATAAGTAAAATTCTCGATCTTTAATTATTGTTAGTGGTGTTAACCGTTCTAATTAAAGTAAAATAAAAAATAAAAAATATTTTTGTGTTGGATAGTCCATTTATCGTGGAAGGCTAAAGGCCCATGCGAAGCCGGGTCAGGTCGCTGTGCAATGTTAGAGTTAAAAGATTGCACACCAAGCCAACTACACAATTATTAGTGCTAACTATTTATTAGTGTTCCATCTGTCGACGGTGTATCGATGTGGTTGGCGCATCTAGGTGGTACGTTACAGGTTCTTGGCGGAATGTTCGTCCAGGATCCAATAGAGGGCTCCGCTGACCGGCTTCACTCTCCTCGCTGGGACACTCTCGTCATTATCCTTCAGGATACGCTGTCATTTCGTAAATTATGTTTATTACTAGATAGGTCCATGCGAAGCCGGGTCGGGTCGCTAGTATAATATAATTGTAATTGCGGGTATACTTACAGAACTTCAGTCCGTGCATAAAACTCTGCCACAACACCTGTGAACACCATTATTCTCAGCTGCTCGACGTCCGCATGTCACTGCGGGGATTCAGCAGAATATCAGTGTCAGGTATATTTGCCTGACACATGCTGTGCTGGGCTCCCATTCGGTGCACACACACCTCTACACAAACCCTCCCACTCCTCATTCACTTAAACATGCACATACAGTACATAGGCATTATTACTGTTCCTATTGTTATTATTTATTCAATATTTTAATTATTATTACAGATTCAATAAAATAAGCAAATAATCTTTAATAAAATTGAAATGATAATTACTTAATCTAACTTATCTAACTGTAAGTTACCTAGAAAAATAAGAATGTGCATCGGTTAATTTACATATTATGTATACAGGGTGTCCAGTAAATAGCACGACATACTGCAGGGGGTGATTGCTTGGGTTGACCTACCAAAACAACACAATATATGTTCAGTAAAACTTTACGGATTTTTTTTTACCACTGTAGGTTAAAGGTAGTTTTTTGTTAAAATTGTTCTGTGAAAATTTGAACAAAAAACTGTATTTCTTGAAAACATTATTGTTTTTGATAGAAAAAAGACTTATCAATGAGTAAAGTAACTATTCACGAATAATTTGATGTAAAAAAAATACTAGAAAAGGAATTTTTCATTACGAGATGTGTACGGTTTACGTACATAATGTTAGACTGCAAACGCAGCAACCTACTTTTGTATCGTATTTATAATAATGTTCAATACCATTTAAAGTTAGTTGACAAATTACTTACTTATACAAACATCGCGGATTAACATCCAACTTAACTTACTTTTAGTTGTGATCGGTATATCTAATAAACTTTAGTGTTACAAAACTGTGTGTGTTTACGTCGACTCACCTCAATCAAACTCAACTTGCAACCTCTACCTAAAATACTACAAGTGTAAGGTGCCTACTACTACGGGATCTTACAAGATGCTTAAAAATCTGTTTCAAGGTAGAGATTTTTCGATATTTCGGAAAATTTTGTAAAATTGTAAATCCGTAAGATTTTGCTTAACATATATTGTGTTGTTTTGACAGGTATTGACCCAAGCTATCACCCCCTGCAGTATGTCGTGCTATTTACTGTATCTGATACCGCGGGTGGAGGTCCTGGTGATCTGTACTACTCAGGTGTTCTGCGCCTACCTCAGACACCAGCCAATTTGTTGTGTCAATTATGTAAATTGTAACTGTTTATCATTGTATTTTCTAATCTTGTGAGGAGGAATAAATAAATTATTATTATTTTCAACTTTATTACTAAAGCATAAGGTTTATATTCAGTTAGGAAAATGTTATAGTTTGGTATGGCTTGATGTGTTGGCGATAAAAAACTATAATACATCAAGAGTAACACACCGACATCGTGCAAAGTACCAATAAACACTAAAATATTTAAGTAAGTACTTTTAATTTGGCACCTCGCCTACAAAGACCGACCAAATTAACTTGGTACGCGGCGGAATATGGTACTACATTATTTTGTACGAAATTTGACTTGTCGTTGACGTTTGACTTAGACAGTGGCGCCACCCTAAAATGTAAAGATATACTTATTGGTGTTAAGCGATGACGTCATAGATACACGTCATCCTGCAGTAAAGTCTTGATCAATAATTCGCGTCTAGAAAATAATCGAGAGCGGCCATTATTGAAGGCGTGTTTCTTAGAAAAGTTTCACCTATCCCCAAATTAAATTACTATTGATTATTTGTAAACCTCTGTTATAAGTTAAGCTACTTTAGTTTAGTTCAGGTCTGTAGCTCGATTCTATAAAATTTAAACAACAACTCGCATCTCACATCGCTATTCACTCTCACTTCGCATAAGGTTCAAAATGACCTTGATATATTTGACACTTTGAATCGGGTTCGAGTGTGAAGTGACCGTCGAAGTGACGGGGAAATTACCTTACAGAATGCCGCTTCTTACGTCATCACATACTTTATCTGTCAAAATCTTCCTGTCAATTTAGTTCAACGCGCTGACACGCTCGCAAGGGTGGCGCTAGTGTTAAATTCGAATTATCAACCGAGTTTTTAGAATGCCAATCAAGAATCTCACAGCGGATTCAGATTCGAAGTTTAGAATGAGGTCTTACAGAATCACACCCAATGTCCTTTTGTACTTGGTCCTTAGAGACAATAGAACAGCAGCTGTTATTGTGCCTAAATGGAACAACCCACAATCTCTCAATACTAAAATTAATTAAAAATGGATGCTGCATCCGGTTCATCTGCCTAGCTGTCGTCCACAACCCAATTGCTGAGTAACACGATACCCCGGCGTATGACTGGTTGTCAGATTATCAAGCTTCTGACTACATAAAACGACTGTCAAGTATCGGGACCAAACGAACCTTGGTGTGAATTGGATGATCACCCATCCACTGATCGACCGATGCAAGCGTAGCTTAACCATAACGACTGGTCGATCCATACGGCTTTCACTTAGCCACAAACTTCTCAATTAATTTTGTCCAATACCTAAAAATATTTGCAATCTTTTTCCAAATCACATAACTGCGCAGTGGATGTTCGCGTGTTTTCAGCTGTTACCCCCAATAATATGCGAACTGTATAGTCAAGAACATTCAGATATTGCACATTGTCTTTGAACTCATAAATCTTTGTCGTTTTATCGTTTCGTGACTTCGTTATGGCAGTTTTTTCCGATATTATATGAAGTCGATTCCAAGTTCTACGTATTGGATGAGAAGTTATTATTGTAGCGGCAAATAATGTGGAACATGTAGGGTTTATGTGGGATTTATAGTTCGGTTAATGGTCTTTTGGAAGGTGTTAAAGTGGGGAGAGTTCTGCAAGAATGAACCAACAAACGTTAAAACTTCTCTCATGTTTCGATGTCGTTGTCCTTTTGGAAATTAAACGCTGATTAAAAGCATCAGTTTGAGTCGTACAGTCAACAGCAAAAGTAGATGATGATGATGAGATGATGACAGAAATTCAATACTAATGAACGGAGTTCGCGTCAGAACTGTGTGGCGTCGAAGTGATTCAAAAGTATGTGTGTGACAATCACGTACTTTTAATATATAAACTAGTAATAAATTATAATTATATAAATTAGTATTAGTAAATTAGTATTGAATTTCTGATTTTGATCATCTACTTTTGCTGTTGACTGTACTAAGTAAGCTAAGTTAAATTCGTATGTATCTATTGGTCGTGGTTAAGCTACGCTTGCCGCAGTCGGTCAGTAGATGGGTGATCATCCATTTCACACCGAGACGCCTTTGTGCCTCGGAAAGCACGTAAAGCCGTTATCCCGGCTGTTATTCGTAGATTTTTGACAGGTGTTACAAGTAGTCAGAAACCAGAAAAATCTGAGAACCAGTCTTACCAAGGGGTGTCACGTTACCCAGTAACTGAGAGTTTAGACAGGCAGTCCCTCTATAAAAAACATTATTTAGTTGCATCTGAATAAATTGGACGCCGACCACAACATATTTGGGAAAAGGCTAGACAGATGGTGAGTTTGAGTCCACCCCTTGTTATTTCTAAATAGTAACACTTTTGGCATATTTTAATAATCATCATCATCATCATTTCAGCCGAAAAAAACGTGTACTGCTGGACATAGGCCTCCCCAAGGGGGGGTTTTGCCATAATCGCCACGCTTGGCAGGCGGATTGGCGATCGCAGTATGGTTGTTACAAAGGTACAGAGAACGCTGCTGCCCATTCTCTGGTAAGTCCCTTAGTCGCCTCTTACGACACCCACGGGAAGATATGGGATGGTGCTATTCTTTACGTCCGACACCACACGGACCAATTATATTTTAATTATAAATGGCTTAATTAATTTAAATTATTACTGTTTATGGGTTGAATTGTTTTTACAGAATTAAGCTCCAAGTACTGTACTACTGTGTTACTGTAAAGGAAACTTATTATAAAAGAAACGTTAGATATCTAACGTTTCTTTTATAATAAATTTCCTTTAGTACTTGATCGTGTCTAAGGCAACGAAAAGTTAAACATAGGCTTCTAGATCAACCACCTGCTGTGCTTATCAATCATTCAGAAAACTGTACTGTTAATAGACATTCTGTCTAAGTAGGAAATATATTTTGTAGAGTAATCAAGAGTAAACAAACATATTTAATGCAATATTCAACTTGTGCCATTGAACTTTTATCGTCATTGCGTCGATTGGCAAAGACAAGATCAACTTAATTTACGAGAGGTTAATGTTTAATTTTGTAAAAGTGGAAGTAACTGTTTTCCGCATAATCGAAAAAACGCCCTTGGTGGTATTTTCGTGGCACAGGCATGAAAGTTACTCAGCACGTGCATTGGCTAAGTAGGTAACTGACTATTTCTGTCACTCTTGCACAACTGTGGAACTACAAGTGCAAGATAAAGACGGGACAAAGCAGTCGTTGTAGATAAGTTCGTGCAAAGCAACGCTTATTAATCCCAGTCTGAATGGTTTGGTGCTTGACATTGACAAAGAAAACTAGATCGTACAACACTGTTCTAGAAACCCATCCCCTCAATAATACAACCCATTTGCCCAAAACATCACACACACACGCTATCTCAGATTCTACAGATACCAAAGTATCAGAGAAAACAAAAGAACAAATACCAGTAAATGTCCGTATAAATGTATTCCAGCAAACGTTCAGTTCGCGTGTTGTAGTACCATTTGATAGGCGTATCACGAACAGAGACGCTTTAAGACGTGCACAGCAAATCACTGTGTTTTACACATTCGGTGTATCGTGTTGGTATTTTTGGTAGAGGCGGTGTTAAAATGGTTGAGATTTTTTGCGTACGTGTCAGAAGTTATGTAGCCTTTGTATTGATCCTATTTCCGATTTAGGCCTTCTTTTTATAGTCATCACTAGCTTTTGTCCGCTACTTCGACCACGTGATTTTTTTTTATCAGTCGTTCATAATCAGCCGGAAGACGTCCACTGTTGAACAAAGTCTTCCCCCATAGAGCGTCATAACGAGCGGCAACCTGTCACCAACGCAGCATTGGTAATCTTACTATACCTGTAGTCTGTGGGTTAGTTACACACAGCGAGCCGTCAGCGCCCTGCGGGTCCAATACAACAATGCGTTCAGGTTGCTGATGGGACTGCCTCGCTATTGCAGCGCCTCAGCGATGTTTGCTGACGCACAAGTGAATGGTTTCCATGGCATAATTCGTAAGCGAGCGGCATCGCTGATGCGCAGGGTGAGGGACAGTTCCGACAGCTACCTGAGGGTGTTTGCTGGGCACGAAGAGAGTCCTTTATGGAGGCAATGGATACACATCCATGTGAACTAGTTCCTTATGTAAATTGTACCTACTAACATTTACTATTAAGATTATTTTCATGTATTTACTAACAATATATATGGACACATGTGTTTGAAATAAAGAAATTCAATTCAATTCAATTGGTATGAGCGGCCTTGGTATCAAGGTTGCGGGTACCCTGTGAATGCAAAAATATATCCATAACGTAGCTACTAAACTCCCAATTAGCAAAAGTATTTTCAGAATCAGACCTACTGGTCCTACTGGTCCGCTATCTCCGGAACTACTGTTCCGGAGATAGCGCGTTCAAACAAACGAACAATCTTTACAGGTTCACAATAATAGTGCCGATTATAGCTTCCAAAAGGTGACTATCCACTGCTAGCCTAGGTGTTCCTGACCGTCGCCGTATCACCAATATGAGGTCTTACATTGAGTTCTACTAAATTCCCAAGACATTTACATTTATTTTTTAGGAAAAATTAACTCTTAGAATTTCGTCTCTTCTAACGATCAGATCAGTGAGACCACCAGTATGCTGCAGCCATTTAATGGAGTTATGATTCAACAGAATGACTGTTGGAAATTGAGTACAAGCATATGGCTTTTGTTTCAAAGGTGATAAAATTGAGAGTGATCTTAGCTATGATTCAAGAAAATCTGTTCAGCTGTTTGAAAAGTATCAGCTCAATTCCAGTTGATAAATGAATGTGAGCATCTTCTACATTTCTTATCAAGTTTATTTTGTGTAGGGTGTTTCTTAAATATTAATTTAATTGACCAAATACATTTCATCATAGACAATCGATGTCAATTTTGTAATGTTAACTAGCTTTTACCCGCGTCTTCGTCCGCAATGTCGGTTCTTGCAGATGCAGACGAAGTAGTGGCGTTAAAGTAACCGATATGTCCTTTCCCAGGGTTGAAGCTATCTTCATGCCAAATAAATGAATGATTATTATTATTAATACTATAACATCCCTCTGTTTTCATCGGGAGCTAAAAATAAAGGGAAAAGGTACAGCATCAGCGCTAATGGAGTGCGAGCTCATTTATCAGCATTGTCATCTTTTGCAGTATCATTGGAAATAATCGGGTTATCATATTTACTTGGTTTAATGTTTTCTCAGGTTAGATGAGTATTACTTTAGTATCATTTACAGAGTTTTAAGAATATTTTATTGTACATAATTTTACAAACATGACGACACGGTTGGCTTAGTAAGTAAGTATTTGTGTGATGAGCACTTGTGTTTGCTTTGTGCCTGGGTGTTTTTTATCTATATATGTATGTATTTAAATGTATTTGTGTATGTATATCAGCTGTCTGACACCCATAGTACAGGGTCTCCCTAGTTTGGGGTCAGATGGCCGTGTGTGAAATGTCCTCACATATTATATTATATTATATATACGTATTCTACACCAATAACCAATAATGATGATGACGACGATTTGAAGAAGGTGGCTGGCAGCAGTTAGGTGCGGCCTGCCCAAGACTGGGTTGGCTGGTGATCTCTGGAGGAGGCCTACGTTCAGCAGTGAACGACAATAGGCTGATATGATGATGATATGATAATGAATTGATAATAGAGTTTTGTTTTTTAGTGTTGGGTGTCGGTTCAGCTAATTGGGGTATGTGAAATGTCTGTCTTTGTCACGTAGGGTTGCCAACCCTACTATATAATATAGTATCCTACTATATTAGAGCCCGACTACTATATTTTTGAAAAAAGATATAGTAGGCGAAACTACTATATTTTAAAGGCATCAAACTCTTAGCAATAATATTCGTTACAAAATGTGTGTAAGCGTAAAACAAAAAGTCAATACCTATTTTATCTATAAATAACCTATTCTGGAATGTCAAGTTGACAATGCGTTCAATAATTCACATAAAATTGTTCATAAAAATAAAGTGCCTACCTAATTTTTGGAATTTACAATTTTTTTTTTCACTTACTATATTTTTATGGGTAAAATTTTTAGAACTACTATATTTGACCGACAAAGAGTTGGCAACCCTATTGTCACGTGCACGTGCAAAAAATATTAAACACTCGACAATATTCAAAAGCCATGTCCTGGTAGACTTTTGATTCAATTCATTTATAGTATGCATTTGAACCACATTTGAACATATATTGCGCACATTTATCTAATAATAATTTAATTATAAATTATTAATATATTGAATCCGATCTCAACAAGGAAATCGCTATTGAATGTTGCGTAGTGGTCAAATTTATTTTAAGCGAGTATTATTTGACCACCGAATCGATCGAACGGAGAAAAGTTCCAGAACGTGACAATTCAAATCAAATATATGAATTTGGAACCAAAGCTTGGTCCTATGATCCGCGGTCATACTTCCAACTATAGATATATTTTATTTCTGTGTACCCAACCATACTAAAAGGTTTCAAAATGCAATACTTACTCAAAACTAATATTTATTTTGCTATCAGTACCCGAGGGAGATTCTAAATGCTAGTTAGGATTTATCATGATTTATACATGAGGGTTATTCTGACGATTTATTATGGTTCATTCTGCAGGCAAATACGTTGTTTGCCTTTATTTAAGGCTGTTGCCTGTAAATAGCATGTTCTTGTTCCTTGTAAGCTATCAGGTAGATTGTTATGTGGATAATAATGAAGAATTGGTATTCGTATCGAGGTAACGGGCCAGCAGTGCTATTCTATAAAAATCTCTCGGTGAATTAAGGTGAAGTGAGGATGAGGTAAACTGTCATCCCTAGCATCGGATTAGCAGCTCACGCTCAGGGAGAAAAGACCAGCCACTCAAAAGACCAGCATGTCATTATCTGCCTAGCATTTTCCCAACAAAGTTGGCTTCCAGTCTAACCGGATGCAGCTGAACACCAGTGTTGTACATGGAGCGACACCCTATCTGACCTCCACAACCCAGTTTCTGGATAACATGATACGCCTTGGTAAGACTGTTTATCAGATTTTTTTGGCTTCGGGCTACCTATAACGACTGTTAAAGATCTACGAATGGCAGTCGGAACCAATCACAGATATAGATAGACCTGGATAACGCAAGAGCAACTACTTCGCGTGCCTAACTTACGATAAAAAATCGTAAGTAAAAAATAAAGTAAACGTTTCCTTCCATCGGTAAGTCATTTTGAGATTAATATTATGCGTAATTAATTTAAAAAACAATTATTTTTAATCGATTACCCTCAGTAATACCTAATTTAGGAAAAACAAAACATTCGTATTACATTGTGACGTCCAAAAAATGGCACGCTTGGTTTTCATAATATGTCTATTCTGTTACAATCTCCCTCGGTGAACACCTAGGTGAAGTGAGCTGTCATCCGTCCGTCTGCTTTGTCAATTCCTAGCATCGGGACGGATGACAGCTCACTTCACCTAGGTGTCACCGAGGGAGATTGTAACAGAATAGCACTGCTGATCGTGATACTTGCGTTATCTAGGTCTATCTATATTTGTGGGACCAATAACTTAACTGTTTTCCGAGGCACGATGGGGTCCCGGTATGAAATGGATGGTCACCTATCCACAGACCGACCGCGACAAGCGTAGCTTAACCATAATGACCAGTCGGTTTTCATACAGCTTTTACTAGTCACGTGCTCCCCTAAGCTCACTATCGTATTTCACCAGAAGGGTCAAATCACACCGGGATGGCAGCGGTCGGCAGCGCAGCGACCGGCAGTTTTGCTGACAAACCATTTCCAACTTTATCTTTGAACATCAAGGCATAGTATCGTTTCGAGATTTGTATGAGTCGAGTGGTCAAGTATGGTGTCGGACGTAAAGAATGGCACCATCCCATATCTTCCCATGGGTGTCGTAAGAGGCGACTGAGGGACTTACCAGAGAATGGGCAACAGCGTTCTCTGTGCCTTTGTAACAACCATACTGCGATCGCCAACCCGCCTGCCAAGCGTGGTGATTATGGCAGAACCCCCCGTTTTGGGAGAGGCCTATGTCCAGCAGTGGACGTTTTTCGGCTGAAGTAAGTGAGTGGGATGAGTCGAGTGACACCTCGCGCCGGCACGCGGCTCCGCGAGACATTGACCGCCGCATAAAAGAACGGCTTGCGTCTGATCGCCCGCCGGGCCGCTGCCATCCCGGTGTGATTTGACCCTAATTGCTTGTTCTCATTTATCCTTAACAATGAAAGCTCCCAATTAAAACACAACATATTATGTTCAGCGACAGCTTTGAACTTAATTTTTAACAGGTGCTAAATAACTTCAGTCAAATTAAAACAACTCGTTATTGTAAGTGGGAAACGCGAGAAACAAATGAGTTTCGAATTTATTGTTTTGGGGTTAAGGTATCATTTAGCTTCTGTTGAGGATAAATATGTTCAAGATTGCAATGTGTGAGCGACAAGCGATTTTAGAAGAACAGCAGTGCAATTCTGTAAGAAACCACCCGCGAATTCGATTACTATCTCATTTCCGATTTCATTTAACTGAAGTAAAAAATATTCGCTAAAATAGTAACGTAAAAATTGTTTGCTTCATTAACAGTTTTCATCGCGGAATCAGAAGTGAGCACTGAGTCACAGTATAAATATTAGTACTACCGTACAGTAGCGACACGCTCCGCCTCCCTCTAAAACCGTTCCTCACCTCTCCCCGCGTCGAACGACTGCTCTGGGAACTGCGTTTTTGTTCGAACGGCGCGTAGACACGCACACACACGTACGTATCTGTACAATCTGTTATTTTAGTAGTAGTATAGGCAATTATATTGTTTTGTTTCTATGGAGTGTCGCGGGTGTGACTGAAGTGAGTTCTTACATTATAGGGTATTACACCCATTGAAAAGTGTCTTAATGAAATTCTGTAGTGCTAATATGCCACCAAAAAAAATAAAATTTTTTTATTCAATCGATAAGTGCCATAAAAATGCATCTAAATTTTCAATTATCAAATTTCGCGCGTAGTTTGACGAAAACGCCTCTTACTGGACGCCACATTGCTCAGCGTAAATGACGTCAGTTCGTTTTGTATCAAATGAGCTCATATTAAATATGATTATTGTATATTATTTAAAAATAATTAAAAGCATATTTTGTAATAGGTGTAATAATGAAAAAATTACGTTGGTCACGAAAATAATAAAAATACAAAACAAGTTGTCAATTTTTTGTTTACACAGCCGTACGGCGTAATAACATGGCCGCTACTATTTCACGGTGTTTTGTAACAGATTAAAAATACTGAAAACTTTGAATTTAATTCAAAAATTTGTTTTGATTTTTTACGAACTAAAACTTACATTTTCCGACTACTTAATGCCTAAACTGTCTCAATAACATATTTATAGTTTTTTTTTCGTTTAGAGTAAAATACCCTATTGCATTGCTGTGCCTACAGCGCGCTCCATACAAAACGTAGTCTAGTTATATTTTGGTAATAACTTGTTGATATTTTGTAAATAAAGAAGGAGCATTAATATTACCCAGGCCGGCCCGTTCGTTCTCTGTCAAGTAACTTAATTTCAACATGATACGTAGCATAGTAACTCGTTACAGAAAATATGTTCAAATATTCTTTTTCATCTAATCTCCAGTCGCTCGCACTGAAACCAAACCCTTTCGCATATTTACAACATTTTTCTTTAATTTACAATCTACAGTATTTCAGATGAGAGTGGCAATAATCCCAAAAGATGAATAACTTAAATAGATATAAATTTTATTTTAACTTCAGCTTGTTTTTGACGGCTTAATAATGAGTTTTAAGTTTACGAGTTTTTGAACTTATTAGGTTTTTTTTAACGTCAGACGAGCAGAGTTATGGCGAAGTGTCACCGCTTCATGGTTGAAGTTCCGCGGTCTCAAACCAAGCGCTTTGCTTCCACATTTATTTCTGTGGAATTCACTGCCCGCCTCTCTGTTCCCCGACAAGTATCTGATGGGTAACATCAAGGCACGAGTGAACTGGATCATCCTAGGCAAGCGTGTTCCACCTTAGGCCGCATCATCACTTAAGATCAGGCGAATTGCGGTCAAAAGCAAGCCTATTAGAATGTTTAATTACGTGCAACTGTAAGCACAATGTTTTGCGTGCATTACGTTGTGTGATAATCCGTGATTTTCACATTTTTCGCTTTTTAGTGCCTACTTCTTATCATACAAATTAATTACGAAACGGTGACACCAAAAAAATTCAGTCATCCCTTGATTTTCTACTCTTAGGGGTGGGATTTTTTCTTGAAATGTATATGGGACCAAATGACAATGCCAGATCCTGCCCCACCCATGTACAGAAAAAGTAACACATGTGCAGAAAAAGTAAATTAATGAAAATAATTGTAATGAATATAGAACCTTTCTATACTAAATTGTTTTTCTTTAGAACTTGTGGATTACGAAATACCTATCCACAAAATACAAACTGATGTTACCTAAAATATAATTTAACCTATAATCAATGTCATTATTGTTTTTAGATTTAAACGGAAACCGCAAGTTCTACAGTCACTAAGACTTAATGTTTAGTTATCAGCAATAAATAAACAGTAAGATGCTAAATATTGCACATGACTTTTATTGAGTGGGACAAAGTTCTATAGAGTTTCTGGCATTGTCCTTTGAGGTTTACACTATCAATTAGAAAAAGAATTAATCGAAATCGGACTACACTGAAAAAAGTAATGCGTAGTCAAGCGTAAAAAAAAATTTTCATTAAATGAAAACTACTGGGCCAAACTATGTTATTTTTTTATGGGACCAAATGGCAACCATTCCGCATCAAACTAAAGAAGAATCACGTAAATCGGATCATAAATCTCAGCGTAATCGGTGTACATACATAAAAACAAAATACCAATCGAATTGAGAACCTCCTCCTTTTTGAAGTCGGTTAAAAATAAAAGTCGATTCCCAGCAATCGTTTTTGTTCAATGTTTATGATTTTTATTTATGAACCGACAATCTCGCGGACGAAGTATCAGCAGAGCAAAGTATCTTCTAAATGTGTCACCTGCTACGATTCTTACATATTCCAATTACTTCATCCACGCATTGATAATTTCATTCAATACAAACTTTTAATTAAGAAGTTAATTTATAATAACTCCAAAGATAACCCTTCTCAATCATTCACAGTATTTATCTTACAATTCCATCAATTATTGAACAAGAACCCAATTATTCCAATCACTTGCCGCGGCGTCGCTTGTTATAGTAACAATGTTTTTAATTTTCTTAATTAATTGTCTGTGATGTTTGTCATCAATGATAATAATTTATATTATGATGTATGGCCAGAAGGAAGGCGGTAGCATAAAAAAAAAAATAAAGAGGTATAGGTACTTGCATACGGGTTGCCTGATGTAAATGGGTCGGCAAAAAAAAGCAGTATGATGAATTTTAGAACTATTGTTAGTTTAGGAGTGAACTTGTTCATTTATATTTCCAAATTGTCCATCGTTTGCACAATTATACCTGTATCATACTTATACAAAGTTACTGTTGGTAAAATGTACGTCTGTAATTTGTTATTTTAACTTCTTGCCCATTCTTCTCCTTAGGTATATGTAACTTTATTGGAACGAAGTTCCTTATCGCGCGTTGTGAAAGGGGGCTAGACGGAAAAAATTCTTACGAAAAGTTGTCACGACACTTTTGTATATTTGATTTAAGAGCCATCTATTAACGTTATTGACGCAACTGTGCTCTTCGAGATCGAATTACGAACGGCCAATAGATGGCGCAGAAATAATTTATTGGTCTTTCTATCTAAATAACTACGCATTGTACTAACATGTTAGAAAATATTGATCTTTAAAATTACTTACTTACAATGTAAGCAGCCATAATAACTTTTCATTCCTCGCTTTTTTTTTGCCCTGGCTTAAAGCCACTTAAATTCACTTTAACGCATCACATTAATTAGTGAAGGAATTGTAATAAAATTTTATTACAATTCCTTCACTAATTAATCGAAAGGAACTTCGTTCCATCCGGGTGTCCCTTGACACCTCTCAAGTTTTTCGTAGTTAGTCCATAAAATAACTATTTAAATTTTTAATCAACTTTAATTATCTATTGCTTAATTAGTAACCGCGTATGTATTTAAATTTTAGAAAGAAAAACCAACGATACTAACAGGTATTTTAATAACAGTAGAAAAAAAACGTTTTTTGTAGTACAAACTTTGTAGGAAATGGAGTGTATCAACCGGGTCTCAGGACCGGGTAGGAACAAATACCAATATTTAATTCGTTTTTCAGCTAATGCTGGTTTATACTCTCATCAGCTTCGGAAATCTATTTCATATTAATTCAAAACATTATATTTTTGACGTGACAACGTCTTATAATTCGATAGAGCCGGCTGCACGCACGAAAAAACATGACGTTATGCGGCGTTACGGCGTTACATGACGTCATGCGGCGTTACCTCGCTCTGCGGCGTTACCTCGCTCTGCGGCGTTCCAAGTGAAAAGTGAATGTGGTGTCAATTGTTTATAGCAACGATAATTACAGTGATAAAGGTAATGATTCTTTCGCGTTGTCACGTTCAACTATCGTCAGTAAACCGACTTTACAGACAACCAATTTTTTTTGTACATAATCTAAGATAGCAATAACTGCAATCAATATTGCGTCTCCAAAGACAAATCTGACAAAAATTAACGATCACTCACACAGAACATTTTTAGAGTTGAATCTATCATTTTCTTCTATATTTCTTTTTCTCTTTTTACTAAAATACGATGCTTTCGCCTAGAAAACAACCAACAAAAAACTTTAACTATTTTTCCTAGCCCCTTGAGTTCAACCACCCCAATTTTTCTAAGGATTATATCTGACAGTACAATATTACGCTTATTCTTCACAGCATCGACGCTTGTACAACAAAAGCACTAAATCTCAATGAGTATGTAAAGGGGTCATCTATTTTAATTAGCCCTTGAATTGTTACGGCGGTTGATAAATGTCGACCATAGACTGATAATGAAATGGAAGGAACCGGCATGACAATGTACTCAATATTGTGAAGGTAAATGCCAATAATTTCCTGGCTTACCTTAATTTAAAATAAGGTATAAAAGCCACATTACAGCACACGCTCTTGTCTGTTAAAACAAAGGCTGTCACTAAGTATCTAACTATTGTAGTAGTAATATATTAAAAAGAAAGTCGTTTTTCTGTCCTGTCTCTCTCTCTTTTACTAAATTGTTTATTTAGATAAGCCATGGTGCATGCAACGATGAATTTTGTTTTACACTACAGTAACGCAATTATCTCAAAGGCTCTCTTCTATATCTTAATTGTCGGATAGTTAGGTCTAATGTTGTTCTGAAATTAACCTGTCCCACATTAACAAAACACTTGTATCAACTGAACACAAAATACTATTTCAAAATAAGTTGACCTACTTTCAACAACAGATCCTCTTTCCTACAACTCCGTTCCAATTTTCCGTTGCCACCTCTATCGAATCCATCGCTCTGTGCACCCAGTTACCCTCTCAATTTAATTGGTAGATTCTTCGACAGATATCGATTGTCGCCTCTCCGTCTATAATTGTATATATCTTATACATAATTATATTGCTCGTATATATTGCATTGTTCAGTAATAAATCCTTTTGATTTACAGTGTACTGTGTAAGCTAGAGTAATGAATTTCGGTGTTTAATTAATTTTGATGTTTATTTGTGTATATTGAATTCAATTGGAGAAAAGCAGTGGTGCAGTGATCGGTGTTGAAGGTAAAATGAAAGGCACATATTTGGTCCTTTGAGTCGACTTCGCAACGATAATACCCTTGATGTTGCATGAATCAATATAGATGACGAATAATATGTATTTTTCATCAGGTGGGCGGTTGAACGTAAGTAAAAAATAAAGATAATAAGGTTTTGGTATGTCAACATTAAAGTTGGAAATCTGTTGTTTGCATCAGCAAAATGGCTAGTAAGCTATTATTCAATTTGGCACGGTCTTTTTCGATGCCCACGAAAAGCTGAATACAAAGTTGGATTATGTTGTCTCTCTGTCAATATTTTCAGCCTAGCTTTTTCCGAATAATGTGACGTCAATTTCAATCTTACAAGATGCCATGAAATGGCTATATTTTACTCTACGTGACAGTACCAGAACCAAAGTTAAAGCATTTATTTCAATTAAATAATTTACAGGCAATTTTGAGTTGCTAGAAAGTTGGTTAGTTAGTCTGAAAGATGCCCTAAGTTGCCCTTTCAAAAACATAGGTAGGTACATAGATTATAGCAAAATGAGCAAGAAACTCCAGGTTTTTTATTTGTCTGGTTTTGACGAACAAGTCAACAAGCAATCAAGTCATCTGATTTTAAGTGGTCATTATCATCATCATCATCAGCCGAATGACGTCCACTGTTGTAGAACGCCACAACGAGCGGCTACCTGCCGCTTGCATCCACCGGTTACCCGCGACCTTGACGATGTCGTTGGCCTCCCACCAGATGGGGGAGGCCTAGCTACCAACGCTACGTCTTCCGGTTCGTGGTCGCCACTCGAGAACCTTTCTTCACCATCGGTTATCGGTTCTTCGAGCGATGTGGCCTGCAAAATGCCACTTCCACTTTATAGCTAAGGCCTTGCAAATCCAATACTCAATACTCTCAATACAATTATTGCATTCACAAGTGAACTTAGATGGTAGGTATAAAATTGAACATTGTGGACCCTGTCGGGCACAGCAAAAATAAAAGTAGGAGACAGGAAGAGGGCTTTTGTTTGGCTATTATGTTGATTGTATCTGCTTATTAAATATGTAACTATAAAATTATTTTATTATTAATTATCCAATTATTATATTAATAATTAATTAGGAAATTGTTATATTATTGATTATTATAGTATTTATAATTGATTAATTGGCAATTAGTTTATTATTATTAGAAATGTATTATTAATTATTATTGTTTTATTAGTTATTATTTTATTATTAATTCTTATTATGTATAATGTTTAATAATAACATTATTTTGATAATTATTATTATTTAATTATAAATTATTATGTCACTATTCATTATTATTTTATTATCAAGTACTTATTATTTTATTATTAATTATGTAATTGTTATATTATTTAAATACATGTAAGTACCTAATTTAAACTTTATCATTTAAATATTCATTGATATTATAATAACATTTAGATATTAGAAAATCTTTTAATTTATTTATAAATGTATTAGTTTTTTGTTGATCTTTAATTATATCGGGTATTTTATTATATATTTTAATTGACATGGCTAGTGTACTTGTTGAGTGCATTTTTAGCTTAGAGCTTGGTAAGTTAATCCATCTATCTGATGCATGTGCCATTCCAGACACAAAGTTGAAATGTCTCTTGTTCTTGTAATTTCACCAGCACAAAAGTAGGTATACCCATTTAGTGTTTGTGTGCGATGTTAAAAGGAAAGTGTGTCGAGAGATAATTAATACGTTTGAGAACACTAAAGCTTTTTAATTACTTCAAAACCAGTTACAATGACTACACTTAGAATATCCGAATTACATGCGTCTGTAGTGTATAGTACAGCAACTATCCGATAAGGCGGTTACGGAACAATTGAGGCTAGCTCAAATCATTTATTTCAAATACACCATTTACAGGCACTTTTGAATTGTCAAGGAGTCAGTCAGTCAAAAAGTTGCAGCTAGTTGCTCGGTCAAAACAGTAGGTTTCCATGGAGAAGAACGAGCAAGCAACTCCATGAACACTCTTTTAAAATCAATAGAATATTACAAATTTAGGTTACATCATTCATGTTGAATCTAGGGGTACAATGTGAGAACAATGTAACAAGTTGTGCACGTTAAAAGAGGTCTAGTGACAATCAAATTAGACAATTTAAAATAAATTTAAAATAACTGAGGCAGCTAAGAGATGACCAGTCTCAACTGACGGCGCCCGTTCACGAACATGACACACGGATCAGCACCATTTAGCTCAACCTTTAGTCATGACTGTGGCCGCCCGTGGCATCTCTGCAAGGCCCTGTCAGAATACCAGCGCTGCGACATTTCATGTCGTAGCATTGTGCTGAGACAGGAGCCTTTTTGGTCTCGTACAGGTTTCATAAGGCTTTTTTTTATATTGTTTTATATAACCCTTTTTTATGTTTGTGTTTACCTGCACGAGGTTACAAATAAACAATTTTTCTTTCTTTCTCAACCATTTTGAAGGGAACCAAATAGCGAATGAACTACAAAGTAAATGCGTCAGCAGTCCTCTACACCCATAACATTCTACAATAGATAATGAAGCCTCACAAAGCACAATCAAATACTAAGTACCACAGACGTAACTATCACAATTGATTTACCTACACTCTAGCATATTACCAACTCGAATACAAAACCCCTCTGTACACCACAGTCGGCTAAAGCCCAAACGGTTTTACCATCAAAGAGGCTCACAATACCAGTGACGTAGGCACAGGAAGCCACCGTCGCTCGCTACTACCGGTTTCCGGTTGAATGCTGAAACAATTAGCAGAAGTTCAACTTTACTCGGTTTAGTTACGTTTAAGTTAGAGTTAGGCATATTGTTGAGGGTTTGTGGGTGTTTAGCGTTTTAGATTTGTCGTTGAGTTTAGGTGTTTATGGAAATGCAAAATGTCATGGTTTTTAAAAACTGTTGCGATTTTGTTGTTATGTGCAATTAATTCCTCCTATGCTGGAAGTTTTTAATCATAACAAATGTATGTGTGTGCGTGTCTGTGGGTGTTTGTACAGTCACCAAAAGAGATAAGTATCCATGTCGTCGGGAACAGTTGAAGTTTATTTAGAAACCGATGGGTGTTTATGAATAAAATAAAATACAATTAATAGAGAATAAAAAGTTGAATGATTTAATTATATTTCATTTGTTAGCCACCATTGGTTTCAAAGTAAACTTCAACTATTCCCGGCGACATGGATACTTATCTTTTTTGGTGACTGTACCTACATAAGTCATGCATGTCTTTCTTTGTGATAATAATAATATACGGGGACATTTCACACACGGCCATCTGACCCCAAACTAGGGAGACCCTGTACTATGGGTGTCAGACAGCTGATATACATACACAAATACATTGAAATCAGACACAGGGCAAACACAAGTGCTCATCGCACAAATATTTACCCTGGGCGGGATTCGAAACCGCAACACGCTGCGCGGCAGTCAGTCGCTCAACCATTGCGCCAACCATGTCGTCCACTTGATGTCTCACGGATTCTTAAAGGTTGTTAGATATTTTAGCAATGATATACTAATACCACTAAACAGCGTTTCTGTGTTCCAATATGAAGGATTTGGTGCAGCACTGTTGCCTAGGATAAAACGGTTCACTCGTGCCTTGAAGATACCCAGATTATACTTATCGGGGAACAGAGAGGCGGGCAGTGAATTTCACATTGTATTTCTCCAATAAAATTAAACCAAATGCTTATAGACAGTCGTATTTCCATTTCGAAAATCGAATCGGAGTAAATACTTTTAAGTCAGCGCACTTGTACCTTGTCCTAGGACCTCTGAAAGGCCACCACAAAACATGATAAAGTCTTCAAACCTTCTGTCCCACCTGTCCAATGACGTTACGAATAAAGGTTTCATGTTGCACCCTGTTCCAGCTTGTTCACAACATGTTCTACTGTAATCTATCTTTATTATACAACCTGTTTGGACAAGCTTGATCTAATGGATCGTTTGATATTGCATAGAGTTTAGTAATCATTTGTCGTGAGTTTATGATTAGGGGGTAAGGTGAAAAAAAAAGTATTTTTAACATTGTAGAAGTAGTTTTTTAAAAAGGAGGCTGCCGCTAAGCAGCTTTTTGTGTTCCGGTTTATAAGGCCTGTGTAATTACAGGGACATGACACATTTTAACTTTTGTATCTAGGATAGTAAAAGCTCTACGTGTATCAATCAGTCAAGGTTAAGCTACACTTGCTGCGGTCAGTCTGTGGATGGGTGATCATTCATGTCTTACAAAGTTTCCTCAGTGCCTCGGAAAGCACGTAAAGCCGTTGGTCCTGGCTGTCATTCGTAGATCTTTGGCAGTCGTTATGGGTAGTCATAAGCCAGAAAGTTTGATAACCAGTCTTATCAAGGGGTATCGTGTTACCCAATAACTGGGTTGTTGAAGTCAGAAAAAACACTGGTATTCAGGTGCATCCGTTTAGACTGGAAGCCGACCCCAACACAGTTGGATTTTCATTTATTTACCTTACTACCCATATCTGCCCGTCCGAACCTTTTACTCCATTTTGGCTAACCGTCCACACTTTAGATATTTGCGAATAAATGCCGTGTTTCCACAAAGTAAGGCATTTTCTTTAAGCAGATCTTTTGGGGAGTATACTGCCCGGGACGATCACCCGTGCCTCTTTCTTGAGGAGTACAATAACCGCGGGTAGGTGGCTACGTGATGAATATGTATATACGTATATAGGTCAAAATCTAGCTCAGAATATTCAAACTAGCCCCTTTGTGTACCATTCTCTAGTGAGTGCATTAAGGCTGATGATAACACATCATGTAGCTAGCTTACTGTGAGGTGTGTAAGCTAGACCAAAGTCTAAGCCATGGTACTCCAATCGATCAGATTTGTAGACGGTACGATGAATTCTCTCTGATGTGTTTACTGCGTTATCACAAAGGGAGTAGTTACTATTATAGTTGCGGCGTTTTAGGTTCATAACATTGCCTCGTAGAAAACTGAACAAAATACTATTAATCGTTTTTCATTGCAATATATGTGGTAAACATTTGCTGCTTCAAATTGCTGATTAAAAAAAAAAGCAAAAAATGGAATGTAAAAAAATTAAATTTGAAGCAGCAAATGTTTACCACACAACATTACTTACACCATCGCTGCACTTTACAAGTAAGCTAATATTTAAATTATCCCATACATGGTCATGGGTAATGTCCTGTATTTGCTGGTGCCCTGAGGTCAAATCGTGAAGTTGCAGCTATTGTAATACGACACTACGCTATTACCTATTGTCAGGAAACAAATTGGTATTGTCTTATAAGTGGGCGAATGATGGACGGGCAATTTACGCGTACTCAAAGTTCGATGACCTTTTTTGCCCATGTTTTATATCAAGTATGGAAACCAAACTTAGTAATATGACATAGAGGTTCACGTTTCACTCAAAAAGTTCCCAAACTTAGGTATGTTTTTTTTTTTTAATTTAATTTAACAGTAAAAGCAAAATACAAGGTGTAATTGAATGAACGGAAATCCTGATAAGGGGTATTTGAACTCATCATTATGAGCTGATCCAAGCGTCATGTTCGTGAACGCCATAGCCATGCCATAGCTTTTATCTTTATTTGTTTGGATGTGATAACGTCTTATAAATCGATGAACACCGTCCGCACGCACGAAAAGGTGTCACGTTCTTCCTGAGCCTGAGCGTGCCAACGAGAGTGCGAAACAAGCGATAGAGAGGCATGATCGGCCCAAGCCGATCATGCCTCTCTATCGCTTCTCCTCAGGCCTCATGCCTTCCGCCTCTCTGTTCCCTGATAAGTATAATCTGGGTATCTTTAAGGCACGAGTGAACCGGTTCATCTTAGGCAAGCGTGTTCCAACTTAGGCCGCATTATCACTTACGATCAGGTGAATTGCGGTCAAACGCAAGCCTTAAATAGGCTTGCGCTTAATAGTAAAAAAAAAAAAAAAGCAATAAGCTCCGCCCGCCTCGACGGAAGCCATTATTTGCTTATGTTATATACGTTAGCCATTATGTTTCTTTATGTAAAACTATCGTCCGTAAATCTTACCAATTTTTTTTGTTTTTAAATGTTTTGTATCACTCTTCACCAATATTGATTTTACATACTTATACATAGAAGCAACAAGAATCATGTAACAAGTATTTGCTTGACATGAAATGCTTCTAATTTAAGCGTATAAATACTAGCGATGGTGGGAATGTAGGATATGTTTGTACCACGTTTACACTCAGCCCTGTTGGGCAGGGAAGTGGGCAGCGCGAGAATGTAAACAGGTCACTCGCGCTGCCACTGCTCATGCCGCTGCCATTGCCGGCGCTTCCTCGATTGTGAGCACTCGATGAAGGCTGAGTGTGAACACTCACTCGCTTCGGTACTTGCGCAGAAGTATTTAGGGCAATATTTCCGGCAGCAGCAGGAGCAGTGACAGGGGCTAAATGACGGGTAAAGTGTGTGTACTTTCTGTGGAGTACCATGTTTTGTCATGGTAACTGGAGACCCTGTTAGATGCCCAACGCATAGATTATAAACGTTACTCCCATAAATTCAAACACCGTAATGCACCATATTAAACACTATACCATAATAAAGCCACACAACAGCATCCGCAGTGGCCAAACGGTGTCAATCATGGCCATCATTCCATTACACACTGGTTAGTTGGCTGCGAGCCAAATTTCCACTGTTATGCCATCGTCCCGGACTGAGAAAGGTCCTGCTCTATTTATTAGGCATATATTTCGCGAACAGATATTATGAGAGCGAACTAGTTTAGGGTTTCGGTTTTAGATGATGTTTTTCGCCTTGTTTATGGAGATTTTTCGGTTAAGTTTAGAAGTTTATGGTATGGGTTTTTCGGTTAAGTTACGCTTGCCGCGGTAAGTCCGAGGACGGGTGAACATCCATTTCATACCGAGTTTCCTCCATGCCTCTGCAAGCACGTAAAGCCGTTGATCCCGGCTGTCATTAGTAGATCTTTGACAGTCGTTATAGGTATAGTCAGAAGCCAGAAAATCTAACAACCAGTCTTACCAAGGGGTATCGTGTTACCTAGTTACTGGGTTGTGGAGGTCAGGTAGGCAGTCGCTCCATGTAAAACACTGGTATTCAGCTGCATCTGGTTAGACTGGAAGCCGACCCCAACATAGTTGGAAAAAGGCTAGGCAGATGTTGAATTGGAACTTTATGGTACTAAGGGCCCTTTTTCTGTCATGCAGATTATCACCCGCGCGCGAATCTGTTTCACGTGCGGGTGATAGCACGCTCCTGGCCACACGCAGGACAAAGATTTCGTTTCGCGCTGCAGTGTCATGCGTGTCGCCAGTAACTCAACTCGTGCGTACTGTCACAAAGTACGTAAGGCTGCGTCGCGCCCGAGCAGAGAGACCGCCGACATTACGTTTATAGGCATTCTCAAGCAGTTTCAAGCAGACTTCAGTCTCGACTGTCACGTGTTGTCAAAATGAATAAATGAGCGTCATTGACATTTTACGACGGACAAGAAAATTTTGTTATAAAATATTGCAGAGTTCCAACCAGTGTCAATAAAATTTCATATTGTCACAAATAAAACCTACAGAGTCAATACAGTAGCAGCACTAGTGAGTCTGGCAAGTTTAGGTAATTATTTTTGAAGATTGCGGGACCGGTCCTTCTGTACCCTCTATATTTTGTGGCACTGTGGCCATGCGTGCTACCCGCGTCACAGTAAAAACAACACTGAAGGCAGAAGAACGGCGCCCGCATGCGGTTAGCACGCACATGGGTGTCTCGCCCGCAGCCAATCCGCGTTCCGCGCGCGTGCTGCCCGCATGATAGGAAAAACATGTATGAAATGATAGGATGCGGGCAGCCTGCATGCGGACGAGATCCGCGTGCGGACGAAAACACGCATGACAGGAAAAGGGTCCTTATTGAGATTACGATTTTATTTTGTTTCCCAACATTTTAATTCATGTTTTCTGTCAAATATTTAAAACATTTATTCATTTGATGTTAGGTGGTGAAGACAGCCTATTAGGGTTGCACCCTTTTTTAAAACAATTTGTTCGTTTACTAATTGGAAGGAAAGTTTCCAGATTAATTTAATCGAGACGTTTTGACAGCCTTTTTTTATGGAAAATCATGGTCATAATTGGGGTTACTCGTAGTTTTCTGAAAATAAATGAACTGACAAAAAATATCTTCCATTTTTCGAAGTAAAAAATAGTAATGGTTTATAATCCATATTTCTATATTATATACAATAATATACTATGCTATCCATATCCACACTTATTAACTTACTATATTTTTTTTATATTATAAATGCGAAAGTAACTCTGTCTGCTACACTTTCGCGATGAAACGGCTTAACCGATTTTGATGAAATTTGGTATGAGAATGGCTTGAACCCTGGGGAAGGATATAGGCTTTTTAATCAGCGACTTCGTCTGCATCTGCGATAACCGACATTCACGCGGACGAAGTCGCGGGCAAAAGCTAGTATTTATATTAATCAATTTAAGCATAAGTTTGTGACGTACCTTGAAGTGCATGATATTGCCGGATAGTGATTTAACCCATTTGGTATGTATAGTAAAGTATAGTAATTAGTGATAACTTTATTTTCGAGCCGTTTGGAGTTGGAACCCTTGGGTCACCACGGGTTCGAGAGCTCATCTCCTTTTTAAAGAAATTTCCTCAATTTTGAATGATAGGTGACCTCCAGAACGACTTTCTTACGAAAAAAATCTATAGAAACCATTTACAACATATTTGGTGTTTTTCCAAGAATAGTTCAATCTCTCAGAAGCCAAGCCAGTTTCAGTATTTCTAGTTCCTTGTTTCAGTTTTATTTTTCTGAAGAAACTGTAATCGGATTCTCGTTAATGCTGACTGGCGACTAACAATATTATTTCTTCCTTTCCTTCCTCTTTTCTTGTTTACTTTCTTTCTTTTTAAAGGATCGCCTTTTGAAAAGTTTTAATTTGTAGACTGTTAATTTTTTTGTGTGAGTAGCGAATCTTTTTGTTTAATAAGTTTTCAATTATAATAAGGATTGGGGATTTGTTTTGGCAGATTAAAAGCTTATTCATAAAAGTTTTTTATTAATTTCTTCTTGTTATGGGAAGTTTACATTAGATTTTTAGGGTACCGTGCCCAGTCCCAAAGGGTGCTAAACGGAACCCTATACTACAAAGATTCAGCTGTCTGTTTGTCTATCCGTGTCTGACACAGGACTGTATCTTAACATTACCATTCAAGACTATGCTCGACGGCGAACTCGACATCGTGTCAGCCGTAAAATTGCCGTCGAGCTCAGAGACTGTTTTTCTTTAGCGAACTGTCAAATTAATTAACTTTGAGTAGTTCCTTCGAAAGCCGTTAATTCAAGTGTACAGTCGAACAAGCTATTTGGTATACAGGCAAAAATATTCATCTTTCTACTACAATAACAATATTTAATTTATTTGCTTTATATTGAGCATGTAGGTAGCTACCAGGGATACCTACGTACTCGAGTTAAAAAAATGAAATAAAATAAAATATTGTGTGTGTAGTAGAAAGATGAATATTTTTGCCTGTATACCAAATAGCTTGTTCGACTGACACTATAGGTACTATTCGTGTGTGAGTCTGTTACATGACGGTTTTTTTTTTTACTTGGGGTACTAATTTTTGCGACGTTTGATTCTAGACTTCTACACGTCTAGACCAATTAGATTCGCAATACCTACTTAAGATGTTTGTTAATATTCACAAATTATATTTTACAACCTAAAATTACTAATTGAATTCTACAATTGGAAAGCTTTAACTTATCTCAAAACAAGACAAAACCACTAATACCTTTGGATTATACGATTTGAGTAGATAATATCATAATCAGATAAACAAGTCGCAAATAATGGGTGGAAATCTAGAAACTTTAGAACTATGAAATCAGCTAATTTAGTTCTAAATTCAGTTCATTTCTATACTGAATTGACATTCAAACTCAAACCTGTTTTAATTTAATTTAAATAAAGAATAACTTTGAATGAAATTATATTTAGCCAGAGTTTTACTTGCAAACAATAATGACAAAGAAACTCCAAGCTTGCTCAATTAAATCAGACGATTCCTTTTTCAAATACAAAAGAAACAATTAATTGTAAGAAAAAAGTTTTTATGAGGACGCGTTGGTAAAGAAAGATGAGCGAGAAATGAGGATGAAGAGAATTGTTTTACGGCTGAAACCAATTACCTACCTTCACTGAAATGTAGATCACTACCGCTGGAAGACCATATGTTTCTATCTATGTTTGATCGGTATCTCACATTCATCAATAACGGTTATCTATGTGACGGAAACAATATATAGGGGTGGCCCTCCCGTGCGTTTCGTTACAACTAACATCATCATAAACAACGTGATTTTTATAAAAAACTTTAGTATGTTTAAAGTATTAAATTACTGGATTTAGTTATAGTTTACATAAAATATAAAACTCTGCGAGTAACTCGAACATTATACAAGATTTGACTACATTTTGTTAAATAAAGCGATAAGGCTAGAGAGTAGGAATTAAACGTACCTAATTGACAATTTAAAACTATATTTTTTCTTTTTTGTAATTATTTCGTTGAGTAAATAACTTGCTATTGATTTATTTAAATGGAATCTATATGTAAATTCATTAAAAGTTAATTTGCTCATATGATCCATACGGGTTTTATTGTTTGTTATTGGTTCTATGTTATGGGACATCAAAAGCAATTTCCTTGTGGGATAACTCTGGTACTATTTCAAAATCAGTACTTTAACTTGAGTTGGACAGGTTTCATGAGATTATAAATAAAATTTATTTTAAAAGCAAACCATTTATTCCTGGGTTTCGGCGGATCAACAAGTCTGTACCATTAGTTACCACCCTATCAAACAAATAATTGTCAACACGTCTTTGGGACACATACTTTGGCTTTTTCATACAAATAGTTAACCGGAGCAAGCCACAGACCCTCTCATCGATAGATATCGTGTGCCGGTAAGATTTCTTACTCTCTAACAAATAATTGGGACACTATAACCACAGACAGATCGGTTTTTCTATTACCAGTATGTCAAAATTGGAGATAGAATAGGTAATTGGGTTTGACCGTTAAAAAACTTTGTTTAACTAGGGACAGATTTAAATAAAAAATACACTGACATTATAGAAGTAAACTATACAGACCGTCTGACATAAAAAAAAATGGCACCAATCACTATTTTGTTCAATTTTCTAAGGAAAACTCTAGATTATTTTAAGTTGCGAATATCACATCATTCTTAGCATTGAGTTTTTAGCGTCACCTAATGTAACTAGTAACCAATATACATTGTATAATTGTTTGCCTTAATGCATTTTATAATAAAACAATTCTAACTTAGCACGGTAATCAGATAACTAAAAGCAAGTTTATCACGACACGCAAAACAAGTTTAAACCAGAATTTGGCTAACATCCCAAAACCGTTTATCCCTCCAGAATATCAGGAACACCGCACACTGCATTACGTCGCCTTAGAGTAAAAAACTCGGGAATGCAATTTTGATCAGTTTCATTTTAATTCATTTTTTGACAGAATTTTAACCTGAAAAAATATATCTGATGCATCTAAAAAAATATTAGAACAGCACACTTAAAACAAATTTAATGAAACTGTGGTTTAACATTTTATTGAGAGTAGTTTTTTCGTCCTCAAGTAAAGTTAGCACTTTTGCATATATGAGGTTTTCACCTTTGATTATATAATGTCTAGATGGAGCGTCGCCCTACAATCATTACAAAGAAAACGAGTCAACAATGTCAAGTATGTGTGCGTGCAGGCGTCGTTTTACACTGTGCATCTACGTCTCTGTGTGCATAAATAATGATTATATAAGCAATTATGTATATAATTATACATAAATTAATCATTTATTATTATTATTACGCATTTGGGCTTTAATTTTATAAGCACTTGTCAGCCAATAGTTGGCTGACACTTTTTGACACGTTTGCGTGCACTTGACGCTCCATCTAGACATTATATATAATCAAAGGTTTTCACTCTAAGGCGACGATTAATAATTTAAACTTATCTGATAAAGCTGAACGGAGCGGAGCGAGGTCGCTCGCAGTGTGACCTTACCCTGCAGGTAGAAGCGACACAATCTAGAAGGTGCTTCTCGGATAGACTTCATTAAGTCGATCAATAGTATAGAAGAGCGTTATTTTGTACTCTTTGCTATTCATTAAAATTTTGGACTTGAGTTTGGATTTTAAAATGCTCTGTAGTATTTGCTTGGCTGTGTGTTGCTCAGTTCTGTGTAGTACTATTAAGTATTCTGTGGTTCTGTGGTAAATAATAGGCTCTATCTACTCTAGGTTATTATTAAGACAAAACACATTTGAACTCTTCTGTTTTTTTTTAATGTAACCAAAGGATGCTGAACAGTCACTTAATGACTGTAATTCTTCCGAATTACAGAATTTTCTAGGGACTACATGACTATTGAATTAAAACGCAGTGGGTTGTTATCTAAATAAAAATAGAGACACATTTGATTGTTACCTACATACAATTTGAGACACAGTAGGTACCTATGTATGACGACACGGTTGTCGCAGTGGCTGAGCAATTGACTGCTGCGAAGCGTGTTGCAGGTTCGATTCCCGCCAAGGGTAAATATTTGTGTGATGAGCACTTGTGTTTGGCTTGTGTCTGAGTGTTCTTTATATAATATATTATGTATGTATTTAAAATGTACTTGTGTATGTATATTAGCTGTCTGACACCTATAGTACAGGGTCTCCCTAGTTTGGGGTCCAATGGCTTTGTGTGTAATGTCCCCACATATTATTATTATGATGTATAATAAGGTATTACACCCATTTTTGAAAAGTGTCTCAATGAAATTCTGTAGTGCTAATATGCCACCAAAAAAAACCCAAAATTTTTATTCAATCGATAAGTGCCATAAAAATGCATCTAAATTTTTAATTTTCAAATTTCGCCCGTAGTTTGACGAAAATGCCTCTTACTGGACGCCATATTGCTTAGCGTAAATGACGTCAGTTCGTTTTGTATCAAATGAGCTCATATTAAATATGATAATTGTATATCATTTAAAAATAATTAAAAGCATATTTTGGAATAGGTGTAATAATGAAAAAATTACGTTGGTTACGAAAATAATAAAAGTACAAAGCCTATATTACGCCAATCGGTTGACTGACAGTTGACAATTTTTTGTTTACACAGCCATATGGCGTAATAACATGGCCGCTACTATTTCACGGTGTTTTATAACAGAATAAAAATACTGAAAACTTTGAATTGAATTTTAAAATTTGTTTTGTTATTTTATGAACTAAAACTTACATTTTCCGACTGCTTAATGCCTAAACTGTCTCAATAACATATTTATAGATTTTTTCTCGTATAGAGTAAAATACCCTATTCAAAAGATAAGAACAGACAGACAGTGGAGTCTTAGTAACAGGGTCCCGTTTTTCAACCTTTTTAATTCGGAACCATAAAAATTGTCAACGAACGTTTGTCAAAAGTCAAGGTCAACTTTTGAACGACATAAAAGAAAAAAATCTGGTTGCCCCTTCCAAAAGCGAGTTTCGTATGGAGAAGAATGCTTGCCCATTCTTCTTGTAAACGTACCAAACAGACTGACAAAGATATCTTTTCAAGTCATACTTTTATTGTTTCAGCAGTCTACTACTAAAGGTCCGAATTGACGACTATTTCAGAACTTTTGTACGTGAAAAATACTGAATTTAAGACGATTCTAGACCAATAACTAGTACAATACGGTCAACGTAACTTGGCGCGTCTGAAGTTAGCTGTTTGGCTGCGCAATGGAACTTTTAGGAACGAAATTGTCTACTGCGCAGCTTATCGGCTGACTTCAGACGCGCCAAGTTACGTTGACCGTACTGTACGTACTTACTTAAATCGATTTCCTAAGTTAGTTTGCCCACAAATATCTTAAAATATTTCCACTGAACTTTAAACTTAAGAAGTAAATTGAATTCTTAGCTTCACCGAATTGATTGGTTGCCAATATTAAATAACTGGTCAGAGTGGTATATTATTTCTTATATTTCTGTAGCTATTTATCAAAAACTTTATGAATTTAATCATTGTTCCATTAGTAAAGTTCGTTATCAAAATAATTCTAATTTGTTATAAGATGTTTGAAAGTTACTAAATATCTTTACATTGACATTAAGGCGAAGATATACGCCGGCGACCTCGAGCGACCAGAGAATCGAATGCGCTGCGTCCAAAACTCTCAAAGTTTAGTCGAAAAAAATAAATAAAAGAAAGTATTATTTAACTTAAAAAAAGGCGTATACTAAAAGATAGATAATAAAATTATCTGTAAGATTGTAAAAGTTTCGTTTAGATATTCCTGGTAGATTTTGTGTGATTATCAATGTTTTGTCCGCGTCAGACACAACTTCACGATTTAATTAAACTATTTAATATGAACTTAATCAAAAATATTCACATACTATATAATTAAGAGAATGTTCTAGTTTATCATATATTTTTTTCAAATAATTTAAACTACACATTTTGACGTGATTGTCAGTTTTAAATCCGCAAAAGTCGCTTACGGAAAATTCGCTACATAAAGAAATCTGTGGGTTCAGAACTTTAAGAACTGTTTCACAACTTGTTTCCACAGAAAGCTCGCACTGAATGCTAAACAAAGTGTAAACATGCAATTACGCCCTAATTATGAGCCAGAAAATGCAAAACCCACTACGCGCGTAGCTAAAATAATCAGAACTCATAATAGCACGTTTCATTCTCTAGTACGGGTCTAGAAATAGCAATCTTCTTTCTTAAAAATGTAGTTTAAAGAGCACGCTTCGCAATAATTATCATCATCATGTCACCGTTTTGACGCCCACTGCTGGGCACTTACGTCTCCCCCAAGGTGGACTTCAGCCGTATCGCAAATATGAAGATCGCAGTAGGTGTTATGTTACTCAGAAGGACGCTGCTGCCCATCCTCTGGTCAATATCCCTCTGTCGACTTCTACGACACCCACGGGTAGATATGGGGTGGTGTTATTCGCAACCGGCACCAGACGGCTTTTCAATTATGCTATCTCAAATTTTGCTCACATTTTGTATTGACCGTAGTACTATATCCATCTCTCACACACTATTTTGTAGTATTTTTTATGTCTCTAGCGATAATGATGTGTACTATAATTTGTGTCAAACTTGTACTTTATTTTCCTAATAAACTATTATTATTATTATCCGCGTATCGATGTTTGCTACAAGCGTAGCATAACCCGCACTCGTAGAATGGTAGGTGCTTATCACCATCTGGAAAACATTTTTAGCATAGACAATAAGTTTTCTATCATCATCATATCAGCCTATTGCCGTCCATTGCTAAACGTAGGCCTCCCCCAGAGATCGTCAACTAACCCGGTCTTGGGCAGCCCGTATCCAACCGCCGCCAGCCACCTTCTTCAAATCGTCGGTCCATCGTGCCGCAGGGCGACCCACACTACGCTTGCCCAAACGCGGTCTCCCCTCTAAAGCGTGTCTGCTCCATCTACCGTAGACAGTGACTTTAGTTCTATGGCGAATGACTTCATTGCGAATTCTATCTACCAGAAAAATTCCGAGCATCGCACTCTCCATCGCACATCCATTGCTGAGCCGCCTTAAATTTGTGAACCAGGCCCACGGTGAGTGTCCACGTTTCGGTTCCGTAAGTTACATAATATCATCATCATTTCAGCCGAAAGACGTCCACTGCTGGACATAGGCCTCAGGCCAAAGGGGGGTTTTAGCCATAATCGCCACGCTTGGCAGGCGGGTTGGCGATCGCAGTATTGTTGTTACAATTCTATAATGTTAACGTTTCTATAATAGTACCTTTTACTAATCCAAAGTAATCACTAGTCTCATTATATTTTCAAACAGACCGGATTACAGGTTCTTTTGAAATGTTAATACTATGTCTACATGCTAATGGTATAGGTAATCCAGTAAAATTTACCTATTGTTTGACTAAGCATCCTAATTGGAAATGATTATCATGGGGTATGCTACAATGGAAAGAGTTGGGGTAGACCTTTGCCAAAACATATATTGAGGATAAGAAGACAGATATTTTTAATCAATATTTTTACTTATTTATAAGAGTTTATTTTTCAAACTTTCGTTGTGAATAAAGACTTTTTCAATAATAATAATAATAATAATATGTGGGGACATTTTCACACACGGCCATCTGACCCCAAACTAGGGAGATCCTGTACTATGGGTGTCAGATAGCTGATATACATACACAAATACATTTTTTTTTTTTTTGTAAATACATACATATATAGATAAACAACACCCAGACACAAGGCAAACACAAGTGCTCATCACACAAATGTTTACCCTGGGCGGGAATCGAACCCGCAACACGCTGCGCAACAGTCGATCGCTCAGCCACTGCGCCAACCGTGTCGTCCTGTAATGCCATGCAATAGCCTGTAATGTCCCACAGGCATAGGGCATGGAACTCCCACGAGTCGTTTCAGACATTCTTTCTTGCGCCACCTCTATTTAGCCCGCGCTAGGTTTGCCATATTTTCCTAGGCGGGCCTCAGCAACGCCTACCATATTTGATTACCTATTATTTCTCATATTGTTGAAAGCCAGTATAACTCCTCCACCGATTTATACCACCACACTCATCAAAATAACTTAACATCAATTCCCCCACCACGATTCGTCGCAACACTAAAAACATACGAGTATAATTCGTCACAAAACAAAAGCAATAAAACGAAAACACCGATTTATTATCCCTTAGATTATCGTACCCGACTGCTGCCATAAAGAAAGGAGGTATATATGTATTAGCATGTGACCCTGCCGGCAGTCTGAATATTTAATGGCAGAAAAATCAATGTTTGACTCACGGCAACTCTTTGTATGGTATTGATCTGATTTGGCCGGGGTATGTATAAGACAATGTGTAGATTGCTTAAGTAGGCGGTAGATGTGGTAGGAATTTTGTAGCGGTTAATGCCAAGAGAATGTTTAGGAGAAATTTTCCAGTGCCTTTGTTAACAAAATTAAAATATTTTATGATGTTCTTTATAGCTGTCTATTATGACTGTTCATTAACCGACTGACACTGATATTTTAAGGTGTTTTGTTCAAAAGATACACTTTTAAGGGCGCGTGAAACTATGGCGTTTGACATTTTTACACTCTGTTCACTGGTTTAACCGTTTTTTGACAGCTGGAGCTAGTGAACAATATATGAGTTTTTATTTGTATTATAATGTCTATTAGAGGTCATAAATAAGATAATCCAACAAGATAAGGCAGTTTATGTATTTTTTTTTATAACGCATTTTAAAGTATACTTTAAGGTAATCGGGAATAATTACGTTCAAGCTGTCAAAAAACTAATAACCCAATGGACAGGGTATAACACTAGATAAAATCTGATGAGCTTCTTTTGTTTTATAATTACAATACATAAAATAGAACCTGACTGATATCAGCGCACAGCCGAAACAACTGAAACTAGAAACGTGATATTTTGTATACGGTTTCCTTTTATGGTGTAGATGAGCACAGGGAAAGGGATTTTAGAAACTCAATCTCTAAGGGGGAGAAAAGGGGGCAGTTTATTTGTATAAACAATCTTATTTCTTTCTTTTCTTTTGACGACACGGTTGGCGTAGTGGTGAGCGATTGAGTGCTGCGCAGCGAGTTGCGGGTTCGAATCCCGCCCAGGGTAAACTTTTGTGTGATGAGCACTTGTGTTTGTCTTGTGTCTGGTTGTTATTTATCTATAAATGTATGTACCTATTTAAAATGTATTTGTGTATCAGCTGTCTGACACCCATAGTACAGGGTCTCCCTAGTTTGGGGTCAGATGGCCGTGTGTTAAAAGTCCCCACATATTATTATTATTATTTCTTGTGTTAATTTTACTTGAAACTTAGCACGAATGTGAACTCAAGTATATAATAAAGGATGACGTTCTAGTTTTTAACTAACACTTAAATGGGCCTTAGGTGTACTGACTTTGGTAAGGATGTAACTAAAGAGTATTTTTATAAACCAAAATAATAATACAACATCTAATGTCAAATAAATGAATATGAATTATGATTCTTATTTCTATGTTTCCTAGCAGTAAATTTCTTCTACATTATTTCATAGCTCGTCTGATGCATACCCACTCTAAACGTTGACAAATCGTTTATACTCGATAGTTTATTGAACTAGGAAGAGTTTTATAGCACTTTATGGACTCGGCTGAAGCTTAGTCATTTTTATAAGTGTAGGATTGAAAGCTGAAGAATTGGGACATATTAAAATAGCAAATAACAATGCCAGATCCTGCCCCACCCATGTACAGAAAAAGTAAATTAATGGAAATAATGGTAATGAATATACCTTTCTATAGTAAATTGTGTTTCTTTAGAACTTGCGGATTACGAAATACCTACCCACAAAATACAAACTCATTTTACCTAAAATATAATTTAACCTAAAATCAATGTCATTATTGTTTTTAGATTTAAACGGAAACCGCAAGTTCTACAGTCACTAAGACTGATGTTTAGTTATCAGCAATAAATAAACAGTAAGATGCTATATATTGCACATGACTTTTATTGAGTGGGGCAAAGTTCTATAGAGTTTCTGGCATTGTCCTTTCATTTAACTAACCATTTTATTTCGTGTTTAAATAATTATGTAGGTACACTCGTAAAATGTCGTTTAGACCTAATTAGTTGTAGAACCGACGTAGTTAATATTAAAATAATTACACAGGTGGTTCGTGAACGAAAACTGTTTTTTACCCGACTACGGCAAAGCCAAAGGAGGGTTATGAGTTTGACAGGCTATGTATGTATGTATGTATGTATGTATGTATGTATGTATGTATGTATGTATGTTCATCTGTACGCTCATAGCTCCTAAACTACTTATCAGAACTGAACAAATGAGGTATCGTTAGAAGCGTCTTGATCGTCCGCTGGTTATAGGCTATATGACGTATCACCGAATCCAATGTGGCGCCCTCTGGCGGACAAAAAAACCAATATTAAAAAAAAAAAATGAAGACAAGCATACCGTGTTTGGTATCATTGGAAAGGGGTTCACTAGTACATTTCAAATTTATATAATATTTAGTGGTGATTTGTCACAAATTATTGTAAAAAAAGGAAAGATTACCAAATAAAGTAAGATACGCATACAGTGTTTAGTATCATTGGAAAGGGGTTCACTAGTACCTATTAAATATATAATACTTAGCTGTGACTCCAAAATGGTTTAAATAAAAATATAAAGTTTAAAAACTAAAACCCGACCACAACAAAAAGTGATCTAAAAAGTACAAAACAAGAAAATATTTCACACAGAAATCAAGACATAGGTACAAAATAGTCAAGGTAAGCCGTGGTTGCATGACTGTATCCCATATGAGTGCGATGAACATGAATATAATGCCATGCAACCACGGCTTACCTTGACTATTTTGTACCTATGTCTTGATTTCTGTGTGAAATATTTTCTTGTTTTGTACTTTTTAGATCACTTTTTGTTGTGGTCGGGTTTTAGTTTTTTCTTTGTAGTAACTATGTCAGAGAAGTAAAGTCACTGACATTGCGCGTCGAATTAGCTTGCTGAAGTGGAAGTAGTCAGACCACGTCTGCAGACGGACAGATGGTAGATGGAGCAAGCACGCTTAAGGGGCTATTAAACGACTTTTACAGATTTTAAACTGACAATCACGTCAAAAAGTGCAGTGTAAATGATTTGAAAAAAATATATGTTAAACTAGAACATTCTCTTAATCACGTAATAAGTGAATATTTTTAATTATATTCATATTATATAGTTTAATTAATACGTGAAGTTGTGTCTGACGCGGACAAAACATTGACAATCACACAAAATCTACCAGGTATAATTATTCGAAACTTACACTATCTTACAGACAATTTTATTATCTATCTTTTAGTATACGCCTTTTTTTTAATTTTGAAAGAATACTACTTTTATTTAATTTTTTCGACTAAACTTTGAAAGTTTTGGACGCAAAACTGATGCAGAACGGACGCAGTCTGCGTCCAAAACTTTCAAAATTTTGTTGAAAAAATTAAATAAAAGTAGTCGTTTAATACGTTAACTGCCAGGTCAAAAACGTTAAAGGTAAAACTCTACTAGCGTCGCACACACGGTGTCCCCCATGGCGTTCAAAGTGTTAATAGCCCCCCGGCGACGATATACGCCGGTGTCCTTTAGCGACCAGAGAATCGTATGCGCTGCGTCCAAAACTCTCAAAGTTTAATCGAAAAAATTAAATAAAAGATAGTATTCTTTAACTTGAAAAAAAGGCGTATACTATGTAGATAGATAATTGTCTGTAAGATAGTGAAAGTTTCGTTTAAATATACTTGGTAGATTATCAATGTTTTGTCCGCGTCAGACACAACTTCACGAGTTAATTAAACTATTTAATATGAACTTAATCAAAACTATTCACATACCAAATGATTAAGAGAATGTTCTAGTTTGACCTACTTTCTTCACAAGTAAGCAGAGATATAAATATATTTATATATACATAAATAGGTATATATTTTATTAGTTATATATTTTTGTTTAAGTACTTTACCTATTTTGTCATATTTTTTATATTTATGCACCTGCCGTGTTATTTCTTCACCACCCTGGGTTGACTGGTAGAGAATGCCTAAGGCATTAAGTCCGTCCTTTGTATCTTGAAGTGTAAATAAATAAGTAAATAAATAAACATATGTATTTTTTTCAAATCATTTACACTACACATTTTGACGTGATTCTCAGTTTAAAATCTGTAAAAGTCGCTTGCCTTAAGACTGGACACCGCGTTTGGGCAATCGTAGTGTGGGACGCCCTAGGGCACGATGGACCGACGAGAGAAGGTGGCTAGCAGCGGATGGATGCGGGCTGCCCAAGATCGGGTTGGTTTTCGATCTCTGGGGGCCTTCAGCAATGGACAACAATAGGCTGATATGATGATGATAATGAATTTCAGATAAACCAGCAAGCCAACTATCAGATGGCGAACAGTATTCAATGAGCGACAACCCATATTCGTTGCCAACGCGGAAATATGTCACATGACTGTAATTTATTTATTTACTAGCTTCTGCCCGCGGCTTCGCCCGCGTGAAAAGAACGATTATCTTAAGGGAACACATTACCGGGATATATATATAATAATAATAATATGTGGGGACATTTTCACACACGGCCATCTGACCCCAAACTAGGGAGACCCTGTACTATGGGTGTCAGACAGCTGATATACATACACAAATACATTTTTTTTTGTAAATACATACATATATAGATAAACAACACCCAGACACAAGGCAAACACAAGTGCTCATCACACAAATGTTTACCCTGGGCGGGAATCGAACCCGCAACACGCTGCGCAGCAGTCGATCGCTCAGCCACTGCGCCAACCGTGTCGTCAGGATAAAAAGTATCCTATGTGTTAATCCAGGAAATGGTCTACCTATGTGCCAATTTTCATCCAAATCTGTTCAGCGGTTTATGCGTGATTGAGTTATAAACATTCAAACATCTTCACAAACTTTCACATTTATAATATTAGTAGGATTTTATTTATTTATTTATTTGGGAAAACAAACAGTTACACAAAAGTCTCTTAATTAACAATTCTTAGTATCTAAAGTGAATGTGTAAAATACACTGGTCGTTTGAAATGGACTGACCGAAGGCCATTATTAATATACGCAAATACTATGATATTATGCTATTGTTACCGGTAGTGTAAACGATGAAATGCATTTAGTAAAAAAGTTATTTTTAGGGTTCCGTACCTCAAAAGGAAAAACCGGAACCCTTATAGGATCACTTTGTTGTCCGTCTGTCTGTCTGTCGGTCTGTCAAGACCCTTTATCTCGGGAACTCGAGGTATCGAGTTGAAATGAAAACTATATACTCAAGTCTACGGTCCTGATGCCTGATGCTGTAAAAAAATCAACCGTCTATGTTAACTTGAAAAAAAAATACGGTCGTTTATGTCGCAATAAACGCATTTATAGTATTAAGTAGATTAAAGTATGGATAGTAGGTATGGATTAGTATAGAAATATGGATATGTACCTACAAATATGTTCGGAACCCTCGGTGGACGAGTCCGACTCGCACTTGTCCGTTTTTTTTTAATTACAAACAGACACTTCAATTTTATTTTTGTATATGTGTAGATAAATTAAGACTACGTCACGATCGAGTGTTTGAGTATGCGGAAAATTCAGCAAAATTATCTCATGCCAACCCTTCCTTTAAACCAATGCATGATTTAGTAGATTTCTGCGAAGTAAGCCCGACTTGATATCCTATCCTAATATTAGAATTGCCTCAAGGTATACCGTATTATGCGAATTACAAATATTTGGTAGTCGATTCTTCAAATCTAGTAATATTAAAGAAGTTTTTTTCTTACAAGATCTCAAACATTATTTTTTGAATGAATGAATCTTTCTTTATTCATATAATCTCTAATGAGTCTTTATTTGCCAGAAACACGGTACATAAGGTGATATAATTTAAAATAATTAGTTTAGCAAGTTTCGCCGACACAGCGGCATGCAAATACAATAAAATATAATAATCATTAACACAGATCAATTATAAAATGGACATAATACAATGCAAATGACATGTTATAATAATAATATGTGGGGACATTTTCACACACGGCCATCTGACCCCAAACTAGGGAGACCCTGTACTATGGGTGTCAGACAGCTGATATACATACACAAATACTTTTTTTTTTTTTTTTTTGTAAATACATACATATATAGATAAACAACACCCAGACACAAGGCAAACACAAGTGCTCATCACACAAATGTTTACCCTGGGCGGGAATCGAACCCGCAACACGCTGCGCAGCAGTCGATCGCTCAACCACTGCGCCAACCGTGTTGTCAATGTGTGTTGTGTGTGATTGTGTGTGAATGTTATCCTATACATCAATAAATCAGTGTCTATACTTTGACGCAAGGTTATATGTATAAAATGTGTGTGGGTGTGTGTGTTTGTTAAAATATAAGGAGTGGTTGTCTACAGTTTCAATGTTTGTAATCATGTGAACACTATATGTATGTCGGATCAGTCAGGATTTAGTCCGTTAGATTCAGTCATCATGTGGGCAGAATATGGGTTTTGTGCAATGAAAACACACTGGGTATAGGGTACAATACACGGCATTTATTAAAACCACAATTTAGCACAAATTGATTTAAAATAAACTCGGCTTAAAATAAACATTTTCAAAGGTATCGGCAGTACAGTTTCGGGACGTATTAGCTCCATTGCGATCAGACACTGGATTCTGAATGTCTTCTCGCTGTTGGCTGAAAACATCACGACTCTGTAGAAGCGCGCTAAAAGTATCGGTCGACCACGTGTTCTCGATAATGGCGCGCTTGCGATCCGTTTAACCAAAGACTATTTATTCTCTTTGCGTTTCACGTTCATACTATTGACCGGATACGACATGTAAGTATCTAGAAGATAACTTAGCTGTCATTACTTAATTTGAAATAAAAAGTAGAACTTTCTACATACTATAATAGAGCCATTTTTATGCAAGATATGTACATTGAATTAATTATATATTATAATTCCAGTAATTATACAAAATATTGTAAACATTTTTTCTAAAATAGTAAGTAATGGAGTATCTTGCCTATAGTTCTCCACATGTAATCCTTTTGGATTTAATTACACAGGTAATAAGGCTGGTTTTTTATTTCAAAAGTAATTTCTGAACGGTGACATGGAAACGCTATAGCAAATAGAATATTCAGAATAACCACTAAGTATAATTATGATTCTGCACGCTAATTCCCCATAAGGGATAGGTAGTAATATAACCAAATTATATTAACAATTGTTTTTCATAGCCGGGTGCAACCGCAATGGCCTTATAACCTTAATCGGCTATAAAAAGTTACGGTTTGATAGCCCATCGAGGCCTTTTAGCTAATCTTCATTATTATAATCACACTACACACCTGTAAGGCAGTAGGCAGAACAGTGGGCTGAGCTGTGGGATGTGTTGCAATAATTCATTCATTTTAAATATGCTTGGAAACATGCTGGTCCGGGCTTCATTGGACAATCTACAGTCTAGACAAAATCAAACTGATTGCTAATTAAAACTGCTTAATTTATACTTAGTATATACATTATATTTAATTCTTGCTTTGGTTCACACACTAGTTCATAGTTTGTTAAAATGTATGGAGTGGTTGTACTTTTACAATAATTGTAAATAATAATATGTGAACACTATGTATCTATATATACAACTTAGCTGTCATTCTTTATCTTGTAATACTTTGTACATACTTCAATATAGTGTTTTTATGCAAGGTCCATCGTATTCACGTATAGTTATATAACTAACTGTAAATGCAAAATATTGTAGGTACACATTTATTGTTAAAAGATTAAGTAAGGAGTTTCTTGCCCATTTTTCTCCATACGAAACTACGTATTGGAATGGGCAACTAGAATCAACCTTATATTTTTTTTATATGACGGTCAAAAGTGCCTTTTAATGGTCTAATTGAAATAAATGATTTCGGGAACAAGGTCTAAGCTACCGGTGGTCAGGGCTCCTGAGTTTTTTCAACCGACTTCAAAAAAGGAGGAGGTTATCAATTCGTCTGTATTTTTTTTTTTTTTTTTTATGTTTGTTACCTGATTTCTTGGGACTGGGTGAACCGATTTTGATGATTCTTTCTTTATTTGAAAGCTAGTGCTTCCCGTGTGGTCCCATTTGGTCCAGTTTTGACAATACAAAACAACAAACAGAACAAAGCCACTGAATTTCGGAACTAAAGTCAATGTGTGTTCTGTGCTAAAGTTATTTTTCACTTTTTGAAGGCGGTTGTCTTTTTTGTAAAAAGCTTTTTATTGTTTTGTTTTTCTTTTTGTTTACATTGTTTGTTATTGTTTTAGACTTCATGCACAAAGGTACAAAGGTAGGAGAAGCTCGTGGCTAAGTAAATGCTGTACAGTTGATCGGTCAAAGGTTAAGCTACGCTTGCTGCGGTCGGTCTGTGGATGGGTCAGTTGATGGCTCAGTGATGGGATGGGTCAGAATGCATGTGAAGCCGTTGATCCCGGCTGTCATTCGTAGATCTTTGACAGTCGTTATAGGTAGTCAGAAGCCAAAAAAAAATGACATCCAGTCTTACCAAGGGGTATCGTGTTACCCAGCAACTGGGTTGTGGAGGTCAGATAGGCAGTCGCTCCATGTAAACCACTGATATTCAGCTACACCCGGATAGATTGGAAACCGACCCCATCATAGTTGGGAAAAGACTAATCTCCTGACAATCTGAGAAGTCCTATTTGACATTTCTTTTTCCGATCTTTGTATGAACGTCTACATCATCATTATCAGCCGAAAGACGTCCACTGTTGAACATAGGCCTCCCCCATAGAACGTCACAATGAGCGGCAACCTGCGTCATCACTTCAGCTTAGTTTTGGTCCACTGTTGGACATAAGCCTCCTTAATGGCGCGCCATTTTTCCTGGTCCTCTACCTTCTTAAGGTCATCAGTCCATCGGGCTGGAGGGCGTCCCACGCTGCGTCTACCGATTCGCGGTCTCCACTACAGGACAAGTCTGCTCCATCGGCAGTCGGTCCTGCGACAGACGTGACCAGCTCACTGCCACTTCAGCTTGCTGATTCTGCGAGCAATGTCGGTGACTTTAGTTCTCCTTCGGTTTTCCTCGTTGGGAATTCTATCCCTTAGAGAAACTCCAAGCATTGCCCGCTGAGCAACTTTGAACTTGTGAACTAGCCCCGCTGTAAGTGTCCACGTCTCGGCAGCATAAGTCATAACAGGCAGGACGCACTGGTCAAAGACGTTCTCGTCTCTAGAACTGCGTAAGAAATTAAAAAATCATATTTATAATCGTAAATAATTACTCTGTTACCCATATACTAGTACTAGTACTATCACAACGAGTAATACGAAATCCACTAATTAATGGTTGATTTATATTCAAACCTAATTGGACTTCTCAGATTGTCAGGAATATAGATAGAAGATGACTGAAAACTCAATTTACCATAACAGAAACTGTTTTTGCAACTGGTACTTAGATAAAAGCAAACATAGAACCGCAATTTCCCCCTACACATAATTATGAGTGAAGAATAAACAAACGGACGGAGCCAAAACAGCTTTCATGATAAAACAAAGAGCTATCTATAATGATACCGTTTGATCGACCAGTCTTTATCATTATGCAAAGTGGATCACTACGGAATACACGTTAAGGCAATTTGAACATTATCTAAGTATACTTAGATTATTTTCTTATCTAAACCGCACATGGTTTATTTTTGTATTTGTCTAAAAGATAGTAAGTTATTATTAGATATTTTATTTACCGATTTCAAAAATGGAGGATGTTCTCAAATCGAAACGATTTCGTTTTGTTTGACTATGTGCATAACTTTTTACAGTGTAATCCGATTTCGAAGAGCGTGATTCGATTCGTGACGAAAACTTCTTGTTTTCGCGTTTTGCCCAGAGCAATATCGTAATGATGTGAGCAGATTATTTAAAGACAATTACAGTTTTCGAAAAGATTACGTCTTTATTTATGCAGCTACAGAGTAAAAGTATAATTTTTAATTATGGTTTTTTGAAGCGAAGACAATTCTTTCATATCGTTTTACGAAAATAGACGTCAGAGTTAACTTTCAGGACGAATACAACCATTACAATATGCCAAAATATTTTGTTTTATGCGTTTTTCCAACAGTATATACAGTCATAAAGACAGCTACAGAGCCAAAATTACGAAAATATTACTATTATGTATTAAAAAACAATGTTGAAAAAGTAGAAAATCGTTTCAGTTTGACAATTTTTTTCACCAGTATTTGAATAAAATCATAACTGATATATTTATTTTATGAAAGTAAATATTATGCTTAATATACAGAATATTTTTCAGTCCGTTATACGAGCTCATTTATTTTAGACAATTATTTTAAAAAGCACTGTAAAACATCGCGCGCTGTCCTTTGCCGATCAAATTCAATTATTCGTGCTTATTTCGTGCATTTTTTTTTCTGATGCACACAAACAGACCATTGTATTATACTAGTGTGTGTCAATGCTGCTACGCCGTTCTAGCAATCGTTTAGATTTTGAGTTGCGCTAAATCGAATACGCGCCCTTAAGTATACTTCAGAGTTGATTCCATATAAACATGAATATATTCCACCTCTCATCATCATCATCTGGAAGACATCCACTGTTGATCAAAGGCCTCCCCCATAGAACGCCACAGCTCTTGCAACCTACCTGCGACCTTGACGATGTCGTCGGTCCCTCTGGTGGAAGGCCTATACTTCCTTTAGTCTTTTGGTTCGTAGTCACCACTCGAGAACCTTTCTTCCCCATTGGTTATCGGTTCTTCGAGCGTTGTGGCCTTTCTATTGCCACTTCAACTTAATTTTTTTTTCTAGTAATAGTGTTTACAGTAATCTTAGTAGAATATTGCTGTTGGTTACCATCGTAAAAAATATTTATGAAAAAAAAAAAATTTCGTTCTTGGAGCCAGAATCTTGTAACATTATACAAAGATGTTTATAATGTTTATAATGTTTATTGCATGACCATAGTTGTTTACATTTTGTTGATGAATGGCGCCTCTTTTTAAGCAGATAATGCCTGTGTTATGAGACGCCGCTCTTTCTTAGATAGACTTATCGGTGAAAAAAGACTACTTATTAACTAAAAATATTTTACACAAAAAAATGTGTGATGTGATGTGAATGATGTGATGTGGGTGATGTGATGAGAGTGATGTGATGAAAGTGATGTGATGTGAGTGATGTGATGTGAGTGATGTGATGTGAGTGATGTGAGTGATGTGAGTGATGTGATGTGAGAGATGTGATGTGAGTGATGTGATGTGAGTGATGTGATGTGAGGTGAGTGAGATGATGTGAAAGTGATTGTCATTCATGAGTGGTGTGGTGTATGTATGCGTGAGGGTGTGGGGGGGGCGGGTGAGTGTGTGTGTTAGTTCATGTGTTGAAGGAGTGACTCAGTATCTGTGTACGTACTCAATATTATACAAAGATACTTTAGAACAACCCCGTCAGACGTTAGACTAATGAGGCATCAGCTGCAATACAAGTGACTCCTGAATTAAACATGACAGCAATGTCTGTGAACATTACAGTCTCGATTTTTTAACGAAGAAAGCAGTTTAAATGCCTGCGTTCTTTAAAACGATCTGGGTACACCTTTATTATTCTACGAGCTAGCATAAAAGATGCCTAAAAGTTAAAGACTTTAGCAAAACGGAGAGTTAATAATTAAAAGAACAGTCTATGTTGAACCAAAAGTGTTAACATAAAATAATTTTAACGCCTGATAAAATTCTCATAGCAAAATGTAACATCGACTCAACTATATTCTCTAACAAATGTACTAGGAGCTAAAACTATTTATAATGTTAATGGAAAAGCTAAAAGCCTTGTTTTTAAGTTACTTGAACCACACCGTAGTAATACTTACGTGGTTTATATGTATTCGTAACACGCCATCTGTCACAGAATGAAAATATACGAGCGAATTATGTAACTGGAAATTAGCTGTGGCCCATTTAGGTGGATTTTTCTAACATTGTTTTAGATTTCTTATGTGGCATGTGGGGTAGGTAAGGTAGGTATGTTTTTGGCTACAAGCATACAAGTTATTGGTACCGGTAGAACTATACTTTCATTTCTTACTTTGATCTTGAAACTGAGAACAACTCTTTCCCTTTCTCTTTAAAAAAAATCGTTGGCCCACACTAGTAATTTCACCCATATTTTGGGTGCATTTACAAACATTATAAATCACTTAGACAAATAGTCAGACCCGGAACAACTACCTGTAGGCCGTACAAATATTTGATCCGTGCGGTAATCAGTTCCGCTACACACAGCGCAGAAGTCAATCGCTCAGCCGCTGCGCTATCGTGTCGTCACTACGCCTTTGATGTTTTGAAAATAATTGTAATCGAATATTTATTTTTTTATTACAAGTATAGAAGATAGCATTGCGACATACACTGTGCTGACGGAACGGCTAACAGTTGTATTTACGAGGTGTAAGTTGATGCTAGTGTAGGAATGAATGAATGTTTTAATTCACTTTAAAATTCCTTATAGCTAGGTACATACATACATTGCCCCACTAAATTGCTCACGCAGTTTAACTGTGAGATCGTTGAGTCTCTCTAAAAGTAATCCTATTATCAGGTACAGTCAACAGCAAAAGTAGATGATCAAAATCAGAAATTCAATACTAATTTACTAACACTAATTTATATAATTTATTAATTATATAAATTTACTAATTTACTAATTTACTAACACTAATTTATATAATTTATTAATTATATAAATTAGTGTTAGTAAATTAGTATTGAATTTCTGATTTTGATCATCTACTTTTGCTGTTGACTGTACCTGATAATAGGATTACTTTTAATAACTAGTTTATTTATTGAAAGTATGTGATTGTCACACACATACTTTTGAATCACTTCGACGCCACAAAGTTCTGACGCGAACTCCATTCATTAGTATTGAATTTCTGATTTTGATCATCTACTTTTGCTGTTGATTGTACATCTGTAACCTATATTAATATACTTAATACCTACACTTACATAGAATCTAATATATAATAATAATAATCTAATAAGTGTACGAGAGAAATATGAACTTTTTTGGAACGAAGTTTCCTAACGCGGCTTACGGGTAGAGCGAAATAGTAGAAACCATCACGTAACGAAATGCGTGTTCGTGTATCGAGCCACTGCGCCGGCGCACTCGCCTGCTCGTGATATAATTATTATTATTTTATTTATATTTTTTTTTGTACAGACACGTAGGTACGGTCACCAAAGGAGATAAGTATCCATGTCGCCGGAAACAGTTGAAGTTTACTTAGAAACTGATAGGTGTTTATGAATAAAATAAAATACCATTTATAGAGAATAAACAGTTCAATGATTTAATAAAATTTCATTTGGAAGCCCCCATTGGTTTCTAAGAAATCTTCAACTATTCCCGACGACATGGATACTTATCTCTTTTGCTGACATTACGTAAGGAACTTCGTCCTCCGACTGCACAGTTTTTTTACAAAGAAGGCAACCGCCTTCAAAAACTGAAAAGAAAAACATAACTATAATTTCACAAGTCAGTGGAATTTGTTCTGGTAATAGTTTAATATTTCCACCAACTTCTATATGAGACCAACTTTGAGGTATACACTCACTATCCATTAAGGCTGCGCCGAGCAAAATAATTCAAAACAGTCGTCACTGTTAAAGTGATATAATCAATACTTTTACCATAATTGCCATAAAAAATATGTAATGAATACCACAGTGAATGTGTTAACCGATTATCGTTGGCAAAAAATAAGAATACTGTTTAATTTAATAAACAAAAATACAAAAATCTTTAAAAAAATCTCGTATTTAGTTGAGTTTTGTTAGTAAACTGTATTTTTTTTTCACAAACTTGAATTCATATTAATCTTTAACATTCATACTACAATTTGTAGTTTTTACATTTTCGAAATGTCACGTAGTTATTTTATTATTAATTTTTCGCGCTGTTTTGAATCATACGCAACGTATGTATGTATGATTCAAAACAGCGCGTCAATTAAAACAAAAATTAATAATAAAATAACTAAGCGACATTTACATATTTACATTATTTTTTACATTACATATTTTTTATGGCAATTATGGTAAAAGTATTGATTATATCACTTTAACAGTGACGACTGTTTTGAATTATTTTGCTCGGCGCAGCCTTAAGAAGTTATGCATAAAAAAGAATATACCGGTCGTCGGTTAAAAAGCCTCACCAGCTGAGTTACTAGTTCCTATATTATCCTTTTATTTCAGGATCTAATCACATCAGTGTCTGCTAGTATCTACCTAGATGATGAGCATCAGAAACTATAATGATTATGTATTCCGACAATTGTCAGCTCATCTCCCAAGAACGGCGACTACGTTTATCCACGAAATTATACCTTAATGCCTAGCCTTTTTAACCCCCGACGAAAAAGAGGGGGAAAAGGGGGGGGGAGTTTGACGTGTCTGTGTGTCTGTGTGTCTGTCTGTGGCACTGTAGCTCTTTAACGGGTGAACCGATTTGAATGCGGTTTTTTTATTTGAAAGCAGATTCTCTAGCGATGATTCTTAGACATGTTTCATCAAATTCGGTTTAGCAGTTTTAAAGTTATCAGCTCTTTTGTTAAATAATTGCTTTTATGTCTTGCGTTGGGGGTTTTACTCAACTATGTTAGGGTCGGCTTCTAGTCTAACCAGATACAGCTGAATACCAGTGCTTTACATGGAGCTGCCTATCTGACCCCTACAAACCAGATACTGGGTAACACGATACCCCTTGGTAAGACTGGTTGTTAGACTTTGTGGCTGACTGACTATCCATAACGACTGTCAAAGATCTACGAGTGACAGCCGGGACCAGAAGAAGCTTATAGATAAAAGTGGAGGCAACACTCTAAATACCTAAGTGAAGCCAACTGTGGGCAGACGCTCTCTTTCTGAACGCATACATAAGATAAAGAAAACACATATCACTGTCTCGTTCTTATGTATGCATTCAGAAAGAGAGCATCAGCCCACAGTTGGTTTCAATCTTTTGTTCTAAGTGTTGGCTCCATTTATACCTATATCTTCATGGTATGTAATACATCTAATGTAGGCTGATAATAAGATTAAATCTAGTGATACTACAAAAATAAAAGAAAACAAAGCAATAAATGTAAAGACAGTGTTTACAACTATCTCGCAAAACAAAAAAACATCTAGTAACAAGTATCAGATAAATAATGTTCATATTTCCATGTTTTCTTCGTCGATTGTCGGGTATATCCGTGCCGATTCGTCGAATCCTTTATTCGAAAACTTTATGCGAAACTTTGCCGAAACTTCGTGAACAGCTCACGGATTGTTTGACGGAACCCGTAGTGATGGGAAATGTCGATAAAGTTCAAAGGTAAATGTTTATTTTGTTCTATGGAGGTTTGACTTGATTGAAGGGGCAGGTGAAGTTAAAATGTTATTGAAATTGGTTTGTTCCTGTTGTTTAAGGAAAGATAAAAGGATATGTCTTGTCTGTATCTTGCGTACTTCCTGCTTGACTTATTAATTTGACAAGTACCTACGTAAATATCTGCTAACTGATCGATAAACGTGGCAAATAAATATAGATACCTTATATGGAGACTCAATCGAACCTTATTTTATTAGTTCATCTTATCTTTAGTATTTATAAAGCAAAGTCGCTTTACGCTGTCTGTCGCTAGATCTTTTAAACTACCTAATTAACGGAGTATTCTAGTCTTTAAATTAACTAAAATGGGTAAGTGGTAGTAAAAGCTCCTCATTTATCGATATCTGCATTCAAAATTATCGTTTTTTTTGTAAGCCTAAATCTTTTTTTAAATGTTTTTTTACTTATTAACTATGCACCTGCCATGTAATTTCTTCACCACCCTGGGTTGACTGTTAGAGAACGCCTTAGACATTAAGTCCGCCTTTGTACAAGACGTATAAATAAATAAATATGATAGCTTGGCCGCGATTTCGTCCACATGAATTTTCTTAGGGATTTCAAATCAAATCAAATCAAATCAAATGTCTTTATTGCATTCATGTGTGTACATATAGTTGTTATAATAGTGTAAGTTCCAACATGAAACCCGGTTAGGGCACGGCAACATAATAATAATTTAACACAATATTTTTTACATGATACTAATTTTAACATAGCTAATCATAATTTTAGCATAATAATGACTTTGAGACAATAATAATTGTAACATAATTATAATTTTAACAGAATAATAATTTTAACATATAACTTCAATGTAATATTTTTTTCCAATTATAATAATAACAATTAATAATAATTTAATAATAATAATAATTTAATGTTGTGATTTTAATTTAATTTTATTAATTATAATTTTGATTTCCAATTTTAAATGTACGTATTTCTTTGATATTATAATATAGCAAACTTAATAGCACTCAGAGATAACGAAGCTTCCTATTTGCTAAAACATTTTGAGAAAAAGAAACAAAAAACAACTTTATAGCTCATAAACCCTTGTGTTACCTATTAGTATAGATTGCATGAACTCGATTGATTCTTACATATTTATACTCGATAATATACTCCACAATGACATATCCCACCACTAGCTGGGATTCCGCGGAGCTCACCCTTTCAGCGAACACTTTTCAGTCCAATGTTCAGGGATTAATAGTTTTTCTTTTAAACTTAGGTTTTACCTTAACGTTCATGTTCTTTCGAGTGATTTAGTCATTGTAACAGGTGTTTCAAGATAAATGCTGTTTGATATACGCTATCCTAAACTGTAAAATTTTCCCAATTGAACATGAACCTTATACTTTTATAATAAAGTTAAAAACCTGTTAAAGAAATTTGATAGTTTGGAGTAGCTTGATATGCTGGCGTTTGTACAATGGTGCTAGATTCCTAATCACCGTAATTAGGTCATTTTGGTATAGTTGTTTTGAGAACAGTTAAATGAATATATTGTAGTTAAGAAAATATGCGTGAGTCAACTTTACCTACAATATGTTTATATTATTTTTACAATGTCAACGTGTATTGCCCCACTGAACCAACCTGGGGCTAAGTGATACGCGAACCTGCAGACTGTAAGGAGGCTGATGAAATGCCACTTTATCTTCTGGGGGAATGCGGAGCACTAATTCACAAGCGCAACAAACATCTGGGCAAACACCTGTTAAGCCCGGATGAAATAATAGAGATTACCCCAAAGCAGATCCTGCAGTTCATCACAGCTGCAGGGTTTGGTGGTGATCTCTAACCAACACAAGCGGCGATCACAATAGATTTTATGACGCGCCGATGTAGTGCAGCTGAAGTTAAGTTCAAGTTTGAGTGATAAACGGTACATAGTCTTGTAATCTTTAAACTGCGCGTAAGGTGCGCGTGAACTGCACGTGACGCTAACTTGCCACGAGCGTGTAGCGCGGTAGAGAATACGAAAAGCGTTGTTTTGATCGAAACATAACTGCAACTGCACTTCAACAGCACTTCTTTAGTTACGTGAATTAGCCCACTGGTCGCAGTGATACCATATCCGCATTAAAATATTTAAAAATAAAATTGTCCCACTGAATAGCACAGGCTTCCCTTTCTCCTTTCCAACTCTCCCTGTCTAGAACTAGTGTGGACCAATCCTTCCTGTAAGCATCAAGCTCATCCCGCCAGCTTCGCCTGGGTCTGCCACGATGTCGCTGGATGTTTTCCGGGACCCACAATATGGTTGTTTTAGCCTAGCACTGAAATCCTAACGTGGTCCGTTAATCTAACTCCCAGGATGCTGCGCTCCATTGCTCTAAACCTCAAGCTTAAGCCTCAGCTGAACAGTCAAAGACCAGGTTTGACCACCGTATTTAAGGATAGGGAGAATGCACATGCCCATCAATTTACTTTTATGCTATACTAGCGACCCGACCCAGCTTCGCATGGGCCTATAGCCTTCCTCGATAAATGGACTATCCAACACAAAAAGATTTTTTCAATTCGGTCCAGTAGATCCTGAGATTAGCGCGTTCAACCAAACAAACAAATAAACAAACTCTTCAGCTTTATAATATTAGTATAGATTGGAAGGTCTCCTTTCATGAGAGCCTATAATGTGGTCTGTTTTATTTTAAACAGCGGGTACTTGACACCACCAATCAATTGACATACTTTTTATGTTCTGTCAAAACGAGATGCCTCCATAGATTTTGTATGACAATAGCGGCCTGTGACGTCACTTATTTACCAACTCAATTGACTAACTATTAATTGATTTTAAAGCAACTTAAAATCGAATTTTACAGTTAATTGAAAATGAATCGGGTTTTCGGAGCTAGTTGTATTTTGGAAGAGGTATTGTGTTGGTCTTGCGATGCGTTACCATCTCAGACACAAAGTTGAAATGTCTCCGTAATTACAACATCACCCTTCAACCGCTGCATAGGCACGCTGCTTTGTGGCAATAATAGAGCCATGGTGGTAGTACTTCCCAGGACGCTGTATTACTACTCAGTATATTATAAAGGGAACTCCTGGGCATATAATAATAAAACTAGCCTATAATTGTCCCACTGCAGGGCATAGGCCTCTTCTCATATAGAGAAGGCACGAGCGTTGATCACGCTTGCTCAAGCTGCATTGGCCATTTCAGACTTATATTAATTATAAGCCCAGGGTTTCTCACGATGTTTAGCTTCATCGATGTCAGTGATGTCCAGATAATTATAGAAATTGTGATGTTGAAAAAGTCACATTAGTACTTTTCTCGTGGCTGGTTCATCATCATCATCATCATGTCAACCTTAAGATGCCCACTGCTAGACATAAGTCTCCCCAAGGGAGGGTTCAGCCGCCATGCTTAGCCGATGCATGTTGGCGATCGCAGTAGTGTTATAGTACTCAGAAGGACGCTGCTGCCCATACTTTGGTCAATATCTCTCTGTCGCCTTCTACGACACCCACGGGTAGAAATGGGGTGGTGCTATTCGCGGCCGGCACCACACAGCAGCGTGGCTGGTTGCGAACCTACAATCTCGTACATGTGAGGCCTGGGCCATCATGACCACATCTTGGCATATACCAGGCCAATTATAGACGAATCTAACCATCATTCAGTTTTTCTATCACCCTACCGTTACATAAGCACGTATCGAAACTTCCACAATACCTTTACCGCATACGTTGAAGGGCAAAGTAATGGCTGTCATCAATAAGAACGGATCGGAACGGCGCCGGAGCGCCGGCTACCTACCGTTGTACGGCACGCGAGGTGGGCCCGGATCTAGGGAGTATAGATGTGGTAGAACTGTTGTAGGAACGATTTTATTAGAGCATTCATGAATAAAGGTATACCTACGAGATATTTCAACTTTGTTTCTGGGTTGACTTTGTCATTGATGCGTTATCAATGACAAAGTTATTTCATTTTTTATTTTTATTTTTGAGACGTCAATAAAAGGCGGTGGTTAGCGACAAACTGTTTATTCGGGTCACAGTGCCCGACACTGTTCGTATTATACCTACTAGGTAAACATAACATCCTCGATCGTCACATCTCTCCTCACTAAGCTTACAAGACAGTTATTCTAAACTAATGATACACAGTATAAGTGATGTAAACTAAATTAAAGTAAGTAACAGTAAAGTACGCTTAATTAAACTTATCTAATAGGTATAGTCTAATCAGAATTGTTAAGACGTTTAGCTCGATTGTAAGCACGCTGTGCTCGAGCCGATACACCAGGCGGTGTCGGTTTCGGTATAGGCGACTGCTTTTCTGCCTCAGCTTTTGGTATCGGTATTGTTTCTGACGGCGCATTAGCAACCTCACTGTCACCGCCCGATGCATCCTCAAACACATCATCGTCGGCTCCTTTACCGACCGAAGGTTCTGAATTAGGACTCTGACCTTCCTTGTCTCCGCCTACCCCGCTCATTCGAGATAGAGAGTACCTGTTTTTATTACCGTTAATTGAAATCATTTGGTCCGCGTGACGCCGCCATTCTACCCCGTTACCCACTTTGACTTTGTATGATACGGGACCAGTCTTTTTAACCACCGTAGCTTCAGCCCATTTGTCCCCCCTTGCTGTATAGTCACGAGCTAACACCGGGTCCCCAACCCCAAAATTCCTGTCGGTGCCCGAGACTCGCGCCACTTGGCGCTCCTGCTTGGCGCGCACCGTGGCCGCTACGTCCGGGCGCAGCGCGTCCAGTCGACTCCTGAGTCGCCGCCCTTGCAGCGCAACTGCAGGTGATACCCCTGTCGTCGCGTGTTCACAGTTGCGATATTGAAACAAAAATTTACAGAGAGCCGCATTTACGTCCTCCTTTTCGTACAACGCTCTTTTGATGGCCTTTTTTACTGTTTTAACAGCGTTTTCTGCCGCGCCATTTCCTTGCGGCCTATAAGGAGCCGACGTTGTATGCTTTATGCAGTTATTTTCACAATAAACTTTAAGTTCATGAGACGCAAATGGTGGTCCGTTATCGGTAACGAGCTGCGACGGCAAACCAAAACGCGCGAAAACACTTCGCAAAACTTTGATTGTTGATACTGCATTTGTAGTTTTCATTGGTAACGCTTCAATCCACTTCGAGTGTGCGTCTACTATAACTAAATACCTAACGCCTCCACAATCTGCGAAGTCGGCATGTATGCGCTGCCAAGGGTACAGCGGAAATTCCCACGGATGTAACTGGGTATGCGGCGGCGCGTCGCGGACTATACGGCACGCCGCGCATGATCTACACAATTCCTCTATATCCTTATCTAAATTCGCCCAATAAATATAGTTTCGTGCTAAACTTTTCATTTTATTTATACCTAAGTGACCTTCGTGCACTTCATCCAAGATTTTTTTTTGTAAGGCATGAGGCACTACAATTCTATATTTAAAAATTACACACCCCTGGTCTACCACGAAATCTTGCTTTCTATCAAAATAAGCCTTTTCCGCATCGCAGCCCGGCGCCGACGGCCAGCCAAAAAGTACATAACCTTTAATCTTACTTAGTAATGTATCGCGCTCTGTTTCTTTTGCAACATCCTTATAACAAATAGGCAGTGTCGCCTCCACTAGATTTAAATAATCCACGGTTTCGTTATCGGCAGAACGACCCTCCTGAGGTAACGGTAATCGTGACAACGCATCGGCCGGTCCGTTGTCCGCCGATCTCACAAATTCTATACGGAAATCATATGCGGCCAGTCGCGCCGCCCACCTTTGCAGACGACTGGCAGCCGTTTGTGGAATTCCTCCCTTTTCACCAAAAATATACGTCAGCGGCTGGTGGTCAGTGCGCAATGTAAATCGCCTGCCAAACAAGTACTGATGGTGTTTTGTGACACCGAACAAAATGGCAAGTGCCTCCTTGTCTAGTTGACTGTAGTTACGCTCGGGCGCACTAAGTGTTCGCGAGACACAGCTGACGGGCCGCTCGCTACCGTCCTCGTACCGGTGAGCCAGCACTGCGCCCAGTCCGTACGCGCTACTGTCCACCGATAACACGAGTTCGCGCCCCTCCTCATAGTGTGCCAGTACTCGTTCACTCAGGAGGGTACGTTTTGCTTCCAAAAAAGCCTTTTCACACTTCGAGTCCCAGTTCCAGCGGACCTCCTTTTTTAATAAATTGTGTAACGGTTGCAATGATGTACTTAAATTTTGAATGAATCGCCCATAGTAGTTGAGCATTCCTAGAAAACTTTTCAGTTCGGTTACGTTCTCTGGTCTCGGTGCGCTGGAAATGGCCTCTAATTTTTCCGGATCTGGCCGCAAGCCATCTTTATTAATAATGAAACCCAAATATTTTACGCTGTCTTGTAAAAATCGACATTTACTTAGCTTGACCGTAAGTCCCATATTACGTAATCTTTTGATTACGGCTCGCAGATTCTTTAAATGTTCTAATTTATTTGAGCCTGTCACACATATATCATCTAAAAACACTACACATCCGGGCACCCCGCGCAGGGTTTCCTCCATGATCTTTTGAAATTTTTCGGGGATACAAGATAAACCGTACGGTGTGCGTTTATAAACATATGTACCCATGTGCGTTGTAATCGCCGTATATGGTTGAGAATCCTCAGATAAAAAACATTGTTCATAGGCATGTCTTAGATCTATTTTTGAAAACAATTCCCCACCGCTGAGATTTGCAAATAATTCTTCAATCCGCGGTAAAGGATAATAATCCCGTTTTAATTTGGGATTAATAGTGACCTTGTAGTCACCACAAATACGTATATCCCCATTTGCTTTGACGACAGGCACGATTGGAGTCCCATAATCAGAGTAATCTACTCGGTAAACGGTGCCATCTTTCTCTAACCGTTCTAATTCCCTTTCAACTCGTGCACGTAGCGCCAGCGGCATCGGTCTCGCTCGCACGTAAACCGGTTCGTTATCAGTAAGCTGTAGTCGAATCGGCTGTTTACAAGTCCCTAACTTATCACAAAAAACTTCGGGGAATTCATTACGTAGTTGCGTTACTAAGTTGTCGTCCATTATTTCATTGAGCGTAATTTGAGTTATTTTTAACACGCGCATCCACTCTCGTCCCAATAAAGGTCGTGCGCCACCCTTTATAACGTAAAGACGCAATGATTTCCCCGTTATTTGTCCTAAACAGACATCTACTTCAACGTAACCTAATGACTCAATCTGTGTGCCCGAATAACAACGTAACAATAGATTGTCCGTGACAATTTTTTTATGCGAAAACATCTGTTTGTACATTTCTTCACTTATAGCCGATATACGGCTACCTGTATCCACTTCACACTTAATGTTAATGTTATCTATCGTTAAATTAATAAAATATGGTTTGTTACCTCGGGCCGCAACTTCGATGTTAAACATACCGTCATCCGACTCCTCTTCGCTTACGTAATTCTGCCGAGTACCTTTGCCGCGTGCCTGTTTACACATCACCTTTAAGTGACCTTTTTGATTGCACTCGTCACAATTATAGTTTCTAAATCTACATCTATCAGCCATGTGCGCCTTGCCGCAGCGCCAGCAAAATGGCGCGCGCGAGCTCGTGGGCTCCGCGCCTCCGCTGCTTGCGCCTGCGCCTGCGCCCGCGGCGCGCGGCTGGCGCCCGCGCTGGCCGGCTCGTCCGCCGCCGCCGCGTGCGTAGTGCAGGCCCTCGCCCGCCGTGCCGCCTGATGCTGCCGTTGAGTCCGTTGCTGTCCCCGCCACAGTGGTGCTGCCGCTCACCTCAGCATGTTTCTCTGCTGCTTCTAGAGCCAAGGCTAGCTCCACCGCCTCCTTGTATTGGATTTTCTTTTCCGCAAAGATCCTGGACCGCATCACGTCATTTGATAAACCCGACACGAACTGGTCCCGCAAGTTTTCTTCCAGAGTTGAGCATGTACTGCATTTGCCAAAATTGCACGTCGTCGCGAGATGTTTTAACGCTTGTAAGTACTCCGTCAGAGACTCGCCTGCCCGTTGCCTTCGCAACCTGAACACGTGGCGCTCTGCGATCTCTGATCGTTGCGGCTCCAGATGTTCCGTTACCAGCTGTACCAGTTCGTCAAAGGTTTTATTCTCTGGGAAACTAGGTGCACATAAATCACACATCAACGCGTAAGTTTCTTCACCGACCACTGTTATTAGCATGGACACTGTCAAGTCTTTGTCAATGTTATTTAGCTTAACGTATTGATTAACGCGACGAATGTAAGCTGGCCACTGGTTAGAATTTAAATTAAAGGGTTCAATTTTTCCGATAGGCATTTTGTTGAACTTTCCAAGCACAATAGTAGTGTAAAAAAAATCACAGATCCCGTTCTCGTCGCCAATGAGACGTCAATAAAAGGCGGTGGTTAGCGACAAACTGTTTATTCGGGTCACAGTGCCCGACACTGTTCGTATTATACCTACTAGGTAAACATAACATCCTCGATCGTCACAATTTTGATACAGGCTTGCGTTTGGCCGCAACTCTCCTGATCTTAAGTGACAATGCGGCCTAAGGTGGAGCACGCTTGCCTAGGATAAACCAGTTCACTCGGGCCTTGAAGATAACCATATTATATGTCTGGGGAAATAGAGAGGCGGGCAGTGAATTCCACAGTCTGGCAGTTCGCACAATCAATGTGGAAGCAAAGCGCTTGGTTCGAGACCTTCAACTTCAACCGTTTAGCGGTGACGCTTCGCCGTATCCCTGGTCGTCCGGTGATGGAATGGGGATGGGGGAATTAAGTTGTGCAATTCCAAAGCACACTCTCCGAAAATTTTAAATCTAGTTGCCCCTTCCAAAAGGCAGTTTCTTATGGAGCAAAATGGGCAAGAATGGGCACATGCAAGTCCTCTGGTATTCCAGATGTCTAGGCAGCAGTAACTATTTAGCATCATATGTTTCTGTCGTTGTTACACACGGGGTAGCTCCACTCAAAACTCTATTTGTAATTCTTTTACCATGTAACTGTCCTGTCTCTCGTTAGCTCTTTCGGCGACGTTTCCTGAATCCCAAAACAAATATAACCCTCTCTCTTGAACCCGTGGTTGTCAAAAGATACAACTGAAGATTATCCAAAAGCCGGTCAGCAGTCTTCATCATCATCATCTGCCTAGCCTATTCCCAACTATGTTGGAGTTTGCTTCCAGTCTAACCGAAAGCAGCTCAATACCAGCGTTTTACATGGAGCGACTGCCTATCTGACCTCCACAACCCAGTTACTGGGTAACACGATAGCCCTTGGCAGAACTAGTTGTTTCACTTTCTGGCTTCTGACTACTCATAACGACAGCAGCAGCATCAAAATACTTACTAACAATTTATCTTGAGAAACGTGGTGATTTTAAAAAGCAGTGTTTATCTGAAGAAATCGGCTGATAAAAACAAAGAACTTTTTACCATTTTGAACCTCTTTCGAATTCTTTAGTTCTTGTACAATTTTCCTTAGTTACAGTTTACGTTCCAAAGAAAGGTGGAATGATATACTTAGATACGTCAGCGGGATCTAGATTACTCGGCTAAGCTTACTTAGACTGAGACATAAGATGTTTGGAAAATAAAGTTTACATTTTGAGCATTTTATTGAAAAGAAAAAGGCGTTGGAGAAAACCGTTTGTTTTATTCAACTGTCAAATCATTGATGCTTTTTAGGGGTCCGTACCCAAAGGGTTTGAGCGGAGCACTGTTGTTCTCACACATCCGTCTGTCCGTCTGTCTCTCCCTCAGTCGCTCGTCGTTCTTTTGAACTGTAATAGGTAGACACTTGAAATTTTAACAAGGTGTTTATTACTATGACTATGGTGGGGGGACTCATGGCTAAATAAAAACCATCCGATACCGTTGGGTCCAGGTTAATCAACGCTTGCCTCAGTCTGTCTGTGGATGGGTGACCATTCGTTTCATACCAAGAACCCTCCGTGTCTCGGAAAGCATGTAAAGCTGGTCCCGGCTGTCATTCGTAGATTTTTGACAGTCGTTATTAGTAGTCAGAACCCAGAAAGTCTGACCACCAGTCTTACCATGCAGTTACGTGCTACTCAGTAATTGAGTTGTGGAGGTCAGAGAAGCGAAGAGAAGTGATTGGCCCGTCGCGCGATGCGATGCGCAAAGCGATCCCCACTCTACCGCCAAGCGCTCAAGATCCGTGCCGCTATCTGTACCTAACTGGGTTGTGGAGGTCCGATAGGCAGTCGCTCCATGTAAAACACTGGTATTCAGCTGCGTCCGGTTAGACTAGAAACCGACCTCAATATAGTTGGGAAAAAGCTAGGATGATGAAGATGGTGTTACTAATAATACGCCTAATAATAGCCTACCCCGGCCATTAAACAACAAAAAAAAAATTAAATGACAAGGGGTTCCCATACAAGAAACGTATTTACCGTGGGTGGTACAGAATCCTTTGCGTGCGGGTTCGACTGGTACTTGGTCAGTTTTATTTTCAATTTCTAAACCCTAATTTATAGATTCGCACTGTGTGATAAATTAAACTTCTTCTAACTTATTGAACAACGCTTAGGGTATTGGAAAATGTTATCAATTTGTATCAACAGTTTCTTATTTATTTATCGGAATGGCAAATATGCCGGCAGCCTACCTAATCGAAAAGGGTTACATGCAACACAGAAGGTATTTTCAAAGCGACCGTATCCTTTGATACGTATGTCTGTTATTGCACTGGCACCTTTTAAATTGGATCACTGCGATGAAGTTTGTAGATAAAAATATTGTAGAATTTAACTGATAATAATTACTGACGAATTCTTTGCTATATCACTAGGCAGGTAGGCAAAACCATTCGCAGCGAATGTTCACAGTTCACACGCGCATTTGAAAAGTACACGAGTGTCTCCGATATTGGTACATGCTTTCAAAAATTTATTAAGTCTGTAACTCAGATTATGAAACAAAAGGCAGTTATGTACCGTGCGGAACACTAAGAGTGAAACCACAAAAGCAAATGTAAATTCAAAAACAAATACCAACAATTCACGAGTCAGTACAGCACGAAGCGAAGCATTGTTAAAAAATACAAATACTAATACAAATAAAAATTAAAAAGCGAATACAATCACGAGTATCGATAATCATATTCGTTATTAAATTTGTATTTGCTTTTGTGGCTTCACTTGCAGTGTTCCCCACGGTCTTTACCTTTTGTTTGATAATCTGAGCTCTGTAAATACAACATAGTAATGACAATAACACCAGGTTTTTACAATCCCACTGCAGGGCAAAAGCTTCTTCTCATACAGAGAAGGCACGAACATTGATCAGCACGCTTTTCTAAGGCTGGTCGGTGATTTTATACTAATTATAAGTTCAGATTTCCTCACGATATTTTCCTTCACCGATGTCTGTGCTGCTACCCATCCTCTGGTCAATATCCCTCTGTCGCCTTCTACAACACCCACTGGCACCCACCGACAAATATAAATAAATTACAGATATGCATTAACGTATTTTTCTTTGTTGCAGGTGCAAATGACTTAGTTGTGTATCACGTGATGTGAGGAGCGAACTGCGACACCATGCTTATACGGTGCTTACTACTCGTGCTATTATGTGCGGTAAGTACATAGAGAATAAGGTTGTTTTTTCTCCTATCCTAAGAGGGTATTTTTTTTATACTACTGAAGTACAAACTTAACTGTGTTGGGGTCGGCTTCCAGTCTAACTGGATGCAGGTGAATTTTACATGAAGCGACTGCCTATCGGACCTCTACAACCAAGTTACTGGGTAACAATCCAGTTACTGGGTAACAAGATACCCCTTGGTAAGACTGGTTGTCAGACTTTCTGGCTTCTGGCTGCCCATAACGACACATAGGACAACGAAGCGTCTTACACTCACGATATTCTTTCTTCGCGTGTTAGATATTGAAAATATTTTGACTAGGCGCTCCTATTACAAACATAGATTATTTTAGATACACAATTATAATCCTCTCATACAATTTTTAGGTACTTTGATTTAAGTTTGCTGTGTACTATGTACCTATACCTACTAACATGAGTTTTTAAGCGAATTGTTACTAACAAGAATATGGACTTGGTCTGAATTAAATGTTTTATTATTATTCACACACACACACACACACACACACACACACATAAAAACACACATATTATTATTATTATTTTTTTTTTTGTTTTTATTATTTTTTTTTTTTGTTATATCTTTTTATTGTGTTTTATTCACATATTAAATTACATTTTTAAATATTCATATAAAAACAAAAACATTTAAAAATATAAAAAAATTGTACCTCACCGGTATCGGGAACAGGGTCCAAGCTACCGGCGGTCAGGGCTCCAGAGAGAGAAACCTCCTGACAATGCGGGCCGTGTCCAGAAGTACTGCCTTCAGAATCAAGCCCTTGATCCAGCCGTCTAACGAGAGCCTCCTTAGATGTTGGTCGTTATTATTATTATTATTGTGATATTTCTACCGAATGTAAACGACTATTCCATTAGTTAATTATCCGCTATTTCCAAGAACAAAATAGAACGATTCGATTAGATTTCAATTACAAATGCAAATACAAATGGATATTCAAAATTCAGTACCATGTTGAAATTCAGTATACAACCAGTTTCGTTGGAATACTTAGTTCCAATGGTTTCAATGTTGTATTACATTACAATATTATAATAATAATAATATAATATGTGGGGACATTTTCACACACGGCCATCTGACCCCAAACTAGGGAGACCCTGTACTATGGGTGTCAGACAGCTGATATACATACACAAATATTATTTTTTTCTTTTAAATATATACATATTATAGATAAACAACACCCAGACACAAGGTAAACACAAGTGCTCATCACACAAATGTTTACCCTGGGCGGGAATCGAACCCACAACACGCTGCGCAGCAGTCGAACGCTCAGCCACTGCGCCAACCGTGTCGTCAAAATATTGTTCGCATTGTTGAAAGTAGTTGAAGCATAATCAAAAAATATGCTCTTTTTAACCCCTGACGAAAATAGAGCGGTGTTTTAAGTTTGACGTGTGTATCTATGTACGAATCTGTGTGTGTCTGTGGCATCGTAGCATGCAAACGACTGAACCGATTTTGATTTTTTTGTTTATAGGGTGACTTGATCGCCAGTGTTCTTAGCTATGATTCAAGAAAATCTATTCAGCCGTTTCAATTTAATCAGCTCTTTTCTGAATTCAGATTTTTTGTTTGTGAATGAGGTTTTTTTAATTTCAAATTGTACTGGTGTAATAAAGTTCGAATTTCAGTGTCGACTTTTAACCAAATATTGTACAATGAACATGTAAGTCTGATAAATAAACAACCCCTAATTAGTAACTTTCCAAATTCAACATTTATTACCTAGTAAAACCTAATTTAGTATCAACTGCCTGACAACAATTTTATTTCAAGGCTAAAATACTTATTCTAGACATTACGTATAAGTATTATATCTTATGCTAAGCAAACGTTTTTAGATTGGTGAAATTCGCACTAAGTAATACTAGTGTAATTTTGACGAACCACATTGCACTGCTGTCAGTCAAATTAGCCCTCGGTGGATTGGAGGTGAAACGAGCTGTCAATCCTAAGGATAAGATGGCATGACAGCTCATAAGGAACACCACTTACGTGGCTGTGATAGTATACTACGTCTCGTCGCTGCACAATCAAGACATACAATTTTCTCAGTCTTTCTAAGTCTGAGTTACGTAAATTTTGGAAATTAAGTTAGTTGTTTAGTAGATGCGTGTAATGTTCATAGGTATGTGCACCTAGAGAATTAAAAGAGACAACAAGAGACAAACAAACCAAACTAGTAAGTCAGTATAACGGGTTGGTCTGCAATTCCACGTCTGATTGTGTATTTTGCGTACAGGTGGGAAGTAAATCATTCGGTCTCTCCCAGCTCCTGAAGAAAGGCCAGCAGCGCTCAAGGCGCTGCTGACGATCTCACGTAGGCTACCTGGGTTATCGCAGTTAACTTTACCATGTATGAAGCAACCTCAGGGCAGTTCAAAAGCGCATAGGCTGCTGTCTCCTCTGACCCCATGCAGGCTGGGAAATGAGTTGTCTGTAACTCTTATGACAAAGAGATGATTTTTAAAACACCCATGGCTGGTTATGGTGACTGTGACTTTACACAGCTGTTGTTTAGACATGGAAACTGAATAACTAAAAGCCTAAATATTAATGCATTTAATCAATTTACAAAAATTGAGTGTAATTACTTGTTAACCAAAATATATGACTCGACTACCTTTGCATGGAGTATGCTTTCGGTGCATTGCCATTGAACAACAAGACTTTATACCCATAGCTTTCCTTAGTCCAATCAAACCTTAAGGGTCAAGTCACACCGAAATGGCAGAGCAGCGGCCGGCAGTTTTGCTGCCAAACCATTTTCAATTTTATCTCTAAATCTCAAAGCATAGTATCGCTTCGGCGGTCATCGTCTCGCAGAGCCGCCCGGCGGCACGAGCTGCCGCTCGACGCATCCAAGTCTTTAGGCGATACTATGTCTTGACGTTTAGAGATAAAGTTGAAAATGGTTTGCCATCAAAACTGCCGGCCATTGCGCTGCCATTCCGGTGTGACTTGACCCTTAGGGTGCGCTTTCACTGACGCTGAGCCGGCCGGAGTGGTGAGGAGCGTGAATTGGCTAATCACAGTGCTCGAAATCTTATCATGGCAGGTCACTAAGCGGAGCGGAGGGTAGCGGTACGTTGACAGAATCTCTGTCAGTTTTCTTTTTGCATCCAAATAATTGGCGGAAACCAGTTCTGCTTCATCTGCTTTCGAATCCTTATCTTCTAGTAGAGAAAGGTGTAAAAGCTCTGCTCTTTTCTTTACTGAGCACATGACGTATGATCTCTCCATTATCATCTTTTTTTTTGTTAGCCTGTTCTGTCCCACTCCTGGACAAACGCCTCCTTCCATGCCATCTTACGACAACACCGAAATGATCGCTGTATAATATCTATTTCTAATTTTATCTTATAAACTGTTATACGTTTCCGTATAAGCTATATTATTTGTCTGTAAGTATTTGTTGTTGATCATCTCTGAGGAGGAACTATGGATCCTGAGATACAAGTATGTATTTACTTAGTTTAGGAGTCAACTTGTTTATTTACATTTCGATTGTTCACTGTTTGAACAATTCTACTGTTTTATTTGCTTATGCTTATGTCTTCCATATTTCCCGATTCTGGGCTTCCTCCCACCAGTTTTGGAGGAATCCGTCCAGTTCATCCCGCTATCTCCTTCGTGGCCTGCCGCGACGCTGTCTTACTGCCTCTGGGCTCCAGTTCTGTGTCACCTGAGCCCACATCATCATCTGCCTAGCTTTTTTCAACTATGTTGAGGTCGGTTTCCAGTCTAACCGGATGCAGCTCAATACCAGTTTTTTATGTTAAAAGGAAAATTCGATTGGAAATAGTTTTTATTTCGGTCGGCTGGCCTGATAGTAAAAAAAAATTGTGCAGCGAAGCACATAGTTCGACAGAAATTCCGATTAAATTCTTTAAGGCATGAAAAACTGAATTTTCACTCAAATTACTATATTCACAAGAAATTCGTATTTTTTCCAGACTACATTGCTAAATAAAAACCCTACTGCAAACTTAATACATTTCCCACAAAAACCAACAACTAATTGTTAAAAACTACCACAGACTAAAAACGAACACAGTTCCCCAACATTAGCACTCAACACAAAATACCACAGTATAACGAATAACAGCAGTTCCTCTTTATGATTGGCTGTTTATGACTCTGACGTCACTACTCCCGAGCACCGTTCATTTATTTTTATAGCCTTTCCACAGAATTATGCACGTCGGCCAGATGAGTAATGATTATGGCATGAATATAATGAAGGTGTTCCTTAGTTCTCATGTTTGGAGGTGTCTTAGGGTCAAGTCACACCGGAATGGCAGCGCAGCGGCCGGCAGTTTTGCTGCCAGACTATTTTCAACTTTATCTCTAAAACTCAAAGCATAGTATCGCTTCGGCGGTCATCGGCTCGTAGAGCCACACTGCGGCGCGAGCTGCCGCTAGACGCATGCAAAACTTTAAGCGATACTATGTCTTGACGTTTAGAGATGAAGATGAAAATGGTTTGCCATTAAAAATGCCGGCCGCTGCGCTGCCATTCCGGTGTGACTTGACCCTTAGGGTGCGTGTGTGGAGATGAGCAGACCAGAGATGCATTGAGCCGTCTTCTGATGAGTCAAATTCAATCTCTTAGAGAGATCAAACGTCATGGCTAAGTAAAAGCCGTACAGATCGATTGGTCAAGGTTAAGTTACGCTTCTCGCGGTCGGTCTGTGGATGGGTGACCATCCATTTCATCCCGAGTTCCCTCCGTGCCTCGTTGGTCCCGGCTGTCATTCGTAGATCTTTGGAAGTCGTTATAGGTAGTCAGGACCCAGAAAATTTGAACACCAGTCTTACCAATGGGTATCATGTTACCCAGTAACTGGGTTGTGGAGGTCAGAAAGGCAGTCGCTCCATGTAAAGTACTGGTACTCAGCTGCATCTGGTTAGGCTAGAAGCTGACCCCAACATAGTTCGCAATAGGCTAAGCAGATGATGAACCTTCGTACCCTTGATTACCCTGGTACTAGATCTGATTACCCTGGTAGAGTTCATAAAAGTGAAGTAGGTCGTCATCATATCAGCCTATTGCCGTCCACTGCTGAACGTAGACCTCCTCCAGAGATAGCCAAACAACCCGGTCTTGGGCAGCCCGCATCCATCCGCTGCCAGCCTATTTTCACCTTCTTCAAATCGACGGCCCCTCGTGCCGCAGGGCATCCCACACCACGCTTGCCCATCAAACCTATAACAAAACCACACTTACGTGACTCCATACAAACGAAATGAATTACCTACACTACAACCAAAACCACAGACTGTACAAATACGTGCGTGTGTGTGCGTGTCTACGCGCCGCGAGTCTCAACCTTTAACTAAAAGCAGTTTCGAGAGCAGGTTCGACGTGGGTAGAGGTGAGGAACAGTGTTTTGGAGGGAGGCGGGGCGTGTCGCTACTGTTGGTACAGCAGTACTAATAGTTATACTGTGCCAAAACTGCGGTCAACCATTGTTATAACTTTCATAACGAGTCGCTGTAGCCCTTTGATTTGAATGTTTACATGGCAGCCATGTTTTCCTATTCAATAAATCACTCTCGGATATCATCTCATGTGGTTTTAGTTTCTGACAATTTGTAACGAAGGGAATGTTTACTTGGAATAATTAGGAACGCAAACTTCTGATATTCCAACAGTAACATTATTCCAAGAAATACCGGTCATGTGCGAGTTGGACGCGTACACGATGGGTTCCGTACAATATTTAACACTTTAAACAAAATAACCCAAGAAAATTTAATATTGTAATTGAAAAATATGTTCTTCCATACACTAAAACAGCAAATATAAGTTTGTATTGAAACAAAAGGCAGATAGACCGCGCGGAACACTGAGAGTGAAGCCAAAAAGCAAATACAAATGCAAAAACGAATACCTGCAACGGGCTTCGTGCTCTACTGACACGAGTCAGAACCGCCGCATCGTTAAAAAAACGAATACCTGCAACGGGCTTCGTGCTCTACTGACACGAGTCAGAACCGCCGCATCGTTAAAAAAAAACTAATAAAAATACAAATACAAATTCAAAAGCAAATACAATCACGAGATTGTTGGTATTAGCTTTTGCTTTTGTATTTGCTTTTTTGACTTCACTCTCAGTGTTCCGAGCGGTCTATCTGCATTTTGTTTCATAATCTGAGACTATAAGATTAATCACGTTATGTTCAAGCTTCAGACTTCTTGTAAGTTTTCCGGTAATCTTTACGTATTTATGAACATAATTTAGCTGTTATTCGTTTATTTTTAATACTTTATAAATAGGTGTTCTAATATCCACGTTGTTTTTTATGCAAGGTACATCTTTTTTAGGTCAAGAACTATTTTCCGTACACTTTTCAAAATTTCAATAGTTTCGGACATATGTGGGACTGATCAATTTTCCTTTTAACTCTTAAACTATTAACTTATAGACCGTTACAACAAGTCTTTTCATTTGATATATCACACGGTATAATTCTGAAAACTGTTATTTTTATTCTTAATTTGCCCCCAAATGACATGATATGACTCCCGTGCTCAAAATGTATTTATTATTGAATTATACGTCCGTGTTTGCGTCACAGAAATTCATACAGTAGATTCGCAGCAAATTGGCTGTGACAGATGGATAGACAGACACACATGTGGTCCTATAGGGGTTCTGGTTTTAATTTGTACGTATGGAACCCTAAAATCTGGCCTTTTTTGGTGCAAATAGAGCAAGGTCTACCAACTGTAACTGTTATTATTCAATAAACTGTTCCCAACTTTGCAAAATCATCTGGCTTAACATTCACACATTAATCTGACGCCTACAATTCGGGAATAGAGTAGTGTTGTACGTACCTATATGTGTGACTACGGAAAGCTACACTAAACCGTAGTAATATGTTTATTATGCTAATATTGTGGACCCGCCATGTTTCAATTCACACAGTTCCTTAATAAAAACATAGTTACATGATATTGTTGTAGCGATGGGAATAGGGATGAGACGCTATAGGTAAAACTAATATCGATAAAATGTTATTGGATGGTAAATTAATCAAAGTCAAAGTGGTTTGTGTATGTAAGTTTATTTTTAACGGACTTCAAAAAGGAGGAGGTTATAAATTTGAATGTTTATATTTTATTTTAATGTATGTTCGGGCATAACTCCGACATATATAGACGGATTTGCAAAATTCTTATTTTGTTCAAAAGTGGTTTATTCCGAAATGGTCCCATATAAATTTTATCGAAATTGATTCAACGCTTTTCGAAAAAATCAACAAAATCCCATAAAAATGACATATATGACATTGTTTCTTCAATCTTTGGAAGAATTTCAATCTCTGATTTAACTGTGCCGTTCCTTAATGAATTTGGATGTTATGGCAATACTAAAAAGAGGAAAAAAAAAATCGGTGGAAAAAAGGAAGTCGGTGGCGATGGCTTGCTTCTGTTTGATGTTTTATATTGCCATCGACTTCCAAAACTAAAGTAATGTGTGTTCAGTGCTAAAGTTATTTATCACTTTTTAGTATTTGAACGCGGTTGTTTTTTTTTTTTTGAAAAAGTTTTTATTTTGTAAACGCTCTCACAATACAGGGGAAATACCGTTTAACGTTTTTTTTTAATAGAATAAAGGCTGGGAGCTTATTTTGTTAAACACTTTTGCAAATCTATAACTAACAACTAAATCAGAATGCCAGTATATCCAAAGCTTTAATCAATTATAATTGTAAACATTACTTCTTGTATTTACGCGTTTTTTTGGTAAAACATGAAGCTTTTTTTTAATTTTATCACCATCAACAATGCACAATGTATTGTAGGCACATGTATAACAAAATAATAAAAAAACCTAAAAATAACATCAAAATTACAACAACAACAGTAAAATAACTACACAAGTAAAGTGAAATGTACAGAGGCTACAACAATCTGTCAAAATTTGATAGATTTTCAACTTTATGCTGACGTCGGTACACAAGTACAAAACTATCAATATATCGACTAATTACAATCAAACATGTCCAATCCCTATTGCAATGTAAATTAGTCTATTCCCCATAGAGCTGTATTTTCCTAACGGCAGCAGAATTCTCGAAGGTTCCATTTAAATTGATTCTCTAATACACGGTAACAATTTGAAAGCAGACGACTGTTTGTAATTTTCTACTTAGATAGAATTGTTAAACTAATTTCTACGACGATGTTTAGTTATGGAATAACGGTAATTGAAAAGGGTTCTTTAAAAGGGAAAAATATTTTTTTGATGTTGGATTTATAGTTTGCCTCGGGCTAAAAATAATGAGACTGAAAAAGGTGTTGATTGTGAAAATAAAATTTTAATAAAATTGTTACCAATTTCATGAGTAAAAGTCCACACTAATATTATAAATGTGAAAGTAACTTTGTCTGTTATGCCTTCACGATGGAACGGCTGAACCAATTTATATGAAATTTGGTATGAAGATAGCTTAAACCCTGTGGAAGGACATAGGCTACTTTTTAATCCGCGACTTTTTCTGCATCCACGATAACCGATATTCACGCGGACGAAAGCCACTTTATAATATTTTTGGTAATGGCTTAAAAATAATGTAATAAATACAATTTGACTGACTCTACATTCCGGCTCGCTACATGCCTACGTCTGGGCGCTCCTTGCGGGGCCCCGCAATGCCTTCACGATGGAACGGCTGAACCAATTTATATGAAATTTGGTATGAAGATAGCTTAAACCCTGTGGAAGGACATAGGCTACTTTTTAATCCGCGACTTTTTCTGCATCCACGATAACCGATATTCACGCGGACGAAAGCCACTTTATAATATTTTTGGTAATGGCTTAAAAATAATGTAATAAATACAATTTGACTGACTCTACATTCCGGCTCGCTACATGCCTACGTCTGGGCGCTCCTTGCGGGGCCCCGCATCGCTGTCAATGTGGTGAAGTTGTCGACTGCCTCGGTCACCATGGCCTTTCCTGCTGTAAAAGCGCAGGCCGGATAGCACGGCACACCAGCATTAATGACATCATCCGTCGTGCTCTTGCCTCCGCCGGCGTGCCAGCTGTGTTAGAACCTAATGGCTTGGCACGTGACGATGGTAAGAGACCAGATGGAATGACCATAATGCCGTGGAAGTCGGGTAGACCTTTGGTGCGGGATGCAACTTGTGTCAACATCTTCCTAGCACGTCGTGTTGTGCTGGGGCGGCTGCTGCAGGTGCCGAAAACCTCAAACGGCGTAAATATAATAACCTTCTTGGAAGTTATATGTTTGAGCCGTTTGGGGTTGAAACACTAGGGCCATGGGGTCCGAGTGCTCACCTTGTTTTTAAAGACATTTCTAAGCGGCTGGTCGACTCTTCACGTGACCAGAGGGCTGGCCTTTTCTTGGGCCAAAGAATTAGCATTGCTATTCAACGTGGTAATGCTGCTAGCCTTCTGGGCACTTGTCCCATTGTGAGCGATGCGGACGAGTTTTTTGATGCCCTGTGAGCCCTCCATTGTACATAATATAAATATATTTTTTAATTTATTTTTAAGCTTTGTACATATTTAATTCTTTTGAATGTAGTAAATAAATAATAATATTTTATTAAAAAAAAAAAAATACAATTTCAATTAAATTTAACATTAAACTTTTTACGTTTCAAAAGTACTTTCTAAGTTTACTACTGACATCGGTGACGGAAAACATCTTGATGAAACCTGCACTTTAAGCACACCCGCGACACTCCATGGAAACGAAACGACATAATGGCCTACACTAATACTAAACTAACAGACTGTGCAGATACGTGCGTGTGTGTGCGTGTCTACGCGCCGCTCGAACAATAACGCAGTTCCCAGAGCAGTCGTTCGACGCGGGGAGAGGTGAGGAACGTTTTCAGAGGGAGGCGGAGCGTGTCGCTACTGTACGATAGTACTAATATTTATACTGTGCTTTTAGTTTGATATCGCCAATTCACCTTGAGCACGCGTGGTGATCAGTGCTTGTGGCTTCTCCGTATGAGAAGAGGCCTATGTCTTTTGGTTTATAGTGCGGTTAAGATAGGCTGGTATTCTTTAGTTTTTGGCTAGCAATTGTGCGCGTTATGAAGATTGTAGCAAAGTTCATATTCCTACTGCAGATCTTGGGAAAGATTGGCAAATATCAATCTTATAAGGGGACTTTTGATGTGAAACATTTAATGCGGTGGGTTACACAATTTTTAGTTAAGATTTTTTTTTTTTTTTTTAGTTATTTTTTTAGCTATTTTTGTTTCCTACTGCTGGGCAACGGTGTTTTTTAATTATAATATAAAATAAATATGTTTGTATTTAATATGCCATATTTATTTGGCATGTATTTAACGTGGCGACAAACTCATCTGATTTTTGAAGGTTTTTAAAAATAATTAAAATGGGTAGCAATAATAATAGGTTGGCAGCTACAGTGAAGTAGCATTTTAAGTATAAGGTAGCAGCTTTATATTGAGTTGTAAGCTTTGTTTAAATTTAAATTGGCTGTAAAAAGCGATTTGGTTCTGGCACTCGGCGGCCGCTGCCGCGGTTTGCTCGCTACGCTCGCTCGCCTCGTGCGTGGTCACAGTTCTAACCTAACCTAACCTAACCATGTCGGATCCGCCCCAGGGGGCACTTTAGGATCAAAAAGATTTCGTGAGCATTTATCCATTTTGACGCCAGTTCAACGAAGCCCCTGCGGGGCTCCTATTTCTGTCTGCAGAGTTTAAAAGAACCTAACTAAACCGAACCTCAGGGTGTTCAACCGTCTTTTTCTGGTTTTAGTCGCCAAGACATGAGTTGTAGCTCCTCAAGCTATTTTATTAGTTGCAAACACTTAGTCGCCTTTTAAGTTATTAGCCACCTGGAAAATAATAACCCTATTTATTTCCTGTAAAGGTACGTACAGATCAAGTAACATGTTAAATAACTTGTGTTTTATAACATGTCCACATTATGTAACATTGTTTTTCAACATTGCAACATATAACAATACTGAACACATTAGAAATACAATGTTATACGACTTTGTCGTTTGTCGTTCTGCAGTGCGTTCACTATTGCAAAGTTATATAACGTTGTTGTAAATATTAGTAACATGTTAAATAACATTCATTCTCCACATTACTGAAACATGTTACATTACAATGTTTTATAATATGTTATGTTATACAATATGCACGCACCTATAAACAATCCTTAAATGCATATTTTTTACGAATAGTTACGTTTTTTTTTTGCTGAACCCTGAAAATGGTAAGTGTAAAAAGAAAAATGATAATAACAACATGTTTTCAAATGTATTTCACGAAGCTCATTCTTCAGTTATGAAAACAACGTTATCCATTCTCTCTTCACAAATACAGCGAATTTTCCCTCCATTTTCTTTCACCTGCAGTACATTTTCCGCGCACTGTGGATTTTCTAACGTATAATATAATAGTGGGGCTGCATTATACTTGCATTAGAGGCGGTAATTTGTGCTGAACCTCTGTTACAGTGCAGATTGAGTTCGTGAGCTTCCTGTGTGGAGCAAGATGTAAGCGGCGCTAACCAGAAAATTTGTCAAAAACGCGAATTCTCTTGTTCAAAAACGAAACTAAAACAAGACAATTGGTATCTCTTACTGCCAGGCAGGTGAAGAAAAGGACGACGATAGACAGGAACTAAGTTATAGATGTCAAATTAGTTTTTTTTTGAACTTCGTCGTGTTTTTACTGAAATGACAACTATAATTTTTTGTGTGAACATTTTAGACCAACTTAAATTAGCCGACGTTGATCAACCACTTCTACCAGACCAATATTGATCGATTGTCGATCGATCGATCGATGGTAGAATGGATTAGTCGACGTCGATCGAGCTGCTTGATTAATATTAGTGATGGATTATAGCCGGAGTTAATCGATCATCGTCGACCGATGCCATCGACCGGCAATCTATCGATTAGTTAGTCCAACGGTATCCGTCGATCAGCCAAAGCTACCACACCAATCGATCAACGTCGATCGATGTCGACCGATGGCATCGATCGATGATCGATCGATTGATGTAGTAACGCCCTTAGCTAGGCAGAAGTTGACACTAAAATATAATTTGACAACGTTTTTATAAAGGGCGCTGTGGCGTGCTGTCGAGAACATTCTATTAAATAACTTAACCCCCATTTTGTTCCTACTTATGTAATACCTAGTAATACTATGTAACACAATACAGTTACGAGCATAAATAAGTATTCTCGTGAAATAACTATTTCAACTTATACAAGGTGTAACGTCAAATACGCAAAACCTGAAAATAGTTTGATTAGAATAACGAGCAGAATCAATTGAACACATATTTTTCAAAAAATCTTCATTAAACATGTTGCCCTGTCTATTTATTAATAAGTCAAGCCATCACGTGCGCAAACCTGCCAAAATAGGTAAACAAACACAAATGGTTGTCGTCCAATTAAAATTTTCTCATACGCGTGATAATAATAGTTCTTATTTCAATGCAAATATGAGTCTTGGTAAAACTAAAACAGCACATAAAACCTTTAAATTTTTTTTTATGATATCTTTTCTTTCAGAATTAGGTTAATTGAATTAAAAATCATTTGGGGTGTCTGAGGTTTTGCGTGTTTAACGTTACACCTTGTAGATAAAACCAATTTTAGAGGTAGTAGTTTGGGATTAAAAATACCCTATTCGTAAACCCGAAACATTTCAATCAAAAGTTTAGGAGAAAATCAGTTTGGAATGAGATGTTTCTGCTCGTGACTGTACCAACTAAACGCAAAGCAACCGCGTGCTATGCGAACCATTCTACAACAACGGTGAAATTATTTCACTATACCCTGTTCAAAATAAGATTAGACATAAACACAAACCTTTTTTAAAGTCCAACCGATTTTGACTTCTATTCCGTAGGCTTAAGGATGACATTAGAGGCAAAAAAAGTGGTTACAATACAACTGTTTACTGCAGTTGCCATTTGTCATGCTACCAACGCAATAGAAGTCAAAATCGGTTGAACGGACTGTAAAAAAGGTTTGAGTAAATGTCTAATCTTATTGTGAACAGGGTATAGGTGTCGAGATATTGTGGTGTTGTGTGGTTGTCGGTAAAGGAGAAGCTTTTCCTTGGGTGTCGTAAAATGTGAGGAGATACCTTAGAAGTTGTTACAGAAACCAGCAATGTTCTGTTGTATTTTTTAATTTTCCTTCTCAACAAATGGTATGAAGAGGTTGAATTGTTTGTAAGAGGTAATGTTTAGAAGTATTAGGACGATTATAGCGACCAGACACATGTGCTCATCACACAAATATTTACCCTGGGTGGCTCAGATTATGGTACAAAAGGCAAATAGACCGCGTGGAACACCGGGTGTGAAGCCAAAAAAGCAATAATTATACAATTTCAAAAGCAAATACCTACAATCTCGTGATTGTATTCGCTTTTGAATTTGAACTGTATTCGAACCCGCAACACGCTGCGCAGTAGTCAATAGCTCAGCCACTACGCAAACCGTGTCGTCAAATAATAATAATAATAATTCATTTATTTCAGAAAACTGGTTCCTTAGACAATAAATAATAATAATAATTCATTACAACATAAACATAAAAATCACATCAAAATTATAATAGTTAGAATTTAATTATAATCACTGATAAATATATAGGATAATTACACGATAAAAATTAAATCACAGAGGCTAGACTAAATCATTTCATTATTTAGTCATCATATTGTCATTATAACAGACAAAATAATAATAAAAATCACAAAAACAAAAATTACAGTCAAACTAATCAATACTGAATTGGAAAAAATCACATTAGTAGGTACTTGCTCAGTAGGTATAGAACCCGCGACCTCACGACGGGCATCTTTACCACTAGACCTCACTGAATAGTAAATCTTCCCGAAAATAGTTAACCTTGATTCTCATGAAAAGGTCATGTCTAAAGGTCATAATTATGTAAATCATGTAATGCTTACACGCATCAAGATGACCTATGAGATGAGTTGCACGCAACTTGTGACCTTTATGACCTATTTAAATCATATTTTTGGTACGATCCTCAGCGGTACTAGTCAAGAGTGTCCGTGGAGTTTCTTGCTCGTTCTTCTCCATAGAGACCTACCCTACGTTTTGGAACGAGCAACTAGCTTCAATTTAAAAGTGCCTGTAAATGTTTTAAATGAAATAAATTCTTTGATTTTGACTTTGACTTTGTACGGCCTTTGATCCCCTGAAACGCAGATTTCTTGGCTTGTGAATTGTATTTGTGGGTTATATATTGTTTTATTTATTTAGAGATCGAAAATAAATAACTTAATATTTAGGTACAGACAGATATAAGTAATTCATTTTAGAATTCATAAATCCTTTTAGTAAATTGTTTGTTGACCAAGTTAGTAAAGATTTTTTTCATTTCGAAAAATGTGAAATGAAGCTTCGTTTTACACGGGGAGAGCTTCAATGTCAAAGCGTGTATTGCGAACTAAGTGTATAATGGTGTTATATTAAGTTGGTACTTAGGTAACAGTTTTTTGCAAGCATTGCCATCCATACTTCCATATTAATCCATACCAATCCTTACATTCATACTTTAATATTATAATGCGAAAGTAGGTACATAACTCTCCCTGTTACGCTTTCACGGTATAACGGCTCAAATGATTTTGCTGAAATTTTCTGTCGACTGTCACAGATTGACGAATGACAGCCGGGATCAACGGCTTTACGTGCTATCCCAGGCACGTATTGGTCTCGGCATGACAGGCAAACAGATGGTCACCCATCCACAGGCCGACCGCAGCAAGCGTAGCAATCCTTACAGCTTTTACGACGAGCTACTTTTTAGATAGAAGATAGTAAATATGTTAGTTATATTATAGGTTAGTTAATTATGGCACATAAATACTCTCTTCCTATGTATCACCTTTTCCAGGGGGCCAAGTCTGCTATTTTAATAATTTCGTCATTCCAACACGATACCATTGTCATTTTGCTAAAAGTTCGTAATCTGCTAAATTCATAATGGTCGGTCAATTGTCTCGTAATAGTATTGTGTTATAATGACATTGTCGTATTGCCATTATTATGAAACCCGTTATTGAACATTTATTTATACCAGATTTCATTTAAAGATATTTTTACATATTATATATAAGTGTTATAAGCAATCTGAAGTAGTAAGAAATTCGTAAACTAAGTCAGTCATTAAATTGTCATTATGTACGAGATTACCATTCTATATCATTTCTTCAATGGAGTGTCAGTGGTTGACCATTGGAAGGTCATAATGACGCCATTATATTAGTAGATTACCAAACTTGTCAAAATCAACAATTATGAAATCAATGATAGACCATTCTGACACTATTGTAATAGCAGACTTGAAGCCCAGGTCTGCTGGCAGAAATTTCTTAAGAAATAAGCAGTACCTATATACTCACATTTCACAATGTTATTTTCCTGTGTTGTCTACTGTGTGTACATAAATAGTAAATAAGTAGATAGTGATAATAAATCGATTGCAAAATTCGAATAGCAAATTGTCATAATTTCTATATAAATCGTTTGCTATCCAACCAAATTAAATGGAACACGAAATTACCAACTAAACTCGAATAAATTAATTAGAACACACGATTGATTAGTTACCCAACCACTTAATAATAGTTAATAATTATTATACCTTGCATAGCACGCTATAAACGTTCATAATAATAATTTTCTGTTGTTAATTATTCAACGCTATAAATTTTGCTGCATTTATGCATTACGTTTGCGCTTTGTTAAACGATGCGTTTATGTTAAGCTTTGATATTATGATGTAAAGTTATAATCTTGAAGTAAGTATAACTGATAATATATATTTACTTCGTGGTTATGGTCTTTAAGTGGCATAAGAACCTACACAAAAATATACATGTAGGCTCAGATATGAAACGAAAGGCAGATAGACCGCGCGGAACACTGGAAGTGAAGCCACTAAAGCAAATACAAATTCAAAAGCGAAACCTACAATGGCGTTTCGTTAAAAATAATAAATACAAATAGAAATTCAAAAGCAAATACAATCACGAGATTAAAAGTAAAAAAATCGTTTATTTTCCACACTAATTGAAACAGTACAGACATTATAAAAATCAATGGAGTGGACTGGAGCCTAAACTAGAGCAGCCCCGTATTTCAGGACTCCAGGTCTTCCTCCCGCAGCGAGTGAGTACAATTTATTAATGAATGACAAGTACAGGTGTTAATTAATATAATTATATTGTGTCTGTTTGTGTGAGTGCGTGTGTGTGTGTTGTATGTTTGTGTGTTGTGTGTGTGATGAGTGGGAGTACGGTTGCGCGCATCTGTTTTTGTGGGATTATGTATATAATATGTATGCGTGGTTATGCATGAGTGTACTTTGACTGCTCTTGATTTACAACAGACAGAACAGAAAAGTTATTTAGGAATTATAAGTAAGGATTCCGTATCATTATAATTTAAATTCAGAAGATATTTTTGGTGAGAGATTGTAGATATTCCCTTTTGAATTTGTATGTGCTTTAGTGGCTTCACTTTCAATGGTCCGCGCGGTCTATCTGCCTTTTGTTTCATAATCTGAGTATGTAGGTATATATCTTCCACAGCACATTGAAAAAGTATGTTAAGAGGATTGTATGTCCTCTATGGGGCCCCATATTGAACTTCTTGTGACGTCACATAGCCTATAGCCATCAGGACGCTTTCAAAAATCCCTGATTGGTCAAAATTACGATAGGCAATTTTTAAGACATGCAAGAACAGATGAACATACATACTTTTTAGGAACTTCATACTTTATTATGAAGTTCCTTGCCCATTCTTCTTCATACGAAACTACCTTTTGGAAGGAGCAACTAAATTAATTTTTTCTTATATGACTATCAGAAGGGCGTTTTAATAAGTAATTATGGTTTAAAAAGTAATTTTATAATCTAATGTAGCTCTTCCTACCAATTCGTACGCAACAATATGCGGCTTAACATGATAGAACATTGCTGTATTGAATATCTTGCCTGCAATGTATGTACACTAAGTTTATACAAATAAATAAACTTACTTACTTACTTAATGGTCTAATTAAAGTAAATGACTAGACTTTGACTTTAAATATGTCAAAGTCAGAAGCTCACCTTTCAGTTTCCCCGACGACAGCTTAAAAACAACAAACAATTTCACATCCAAAATACTTAGTAAAATGACTTTGAAAACTAAAATACCTGCATCAGACTTAGTGTCATATTATTGCAGAACTTACTCAAGTACAAGCGAAGGTTAGACAATGTCAGACGGTTACAATCGATACAGAATTGTTGCATGTTACGATCACATGTTGAGAATTAGAGCAGAATTTATTTGTGCTACAACATTGTATGCTTGGCTTACAAATCGCGAGGAAGCCATGTTCGATAGAACAGATGATTGAAGAGGGAACCTTGTAGTGTTATTCTGTAACAATTTCACTCGGTGAATTTTCTAGGTTAAGTGAGCTGTCATTCGACCGAATATGAGGGCTTAACAAAGCATAAGAATCATAATTGATCATCATCATCTTCCTGCCTGTTTCGTGTTAGATACTTGTTAAACTTATTTTTTTAATTAAACTTTATTGTTTATTTATCATCTTTTATATATTGATGTAGGCTTGCGTTTGGCCGCAACTCACCTGATCTTAAGTGATGATGCGGCCTAAGGTGGAGCACGCTTGCCTAGGATAAACCGGTTCACTCGTGCCTTGAAGATACCCAGATTATATGTCTCGGAGAATAGAGAGGCGGGTAGTGAATTCCACAGTCTGGCAGTTCGCACAATAAATGTGGAAGCAAAGGTTCGAGACCGTAGACCTTCAACCGTATAGCGGTGACGCTTCGCCGTATCCCTGCTCGTCCGGTGATGGTATGGGGATGGGGGAATTAAGTTGTGCAATTCCAAAGCACACTCTCCGAAATGTTTCCGATAAAAGACCGATAGACTGGCAACGGCGCGGCGATGTTCAAGTCCTTGTCTATGAGCCTCTTGGCACGTCTTTCAATAACTTCCAACGCCTCCAGCTGGTACTTGGCAGATCCATCCCAGAGGTGCGAACAGTACTTCATGCACGATCGAACTTGTGCTTGGTATAGGTTCAGCTGTCCGTGTGGTGTCGGACGTAAAGAATAGCACCATCCCATATCTTCCCGTGGGTGTCGTAGGAGGCGACTAAGGGATTTACCAGAGAATGGGCAGCAGCGTTCTCTGTGCATTTGTAACAACCATACTGCGATCGCCAACCCGCCTGCCAAGCGTGGCGATTATGGCAAACCCCCCCCCCTTGGGGAGGCCTATGTCCAGCAGTGGACGTCTTTCGGCTGAAATGATGATGATGATGATAGGTTCAGCATCTGTTCTGACGTGAAGTACTACTCTACTCATAAAAATAAATTAAATAGATTTAATAACTGCCACTGACAATGCAGTCAAAGTGCCTAAGTTCTGGACCTCAATTTCTTGCCGAAATACCGAAATTCCTTCAAAATAGTTGAGCTGAATGGTGTCTATCCACGCGTCATGTTGGCGCTGTCAGTAGAGATTGGTCAAATCTTAACTGCCATGGCTTATAACTTATATCTTTTCTTTTTTAATGTTTTGTATTGCTCTTTACCGAAATTGTTGTCACTTGTACACTGAAGCAATAAGAATAATATAGGTAACCAGTATTTTGTAAAAACTTAATTTAAAAGAGTGTCTGTGGAGTTTCTTGCTCGTTCTTCTCCATAGAAACCTACCTACGTTTTGGAACAACTGGCTTTAACTTTCTAACTGACCGACTCCTTGACAGTTCAAAAGTGCCTGTAAATGGTTTAATTGAAATAAATGTTTTGACTTTGACTTTCCAATATACAGGATAAATAATAGAATGGATGTAGGAGGAAACCCCAGAAACTGCTTATCCGATTTAAAAAAAAAAATATTTGACTTGTAGAGCTGCACTATTGCAAAATGTCATTAGGCTGTTTTGGTATACTTAAATTCCATGTGAACAAAATCGCGGGCAAAGTTTATTATAAAGCTGAAAAGTTTGTTTGTTTGTGTTTTGGTTTGTACCTACGTGCTTATGCCTAAAACTACTAGTCCAATTATGATAATTACTTCGATAAAGGAAGCTGGTGAGTCTGAGTACCTATTTTTAACCGACTTCAAAAAGGAGGAGGTTATCAATTCGAATGTTTTTTTTTTTTTTTTTATGTATGTTCGGGCATTACTCCGTCATATATAGACGGATTTTTTTTTTGTTCGAAAGGGGTTTATTCCGAAAAGGTCCCATATAAATTTAATCAAAATTGGTACAGCCCTTTTTGAGAAAATAAACAAATTCCCAAAAAAATTACTTAGACGACGTTTTAGTTTCTTCAATCACTGGAGGACTTACAATCTCTTTTAAGTGTGTTGCCGTTTCTTAATGGATTTGGATGTTAAGACAACACTAAAAAGCGAAAAATAAAAAGATTTTAAAAAAAAAAGAAAACCGCCTTCAAAAACAAAAAAGTGATAAATAACTTTAGCACAGAACACACATTACTTTACTTTCGGAAGTCGGTGGCAATACAAAACAACAAACACAAAGCCACCGCCACCGACTTCCGAAAGTAAAGTAATGTGTGTTCTGTGCTAAAGTTATTTATCACTTTTTAGTTTTTGAAGGCGGTTTTCTTTTTTTTTGAAAAATATTTTTTATTATCAGAAATATTAGGGATCCGTAAAGATTTTCACGCGGGTGAAGTCGCGAGCAAAAGCTAATTTACTACAATATTTAATTATAAAAACTTAATACTATAGTATTAATTACTTGACTGTATATAGGATATTCGGTAGACGTACTTCTGAATAATGCCGGCTTCTCACTCCAACTTCCATCAAGAAAGTAGATAAGCAACTTCAATCCAAATAGCGCACCTATTTAAATAACTAATCTATCAAAAACAATCACCATCGTAAACCCTTGCAATAACTCGACTCGTAAAACAGTGGCACTCAATAATTTAACCCCTCACAGCGAATGCAGGTTGCATTCTCTGAATAAATATTGATTTGTCACAAACTACTGCCGGGGTAAGGTACGCCCGAAACTGACTGGTTCCAGTTTATGACGTTTGGGTATGAATTTTGGAACGCGTAAAGTATTTTTAACCGACTTCAAAAAGGAGGAGGTTATCAATTCGAATGTTTATATTATTTTTTTGTTTTTTATGTATTTTCGGGCATAACTCTGTCATATATAGACGGATTTGCAAAATTCTTTATTTGTTCGAAAGGGGTTTATTTCAAAATGGTCCCATATAAATTTTACCAAAATTGATACCACCCTTTTTGAGAAAATCAAAAAATTCCCAAAAAAAATACTTAGACGACGTTTTAGTTTCTTCAATCTTTGGAGGACTTACAATCTCTTTTAAGTGTGTCGCCGTTTCTTAATGGATTAGGATGTTAAGGCAACACTAAAAAGCGAAAAATAAAAAGCTTTTTCAAAAAAAAGAAAACCGCCTTCAAAAACTAAAAAGTGATAAATAACTTTAGCACAGAACACACATTACTTTACTTTCGGAAGTCGATGGCAATACAAAACAACAAACACAAAGCCACCGCCACCGACTTCCGAAACTAAAGTAATGTGTGTTCTGTGCTAAAGTTATTTATCACTTTTTTAGTTAAGTTATTTGTCCCTTAAGTACTATTGAAACCTTTCCTGAACTATCACAAATATTTCAAGACTAAAATTTGCCAAATCGGTCCAGCCGTTCTCGAGTTTTAGCGTGACTAACGAACAACGATTTTATTATATAGAAGATCTTAAATAAGATATAATAGGTAATTTATCGCTTGACTTAACAGCCCACAGCACACATAACCAATTCAAATAAGGTTGTATTACTTAAAACCAGCCTGAGTGTCTACAGAACCAAGCGCTTTGCTACCACATTTATTGTGCGAACTGCCAGACTGTGGAATTCACTGCCCGCCTCTCTATTCCCCGATACATATAATCTGGGTATCTTCAAGGCACGAGCGAACCAGTTTATCATAGGCAAGCGTGCTCCACCTTAGGCCGCATCATCACTTAAGATCAGGTGAGTTGCGGTCAAACGCAAGCCTATAACAATATATAAAAAAAAGTATTATAGCTGTTAGCAAAATATTGTTAAGATATTTTTCTTACATATACACCACACACACTACTAGCATATTACTAGCATGTGCTCGCGACGTCGGTCCGCGTGGAAGGCGAAGTCAAATCCGAAATGTTTAGCTAACGTCATTACTGAACCAAAAAACACGTTATCATGAAACCATTATGTAATTGCTACCTTACAATAAAGACATACCTACAGCGCTCTATTTCTGCTTCATACTCCAACGTTGTGCCTAAGAGGATAGCACTTAAGGAAGGTCGTGTTTGTTATTGCAAGCAAGTTATACAACCCTACGTTCTATTTCCAGATTGGTTGAATTCTCATGCTCATTTGGAGAGGAATATAGTGAAGGACGTGGTTGGATGCTTCCCTTTTACTGAACAATTTTGGGTTTTAATGCAACTTGCGTTTTGGGTTTTATGCCGTGTGGTGGCCGCGAATAGCACCGCCCCATTTCTACCCGTGTGTGTCATACGCTTTCTTTGACACCCATTGAGGGATTTTGACCAGAGGATGGGCAGCAGCGTATTTCTGAGTACCACAATCGCCAACATGCATCGGCCAAGCATGGCGATTACGGCTGAACTCCCTCTTGTGGGAGACCTATGCCCAGCAGTGGGCGTCTTAAGGTTGATATGATGATGATGATGAATGCAACTTGATTAATACTTCGTTCTTTTGGATTTATTGAAACAATATTTAAGAATAGATTAGTAATAGTTTGGTATTTAATTATGTAAACGACATGACAAATTCAGCGGTAGTAACAATACCACAAAACATCAAAGCGGTTAGAACTGAAACCTCCTGTATAGGTATATTATATTACTCTGTGACTGAAACTTTGAAAAATTGTTGTACCACCTCTCCCATTTCTTTCATTTCTCTTTCTTCCTATTTATTTTCTTCTTTTCTTTTTGAAAGGTTCTTTTACATTTTCAAAATATGACTCAATAAGTTGTAGTGTTGTTTAAGAAAAACTTATTTAAGTTACTCTTATAAGCCAGGGTGACCAAAATTAAAAGACCCTAAGACGCGTAATTTGAAAAGTGATTCGATACGATTTACGTTTGCTCGAAGCCCGAAAACCCTCCGATAATGTGGAGAAACTTATTGTCACGGGGAAGTTAGAAGAAAAACGACCTAGAGGACGCAGCCCAACTAGATGGTCCGACCAAAAACGACGATCACAGATGCTCTGAACCACGCCATGGATCGAGGGAAGTGGAAGCAGCTCTGTCGTAGAGAGTCTGGTGGACGGGAGCATGACGCTCAGCAGTGAGCTTACGACTCGAGGTAGAGGAGAAGGGGGGTTCAGTCATAATAGCCATGCTTGGATGTATGTTGGTGATCGCAGTAGGTGTTAACTCAGAAGGACGCTGCTGCCCATCCTCTGGTCAATATCCCTCTGTCGCCTTCTACGACACCCACGGGTAGAAATGGGGTGCTGTTATTCGCGGCCGGCACCACACCACGGTTGCATAAACACCAGATGAATAATACAATGTCAAACTTGCTTAAATAAGGTCTATATCTCATGTACTTCATTATCACCTAAAGGCACCAGCCATGTTACGTCACAACAATAATCTAACTACCAGATGCTCGTAGGGCTGTCATAACAAGTCCGAGAGTCCGGTAGTTATTGAATAAATATCGATTCGATAGAACCGGTGTGCAAACGAGACGAGGCCAAACGAAATGCTGACTAGAATTTTATTAGGAAGAAATTCGAAGAGAAATGAATATTTCAGGAGATTTTTTGATGACAACATTTTATTGAAGCACTTCACCTTGTATTAATCACTGGGAAATTGGACTGAATTGTTTGAAATCGTCATAATAAGTGAACAAGCGTGTTGATTAACAGGTACAATTAAAAAAAAATCAGTTGTTTGATACATTTTCTTTTATTCTATGGGGGTTGCGTTTGGCCGCAACTCACCAGGGCCTCAAGTCTGCTATTACAATAGTGTCAAAATGGTCTATCATTGATTTCATAATTGTTGATTTTGACAAGTGATCCAATGGTCAACCACTGACACGCCATTGAAAGAAATGATATAGAATGGTAATCTCGTACAAAATGACAACTGAATGACTGACTTAGGCGGTAATCTGCTAATATTTTGACAGTTTATTTATTAATTTATTTATTTTACTATTTATACAGTAGACAACACAGGAAAAACCATTAGAACGTCATTGTGCAGTCATTGCTTTTAATTCGACCGACCAATGATCTACCATTATGAATTTAGCAGATTAGGATTTTTATAGAATAATGACAATGGGATCGTGTTGGAATGACGAAATTATAAAAATAGCAGATGATGGAGCACGCTAGCCTAGGATGAACCAGTTCACTCGTGCCTTGGAGATTCCCAGATTATACTTATCGGGTAACAGATAGGCATACATAGTTCGACAAAATTTATGGATCAGCTTTTTATTGTCTTTTCAGGGTTGGTTCCATTGTCAAATTGGTTAATAATGATAATTATAATTACCCCTTTTCAGGTTTCTGGTAAACAAATACAAGGTTGTAAATTAACAGCCCTTTAAGCCCGATGTAGGCTACACCTGTAGTGCAATTCTGTAAGAATTCACTCGCGAATTCGAATCCTATCTCATTTCCGATTTATTATTTATTATTTATTTATTTATACTTCATGCACAAAGGTACAAAGGCGGACTTAATGCCTTAGGCATTCTCTACCAGTCAACCAAGGGTGGTAAAGAGATAACATGGCAGGTGCATATGAAAAAAAAAAATATATTAAAAAAGTTAAAAAGATATAAACTTACGAATATATAAACTATACATACATAATTTAATGTTTGGTATATAACATACCTATATAAAATATATATAAACATATAATACTTTTCACTTACTAGAAGTGAAAAGTATTTGGTTTTCGATTAAATAGTAACGAAATAATAGTTCGCTTCACCTATGCCAGCACTTAGTAGCGCTAGCGTAGTTTTCATCGAGTTACAGACTACCTAAAACAGTTTTCACCGCGGAATCAGAAGTGAGATCTGAAGTGAGTTTTTACAGAATAACATAGCTGTATGAAAAAGTTAATAAAAAGCTTAAAATCTTCCTCCTGACTAAGTTTGGGTGCAAAAAACAAGTTCAGGATTGGTTGCTTATGAAACGGAAGATGTTATATCATTCAACCACTAAAGTATTTATCATTGCTTACACTCTAACTATCATCACATGCATACTAACACTCATCAAATACACACTCACACTCATTACATACATATTCACACTCATCAAATACAGACATACACTTGGTTAGTTTTAGTTTAGTTTAATCATTTATACTGAAACCGTTGCATTTGTTATATCCTATGTAATTCATATTATCTGTTAAAAGAGACTGGATTCTGCGACACAGGGTATCCTAGGATGCAGGGTGCTGGATCCAGTGTCATACCTAAATATTGTAACACCTGTTTATGAATCAATTAGAACGCAACTAGATTCAAATTTTACAATATGACGTTCAAAAGTGCCTTTTAATGGTCTAATTGAAATAAATGATTTGACTTTGACTTTGACTTTGAATTAACTTTTTTTATTTATGTTCTGCCTACTTAACCTTTTCCCAACTATATTTGGCTCGGCTTCCTGTCAAACCGGATGCAGCTGAATACCAGTGTTTTACATGAAGCGACTGTCTAACTGACCTCCACAACCCTGTAAGTGGGTAACACGATACCCCTTGGTAAGACTGGTTGTCAGACGTTTTGGCTTCTGACTACCTGTAACGGCAGTCAATGATCTACGAGTGACAGCCGAAATCAACGGCTTTATGTGCTTTTCTTTGGGTCTCGGTATGAAATGGATGGTCACCCATCTACTGACGGAACGTGGCACGCGTAGCTTAACCATGACCTTTTTTATCATTTAAAAGGCATACGTTTGACCACTATCTCACCTGATGCGAAGCGATGATGCGGTCTAAGATGGAGCTCGCTTGCCTAGAAGTAACCTATTCACTCTTGACTTAAAGACTCCCGGGTTGTAGCTATCAGGAAACACAGACTCAGGCAGGGAATTCCACTCTTTAGCAGTACCTACGCACAATGAATGTGTTCCCAAAACGTTTTGTGCGTGTGGGTGGGATGTCCACCATGCACCGGTGGCGCATCGCCGTACGTCTTGTGGTCCGATGATGGAACGGGTTCGGCGGAATTAATGTATGCAATTCCGTCACACACTCCCCAAAATGCAACCGATAGAAAACCGACAGGCCAGCAGGCAACGATGCTCAAAACTTTGGAGCTTTCACCATAATAATTGAACAAACTAACAGTTATATTAATATTTCTTTGATTCCCCTTAAACCCGCAGAGCCGATTGTTGACAGTTACGAGAACGGCACCGACCAGAACCATCGCGAATACAATCGAATCTGATTGAAAGTAAACACGGGAATTAAAAGCTGGTTTGTTTTGACGCAGCTGTTAAGTTGTGGTGTATTGTATTTTGTAACTTCTCTGGGTTTAAACGGAGTTGGAAATCATTAATTAGCTGTAATATTTTTCAATTATACGTAGTATAAGTATGGTGAAGACAGAGTTAATCGTGCTAGAAAAACAAAGTTTTCAAAGTAAACAGAAATTTGAAAGAACAGTGAAGAAAAAATTGCTACTACATTATTTATAGTTTGCACTTGTAAATATGAGGCTAAAGGAACGTAATTTTCTGAGTCCTGGTTGTGCCCCACGATGAAGTAAAATGAGTTGTCACTTGTAGATGCATATACATAAATCGAGTTTCATCTCACAAAAATCCGAGTAACCCTAGTTTAAAAAAAAAATTGACAAATTATCACTTCTCAAACAATTTTTCGCATAATGTTATTTGCCATCCCCTTCTAATCTAACCTGTCCGAGTCGAGGTGCTCTAAGCCTTGGTTAGGTTCAGTAAAGTGTTATAATGTTTTTTCCATTTGGAATTTCTCAGTAGCAGCCCGAAGTTGGTACGTTGGCGGTGTAACACCCCCATAACTTGGAAAGCACGTAAAGCGTTGGTCCTGCGCCTGATCTCTCTCCGGTCGTGTCAAATCGCCGTCCAGTTTGGACTACGAGAGACAGGGAAGAGGGAGTGCACCTGTGTTAGTGCGTACACTTCTACACTATAATATCTCCTACGCAGGTACTCGCCTAGGCCTCATTAAGATTGCCCACATCCGATTGCGAGAATTATAGAGTTATTTGACTTCTGTCGCATACACTAAAATGTTGAACTATATCTATCCTCAAAAGCTCAAAACCATCTTTAGCAATCAAACATAAACATAATAACAATCAAACTTTTCCGACCATTGAACTCACTACGCCAATACGCCAAATAAAAACGAAATGGGAGCAAAGCAAAACGACAAAAAGTTTCACTCGTACCATTTTAGTCACCCCCATGACACGCCAAAGAATTTCCGAACCAGGGTACGAATGCGAGACTTCCCGAGGGCATTCGTCGGAAACAGATTAGGCACATAATTGACGTGTGCATTCTCTGACGCTAGCTGAAAATTTGTAGAGGGGCGAATTAGGGTTTAAACTATGCATGCGTGGGGTTCTATTTTGAAGTAGATTAAAATAGATTGTGTTTTAGGTTGGTTTGGGGTCAATGACTTGAGTGATAGGGGTCAGATTGGAGGTGTGTTTTCCAATATTGTGATTGGTAGACCCACATCACTGATGGTTAGAATAAGCTCTGCTTACTAGGTTTTTCTTCACCGTATGTTAAGTCTATGAGAATTCTTAGGTTTCTTTGTGCATTCTCCCCATCTTGACATATGGTGCATAGACTTGGTTTTTGACAAAGATCCAGAAGTCCAAACTTAAGATATGTCAACAAGCGATGAAGCGCAGTATACTTGTTAAACTTCAAAACCACATAAGAAACACAACACTGCGTTCTAGAACGCAAATTGTCGACATAGGTCAAAAAGTCGCAAAACTGAAATGGGCCTGGAAGGTCCATGTCTGCCGAATGCCAGTTAAGTTATGGGCCCACATATCGCAAGACAAGCCCTGACAAAGTCAGGTGGTGTAGAAGACTCTAAGGTGTATAAATAAATTAAAATAGTTAAAATTGTAAGATTCGTGTATTTCGAGTATAAGACTACAAGAACAGTGACATTTAACCATTAAAAAATACGGCTCTTTAGCATAATGAGAGCGTATCAAGAATCGTTGCTCCTGAACTTCTGTAGGCGCTAAAACAGGCGGGGTTGCAGCAGACCGAAGAAAAGATGGTGTGACGCCTTGGAATGGCTTCCTCACGAATTGGCGGGATGAGACACAACATCGGGAGAAATGGAGGGAGTGTAGGAGGCCTTTGCCCAGGAGTGGGACAGAAAAAACTAGCAAAAAATAATATTGTACAAGGAACTTAATTCTTAGTTAGACGCTAACACGCGATTAAATTACGATGACTTTGTAATTTATTCTAACCCAGAGTTAAGTTTTGGCACATGTGGGCCTTACTGTGTTTGTGTGGGAATGTACAACATTTGCTTAAGACCGTCAATTGCGAGGTTTCAATCTGAAACTTTCCTCTTTTTTTTTTTTTAATTTGACAAACTCGCCGTACCATTCACAAACCACTGCACCTCCTGTAAGCCAGAACCAACAGTGGCGACCACCAGAAAAGCGCCAAAGCAATGAAGCTCGACAAGTCTCAGAGAAACGATTCAACTGTCTTGGATCTCGCAACGAAATTAATCAGAAAAGAACAGCGGAGGAGTAAGAAAAACATATTTTCCACTTCCCTCCAAATTAAGCAGGAGACAGAACAGAACTAGGCCAATAGGCACAAAGAGACGTTTACAACTGGACGAAACTCAGTTGACAAGCACCATTGATTATAATTGACATAATTAATGGGTCCTAAAAATGTGTTAATTTTCTCTTACCACAATATAAACGTACCTCCACAAAAACTGGAACAGAAATCTCATCTTTAAAGGAAACTCAAAAATATTACCAAAACCCTGCACCCTGGCTCCGTGCCAGCTCTACAGCGTTGCAGAGGCACATAGTTCAAATATTGGTTATTTTCCGACGCATGAGTACTGTTAGCAAAAAAAGTTTTAATTAATATTCAGTTCGGAGCGAAGTTTTAGGTTGCAGGTGTTTCGAAAAAATGTTGTTGATAGTTAATTAGCGAAGTTTTGATCGAAAATATTTTTTTTTACCGATCCAGGTGGCTGGTATTGATTTTAGGTACAGTAAATGGAAAATCGAATTGAAGAATAAGGTTTTGCGATGCGTCTCGTTTCTGTTGCTGAGACACATGAGCGACATTATTTTAGGGTTTTGTTGACAACACCCAATAAAGTAAAAAGTAAAAAAATAAACAGGATCCCGTACAAGAAACATGTTTTAGTATAGTGTTAAATATCGTACGGTGACCCGGAACCCCGTTTTTCCTAAAATCTGCTAAAATTTTGTCGACAAAGTATAGATAGGTATAGCTAGTATGTAGTTACAAGAGAAGTGTATTCTTTTTCGACAGACCTACAAGGTCAGGTCAAGGTCAAAAAGTTTGCACATGACCATCCATAAGTTTCTAGCTAGCCTCAGTTTGACAGTGCACTATGAGGGGCAAGATACACAATAACTTGTGTTTGCGAAGGTAACATAATACTAATTTTAGACAAGTCGATGTTGCACCTACGAACTTCATCGAAAGTTTACCCTCAAAAGAGTTTGAGGGTTAACACGAAAATACATAATCAATGGCTAAATAAATAAAAATAATTGCAAAACTTGAAACCCCTCCTCAAAACTTGGTAAATACGGAAAATCTTCCACCCACGCCGAATTCGATCTTGCGTGACGCTAACGCTATATAATTTCGGCAAATCAAAAAAATTTCGATCAAAGTAACGCGCGTCGCAATATCGCCCGCACACCCTTCGCCGCCAACCATAACACTTAAAACGTATCGCAGGATAATGTTCGCAGTAGATTGCTTGGTGTCGATCTAATATTTATGTCGGGAGTGTTATTTACGCAGCAACGGATATTGCCGTGTCCAGGGAATCGTCTTGGCAGGATCTCATCATATTACTGGGGCCGTAAACGGGTTAGGGACGGGATTATGAAGAAGTGATGCAATTTATTTTTATTGTGGCGACAAATAAATTGGTAGGTTTTTTGGTACGTGGTATTTAAATTGAATTGGCTGTTTACTGGTATTTTGTTAGGCTTTTCCGATGTTCTTGAGTGAGTGTTTTGAATTATAATGTTTTTATCATGCCTACTTGTTCTGTATTTAATTTTGTTTTCTGATAAAAATTGGTATTGACTGATTTATCATCTGCCTAGGTTTTTCAACTATGTCGTATTCTAGTCTAACTGAATACAGCTGAATACCAGTGTTTTACAAGGAGCGACTGCCTATCTGACCAAGGCGATACCCTTTGGTAAGTCTGGGTGTCAGATTTCTGGCTTCTGGCTACCTATAATGACTGTCAGAGATCTACGAATGACAACCGGGGCCAACAGCTTTATTTGATTTCCGTGGCATGAAGGGGTCTCGGGATGAAATAGATGGCCACCCATCCACAGACCGACCGCGGCAAGCGTAGCTTAACTATGACCTATCGATCCGTACGGCTTTTTATTAGCAACGAACGGATTAATATTTTATTAATTTTAATATTCCCTTCGTGGAACATTTTCACGAATGGTCGAGTATCTCCCGTGATATTTAGAAGGCAGAGAACGGTTTTGATTCGTAGTCTGTAAACTATTTGGACTTCAATGCAATGTGTCTAAGTATTTTCAGACTTTAATATAAACTAAGTATAAGACTATACTAGAAAGGTTTAAGTTGTGAAATAAAAGTATTGATAAGTCTTTTTATTGATATCTGCATCTTAAAACTCTCAAACTTGTAGTAATATTGCTTGTATATTACAAATGCAAAACCAATTTAGTACCTCTGTTTGCTAGAAACAAGCACATTGAAATAAAAAGACATTTCAAGATTGTTTACCTTTATTTAATTACCTAAATCAATGGAGCAAAGCAAAGCAAATACACATACCCACAATCTCGTGATTGTATTCGCTTTTTAATTTGTCTTTGTTTTTTTTTATCGATGCGGCGCTTCGTGCTGTACTGACTCGTGTCAGTTCAGCACGAAGTGCGATTGAAGGTGGCTGCACTCTCAGTGTTCCACAGTGTTCCTCTCAGTGTTTCTCAGTGTTCTCAGTGTCTATCTACCTTTTGCTTCACAATCTGAGCACCACACACTCACATAAAAATATTATACAACAATATTATAAATAAATAATACTGTGATCATGTAATACTATGCAAACTTTCAGAAAAACTCCATTAATCCGTCGCTCTCCATCCTTTGCATGCCAGATTAATTAACAAACAACACGACATCGACCAAAAAGCCCAATTTATTTCATCACAATACTCTTACCAATTTTATATAAAATCTGTGATTGCAAGCAATCTCCGCGCGATCATTAAACGGACAGGAATAAATATTGAATGGTTCAGTCTCGCATGATGCGGTCACTACCCACGTTCGGCATTATTTGGTTTGATTTCGACTTTATAGATCTACATGAAGCTTACTACTGTGTGGTGGGAAAGTAGTGTCCCTGATTTCGATATTCAGGAGGTTTTTTTATACAAAACAATAGCAGCTTTATAATAACTGCTCAGATTGTGAAACAAAAGGCAGATCGACCGCGCGATACACTGAGAGTGAAGCCAAAAAAGCAAATACAAATTCAAAAGCTAATACTTCCTGCCTTTTGTTTCATAATCTGAGAATAGCTGTGTAAATGATAAGTTTACCGAGAGACGTATTCTTATTTTATAAAACACATTCATATCTTATTCTCATAAAATTTTCATCAATTAATCATTAATTCTTATCTTATTCTCATAATATTTTCATCAATTAAGTCATGAAAGAGTTCATCTTTCAATTACTTAGAAAATAAAGCCTTTTAGGAATAATTAATCCACTTCTTCACACGTTATTAAAATTTGAAATACCTATTTAATGTGGCAAGGCGGTTTTCTTGAATAAAATAATGAATTTAAGCTTTGTAATATTGGTGTGGGTAGGTAAACCATTACTTTTCTTAGAACTTGAATTCATTAGCACGAAGTATACAAATTAGATAATCATTATTACGTTATGCCTAGTAATATCTTCGTAACTTTGTGTTTCAGCTTTTGTTATCCAACTTCTATTATTAATAAGAAAGTTTGAACGGCTGAACCGAAATAACTATTGATCTAAGTCTTCTTTATTAAATCTATGATCTAGCTTTGAGGTTACCACATTGGTATAATGTTTATCCCGTACTAGCTGACCCGACAGACGTTGTCCTGTTTCTATCTACCTATAGTTACCTACCTACCTAACCTACTAACTTACCTACCTACACTACCTTAACAGCCTACTCTACCAACCTACCTACTATTATATGCATATAGACTAGCGACCCGACTCGGCTTTGCACGGGTGCAATGTAGATATACTAATGAGGACCAGTGTGGAGAGATTAATTATTTTTCAATTATGATTAGTACATAACCTGGGATCTTGAATGACGCAATCTATTGCTGAAAACCGTTGCGTAGTTTAAAAGGTCTAAGCGTAAAGACAGCAGGAGCGACTTTGTTATATACTATGTAAGGGCCCTTTTCCTGTCATGCTTATTTTTGCCCGCACGCGGATCTGGTCACACGCAGAACAAAAATTTTGTTTGCTGCTGGAGTGTCGTGCGAGTCGCCAGTGACAAAACTCGTGCGTACTATGACCATGTGTGCGACCCGCGTCACAGTAAAAGAAACACTGAATGCAGAAGAACGTCGCCCGCATGCGGTTAGCACGCACGCGGGCTGCTCGCCCGCAGCCAATCCGCGCACGTGCTGCCCGCATGATGGTAAAAACATGTATGAAATTATAGGATGCGGGCAGCCTGCTTTCGGACCAGATCCGCGTGCGGACGAAAATACGCATGACAGGAAAAGGGCCCTTAAAATATAAATCAATTTGCGTTACCATGAAATAATTAGGTACTTTAACTTAATACTAAAGTAAACGCAAGTGACGTCGCGGAAAGCATATCGCATAAGCATAAGCATATGGGTATAACCATTTTGTTATACCCTTAAGCGTAACCATTTTGTAGTGCCTTAAAAAATATTGTCCAATTAATAAAAATATACCTGCAAAAACAAATAAAAATTGTCCTGCTGGCTTCATAACACATAACATCGACCCACAATCCCAATTCCGGCCTGATTTTGTTTTACAGCATCTCTTAACGGACTACATTTTATTGTTCATTTGATGGACGAAACCGATGGACTGTTTCAGGGTTTACCGCTAATGTGACCCGTTACGGCGAAATCCGTCATTTGTTTTTTATGAGTGAGGTGGAATAATTCCCGTAGCTCGGAGAGCACGTAAAACCGTTGGTCTAGGCTGTTATTATCTCAGTCGGGGGTTGCAGAAGTATCTCCAGTTCCCACGACCCCCGACGTAGGTGTGAGATGGAACATCGGGGTGGTTTTTAGTCAGTAAGAAACTGACAGACCCCTCTACCCGCCCCAGGGCGGAGGACATCCAAGAGAATTTTTCGCCCTGGAAAAAAAAGGTGGTAATCCGCTCAGTTGGAGATTGCGGAAGATTTGTACATTCTCGCGATCCCCGGTGTAGGTGTGAGATGGAAACCGGGGTGGTTTTTAGACAGTAAAGGTCTGACAGACCTCTCTCCCAGTGCGGAGTACAGTACATCCATGAGGATTGTGTACCATGGAACAATAAAAAATGTTATAATTCGTAGATCTTTAATCTTTTGAATGCCACAGCTTAAGCCCGCTCGTGATCTCCACACTAAGCTAGAAATCACCACAAGTACCTATAAATAAAAATAGAGAAATAACAATTGAGTAATGGATATATATTTGTGCCTTTTTACAACATTTCATGAATGCAGTTTTGAATAGTAGGAAAAGAAACACAGCAAACTTAATTTAGTATAGATGTGTGACCATACATTTCATACCGAGATTCCTCCGTGCCTCGGAAAATGTTTTTACTTATCGACCGATGATGATGATCGTTTTAAGTTTTCACTTTATGTACCTACTGTCAAAATTGACGAATTAGAGAAAAATCTAATATACACGATTTTAAAAAGGATTTACTTAAAATGTTGATCGAAAAAGCATACTATACGGTGAATGAATACCTAACTGACAAATTATAATTATCTTTTTCATTATACAATTTATTGTTTCTTATAGTTTAAATTAGAATTACTTAATTACTATTATATTTTCAATTATTGAAATGTTTTATCGTACCTATTGACAATTGTATTTATTATTGTGTGATAATTTTATAAGTTTGATTGTTTATTCATCAATTTTTCATCAATCAATTTTTAAATTATTGGAATGTTTTATCCTATTGACAATTGTATTTATTATTGTGTGATAATTTTATTAGTTTTATTGTTTATTCATCAATTTATATTTTTAATTTTTATTGGAATGTTTTATCGTGTTGACAATCGTATTTATTATTGTGTGATAATTTTATTAATTTTATTGTTTATTCATTATTTTATAAACAGCATGTTTTATCCAAAATAATATTTGTATGCCGATGACGGCTTGACATAGTGCTCAATAAAAATCATAACACCTGTACCTGACCTACCTATGTTGAACAAATAAAATGTTTGTATTTGTTTAAGTCACCAAAAGCCGATACTTCACGTGCCGTTAGAGGGATATTGACCAGAGGATGGGCAGCAGCGTCCTTCTGAGTACCATAACACCTACTGCGATGGCCAACATGCATTGGCCAAGCATGGCGATTACGGCTGAATCGCACCTTGGGGGAGACCTATGCCCAGCAGTGGGCGTCTTAAGGTTGACATGATGGAGCACAGGTTAATGAATACGAAAATGTAACTCGCCGCTACCGCAGCGGCGAGCTATAAGGAGTGTTACTTAGAGAATAGCACCACAGTAGTACTCTCACAGTACCACAACTCGCCTCAAGCTCATTTCACCAAGGGAATTTTTTCCAAAGCACGTCAGATCCAGAATACTGTAGGTGTCAAACAACGCCTTATACATAAATTAGGTAACTGGTAACATAGGTATCTACACTAGCTGAACTCAAATTCGTACATTCGAAGCTTCTTTTAATTCCCACAAAAAGTATTTTTACACCGCAGCACATGCGTCCAAAAACTAAAACCACAACGTTAAAATTATCACACATTCCCTGAAAAATAAAAATGTTGACCGGGGCAACTTTTTGTTTAAGCGTTCTGCTTCTACAAAACAATATCCCGGAGCATTTCTATTTATGTTTGTAAACGTTGAAAAGTTCACCCCGGAAATAACTACGAATTCAAACTATTGTCGGTGTTTTCGGTAACTTTTAGACGTTTTCGAAGCTAGACTGACACGAACGGACTTGCCTCGGGAATGGTATAGATAGATAGATATTTGCTTTTATTTTGGAAAACGTACCTAATCAGGGAATTGTATCAGCGGTTACTTTATAGATCATCTTGTTAACCTTTAGACGCCCACTGCTGGGCATAGGGGAGACCTATGCCCTAAGGAGGGGTTCAGCCGTAATCACCATGCTTGGCCGATGCATGTCGTCGATCGCAGTAGGTGTGCTAATGGTACTCAGAAGAACGCTGTTGCCCATCCTCTGGTCAAAATCACTCAGACGCCTTCTACGACACCCACGGGTAGAAATGGGGTGGTGCTATTCGCGACCGGCCCCACACGGCTCATCGGCTCCTGCACCTTAAAAATGCCAAAAACATAAATCCTACTAATATTTGCCAAAAGCAATGAGGCACGTTATAGATAATAATAATAAATAGATGATAGAATAGATGATAGAATAGATGGTAGAATAGATGACAGAAAAGATGATAGAATAGATGAAGTTCCCTTATTATTTGTGTTAGAATATCAGTGTGTTATGTACACTGGTATACATTTTCTATTTTTACAAGTTGGCAACATCACTTTCGTACTTTTCTTCGTTCCGTCATGGCTTGCACTGAGTTATGTTCGTAGTAATAAAAGTAATATGTTTATTACATGGAAATAAGTGTTTCTTTAAATACGATCCAATAACAAAATATGGTAGCAGTCCGTGGTTTATAAAATATGAAAAAAGATTGCCAAAATATCGCAGGATTAAAAAAGTTGAAAATTGTCTTTGTGCTGTGTCATACATGTGTTTGCTGAAAATAAAAAATGGAGCGTAATCAACAAATCGTAATACCCATTTTCGACGGAAAAGAATACGCAAATTGGAAAATAAGATTAACAAAATTTCTGCAATACAAAAAGTGTCAAGACGTTATTACGAGAAAAATCTTGAGCACTGATGACAAAGAAAAATGGACGGACAAAGATGTGCAAGCAACAAACTACATTTATGGGGCAATAACAAATAAGCAATTGGAATATATATCAGAGTGTGAAACGGCATACGACATTATTTGTAAATTCGATTCTATGTACATGAAAGGCTCAACATCCTTGCAAATAGTTTATCGAAACAATCTTGAAAACATAAAGTTAAAAAACTATCAAGAACTAGACTCCTTTTTTAATGATTTTGAAAGATCAGTAAACGAGCTTAAACAGGCAGGTGCCACTATATCAGAAAATGAGAAGTTGAATTACATGTTAAGAGCACTGCCCAGTGAATATAGTCATTTAGGAGACTTATTGGATGTGTTGCCAAAAGAGGAAAGAACTGTGGAATATTTATCAAATAAAATTAAAATAAAATATTTGGCACAGAAACCACAAGAAAAGTCAGAAGTTCCAGACAAATCAAATGCCTTTAAGACAGAAACAAAGTCAGCCCCTAACTCAAATTTATGTTTCATTTGTGGAAAACCAGGCCATGTGAAACGCAACTGTTGGTACAACCGGGGACAGCAAAATAGAAATACAAATAATAACAATAGAGGAAGAGGTCATTCAAATCATCGGGGACGTGGTCGTGGATTTAATAATCGTGGTCGAGGTCGACACACTGATCATAGTGCATCAAATACACAAAATGAACAAAATGTTTTCCAAACTTCAGTTATTCAAAGTAACATGACATCAAGTGTGAGTGAAAATAAGTCAAATACAAACCAAATTACATGGTTATTAGACAGTGGATGCACAGACCACATAATCAACAGCGATGAATATTTTGAAAAGTCAATTATATTAAAAAAACCAGTGCAAGTGAAAGTTGGAGATGGACGAATGCTGGAGGCCACAAAGGTTGGTGACATTAAAATGCATTTTCTTGTTTATGGCTCTAAATCATACATAACAGTAAAAAATGTATTCTATGTAAAAGAAATGAAAGCAAATTTATTGAGTTATGCAAGGATCACAGATAATAACAACACAGTAATATCAAAAGGACAATGGACAAAAATATATAATTCAAATAGAAAACTAATAGCTATAGCACAAAAGGAAGAGAACTTATATAAAGTGATTAGCTACATAGATACACAAAGTAAAGTACAAGCAAATACAAGTGAAAGTAAATTGACAGTAAAGGAAAAATTACACCGTACACTTGGACATGTAAATTTCAAATATCTAGAAATCTTATGTAAGGAACAGTTACTGGAAGGAATACCTAAAGAAATTGAATCAGATTATATGAAGTGTGCTATATGTATAGAGAACAAAATGCATAACTTACCCTTTAAAAACAACAGAACAAGAGCTGAAGATATATTAGAAATTGTGCATACAGATGTAAATGGACCACATAATATAATAGGTTATGGTGGTGAAAAATACTTTGTGACATTCATAGATGACTACAGCAAATTGGCAAAAGTTTATTGCATCAAGTCCAAAGATCAAGTTGCTGATTGTTTTATAGAATATGTAAATACAGTTCAAAATTTAACTGGAAAAATGATAAAAGAATTACGATGTGACAATGGTAAAGAATATATGAACAATAAGATGTATAGTTTTGCAAGAGAAAAGGGAATAATGATAAAGGCATGCCCGGCATATGTACATGAGTTGAACGGAACTGCAGAGAGATATAACAGGACTATAATGGATATGGCTAGATGTCTGCTAGCAGAAGCAAGAGTAAATAAATGCTATTGGCCGGAAGTAATTAAAACAGCAGCTTATTTGAAAAATAGAAGTTTGGCAAATACTGTAATAAGGAAAACACCCTATGAAATATTCTTCAATAAGAAACCATCAATAGAACAATTGAAATTGTATGGAAGTAGAGTTTATGTGAGAATACCAGAAGAAAAACGGAAATCAAAATGGTCTAAAAAGGCAGAATTAGGAATATTACTTGGATATATTGAAGTTGGCTACAAAGTACTTATAAATAATAGAATAATTGTTGCCAGACATGTTGATATTATAGAAGAAGATGTCAAGATTATGAATAACAATGAAGATACAGATATAGAGCAAGAAAGACAAGAAGAAGAAAAGGAAATAATAGAAAATAACTTACCGGAAGAGACTCGATTAATAGAAACAAGTTTTGATGACAACTCGATGAATGATGATCCTAGTGATAATAAAGAACAAGGAAGAGCAAAGAGACCAATCAGACGTCCAATCAGATTTGCTGAAGAATTTGGATATTACTGCATTTGTGCAAATTTTTGTGACGCTATGATTCCAGGTACATTTCAGGAGGCGATGCAAAGTGATGAGGCCAATCAATGGAAACATGCAATGGACCGTGAGATGAGCAGCCTTGTTAAAAACAATACATGGAACCTTGTGAGTAGACCAGAGGGCAAAGAGATTCTAGATGTGAAGTGGGTTTACAAAAGGAAACCAGGTAACAATTTTAAAGCTCGTTTAGTAGTCAGAGGTTTTCAGCAAAAGGATAATATTGATGATACATACTCACCTGTTGCCAAAATGCAAACATTAAAATTGTTGTTATCTTATTCTTGTCAGTTCAGTTTACACATTCATCAGATGGATGTGGAAACAGCCTTTTTGAATGGTAAAGTAGTTTCAGAAGTTTATGTAAAACAACCACCAGGTTATGATGTTTCTAATAATGTTTATAAGTTAAATAAAGCTTTGTATGGATTAAAAGAAAGCCCTAGAGCTTGGTATGAATGTTTTAACGATTTTATTAAGAATCTTGGTTTTTATAGAAGCAAATATGATTATTGTCTTTATGTAAAAAGAGAGAGCAATGTAACAGTTTATATACTTTTATTTGTTGATGATTTATTAATTTGTTGTAGAGATATTAACATTATTGAAAATATAAAGAAACAATTGCATAATAAATTTAAAATGAAGGATTTAAATAAAGTAAAAAGCTATATTGGTATTGATATTGAATATGATTATGATAACTCTACAAATGTCTTAACATTGTGTCAGGAAAATTACATAGTCTTTAGCTGAAAAATATAATATTAAAAATTCAAAATTGTATAACACACCTATGGAACCTAACTTGAAACTAAGTCAATGTGATGTAAATGAAGATGTTAAATATAGAAACTTGATAGGTGCACTCTTGTATATCAGTCATGGTACTAGACCAGACATATCTTACAGTGTGAATTATTTAAGTAGATTTCAGAATTGTTATGATGCAACTCATTTTAAATATGCTTTGAGAGTTCTAAAGTATTTGTATATAACAAAACATTTAAAACTAACTTACCGACAGAGTCTTAATACTGATAATATTTTAAATTGTTATGTAGATGCCGATTGGGCAGGAGATAGTACAGATAGGAAGTCAACTACAGGTTTTGTTATTGAATTGTTTGGGAATCCAATTTATTGGAAATCTAGAAAACAAACTTGTGTAACTAAATCATCTACCTTCGCAGAATATGTTGCATTATCTGAGGCTGTAACTGAGATAAATTTCTTAAAAAATGTAATTTGTGATATGTTCATTAAAATATGTAAACCTATTAAGATTTATGAAGATAATTCAGGAGCACTTGCTATAGCTAAATATGGAAACTTTACTAAAAACTCTAAACACATAGAAGTACAGTATCATTATGTGCATGAAAACTATAAAAATAAAGTTATTGAAATTGTAAAGATAAACTCAGATTCAAATGTTGCAGATATATTTACCAAATCTTTGGGTAAATTAAAATTTCTTAAGTTTAGAGAAATGTTGAAACTAGAATAGAATAGGTGCTGAATTACATAATGTGTAAAACTTAAATAAATAAGAAAGTTAAGTTAGTAGATACAAAAGAAAGTTAGTAAATAAATACATACAATAAAAAAAAAAAAAATACAATAAAGTTAGTAAACAAAAGAAAGTTAGTAGATAAGTGAATAAGTAAGAATGTTTGTTTGTTTTTAATTCTGTTAAGAAAGAAAAGTTTTTAAGTTTGTTAAGAAAGAAAGTTTTAAGTTAACTTTTATTTTGTTAATATTTAAGATAACAATACTGTTAAACTGTTTAATAGGAAAGAGAGTGTAAGCCAGATACTAGTATATAAGTAAATAAATATTACAGAAGTTATAAGAATAAGTTCACATAATGTTTAAGTAAAAAATAATTGTAATTGATGTTGCCTAGTAAGAATTTGTTAAAGTAATTAGATGTGGAAATAAAAATATAAATGTAAGGAGGCGTGTTAGAATATCAGTGTGTTATGTACACTGGTATACATTTTCTATTTTTACAAGTTGGCAACATCACTTTCGTACTTTTCTTCGTTCCGTCATGGCTTGCACTGAGTTATGTTCGTAGTAATAAAAGTAATATGTTTATTACATGGAAATAAGTGTTTCTTTAAATACGATCCAATAACAAAATAATTTGATAATTAAGATCTCTTTAAAGCGATACCAAATTCATTTTAGGAAAATGTCTTGATGGCCCGTTGTTCACCACTGGACCATCACGACGTCTGCCTCTCATACTATGCCAAAGTGACATCTTCTTTTAAGAACTCAACTGTTAATTAGGAGACACAATAGTTAAACAATAACAAACGACCAATATTTAACTTTTGTACATTTTAAGGTAAAAAATGTACTTTCTTATTCTATCTTGGACATCACTGACAATGATGAAGGAAAACATCACGAGGAAACCAGGACTTCTGATTGTCAGTCCATGTTTATGCACAAAGGTACAAAGGCGGATTTAATGCCTTAGGTATTCTCTACCAGTCAACCAAGTTGAAGAGGTGAAGAGAAAACATGGCAAGTGCATATAAAAAAAAACCGACCAATTGCGAGTTGAACTCACGTGGAGAGGATTCCGTACAATGCCAATTGATAGAATTATTATAAGGTTTCCTGTAATCTACAAGCAATTAACTATCTTTGTGTTTTTTTCAAAATTTTAGGCTCAGTAGTTTCGGAGATTAGGGGGAATGGTCAATTTTATTATTTATTTATACTTCATGCACAAAGGTACAATGGAGGACTTAATGCCTTAGGCATTCTCTACCAGTCAACCAAGGGTAGTGAAGAGATACCATGGCAGGTGCATAGTTAAAAAACAACATAGGTAAACTGAATAAACAAAATGTTTCGTATTCTTTCATGAATAAAGTCAAAACTATTTAGTATACAATAATAACAAAAATATATTTGAGATCCTCATACCCTTTCATTTGACATATGACACAGTAAGGTTTGCAAAACTTTTTTTTTAATTTCCTAATTTGTCCCGCGAAAAAAACCCTTACTTAAAAAAAATATTTATTTACTTCGCACATCTGTGTTTGGGTCATAGGATTACACCATCCTACCAAATTTCACCTGATTTGGTCCAGTAGATTCGGAGCAAATTGGCTGTGACAGACGGACGGACAGACAGACGCACGAGTGATCCTATAAGGGATCCGTTTTTTTGTTGTTGGAACCCTAAAAATAATAATTAAAAAGATACGTGTTGAACGAGGGTGGTGACCAATGCTTATGAAAAAAACCTTTGCCTTGCAGTGGAACATTAATAGACTCGTATTATTAGTCAAGGAAAGGTTGGAGTACTTACATAACTGTTTCAAATCCAACATAACTTATGTCAGCTCCCTATAACTCCAACGCATACGTTCATTCGTAACCATTTCCAGTTTTCAACCAGAATTTCAGTGTATATTTCAGAAATTTCCAGAGCTTGAAAATATACAAAGAATATTCTTCTATTTTAGTTTAAAAATCTTGTTTGCAACCGAATTGTATTGTGTTCGAGAAATACGTGCCAATATAATAGTTAGGGAGATTTTGAGTGCCATTGTTTCTAAGTTAGATTGGTCTCTTTTAAAGTAGAAATTGTATGAAATAGGGGCTTAACTTATAGTGGTTTAAGACAATATTATTCAATTTATGTAGATCTCTCTGGTTGTTGAGATGTTTATGCTTGAGAGCTCAGTTTATATTGGTTTTAAATTCTTGTACAGCTGCTGAGTAAACGTCTGTTCTTGTGGTCGCAATTTAATGATGAAATAAATAGAACCTTCGTTCTTTGGAAGTCAAAGTCAAATCCGTTCTTAGCTGTTGTCTGCCAGATTTCAAGTAATTCTGAAAAACGAAATGGAAACGGAAACGAATGGAATGGAATGGACGAAATGGAATGGAATGGATGGAATGGAATGGAATGGACGGAATGGAATGGAAATGTAACGGGTTGTATCATGACATAAAAATCCGTCAGTTAAAGTTATTCAAAAAGAGATTCCATAATATGTTTGAAGTAGCTGTTTGACAACACAAAATTACGATGACTGGTCGGTTATGGTAATAGTAACTTTTTGACGTATGCTTTTGTGAAACAACCCATTTTTTTGATTTGACGATAGTTAGCGCCACTTTTCACTATTACCGGTCAGTAATGGTTAGTTGAAGCAACCCGCCCTTAGTGTTTAGTCTGTCAGTAATGGAATGAATGACATTTGTTTTATAGAGAACATAATACGGGTACGAGCAAAATTATCAATGTGACTTTTTCAATAGCATTTCTACTTTCTTCTAAGTTTATCATGGATATAAATGACATCAGTGAAGGAAATCATGGTGAGGAAGCCTGTACTTACATCTATTTTATACAAAGTGATACTGAATGTACGACTTTGAATTAAAACGAGCACAGTATTAGTCCATTAAAACATTTCAAAACACGAAGATTTGTAGAAAATGGAAAATATAAAACTTGCAATTTTCAAACTAAATAAATAACGACGACACGGTTGGCGCAGTGGCTGAGCGATCGACTGCTGCGCAGCGTGTTGCGGGTTTGATTCCCGCCCAGGGTAAACATTTGTGTGATGAGAACTTGTGTTCGCCTTGTGTCTGGGTGTTGTTCATATATATACGTATGTATTTACAAAAAAAAATGTATTTGTGTATGTATATCAGCTGTCTGATACCCATAGTACAGGGTCTCCCTAGTTTGGGGTCAGATGGGCATGTGTGGAAATGTCCCCACATATTAAATAGCAGAATCAACTGCATAAAAAGGAAACACGCTCTATATACCAAAAGTCACTGACCTATTCATTCATCCTATTATGCATAGGGAGGTACTTTAATCGGAATCATACGTTTTGCACAGGTTTTTGACCTTACAATCATCATCATCATTTCAGCCGAAAGACGTCCACTGCTGGACATAGGAGTCCCCAAGGGGGGGGGGGGGAGAGGTTTGCCATAATCGCAGACATAGAGAACGCTGCTGCCCATTCTCTGGTAAGTCCAGACCACAGGCCCACAGGCCTTACAATATTCACCTATTATTACAGACTCAGATATACATCATGTTGAATAATAATTTCTTGTGGCTAAAATATTCTTTGGATTAGATGGTTTTTTTTGTATACAGGTAAAAAACATGACAATCCTTACGTGGTTTAAAAGAAAGTCAACCGTCCTGACACACATTGTATCTATACTATAATATTATAAAGCTGAAGAGTTTGTTTGTTTGGTTGAACGCGCTAATCTCAGGATGTACTGGTTCGAATTAAAAAAATATTTTTGTGTTGGATAGTTCATTTATCGAGGAAGGCTATAGGCCCATGCGAAGCCGGGTCGGGTCGCTAGTAGGTATATACAATTCTTCTGCGCGTGTGTATGTGACTGAACTCCTCCTATACGGCTAGACCGATTTTGATGATTTTTTGTGTGTTTGTTCCAGTGAATTCGAGAATTGTTTAAGGTCTTAATTGGACTCGGTAGGTGGCGCAGCAGTCGAGTTGTAGGACTTTTCATTTTAAGGGCAGGACAACGTCTGCCGGGCCCGTTGGTGTAATATAAGTACTTATATTATATATAATATAATATAATATAAGTACCTGGGAACCTAGTTGACTTGTGTGGTAGAACTGGCCTACGTAATACGACAGTACTTAGTACCATCACCGTCATCAGTCCATCTAGCTGGTTTCTCCCTTTACATTTAGGTAAACGGTTCTTTTCTCCACTCAAGCATTCACATTTCTTCAAAGGAAATTGTCGGTTCACTGCCGTTTCAGCTTACCGACTCAGTAATTTCTGAGGTTACGTACTGTAGTGTTCCGGATAATTTCTCCTTTTAAGGGGCTATTAAACGACTTTTACAGATTTTAAACTGACAATCACGTCAAAATGTGCAGTGTAAATGATTTGAAAAAAATATACGTTAAACTAGAACATTCTCTTAATCATTTAGTAAGTGAATATTTTTGATTAAGTTCATATTAAATAGTTTAATTAACTCGTAAAGTTGTGTCTGACGCGGACAAAACATTGTCTGACAAAATTTTGTGTGATTGTCAATGTTTTGTCCGCGTCAGACACAACTTCACGTGTTGATTAAACTATATAATATGAATATAATTAAAAATATTCACTTACTAAATGATTAAGAGAATGTTCTTGTGTTATATATATATCTTTTTCAAATCATTTACACTGCACATTTTGACGTGATTGTCAGTTTAAAATCTGTAAAAGTCGTTAAATAGCCCCTTAAGAATCCAACCGAAGCGCGCACGAAAACGACTGACAGTAGCAACGCCTTACCTTAGGCGCTCCGCATACGAAGCAACTTTTGTAGTACACTAGGAAATTTTTGCTCTTGTTTCGTGGATGCGATTTCAAAAATCTCCGTTATCTTTAAAGCGACGATATACGCCGGCGACCTTGAGGGATCAGAGAATCGTATGCGCTGCGTCCAAAACTCTCAAAGTTTAGTCGAAAAAAATAAATAAAATATATTATTCTATAACTTAAAAAAAGGCGTACCTATACTAAAAGATAGATAATCAAATTATCTGTAATATAACTAGTAAAAGTTTCGTTAAAAAATATTCCTGGTACATACATTTTGTGTGATTATCAATGTTTTGTCCACGTCAGACACAACTTCACGATTTAATTAAACTATTTAAGATGAACTTAATCAAAAATATTCACATTTTAAATGATTAAGAGAATATTCCTTTCCTTTCCTTTAATAATAATAATAATCGTTTATTTCTCCTCACAAAATTCATTTTCTTTAAGATTAAACATGATGACGCTAATTGTCACTAAAAACAAAAACTGTCCCGTCCAAAATCATTTTGTGAAGAGCTGGTGTCTGTGGCAGGTTAAGCCCTGTATTACAGATCACCAGGTCCGCACCCCAAAGAATGTTGAAAGGTAGGTATACAAGTTTTTCACTTACAATAATTAATTATAAAATACACTGGTAGATATGTTAGGAGGAGATTGCAAAAAGAAAAAAAGAAAAATAAAAAGTAATGAAAGAATGTTCTAGTTTAACATATATTTTTTTCAAATCATTTACACTACACATTTTGACGTGATTGTCAGTTTAAAATCTGCTAAAGTCGCTTGTTAGCGCCTTAAAATAGAGTAGCACGAGCGCTCTAACGTAAAAGTAGGTATCCGAGCCGATTTCCGAATTGAAAAACGAGTAGCCTTTTGGTTTCATTTTATACGACAAGCACTGAGCACAGTAAGTACCTCCATAAATATGAACAAGTGCTTTGAACTAAATAAATAATATATTTAGTATTATGTGCCAGACGGGTTTACTTTTTAATTTAAAAATGAATCGAATTTTCTTAACATTTACACCGCGCGCTCGTACCTTAGAATAAAAAACCGGGTTCGGTACTACCTTACAATATTTAAAACTATATACGAAAAACATATCTTGTATGAGGAGGGGGGGGGGGGTTATTTAATTTTTAACTGTATGTTACATTTATTATATTTTTTTGCTAAATTGTATAACAAAATAAATAAAGAAATTTTTGTACATTCTAAATCTTATCATACATGTAAAGAAATGTTGATTGACTGGATAAAACCATTGACATTATGAAAATACTGAAGCTCTTCTACAAATAACGTAATCCAAGTACACGAATCCAAGTACACGATCCACTCACGCACACACTCTCCCTTACCTACACGTACATTCACACGCACACACACACAACCACACATCCTTTACACTCAGCTCGTGGCTAAGTTAAAGCCGTACAGATCGATCGGTCAAAGGTTAAGCTACGCTAGCCGCGGTCGGTCTGTGGATGGGTGACCATCCCTTTCGTACCGAGTTCCCTCCGTGCCTCGGAAAGCACGTAAAGCCCGGCTGTTATTTGTAGATCTTTGGCAGTCGTTACAGGTAGTCAGAAGCCAGAAAGTCTGAAAACCAGTCTTACTAAGGGGTATCGTGTTACCCAGTAACTGGGTTGTGGAGGTCCGATAGGCAGTCGCTGCATGTAAAACACTGGTATTCAGCTGCATACGGTTAGACTGGAAGCCGACCCCAATGTAGTTGGGAAAAGGCTGGGCAGAAGATGATGAAGACTCTAAACCCAAAATTGTTTGTGTAACATTTTTGAACACAATAAACGTTATTATTATTATAACCAACCTTGAAATATGAACTCAGAATTAGCTCCATACATTGTAATCGTGTAGTAGTGTGTTATGCTATCAAGATTCAAAATTAACGTCATAAAATTTTCACGTGGTCCATTCTGCAACAAAAGTAGCTCGCGTATAATAACTTAGCGCAGTATGTTGTGCCTGGGTGCACCATATTTTAGCAGAATGCGACGCGCCGTTACACCGTAACACTATCATTACAGAGTTAGCAACGATGGCTGAAATATCTAAAATGGGAACGGTTTCAGAGGTAGCGTCTGCGAAACAGATGGGATCCTGTGTTTTTGTCATTCTGTCTCTACATAGTAATCTTTCTAGCTGTTTGCATTTCTACACTGTGTTGAGCTCTGTTTTCAGTGTGTTTTCGTTTATTACCTTGAAGCCATTTATGTTGTAATTTTTATCTAAATTAAATAGTAATCTACAAAGCTTAAAAATAAATATCGGTGAAGTAAAACAACGTGAGGACTTATCTATACTTAATATTATAAAGCTGAAGAGTTTGTTTGTTTGGTTGAACGCGCTAATCTCAGGATCTACTGGTTCGAATTGAAAAAATATTTTTGTTTTGGATAGTCCATTTATCGAGGAAGGCTATAGGCCTTCCTCGATAAATGGACATATTAATACATATACGGACATATTTATGGACATATTTATTAATGGATGGATGGATATATTAACATATAAATATAATAATACTAGCTGACCCGACAGACGTTGTCCTGTCCCGATCTACCTACTTACCTAGGGGATGAAAAAGGGGTGAAAAAAGGGGATGAAAAATAGATGTTGGCCTATTCTCAGACCTACCCAATATGCACAAAAAATTTCATCAGAATCGGTCAAGCCGTTTCGGAGGAGTACGGGAACGAAAACTGTGACACGAGTATTTTATATATTAGATAAGTCCATTTATCGAGGAAGGCTATAGGCCCATGCGAAGCTGGGTCGGGTCGCTAGAAATTAATATAACGTGGCGATCAATAATAGGCTTGTATTAATTAATTCAAATAATATTCACGCAAATTAGTTAGTATTTTTGAAATTATAATAATGCTGAATATTCCTCTGTGCATTTCAAAAACGGCCATTTCAATATTTGCATGCCAATTTTTGGCGTAATGTGTACACAGATAGATTAGTGCAGATGCACTAACGATAAATCTATCTTGTGTAAGTATAACCGGTTGTGACCGACTTTGTATAAGTAGGTATTAATTATAAAAAAATAAATATAATAAGTATTAATACTGTTACCTAGATCCGTGAGAGACCTTTCGCACTGTAAGGATCGGAATGATGGGTCATGAAGAAGATGGGTGAAAAAAGATTACATGTAGCGGGAGATGAGAATGTTGAGATGGATGTGTGGAGTGACCAGAATGGATAAGGTGAGAAATGAATACATTGGAAGAAGTTTGAAAATGGCGCCGGTGATAGAAAAGTTGAAAGGGAATCATTTGTTTGGTATGGGCATGTGAAAAGAAGGAATGAAACGAATGCGACCAAAAGAGTTATGAATATGAATGTGGATGAGTGGAGAAGGAGAGGAAGGCCAAAGAAAAGATGGATGGATTGTGAAAGCATGACGGTTGACAAGACGGAACGGAAGAAGAAAACATGATGCGCTGACCCCAAGTAATATGGGACAAGGTCAGAAAGATGATGACTACTACTTAGCTTCTTAGCCGTGTGGTGCCGCAGTCTTGAATAGCACCACCCCATTTCTACCCGCCGGTGTCGTAGAAGGCGACAGAGGGATATTGACCAGAGGATGGGCAGCAGCGTCCTTTTGAGTACTATAACACCTACTGCGATCGCCAACATGCATCGGCAAAGCATAGCGATTACGGCTGAACCCACCTTGGGGGAGACTTATGCCCAGCAGTGGGCGTCTAAAGGTTGATGTGATGATGATGACTTAGCTTCTGGAAAATAACATTCTATCTGATATTTCTAATAATGATCCTATACACGCGCCGCCCAATGATAGCACTTAATCCAAAAAAAAATGTTTACCCAAGATTTGCAATGTATTTCGCCGAATATTCACAACTTATTTACCGCTCGAACGCCCACAGAAGTCGAAAAATAATACAATTTATCATACGCCTTATTACACAATGTTTTCCTTATAGATCCATTATTTTCCTTAATAACAAAGTTGTTTGGGACAATGCGATTCGTTGACTCTTCTTCCTATTTCCTACTATTCTTCTACTCTTATAAACGCACATGTTTGGAAGTGCTGATCAGAATTAGCTGGCACACATTTACATTGTTATTGATCTCATTCTCATCTCAGCCTATTGCCGTCCACTACAGAACCTAATAATAATAAACCATTTATTTCGGGTATCAAAGACCCATAACATAAAATACCTTACAGACTATCATACATACTTATAAAAAACACAAAAAATATAATTGAACTATTGAACACGAAGCGACGGCGTCGTGTTGCGCTGTGTGGTGACGCGTAGCCTTCCGCGGAATCGCCGAAATACGACACCCTCCGGCCAAAACTTATTCTTAAGGAAGGTCTCGATATACTGAGTCGGAACTCGCACCACAACCGACTTGAAGTTAGTATTGTGGCGCGACTCCAACTTCTCGACACTCAAGGTCCAGCTGGTCTTCGATCGGACATACTCCACGTTCTCCTCAACCTTCGTGGTATGATGTAGCCGGGACACATAGAGCTGCGTCGTAGGTATTGCCGGACGCAGCATAATGGGTCCTGCCAGCGCGGTCCCACACTGGTTCCGACTAGGTGGCTTCTTCCTCTTCCCCCTCTCCACCTTCACGAAGCCATCCTTGTTACACGTGCCCGTAGCAAAGCCTCTACCAGAGATCGCCAACCTACCCGGTCTTGAGCAGCCTGCATCCATCCGCTGCTAGCCACCTTCTTCAAATCGTCGGTCCATATCGTGCCGCAGGGCGTCGCACTCTCGCTTGCCTACGGTCTCCACTCTAAAGCATGTCTGTTCCATCTATCGTCTGCATTCGTGGCCGGACCACTTCCACTTTAGCGTGCTGATTCGACATGGTGCAATATGGTGACAGATAGATTGCTTAACATAAAGGATTTTTTTACATCCTTTTGTATGTGTACTGGGATAATTTATGAATTGATTTATTCTGAATTCTCTTATTCTTTTTTAAAAAAAATTCATTGATTTCTCAAGCAATAGCGTACACTAATGCTTTGCGTGCCAGTACCGCATATATGTGGAGTAAATGTACGGAAATACTGGTTGATCCAATTTTGAATGTAGAATGGGTAATAAGTGTAATGTTTTTGATTAAAATGTACCTTATATTAATTTATTGTCAGATAAGATATTTTTGCAAAACGATAACGTGTTTCATCTATTTTGTTCAACAAAACCCAAAATTTAATTACTAACAATAAAAATGTTTTCATCTAGGCAGGCGGGTAGGTCCATTCTAGGCGTATTTAGCCTAAACAGAATGTACCTATATAACTTTGTTATTTTACACTTATTTTTTTCAGAACCACCCACACACTCTCAAGGAAACAAAAAACATAATTTCCAATATTCCATTAACAAAATATTTTGTGTCGTAATCTTTTTGCTGATGGTACGAGCTCATCAATATTCATCGGTGTCAGCCCAGCAGATTTATTAGGCAGAACATATCATTAAGGTGGTCCCGCGGAGGGTAGGCACACATATTTCATGTTTCTATACGGATTAGCCGTGATACCTGTGATGAAGATTGATATGGTGTTATTTTTCAGGTTGATTAGAATGGCGTGACATATATTATGTATGTCGATGCTGTGGTGTATTTGAGACATCCTTCCCACATTTTAGCGTTCCAAACGGGACTTTATGTGACCATAATATTTCTGAAATTCTCAGATCTTGAAATTCTCAAAAATGTGAAATTTTCAGAGCCGTGAATTTCTAGGTATAGTAGCTATACGATCTTATGAACCGTGATTGCTAGATATTTGAAATTTTCACAGATGATGTATTTCTGTGGCCGCTATAAGAACTAATTATTAACTAAGGCTTAAATAATTTAAGCCTTAGCCCTCTTCCTCTCTCCTAATTTCGCTGTGCCCGACAGGGTCCATCTTGGTCAACTCCTTGTTATATACCACCTATTTAATACATATGGAATACAATAAAGAATTTGAATTTGATACTAAAAATCAAAAATATTTATAGGGGGCTCCCATACAATAAACGTGATTTCTTGCCGTTTTGTTGCTCGATATTAAAAAAGATATAGTGTTCTAATGTTGTATAGATAATGGTACGGAATCCTTGATGCGCGAGTCCGACTCGCACTTGGCCAGATTTTTAAGACTTTAATGCCTGTTTTCACCAACTACCCCTAAATTTTAAGTAATCCCTAAGGCCTTTTAGGTGACGGTATCGCAAAGGAATCCGTCACCTAAAATCTCTTACGGGTTACTTAAATTTAGGGGTAGTTGGTGAAAACGGGCATAAGCATCTTTTTCGGTCAACAATCATGTCATGAACTTACGGTAAAGTTTCTTTCACTTTGTCTCTCTTTTGTTCCTTTCCACCGTTCTATGTAGAAAACTGACGCATTATAGAGAAGACTATATAATAATAATCTTACCTCAATCAAACGGAAAAATCTATTACAAACAACCCTAAACATTTTTGGACCTTTGTTAAAAATCGCTACAACTCTAATGCTATTCCTAACGCATTAAATTACAATGGTCAACTACTGCTTACTGGTGATTCTATTTGTGAGGCCTTTTCTTCTTATTTTTTGTCTACTTTCCTAAATTCTACTTCAACTGATACACCTAATTCAGCTCTCCCTCCTAGCACGACTTTACCCTCGTCTGACATTTGCCACATAGAAGTAAAGATTGATGTGGTGACTGATTTACTTCGTAATTTGGATCCATCAAAAGGTGCTGGCCCTGATAATATATCCTCTAAATTTCTTATAGAATGTGCATCTTCCATAGCTCTACCTATCTCAATTCTGTTCTCCAAATCCTTATCACAAGGTATAGTCCCCAGAGTGTGGAAATCTGCGTTTATTACACCCGTACATAAGAAAGAGTCCAAAACTGAAATCACTAATTATAGGCCTATATCTAAGCTGTGCATTATAGCCAAAATATTTGAGAGGATCATTTATAACCAGTTATACCCCGCCCTTGCTAACTCGTTCAACTCTTTCCAGCATGGCTTTTTAAAAGGACGGTCTACCACCTCAAATCTCGTCTTATTCAATGACTTTATTACCAAGGCTATGGATGATGGCGGGCAGGTTGATGTCGTTTACACTGATTATAGCAAAGCATTTAATCGGATTGACCACGACACCCTAATAAATAAATTAAACCACATGGGCATTCGTGGAGACCTCCTGAGATGGTTCTCATCTTATATAGAGAATAGGTCGCAAGCAGTAGTGCTAAATAATTATATGTCTAGCTGGGTATCACAGGGTTCGCTGCTCGGTCCTTTCTTATTTGTGGTCTATGTAAACGACATCAATCAATGCTTGCAATCATCCAAACTATTATGCTTTGCAGATGACATGAAAATTTTTAAGAAAATCTCATCTCAACATGATGAGTTAGCACTTCAGGCTGACTTACATCGGCTTGAAGAGTATTGTCGAGCTAACAAACTAGATCTCAATCCTTCAAAGTGTTCAGTGATCACTTATACCAGGAAGCGTTCAGTCCTAGTCACAAAGTATACTTTAGCGGGCCAAACTTTGCCTAGGTGCAACACTATTCGTGACCTGGGTGTCCACCTAGACGATAAGTTGGTTTTTGACACTCATATTGACGGCATTGTCAAAAAAGCCTCTAAATTGTTAGGGTTTATTATGCGTCTCTCTAAGTGCTTTACAGATGCCAAAACACTCAAAATTTTGTATTGCACTTTTGTCAGAAGCCAACTAGAGTATGCATCCCAGATTTGGAACCCACGTTATCGTAAGTACATTGACCGCATTGAAAACATACAAAAACGTTTCATAAAATGTCTTTGTTTCCATCAAAAGATTCCATACCATTCAATCGATTATATTCGACTCTGTAAGAAGTATCATTTATTGCCACTCGAAGATCGACGTGAGATTGCTGACTTTTTATTCCTACTAAAAATCTTCAGCAATAATATTGACAGTCCCGAGCTATTATCAAAATTTTATTTTAACGTTCCAAGCAAGACATTTCGATTTAATCCACCCTTACGTGTATCTCATACATCTACGAATTATAGGCAGAGCAGCTATATTGTGCGTGCAAGCAAGAATTGCAATAAAATATGTAAGCAACATGATTTGGATCTATTTACGACTAGTGTGCCTGCAGCCAGAAGGTGCTAAAGCCTTACATTTTTTAAGTAGATAACTATATATTGCTTTATGTTCTTCTTTCTAATGTTTTTTTTTTTTGTTTTTCGGTCATTAATTACAAACAAAATAGTTTTGCTGGTTTGCTCACATTCCAAATTCTATAACGGTTCTAAACGCGAAGACTTGAAATTGGCTTTCTGTCGACTATTGTTTCCTTTTTTGTTGTTAAGTTTTTGTAGCTGTAAGTCTTCCATGCATAGATAAATAAATAAATAAATAAATAAATAAATAAATAAATAAATAAATAAATAAATAAATAAATAAATAAATAATAACGTTTACAAAAGCGCACATTTAGACAGCAAGAACCAATATTTCCCATACAAATATAATACCTAAAAATAAAGTAAAACTACTATTTATATTACTGGTGCAAGTTATGATGGATCGGGATCAACAATATTAGGTAGCGACCCGCCCGGTCTAGGATAATTTAAACCTGTGTTTCAGGCCATCACTTTGTATTTAATTTTAATTGGGCAGTACAGTTTATAGTATAACTAATATTAAATAATAAAACTGATTAAGAAAACTGTTCTGTGGAGAAAAGCATATTAGTACATTATTACCTAAAACTAAAAATATGTAAATCTTATGTAAAGATACAAAAATAAATAGTTTTATCATTATGCCAAAACTTCTAGAAGTATTTCTGTGTCTGTGTAATTGAGATTCGCTAAATATTGAGATAATATTTTACTACATTCTTTATAACATACACCATAGTAGCCTAGTAACATGTTATTATACAGGAAAGGTCCTACAAAAACATAAAATCGTTTAGCAAATGCATGTCTAGTTTGAGGTTTTATGCAGACCAAGTCCTTCCTTCGCTTGTTGGAAAGTACTGGGTTAAAAGGAAGTGCAGTCCCATATGAACAAAAAAAATCTCTACAACTTCTCTGAAAACTAGAATCAACAGAGGCGACTATCAGAAAAGCGTCGAAATATGTAAGAGACGACCGAAATATCAATTCCCAGGTAAACATTACATGTGTCTTGGATCTGCATCGAAATTAATCAGAAAAGAACAGCGGAGGAGTAAGAAATACATATTTTCCTTCAAATCTAGCAGGAGACAGAGCAGAACTAGGGTAATAGGCCCAAAGGGACATTTACAACTGGGGGTAGCCCAGTAAGTTGTCAAGCAACACGATTACAGTAAACATAATATGAGCTTTTACATTTGATTCTAATAGTAGGTTTGGCAAAAAAGCTTGAATGCATAAAAATTGAGAAGACTAGTCAGTATAGTTTTAACTCCTGACAACTCCAAATAGTCACACGTTTTTACTGCATTAGCGTCTCTCGTGGACATTTTCTCAATGCCGATGTTTATTTTAAAACGTCCTCCAGACTAAGATTAATTAAAACAGAAGTTATTTATAAACTTTCTCATAAAAACAAAGCGTTTCAAGGAAAGTTATTTTGCTTTATTTTTATATCTACATTTTTCTACCTCCGCCCACAAACTGTAAGTAAAGAAAACACCCTTTTCCTCTCCGATATATTTCTTAAACAAAACAAAAACGAATCTTACCTACAAAGGAAGGAGCCTTCAATAAACATTTGTTCATAAATCGTTTCAATTACATAGACCGTCGACCCACCGAACTCAATTGTCTGAGGAAGGCAAGGAGGTCACTCCGAATTATCAATATCTTTGGATCGGAACGCGAAGGGAAAAATCTGCAGTCAGCAAGCGGCACGTGATGTCCATATTTGAAGATATGGAGCGTTGAGACAGGCTAGTCAGTGGTGCGAGTAAGGGGGATAGTCGAGTGGTTAAGGATAGTAAATAATAAAACCGGACAAGTGCGAGTCGGACTCACCCATCGAGGGATCCGTTCAAATTCCGTGGTTTGGTCACTCATATTATATGGCCGCTCTTACCTCGATGATTGATTACGTACTATAAAATAAAGACTATATTTTTTATGATTTAATTACAAATGTATAGTTTTCAGACCTTTACCTATATTTGTAGTATAAGACGATATTACTTGCTAAATTTCGTAGTACTAGGTCAACGGGAAGTACCTACCCTTTAAATTTTGATTTCTTTGAGAGTGTTGAAATATACCTTTTTTTTACAGCATAAACGGCCGTATCTTTTTGCCACGTTAGCTAAGAAGTTTGATTTTTTCACAGCTTCAAGGGACTGTAGACTTGAGTATGTGGTTATTGTTATTTCAACTCGATACCTCCATGCGTTCCGGCGATAAAGGTTCTTGACAGACAAACGGGCAGAAAGACAGACGAACAACAAAGTGATCCTATAAGAGTTCCGTTTTTTTCTATTTGAGGTACGGAATCCTAAAAATGGTGTTATGATAAAGATAGGGGCTCAAGATGATAAATAAATGGATGTAATTTGTGCTAACGTAAATCCCAGACAATATAAAAGAAAGAAAAGGAGACAACGTTGTAGATGTGGTACACCTAGTGTTTTTATGCAAGGTACATCGTATTCACGTATAATTATATGATTCCTGTAAATGCAAATATTGTTAACATCGTTTTTAAAAGAGTAAGTATGGAGTTTCTTGCCCATTCTTCTCCATACAAAACTACCTTTTGGAATGGGCACCTAGAATCAATTTTTTTTTTCTCATTTGACGTTCAAAAGTGCCTTATAATGGTCTAATTGAAATAAATGATTTGACTTTGACTTTGACTTTGATGGGAGGATGAGATCACAGGAGTAGCAGGCAGAGAAGGAAAGCATATGATCGAAGTCTGTGGAATATTTTAGAGGAGGTCTATGTTGGCAAGCAACGCAATCTTCGCAAAACTGGTGTCCAATAATGTAATAGGTAAGTAACTTGAATGAGTAGGAAAAGAAACGTTGTCTTTAAGCTAAAGGCGTGTTGTGTATATTATAATAATCGAGTCACCTTACAAGTTTTTTTTTTTTTTTTTTTTTTTATTTGCCAATTAAAATTACATAAAGGTTTTACATATTTGAGATGATGCAAACATAAACTCATTAGAGTTTTACCGTGCATCAAAAACATCGACTACATGAGCTAAAACTAAAACATAGGTAGGTAATATTTACTCAAAGAGGGTATAAGCAAATTACAGGTACAGTAGTACGTAATATTGGCGGGCGAACATCGGCAACCAAGCGGACTAGTGACCGCTTATCTCACTATAGACTAGTAGTTGAGGAATGTATTTGGAGATACAGGTTGCTCCTTTATGCTATAATACGATATATTATTATGATTGAATAGGTGTTTTTTTATTTATTTTTAAGAAGTAAGTTCGTTAAACTAGTATTCATTTCAGCCGAAAGACGTCCACTGCTGGACATAGGCCTCCCTAAAGGGGGGGGGGGGGGGTTTGCCATAATCGCCACTCTTGGCAGGTGGGCTGGCGATCGCAGTATGGTTGTTACAAAGGCACAGAGAACGCTGCTGCCCATTCTCTGGTGAGTCCCTTAGTCGCCTCTTACGACACCCACGGGAAGATATGGGATGGTGCTCTTCTTTACGTCCGACACCATACGGACTAAACTAGAAACTAGTATTAACGATATCTTACTATTGTAAAATGCTATTGTGGAGCGTTTTGATTGTCAAGTAACTGGCTCTATAATCAAAGTCAAAAGAAAATAAAATGTGTTTGGTACTAAAAAAATAATAGTTAAGGACAGGAGAGTTACTGGAACGAAAAATAGCGAGAAGGCTCAGTCCATGTATGTAGAAATTGCATACATACAAATGACTGTTAAACCTATGAATCTTATTTCGTAAAGCTATTTGTGTGCATAGATGGCCAATCCTGGCTTTTACATATTTTTAGGGTTCCGTACCTCAAAAGGAAAAAATGGAACCCTTATAGGATCACTTTGTTGTCCGTCTGTCTGTCTGTCTGTCAAGGCCCTTTATCTCGGGAACGCGTGGAGGTATCAAGTTTAAATTACAACCATATACTCAAGTCTACAGTCCCTAGATGTTGTAGAAAACTCAACCTTCTATATTAACGTGAAGAAAAGATACGGCCGTTTATGTCGTGAAAACGCATTTATAATATTAAGTAGATTAAAGTATGGATAGTAGGTATGGATTAGTATAGAAGTATGGATATGTACCTACAAATATGTACGGAACCCTCGGTGGGCGAGTCCGACTCGCACTTGTCTTTTTTTTATAAAATTGGAAATACACAGTTTTATAAAATAGAAAAGAATAGAATAGAATTTTCTTTTTTTGAGTAACCAAGACTAAACAACATTGTTAGTAAAACCTACGAATATATTAGTAAGCACAAATACTAAAACACACACAAATACTAAACAAAAACAAGACAAACAAAACAAGAATTAATAATTAGTCAGTGTTGCGACATCCCATGAGAGACATCACAACAGTGACCCATGTACTCATAGTCCAGGGGGCCAAGTCTACTATTTTTATAATTTCGTCATTCCAACACGATCCCATTGTCATTTTGCTAAAAGTTCGTAATCTGCTAAATTCATAACGGTCGATCATTGTTCGGTCGAATTAAAAGCAATGACTGCAAAATGACGTTCTAATGGTAGGTCACTGATCAAAGGAACTGTCAAAATTTTAGCATAATACCCAGTCATTCAGTTGTCATTTTGTACGAGATTACCATTCTATAACATTTATTTCAATGGCGTGTCAGTGGTTGACCATTGGAAAGTCATAATGACGCCATTACATTAGTAGATTACCAAACTTGTCAAAATCAACAATTGGGTTGTTGACACCATTAACCAATAATTCCAAAATACAACTTATCTTAAAATACACTTTATTTTAGCTCCTAAAACCCGATTAATTTTCAATTAACTGTAAAATTCGATTTTAAGTTGCTTTGAAATCAATTAATAGTTAGTCAATTGAGTTGGTAAATAAGTGACGTCACAGGCCGCTATTGTCATACACAATCTATGGAGGAATCTCGTTTTGACAGCTCATAAAAAGTATGTCAATTGATTGGTGGTGTCAAGTACCCAATTATGAAATCAATGATAGACCGTTCTGACACTATTGTAATAGCAGACTTGAGGCCCAGGCGACTCGCAACCATGCTGACGGCACTGTTGGAGCTTCCCCACACCTTGCGTACCAGGGAGGCGCTCCTTTTCCACATTGTTGGGTAACCTTTATGCTTTATTTTCCAAAACTAAAATCGAAAACTAACAACAAGGAAAACTCAGTTGTCTTTTCGCTCGAACAGACACTCAAATATCGGTTCAACGCCTATTTTAGCAGCTCATTGGTTTTGTGGTTGAAAGTCAACTGAAAGTGAGCACTGACTTTAGAGTTTTCGTTAGTACAGAGCTAACACTCTACGTACTAGATAAGATTGGTGTGTAATCAATAAGTGGTTTATTCAACAAACAGGTACATATTACTGAACTTGATCAAGCTGTCATGCTAGTCATTATGTAGAAATAAATATTACAAAATTATAAAAAATAAAACCGATGGAAAGAAAGTGTAAGTACAAAAAAAACTTTTTTGAATAAAGTGAACCGCCTTCAAAAAAAAAACTAAAATGTGATAAATAACTTTAGCTTTTAACTTTAGAACACACATGACTTTAGTTTCAGCAGTCGGTGGCAATACAAAACAACAAACAGAACAAAGCCACCGACTTCCGAAACTAAAGTCATGTGTGTTCTGTGCCAAAGTTATTTATAACTTTTTAGTTTTTTTTGAAGGCGGTTCACAAGAAAGTTATTATTTTTCACTTTTTAGTGCCTCCTTATCACCCAAATCCATTACGGAACGGCAACACAGTTAAAACAGAGATTGAAAGTCCTCCAAAGATGGAAAGATGGAAGAAACGAAAACGTCTTCTCGGTTTTTGTTTTCTTTTTTTCAAAAAGCGCAGAATAAATTTCTGTTTCTTGTATACTAAAACCTTCTCCAGAATGTAACAAACACTTTTCTGAAAACCGCATCAAAATCGGTTGAGCCAAACGGGAGATTATCGCGGACAAACATACATACATACAAACATACGGGTCGAACTGAGAACCTCCTTTTTTTTAAGTCTGTTAAAAAGAATGTTATCAAGATCCAATATTGTACCCAAATTCTAATTTCAACGCTGCATAGATCATGACAAAAATCACATTGTTACAAACGAACAAAATTCTAAAAAGACTCCGGTTTATCCTTCTGAGTTACGGACTCCTAAAATCATAACAGATTAGGTACCTTAGAGTGTCAGTAAAAAACTTTTATTTTTGTTTTCATTGGTACCCTATACAGCAGAAGACGGAATTGCTGTCTAAGACCAGAAATACTGCAATTTCAGGGACGAAGATAACTCCTTCCAAATTCTGTCTACTAACTACTTGCTTGGTTTACATCGAAGTTACTAGTACCCAGTAACTAAAACCTTATAACTAGTAAGCTCGAACGCAGCTCGCCATCTTGGCACGTCCGTAGCATCACGTAGGAGTACTTACCCCGGATATAATTATTCGTTGAGCCCGAATCTGCGGCCAGCATCGTGCTGATATTCAATTTTACAACATCCATAAATTATTAAATGATTTGTGGTGTAACAGACTCTATGGTCCTCAATTGAATGTACATTTTTCCATGTTGAATCATGATCGACGAGGGGAAAAATAGCTTTTTTTTCGGGATCGTGGTATCGGGAAAAATTTTGACTCCTTCACAAGCGTTAATAATCTGGATTTTAAATTTAACTTGTGTTGTGAGGAACTAGTACTATGAGAGCTTGAACTCTAACTGAGATTAATTTGGTATAGATATAGGTACTTTTGCCCAGACTCTGATTATAATTTAACACGAAACACGAGTAAACAACTACTATACAGCTAGAAAACTCTTTGTTAAGGACATTCACAACGAACGACCAATAAAGTAAGCAAAATAAATTAATTTCAAAACGAGCCGGATTGAAAAGTTGCCGAGCACTGCTTTAACAATTTGTAAGGCGCACTCTCTGAATAATAATCAGGTTTTAATACTCGAAGCAAAGGTTTTATTGGACTTCGGTGTTTTTGTATTGTCTTGAGAAGATATTAGGAGGGCTTTCATACTACTACCATTATTATTATTATTCAATGTTTATATCAGATAACTTTTTATTTAAGGTACTCAATACTCAATACTCAATACTTTATTACATTCCACAATGTGGAACAGTTTTGGTATAACCAAAACTGTTGTTATGGAATTAGGTTCTCTTTCGCTCCTGAAGTCAGCGATAATTAAATTAACACAGTATTAACGTACACAAAAATTGTAACATAAATGTTTGAATACATTTATGAATATCTTGTTAATTTCTTTGGGTTTGAGGATTGCATAGAAAAGGCCGTAAGCCAAATGCTTTACGGTGGAAAAGGAGGGTGTTGATAGATAGTTATGTTCCTACATAAAGACTTTAACGAAAATGGGGAAAAAAATAGAAAAAATATTAATTTGATTGAAAAGACACACCAAAGTCAAAGGTGTGTGCTACTTGCAAGTAACTAATTTCACTGTAATTTTTGGCATTTAATTGGTTAAATCTAGAAGTAATGTTATTTTGGATTTAGAATAGCCTTCCCCAAATGGTCGAATTTTCGACCAATGATTTTTATCTTAATTATAATTGTAAGTATCAGGTAATTTGTTCATCTTTTACGCATAAATTATGATCTTTGGGAAAGTAAAAGTCAACTACCCACCCTAGCCTACGGCTTACTTAAAACAAAAACGTGCATTATCTATCTTTAGTTTCACCATGAAGACTAGTTCTATGGCCCCCATGTTTACCTGTGCATTATTCATCCCTTGAAATTTTTGTCCTACATCTGCCGAGAAACAAACATAATGGGCTTTTGTGTGGTATCTGTGGAGTGTCAATTCATTGTCCGTGTCACTGGTGTGTGGGTGACGTATGTTTGAGTCTGACGTCATTCTGCGGCCATTTTGAATTTACAATGAGTGGCGTATGTCAGTTTCGTTTGAAGGTTTTTGATCGGGCGGATTACAGTGGTAAATCGGCCACTAGTGGCGTGGAAATCTAGTGGTCTGTTAATCCAGATTTGAAAGGTCAAGTAACGAGTTTTAAGCCGGAATATAATATTTTAATGACACTGTTAAGGATGAAAATTCGAAATGGAAACGTTGGTCTTGGTATGGGCATGTGAAGAGGAGGAATGTGACCAAAGAGTTATGAATATAAATATGGATATAATGTGGGCAAGAAGAGCTAGGCCGAAGAAAAGATGGGAAGATTATGTGAAAAATTATATGATAGAGAAGGGAGTCAGTGACATGAGCCAGAGTCAGGAGCGGATGACAGGACGGGATGGAAGAAAAAAACGTGTTGCGAAGATGATGATGATGTTGAGAATAAATAGTTCTATCGTATCAAATTCTGATCTTCGTGGTCCTAAGAGCCGAAACACAAAAGCTGCTCGCAGATTTCTGCGATGCTACGTGTCGCTTTGCGGTTTTGTATCGCAATCTTAATTAAAAAAATACGTGTCTCAGCTTTTTTGGAAATTCCACTTCTAAAGTTTATGTAAGAAATCCGTTATTTTTAATTATACATCATTATAATTATCCAAGGCCGGTAATATGACAAAATTACCAAAATAAATGTATTCTCTACAAAACATTTACTTTGTAAGCTGATAAAATAATTTCCACCATTTTGCGGATTTTAATAGATTTTAACATGCGTGCCAAACCGCAGTGGCAAACATGTTGAGTGTTACATTAATCGACTGCCACTTGTTTATTGAACATATTGTTGATATTTGGATGATGGTTAACAGGAAACACAAGGGCTGTTTTTCCATACAAACTTAGTCCCCTGTTTCCTCCCTGGATAATGCCAGTAGATCAATTATTTTTTTTAAATATCCATGGCTGCTATTGGCATGTCCCTATGTTTTCCTTTTTCTCATAAATTTATTGTTAAAAGAGGTATGAATATTCAAAAACCTAAAAAATTGGCATGATTTTCCGCTGTGTTCAAACATTCAGAAAACAAATTTGACTTGATTATATAAAAAATAGAAAACATAAGAACACGGCAAAAGCATTTCTTTATTTTTTAATGAAAAAAGCAGTTAAATCGGTTAAGTTTTGGAGAAGAAATCAGGGGACTACGAATCATTGATTTTGTGTACTTTTAATAGGTATTTTCGGTCAAAGCTGCACTTTGTCTCTATCGCGCTCTGCGGTTCGTGTTCGGGCATCGCGCGACAGCAATAGATTTTACAAATACCTAATTTTCAATTCTCTAGCCTGTGGTATTTCCTCTTAAGTATTTTTCAACCGACTTCAAAAAGAAAGAAGGAGGTTCACAATTCGATACCTTTATTATATTTTTTTTACATGAAGATGATGATGACCTCAAAGTTGGTCTCATATAAATTTCATGGAAAATTAAGGGATGACTGAAACTCTTTGCATGGTATCACCGTTTCGTAATTAATTTATATACAGGGTGTAACGGAAAATTTGAACTTGCCGTTCAAATTCTCTATGAAGAGACCAACAATGTTTTTTTGAATTTCGATTTTTTTTATGTTGAATGTTATTCAGTTTTACGAGTACATTGACCTCCCTTCGGATGTATACCCCCTTTCCGTTACACCCAGTATAAGGAGTAGGCACTCATCATCTGCCTAGCCTTTTCCCAACTACATTGGGGTCGGCTTCCAGTCTAACTGAATGCAGCTGAATACCAGTGTTTTACATGGAGCGACTGCCTATCGGACCTCCACAACCCAGTCACTAGGTAACACGATACCCCTTAGTAAGACTGGTTGTCAGACTTTCTGGCTTCTGACTACCCAAAACGACTGCCAAAGATCTGCAAATGACAGCCGGGACCAACGGCTTTACGTGCTTTCCGAGGCACGGAGGGAACTCGGTATGAAAGGGATGGTCACCCATCCACAAACCGACCGCGGCTAGCGTAGCTTAACCTATGACCGATCGATCTGTACGGCTTTAACTTAGCCACGAGCCAAGAAGTAGGCACTAAAAAGCATAAAAAAAACAATTTTACAAAAAAGACAACCGCCTTCAAAAATTAAAAAATTACTTTAAATTCGCAAGTCGGTGGCAATACGAAACAACAAACAAAACCAAAGACTTGCGAAACTTTTCGAAGGCGGTGGTCTTTAGCTTGGTGAGCTTTGATAGCTTCGTTGGTCTCGTGGTTGTAAGCGCGACTGCTGAGTAGCAGCTCGAAGTTGGCGGAGTAGAACCCCAGTGCCTCGGAAGGCACTAAATGGCGTTGGTCCTGCGCCTGATCTCTCCCCGGTCGTGTCGGATTGCCGTCCCACCGGACTATGAGAGTGAGGGAGGAGAAGGTGCACCTGTGTTTGCGCACACACTTCATCATCTGCCTTTTCCCAAGTATATTGGGGTTGGCTTCCAGTCTAACCAGATGTACTAGTGTTTTACATAGATCAATATATCCGACCTCCACAACCCAGCTACTGGGTGACACGATACCTTTTGGAAGACTGGTTGTCAGACTTTTTGGCTTCTAACTACCCATAACGACTGCCAAAGATCTACGAATAACAGCCGGGACCAAGAGCTTCACGTGTTTTCAGAGGCACAGAGGGAACTCGGTATGAAGTAGACGGTCACCCATTCACAGGCCGACCCGGCAAGCGTAGCTTAACCTTTGACCGATCCATCTGTACGGCTTTTACTTAGTCAAGAACTCCTTTATAGATAGCTGAATATATTCTGGCAAAAATCTGTGGCAGAAACACAACGAAACCCTAAAAAAATCTGGAACACACAAAAAATCCCCAAACTGTCCCATCAATATCTCAGTCCGCAGGTAAAACTACTAAAGTAATTAAGATTCAAAATGTTTACAGTTTAATTTAGTTTTTAGTTGCTACCGTGAAATTGGAGCAAATTAACATAAACTCTATGTTTGAACTTTGCTATGAACCTTCACATAATGTGGCTTTTATACGACTGTAGTACTGAAGTTAAAGCTAAAATTCATATCTCCTAGTTTGGTATGGACTTAGCTACTTCTGCGCCACTTTTGTGTGGATTTTTGTGTATATGTTACAATCAAAACTCTTAACCAGGCAAAACTACATTTGACTGACTTTAGTCAAAACCTTTATTAAGATAAAACGCGTACAAAAACAAATATACGGAACGCCCTAGTTATAACTACAAAAGAAAAGTTTTAAAAGGGTCACAAAAAACCTACCAACGTAATGGGTTTCTTTAGGTTTCTTTTTTTATTAGCCCGTTGTGTCCCACAGCTGGGCAAAGGCCACCCCCGAGACCCTTATTAAGGATAAATTTAAACAGTTCAAAAGTACTATTGACTTTTGAACAATAAAATGCAACATGCGACTCGCGTATGCCCCTCAACTTAAAGGAAAAATCAACAAGTTCGTGATAAGACAACGTTCCATAAATTTTATATTCAAGGTGCCAATATCCTATTCCAATCCACGTATCGCTTTCACCTCACTAATTACTTTCCTAATCAAGGCACCATCGATCCTTGAAACCCCACCATACACGGTAAAGTCGGTTAAGATTAATGGGTAAACATTATCCTTCTTACATGGAGCTCATAACCGGATTACAGCGTTTCCGTCTGGTTTATACCAGTATAAACCGGAATATACCGGTTTGAACCGCCTTTTGGTAGAAACGGAGATGCAGAAGGCTTATTTATTACGTCGATGACTTTATGCGGTAAAGCACTTAAATATAGGTACCATTAAAAATAGCGTAGCTGTTAAACTGTTAAACTTTCCCTTTTTCCACCACCCTTTTCCTACCTACCACCTAGCCTTTTCCCAACTATGCTCGGGTAGTCTTCCAGTATAACTAGATGCAGCTGAATACTAGTGTTTTACATGGAGCGACTACCTATCTGACCTCCACAACCCAGTTACTGGTTTTCACGATATCTCTTGGTTATCAGATTGAATGGCTTCTGACTACCTAAAAAGACTATCAAAGATCTACGAACGACAGCCAGTACCAACCGTTTTACGTACTATCCAAGGCATGGAGGGGTCTATGTATGAATGAATGGTCACCCACCCATCCACAAACCGACCGCAGCAAGCGTAGCTTAACCAACATGACCGGTCGATCTTGCCCGTTTCTGGCACACCTGACAACGTATATGCAAAAATTTAGGCGAGAAAGCGTAAAAAACAAACAAAGACTTACTTTCGCATTTATAATATTACATACTTAGTTAGAATTAGTAGGATATATTATTAGTCATATTTAATGTCGTCTAAGGTGCAGGACACTGCTGAACACTTAAATGGGTCATCGTCTGGTCAACGTAGTCGTTGTGTAACTTTGCCCCCCTTTAACTTTTGGTTATCCATTATACATTTTTGCATCTCTTTCATCAAACAGATAATTTTTCGCCTTCTGTCCCCTACCTGTTTCACGTCTCAAGCCAGCTGCAAGCGGTTATATCGGGATTGTCTCCGCTAATGAGAGCCGTAATTACGACATCGTAGTACCGGGATGTGCGTGAGAATAATTGGCACGGAATGGGATGTTGTCATTGTGGGAAAGCGGAAAGCTGAATATTTGAACTAAAATATTACTGTATGTCATTGTTACGACTGAGAAAGGCTAGCTTCTCTACGTGTGAATTTTGCTAGATGTGATTAAGGGGTTAGCTATTGTTATGTATGTATAACTGTATTTAAGTAGATGTGGCAGTGCCACACATGAAGATCCATGGTGGAATACAGGAGAGCGAATTATACCGTCTTTGAGTCAATACCTCTGTAGCTTACATACTTATAATATTGGCGACGAGGATCCACAATATAATAAAAAATAATAATGTTCGGCATTAGGGAGCTATTTCCAACTTCATCACACCCAAGACTGGAAGCTTTACAAAAGGTGGCTTCAGCAATTGTTCATTGCCAACAGGATCGGCAAGGGTAACGATAAAGCTGGAGTAAGAAAAAAGTGGTATTGTTGAGCGCACGATGAACACGTACCAACTAGCATGTAATCTCACTTTACCCGAAGATTTGGATGCGAAAAATTTCAACGATATCTTGAAAATTTTGGATGACCACTTCCTGCCTAAGCCTTGTGGGTTCGCGGAAAGATACCGGTTTTGTGCGGCAGTGCAACACCCTGGTGAGACGCACTCGCAGTGGGATGCAAGATTACGTGGCCTGGCTTTTGTGCTTTCAAGAATTTAGGAGATTATCTTTTAGATAAATAATTGAATCTGAAAAAGGGTCTTATCATTATGAACATCTTTTATTATGGAACCATGGAACTTACCATCAAAATCATCTGCATAGCCTTTTTCTGACTACCTATGTTAGGATCGACTTCCAGTCTAATCGAATGCACCTGAATACCAGTGTTTTACATGGAGCGACTGTCTCCACAACCCAGTTGCTGTGTAACACGATACTCCTTGGTAAGGCTGGTTATCAGATTTTATTACTTCTGACTAGCTATAACGAGTGTCAAAGATCTACGAATCTCTGGAGTTGAAAATCTGGAGTTTCATTGAAAGATTTCTACTGTAGTTTTATTACTACCTATAGGTACTTAGGGGTAGGGCTTTATAATGGTATACATTATCGACGATTTAAAGAAGGTGGCTGGCAGCGGATGGATGAGGATTGCCCAAGACCGGGTTGGTAAGCGATCTCTGGTGGAGGACTACGTTCAGCAGTGGACGGCAATAGGCTGATATGATGATACTATTATCAGTGTCTTCGTTCGCGTAAATTTCTTACAGAATCCTATTTTTTTATATTAAAACATGGCCTGCTTAAGACGATACCGTAGCTTCGTCATCATCATCTGCCTAGCCTTTTCCCAAGTATATTGGGGTCGGCTTCCAGTCTAACCGGATGCAGCTGAATACCAGTGTTTTATATGAAACGACTGCCTATCGGACCTCCGCAACCCAGTTACTGGGTAACAAGATACTCCTTGGCTTACAAAGGGGTTTCTTGTTAAACTGCTTCTGACTATACCCATAACGACTGCCAAAGATCTACAAGTGACAGCCGGGACCAACGGCTTTTACGTGCTTTCCGAGACACGGAGGGAACTCGGTATGAAAGGGATGGTCATCCATCCACAGACCGACCGCGATTAGCTTAGCTTAACCTTTGAGCTATTGATCTGTACGGCTTTAACTTAGCCACAACCGTAGCTTTTTACTAGCTAAATTATTTTCAAAATTGGACCAGTAGTTACGAAGATTACTGCGTTCAAACCAAAAAATAAACAAACAAATATATATAGAAATATATTCTTTAGCTTTATAATATTAGTAGAGATATATTATGTTAGTATATATATATAAATTCCGATTCTTTAGCTCATAAAGTAAATGTCCTACATAAAAACCGTACTTACAAACAATAGTCTGAAGAATCAATCATTATTAAACTTGAAAAAGAAACATTGGTACTTCTACTAGAATATTATTTTTAAGTAACAGAGAACCTACAATTGGCATGATGGATGGCAAGGGGTGAAGAAATGATTACACATAAAGGAATCGTAAGAAAGATGTATCACTTTTATAATGGAGAGGGACACATGGGCTATGCGGATGGTGAGCTAAATTGTAATATTAAAATGGAAGTTTCAACTTTCTTTAACTAAACGTCAAGGTTGGTCTAAACTTGGTCTAGTTGTACATTTCACTTATCTTTTTCAGATCTCATAATATCCCACTAGAACCCATTGCCATGAAAAGTTTGCTATGTTTTTGACATTGCATCGGATGTACTCTAGACGCTAAAAGAGGTGGTGCTGTCAACGTATCGGATTGTTTAAACGTGTCTAAAAGTCGTATAACAATTATGTCCGTGTGTCGTAATACTTACAGTTTCTATTAACGCCATACATCATTCCATACTAATAATACTGTTGGCATTAATATTAGTTGAACCATTGTTAACACATCTGTAAGATTAAATACTAGACAGATAGGTAACCTGGATTCTAGCATCGTATGGAGAAGTTTATTCATTCATATCAGCGTATTATTAAAATGTCCCTCTGCTGAACAAAGTTCAGGGTAACGCTTTGGGGAAGGCATTAAGGAATTCTCTAAAGTAAGGCATCAATATAATATGTTATAGTCAAAACTCTCAACCAGGCAAAACTATTTTTGACTGGCTTCAGTCAGACGCGTTTTGTCTTTATAAGGGATAAAGACAAAACGCGTTTGCGTTACAAAAACAAAAATAAAGAACGCCCTTGTTACCGTTCAAAAGTACTATATATACAAGACCGCGTTTGCGTTACAAAAACAAAAATAAAGAACGCCCTTGTTACCGTTCAAAAGTACTATATATACAAGACACAAAATTAAAGTTCCAAAACAATTTAATACAGAATTTTCTTCGTAGTTTGTTCTAGTATCTATTATTAGATCACCTATTATATGTCAAGATATTAAATCTTGGACAGAATATTAATATTGAAAGGATAAACCTTTGATAAATTTATCTGAGAATTCACGAAAACAATATCACGACCCTTATCAGGAAAATAGTATGAATTTCAATATCGGATATAGTTACTAAGATATTAAAGGCAATTTACTTTTAGTAGCTTTTACATTGATATATCTAGTTACGCTATTTCCAAACTGACGCTACGGTAAGATAATGCGTTTTACAGCAAAATAGAGACTGCGAAGTCACATTATCTAAAATACAAGTGACTGGCTGAAATAAAAGAAACATAACAATTCGAACATAACTATAATATTAAAAAAAAAAAACATATACGAGACGGGACAAGATACTACAACTATACAACTACAAGAAAACAAAAGAGGAACGCTTCTTCAACACAGAAACAGATCTAGAATAATAATTTAAGATCTATTTCTTAAAAGAAGGTCCAAAAGAAATATTCTCAAGCCCATGGAACATCCTCTTCATATTCTGTTTATCAGACCACTTGGAGTCCAAGTAGCTGTCATCCTCATCCGCTTCCAACTTCTTCCATTCCTCCTGCTTCCTATAGGCGTGCAGGGTTAGCTGCTTGCGGTCTTCCTCTGACATGATGGGTTCACGACCTGGAGCACCCTCAGAATTCGAGCAGAGCTTTACTGTGACTTTCATCTTGTTGTTCTTGCCTGAAATTTAGAAGAAAAACTGATAAGATCTTCTTAGTGTGTCGATGGTGGTCTAAATTTAGTTGGATCAGAACTAAACAACGTTTGATACCATCAGTGCGACACGAACTACACGGTTGGTGAAATGGTTGAGCGATTGGCCGCTGCGTTGCCTGTTGCTGGTTCGATTTCCGCAGGAACCAATATATACAGTATGGCCTACAGGTAGTTGTTTCGCATATGTTTGTCTGTATGTGTGAGTTTATACGTTTGTAAACGCCCCCATGATACAAGAGTTTTTTTTTAAGTTACAACAGGTGTTCCTTTGTTTGTGGAATAGCACTACATTTGCACTTCAGGCTTGAATCGTCTATAAACACCATCGTCATCATCATGTCAACCTTCAGACAACCACTGCTGGGCTTAGGTCTCCCCCAAGAAGAGGTTTAGTCGTAAACCTCTACTCAAAAAGAATTTTTCTGCTTCGCACAACTTGTCTGTTCATAAAATCCCATGCTAGCCAAGACATCCCATGAGGAAGAATATTTTCACCTGGTACAACGAAAAGGATAGTCAAGGCAGTACTACCTCGTTTTAGTCTGATATGACTTTCAATATGAATATCCTTAATTTTAAATAAATATTCATTCACAACCAATCCCTCGTAAAACTTTAGAGTAACGACTCCAATTTAACGTTCCAATTCACCTAAATCTACAATGTCAATTTGCTAAGCTCGTTAGTCTAGATATTAGGTCAATTTAGATACTGTCTACATGTTCCATACATCAAAAGGCTGGAACAGTTTGTTACATAATAAACCAATCATTACGAGTACTGGTTGGTTAGCAATGTACAGAGCCCACTGCTCAACAAGCTACCAGAATCTATCAACTTTACCACAAAAGAATATGGTTCATATTGAATTGGGTAAATTTGACAGTTTGGTATGGCTTGCTGTGCTGACGCCAGTACTGCCTTTGAATGAAATGAAAAACTTGAAAATGGTAATGAAGAATGAATCTATCTATACTAATATTATAAAGCTGAAAACTTTGTGTTTGTTTGGTTGAACGCGCTAATCTCAGGATCTACTGGTTCGAATTGAAAAATTATTTTTGTGTTGGATAGTCCATTTATCGAGGAAGGCTATAGGCCCATGCGAAGCCGGGTCGGGTCGCTAGTTAAGTATAAAAAACACCACCAATACACGGGGTATTGGTGGGGTGTCCGGGTTAGAATAGAACCCCCCCCCCCCCCATTTCATCCTGAGGGTGTCGTCGACGACGACTAAGGGAAAATCCAGAAGTCTGGCAGCAGCGGCTTCAGTGTGCTTAACAACTTCACTGCGATCCCCAAGACGTCTGCCAAACGTGAGGATTATGGCAACACCCCCCTCCCCTTATGGGGGAGGCCTTTGTTCAACAGTGGACGTCTTCAGGCTGATGATGATGATGATGAACACCAAAAATCAATCAACCGTTTTATAAGCAGTTAAAATGCGATTCTCCCGTAGATTTTGTGTTTTTTTTTGTGTTGTTTGAATGTGAAGTCACTTATTTGCTAACTCAACTGACTAACTTTCAATTGATTTAAAAGCCTAATAAAAAATCGAATTTTAAAATTAGTTCAAAAAATATCTACCTAAGTGGTCTCTCAGCTTATTCCCACTGATGAACTTCTTCCCACAAGCCCACAAACAAGCTCTAGACGGGTCAATAACTTCGTTAGAAGCTTGGGTCCCCGACAGGTCTTCGACATTGTCCAGTTCCATACGAACTGGGTCATGAGGTGGAAGACCTCCAGGGAACACTATCTTGGTAGCACCTCGAAGCTCGTCCAGGGCTCTGGATACGTCTTTTTGGGTCAGACATTTGCGGAGATCCACCTGAAAAGAGTATTATGGCATTTTGAGATGCGATTCATTACAGGTTCCTTCTTCTTCTTTGTCGTTTTGCTCTTAGCAGAGCGGTCGTGGTCATGTCGAGGTGTTGAAATTCGGTGGTAAAGGCGGACAGAGCTTTCCGCAGAATCTCACGCCATCTTTCTCTGTTAGCAGAATGTCTGGCGAAGTCAGATACGCGGTTTCCTACTGCGGCTTTCACTTGATCAGTCCATCGCTACGTGATCTGCCGGGCGATCTGATTCCCCCTACTTTTCCCTGAGGTTCCCCAGGTTAATATTATTGATCTTAAGTAATTATGGACACACAAAGTGCATACCTACTTGTCTTATTAACCTCATGATTTTATTTACGCCTCGTAATAGTAACAACGTAAGAATATATTTTTTTGCAGTAACAAAAATATATTTGTTGAATACATTGCATAGGTAACCTATAGTATTAAAGAGTAGTTCGAAATCGGAATAATAAATAGGTGTACACATACACAACATGACTATTATAGAAAAAGTAAACAAAATTGTAAGAAAAGGTAATGATATAGCTAATCTATGGAAAAGATACCACTCCGTCGTAGACGCGGTTTAATCTAATCTTGATTAAAGCACAATTTGAATTAAAATATATTTCTTATATTGAATATAATTATAAACAATAATATTATTTTATGCTAATCTGCATGTAAGTCCTCGTGGCCGAATGTCATAGTTCTTATTTAGAACAGAATTTATCTAATTAGTCCTTTGAAGTAATAATGTATCTAAATAAGGTTGAAAATGGCTAAACTGTTTTAAGTCTATACAGTACTTATCTTTATTAAACTAAATATTATACCATGATGTATATTGAAAAATATACTTACATGTTTCTTACTAATGAATTCCTTTGCATCCTCAGACGCTTTCTTTATAACGTCCTGCATATTGGGAGGGGGGGCGAGGCCACAGCGGCGTCCCATGTCGTCCTTAACAAACACATGACCTGGCGGGGCGCAACGTTTGGCCCACGGGTCCTCTAGTTTTAACTCCGTAATCTGAAATGTGCAAATTTAATAAAAATTTAGAAAACCTTGTCGGTTTAAAGCACCGCTCTTTGAAGTTTAATAGCAGTTGACGGAAAGCCGTGAGGTGGCGGCAGCGAATAGCACCACCCCATTTCTACCCGCGGGTGTCGTAGAAGGCGACAGATGGATATTGACCAGAGGATACTTATTGTATGGCTATACATATCATTGTATGGCTATACGTTTAAAAGTGCTTTTTAATGGTCTAATTAAAATAAATGATTTGACTTTGACTTCGATTTATGTATAATTTTTCGGTTTTTGTTGATTTTTTTAAAGTGTTGCGCATCGATATAAAATATTTCTATGGTGTTGCGCAAATTTCTTACTTTTTTCTTTCATATTTTTCTTCGCCTTACAATAATAAACACAACAGAAAAAGAATTAGCCAAATTGAATTAGTCCAGCTGTTCACGCGTGATGCCGTGACCAATGGATACATGGATGGATTCATTTTTATATATTATTATTATAGATAGTATTATAATAAAGGCAGATTACCAAAACTCAACTAACCTGTTCATCCGTCAACCCTTGCATTTCTAAAGGCAGGAAGGTCCCATGTTTCTGCAGCTCATCCATCTCGTAGCACAGTCTTGTCACCTTCAACCTCCCATTGAATATCGCCGTAATATCCTTTACGACATCATCTACTTCTTTGTCAACATCTGTTTCATACAGAAACTGGTTCTCATCACCTCTTTTTACAAGGAAAATTACCATTTTGATAACGAAAGAGAAATTATTACAAGGCACGTTCTTAACAATGCGGTGAAATTGTGTGATGTTTATTGAACTAACAGTAACGTTGCTATGGCGTTTCTATAGGAGCAGTTGCTATGGAAATAATAGGTACGGTAGGGGTGTGATCCAATTAGTTTGAAACACGAATTCTCTTGAGGCTGTAAAATTATCGGATGAATTATATAAAATACCGGCCTATTATTAGCCTAACGAAAGGCAAAGGCTTCTCCTCATACAAAAAATTCACGACCATTGATGCTCAAGGCGGATTGGCGATTTTAGACTATATTGATAAGTTCAGTTCATCAAGTTCAGGAAAACATCGTGAGGGTATCCTCACGATGTTTTCCTTCACCGAAGCCAGTAATGAGCCGGACTCGCCCATGAAGGGTTCCGTAGCAGCAAGTAAGGTAAATTGCGGTTTACGATTTATGACGTATTAAAAAAAACTACTTGCTAGATCTTGCCACGATCGATCGACCGACCGACCGATCGGTCGATCTTGCTCTCTCTTACGTATGCCTATCAATAGATAAAAAAATTAAATAAAATCTCGTTCAAACCAATTTGGAAGGTTACATGGTAATGTACATCATATATTTTTTTAGTTTTATCATTCTTTTGTTTTAGAAGTTACAGGGGGGACACACATTTTACCACTTTGGAAGTGTCTCTCGCGCAAACTATTCAGTTTAGAAAAAAATGATACTAGAAACCTCAATATCATTTTTTAAGACCTATCCATTGATACCCTATACGTATGGGTTTGATGAAAAAAATTTTTAGAGTTTCAGTTCTAAGTATGGGGAACCCGCAAAATTAATTGTTTTTTTCCATTTTTGTGTGAAAATCTTAATGCGGTTCACTGAATACATCTACTTACCAAGTTTCAACAGTATAGTTCTTATAGTTTCGGAAAAAAGTGGCTGTGACATACGAACGGACAGACAGACAGACATGACGAATCCATAAGGGTTCCGTTTTTTGCCATTTGACTACGGAACCCTAAAAATACATATAAATTGAAACAGTCATATTGGTAATTGCCTGACAGCGCACCAACAACCTTACGCCGTAACCACTGGTCCATCGGGACACTACAATTCTAATAACAATGTTCTTCTAAAATTTAACCATTTTGGAAGGCAATGATTCAAGATCACAGAGTCGTTTGGTTATTATTTAAAATTATTTTTAATTAATAGTCCCAGGGAAATTGTCTGGCGGTTATGTATTTTGGGTTCAAATAATATCCTGTAAAAAATATACATGAATACCAGCCGTCTCACAACGAAAGTGAGTAAGGTAAGGCCCAACAATAGACCTTGTAAGTACACATAGCTTTTTAACGATATATAAGGTGCTATAAAAATATCTGCCACGGCTTTAATGGGAGGTAGTATTGTGTTTAAAGATTACAATAGTGAAGAACTTTCGTACCCCAGAATAGTTAATTTAATTTGAGAAAATAAAGTAGTTTAATAAACATTGACTCTACTCTGCATAACGTGTTTTACAAATTACGCGCGATGTGTCGCTTCGTCAATGAAAACAACTGCTATCTCTTTCTATCTGTTCTGTGAATGAAAACTGAAATCAGCTGATTAGTTCGTCACTATCTAACCTACTAGGTACACAATAATACGCAGGGAAAAAAGTGTTTTAAAAGTGCAATTACTTACCAGCTACCGCATTCTTCCAAAAAACTGACGTAGGTAAATAAGATGATAAACTTCCCATCACACTTAAAACAGGCTTTGGACTGACAAGTTAGTGTAAGAATCGCAATTTTTTTCTTATTATTTTTAAACAGTAGGTGCTTAGATTAATAACGCAGTAACTTGGCGTTGCCTTCGCCTTCGCGTTGCACACAAATGTAGGCACGCTTACGTACATGTCTCTTCACTTTATTTAATGTGTTCGTTTCACTTTTTATTTGCCTAAATGCGCGTTTGATGCGCCTTTTTAGTTCTTCCACACTTCTAATGATATGTATGATGACTCACTCGCACACCAAACGTCTGCTGGTATAAGTTTACTGCATGCGCAGTTATGGAGTTACACTCGCGGTAGCACAACACCATTTCAAGATATTCTTGATTGGAATACCGTCGTCTGGGAGGCAATTTTAATGGAAGCGCGAGCTATTATCCCGTCGCTAACCGCTAATTAAAACTGACTTCCGAGCGGGCGGGGGGCGACTGGCGAGCGGGCGGTCGGCTGGCGCGTGCGACGAACGGGGTAGTGCGGGTCAAGGTGGGGGCACGCGGGGCTGCTCTTTGACGACGCGACGTCCCGACGAGTGCCGATGCGCAGCGGCATCGTTTGATAAATGATAAGAATGGCAACAGTGTATGAACGGCGCCGGCGTTTTGCGAAACGATTGAATTGTACCTATTCGGTGCGGTGCGGCAACAGCAAGTCTACGTGATGGTTTTATGCGAATAAATCAATTCAAATTTATACGTACAATTTTTTGTATGAAAAAAAATATGACAAATGATCAATAATTTATCTTTACTATTGTAATCTATAAACACAATACTGTCTCCCATTGCAGCCGTAGCAGATATTTTTATAGCACCTTATATTACTTTAAGTTAAACATTTATTTTATAAAAGAGCACCTATACCCTGTTCACAATAGGATTAGTCATAAACACAAACCTTTTTTACAGTCCCTTCAACCGATTTTGACTTCAATTCCGTAGGCTTAAGGATGACATTAGAGGCAAAAAAGTGGTTACAATAACAACTGTTTACTGCAGTTGCCATTTGTCATGTCCAACGCAATATGAGTGAAAATCGGTTGAACGGACTGTAAAAAAGGTTTCGGTAAAAAAAAAAAAACTTGTTGTGAACAGGGTATAAATTGAATTTATTTCTCATTCTTCTTCATACGAAAATACTTTTTGGAAGGGGCGACTAGATTAAATTCATGTAAATGACGTTCTTGAAAGTGCCTTTTAAAGGTCTAATTGAAATAAACAATTTAACTTTGTTTCCTCAAAATCTCAGCCTTGTTATAATAACGACTCTAGGGTCTCAGTCTACCAGTTAAAATGCCTTTATCATCATTAGCCGAAAGACGTCCACTGAACATAGGCCTCCCCTATAGAACACCACGATGAACGGTAACCCGCGCCGCTTACATCCACCGGTTACCCACGACCTTGACGATATCGTCGGTTCATCTAGTAGGAAGCCTACCAACGCTGCGTCTTTAGGGTTCGTGGTCGCCTCTCGAGAACATTTCTACCCCATCTGCCACTTCAACTTGCATATCCTGAGAGCTATGTCGGTGATCTTAGTTCTTCAGTGAATTTTCTCGTTACGAATAGGGTATTTTACTCTATACAAGAAAAAATCTATAAATATGTTATTGAGACAGTTTAGGCATAAAGCAGTCGGAAAATGTAAGTTTTAGTTCATAAAACAACAAAACAATTTTTTAAATTCAATTCAAAGTTTTCAGTATTTTTAATCTGTTATAAAACACTGTGAAATAGTAGCGGCCATGTTATTACGCCGTACGGCTGTGTAAACAAAAAATTGTTAACTGTCAGTCAACCGATTGGCGTAATATAGGCTTTGTACTTTTATTATTTTCGTAACCAACGTAATTTTTTCATTATTACACCTATTACAAAATATGCTGTTAATTATTTTTAAATGATTATCATCATCATCATCATTCCAGCCCAAAGACGTCCACTGCTGGACATAGGCCTCCCCAAGGGGGGGGTAAATGATATATAATTATCATATTAATATGAGCTCATTTGATACAAAACGAACTGACGTCATTTACGCTGAGCAATATGGCGTCCAGTAAGAGGCGTTTTCGTTTAAACACGCGCGAAATTTGTAAATTTAAAATTTAGATGCATTTTATGGCACTTATCGAATGAATAAAAATTTTGTGGTTTTTTTGGTGGCATATTAGCACTACAGAACTTCATTAAGACACTTTTCAAAAATGGGTGTAATACCCTATTTTAAAATGCCCTATGAAGGATATGATCATAAAATCTAATTTTGAATATGATTGGGTATAATAATCAATGTATGGGAGGCGGATGTTCAGTGGGAGTGGGCGTCTGTGGGTGGATGTGTACCAGTTAATATTAATTAGTGCTAAGGGTGCAAATTGATTGTTGGAAGGAGGTAGCAAACATAATCGTACATAGTTAAACTGTTATCTTTATACAAAAATCTTCTGTGCGTGTGTATGAAAGTGAACTCCTCTTAAACGGCTGGATCGATGTTGCTGAATTTATTTGTGTGTATTCCAGTGGATTCGAGAATGGTTTAGATTCACAATTGGACCCGGCAGGTGGCGCTATAGTAGGGTTTTAGGACAACGTCTGCCAGGCCCGCTAGTTATCTTCAACCACCCCTGAGGCATACCAAATCCATAGAAAAAAAAATTTTCAAAATCAATTTACATTTGCCGGAGAAATCGTGTAACAAATACACACAAAAAAAAACATACAATCGAATTGAGAATCTCCTTCTTTTTAGAAGTCGGTTGAAAATTAGAGGGTATCCCCATAGATATCCTAGTATCCCCAAATAACCACGCTTGACAAAAAGTAAGTTCTTACATATTTCACGACTACCCTCGATGTATCAGAGCAAAAATAGGAAAAATTTAATTATAGTTAGATGTTTTATCAGGCCGGGTCGGCATTTTCCGGCCCACTGATCAACTCACGGTACATTACGTTAACTGACCCGCTCGGACCCGCGCCGCGCCGGCCACTTTTTTGTTTATTTTTATATTTTATGTTTTTTTTTTGGCGGCATTTGTTTTATACGTGGTAGACATTTAATAGACTTGGTCCTATAAAGGTCGTAAAAGGTAAATTGAAGATAAAATATTATTATAATTATTATTAATTAATTTGATGATAAAATATAGCACTATTATAATTAACGTAACTTGCCCTTCGCGAAAGAATTTTCACAATCGCATCAGTAATTCCGGCTTACTGAAGATCCGGACACAATATATTCGGACATAGAGTCAGATATAAATTCCCAACGATAAAATACAGTTAAAACTGTTTTTTTACAACTATAGGCTTGAAAGACTGATTTCGTACTGTGTCTAAATATATTGTGTCCGAATCTTCAGTAAGCCGTAATTCCGGAGATTAGCACAATCAAACAAACTATCAATCTCTTCACTTTATATATATTAGTATTGATTTTTGTCAATAACAAACATCTTCTCACTCAACTACCTATCATACATTAATTAAAGTCACAAATTAATATCATGTCGAAGCTACAAAATACTAATAACAAACAAAACCACAGTATAATAATTCCACTCACGCGAGAAACTCAGAAATAGCAGTAGAACAAAAGCTTATATTGTATTCTCAAGACCTACACTCAGCACCAACTTGGGAAACGCCGATTCAATTAATTGTGGGTACGCATTACTCAATCAAATGTATTATTTTATCAGAATGACGTAATTATTTTGATTTGAGAATTGATTTTGTTAACTTTCAATGATTATTTGATAAGGTAGTATTGTTCAAATGTTGTTATTTTTATGTGGTTTTGAGTACTTTGGGATAATTAAATAGATAGGGCAGCGATATGGTAGCAATACAAAAGGCTTCGATATAAAACAAGCATCAGAATCAGTTTCTAGAATTTCCGCACTGGTTAAAAAAATATGGCTCATGTTTAACGAACCTCCAGATCTACTAAATGATCACCAATAATAGTAAATAAAATAAAACCAAAAATAGTAAATGGTCACCAAAATGGTGTTTCCTAAAGTATTGTAGAAATGTATGAGTTTGACTGTAAAAAGCGATTTGATTGTGGCGTAGGGGGTCACAGTTCTAACCTAACCTAACCATGTCGGATCCGCCCCAGGGGGGTCAAAAAGATTTTGCTTATTTTGCACACTAAGATTTGGTGACCATTTAGTACCTACATTGGTATAATTTAGTATATTTTTTTGGTAAGGGAGCTTAAGATCCTAAAGTATTTTTTGGTGATCATTATATTTATACCTACCCAAAAAAATATCCTGTAAAATTATTACAATAGGTTTGCGTTTGACCACAACTCACCTGATCTTAAGAGATGATGCGGCCTAAGGTGGACCATGTTTGCCTAGGATGAATCGGCTCGCTCGTGCTTTGAAGATACCCAGATTACTCTTATCGAGAAACAAACAGAGAGGCGGGCAGTGAATTCCACAGTCTGCCAGTTCGCACAATAAATGTGAAATCAGCGTTTGGTTTGAGACCGTAGATTTTCAACCATATGTGAAACTTTCACAATTTATTTTTAGATTTAAAAACTGTTCTTCGTTGCAAATACACTTTATTAACCAATACACACTTGGATACAATATTTCAAATGGCCAACTGGCTTCGTAGTTCAACGGTGACTGCCGCCGTTACTATTGGAACATAAAAAGTAAAGTCGGGTACCTAGCTGTATTTAGCTGACTAATCTTTTTATAATAATGTCGGAAGTCAAAATTGAGCTACTAACATTTTAAATTAGTAATAATAAAAATCGAAACACTTTCTAAAAACATAACTTAAAATCAACATTTTTTTTTGTGGTAAATTATACACTAGTTCATATTTTTAGATAATAATAATTGACAAATTTTAGTAGAATTCACAACTTAATTTTAATTATTAATGCAGAATATCTAAAGAATTCGCGAAAACTGTTTTAAATCAAAACATGAATTTTCATCAAGCTAACACATATAATAGAATAGATTATTTATTTGCCAGAAACATAGCATTTATAAACAAAGGTGTTTTGAAAATTACATACTAGCTTCTGCCCGCGATTTCGTCCCTGTGAAAGTCATGTAAGACATTAAACATGGCCGACTCAAAGATTTTTTTTTTCATTTATGATGTACTCGTAATTAAACGGTTACTCATAACAATTACAATCTAGACCTTAAGGCTAATAAGTAATTTAAATTTAATTTAATTTGCTAAAATCTTACATGGTTAAGAATGTGTCCATTGGCACTTTTCTTATTGTCTCTATTATGATGGAAAGACACTTTGTTCTTGTGTTCTTTAAGAGTAGCACTCACTGCACTAAGTAACAGTCACTTCACTAAACTAACTCAAAGGGCTTAGTTCTCTTGAGTCTTCTTTCTATGTCCGTGGTGTCAAGGAGCTGAATAGCCTCAACATTCACATGTTGGACATTCATATGACTCAAAGATAACGTAGTTTTATCAGCAGACAGCCAACGTCCGTATTTGTTAGTCTTTGAAGTAACAAACTAACGCCATCGTTATTCTGAACTAACTAAAGGGTCGAAGAGCAGCTCATGGCTGAGTAAAAGCCGTACAGATCGACCGGTCATGAGGGTTAAGCTACGCTTGCCGCGGTCGCTCAGTGGATGGGTGACCATCCATACCGAGACTGAGACTCCTCCGTAGCCAGAAGCTTGAAAATCTGATAACCACTCTTACCAAGGGCTATCGTGTTACAAAGGAACTGGCAGAAAGTAGATGATGAGGTTTAAAAGCTATACCTTGCTTCCTTACGTTCAAGTGAGACAGCGGGTTGTAATCTTTGATTATATACAATGTCTAGATGGAGTGTCAAGTGCACGCAAACGTGTCAAAAAGTGTCAGCCAACTATTGGCTGACAAGTGCATATATAATCAAAGCCCAAATGCGTAATAATAATAATAAATGATTAATATATGTATAATAATATTAATTTATGTATAATTATATACATAATTGCTTATATAATCATTATTTACGCACACAGAGACGTAGATGCACAGTGTAAAACGACGCCTGCACGCACACATACTTGAAATTGTTGACTCGTTTTCTTTGTTATGATTGTAGGGCGACGCTCCATCTAGACATTATATAATCAAAGGTTGTAATATAAGTTTTGCAGGATATTGGTGTAAACCTACATTGTTGCCCAACACTTTCCATGCACCATTACTTCAGCCAGATGTTGTACAGGTCGGTACTTTAAAGCGGTATCTAATGTTATGGCCTACCTAAAATGACGTAGGCTTTTTTTTACTCTTCTTAACTTAAATCACCTCTTAAATTCTACTTAACCACCAGCCCTTTCTGATACCTTTTAAACCTGACACCTGCAGTGCTATTCTATTACAATCTCCCTCGGTGAACACATAGGTGAAGTGAGTTGTCACCCGTTTCGTTCCGATGCTAGGGATTGACAAAGCAGACGGACGGATGACAGCTCACTTCATCTATACTCCATTTATAATAGCATTAGAAAAAAGAGGCTCATAGAAGCAGGAATGCAAAACATTTTATTTCAAAGATAAGTTAAAACAATTTAAATTAAACTTATTTTAATATAATTTTGATAAAAAGATCTAAGATAGTACTAAATATGGACGTATAATAATATAAACAGAATAAAAGTCTTTAAAAGATATATGGTAAAATTTTAAATTAGGTAGAATTACAGTGAAACGAATAACGTTCCGGGTATTGTTCATCCCTGCTGCTGTTAGGTTTTTACCATTGACACTGTACTTTTAAATTGGAATTAAATATACAACTAAATGAAAACCACATAATTTGAGAAGATAAATTATTAAAATGGTTACAAATACGCGCGACAGCCACTGTAAAAATAGATTATAATAAATACGTGAACGCATACGCATACGCATACGTGAACCCATTCCCTAAACACAACTCCACCACAGATTACTGAACACAAATCACTCCGTTTATCGAGATGTCCCAATTCGAATAGATAATCGATTGTATCGAATATCCTGCACGGGCTATTGAACCGAGTTGCATCGGTATATCGATATAGTTTACGTTTCATCGGATGCCTGTGCCTGTATAAACATGCTGAGGGCTGTCATGTTTTTCTTGTAAAACGAAAATACTTTTGCAGAGTGTAAGATATGGAAGAATCATGGCGAGATCCATACATTCATTTGTATCTATTAAAAAAAAAATTGAGGGTTTAAAACATTTTCCAATGTGAAGAATACATTACCAGGAGTAAGTAGATTGATATACTTAGCATTCTTAAAACCCCCACATAATTAAAATATTACGAAATGAAAATAAATCTTTTTCGTTTCTTAACGATGTCCATTTTGTGTTTATAAAAAGAAAAAAAAAAGTGACAAGCGACATTAACGGATCTATAAAATTGGCAGACAAGTGATGTGACAAGTGTGTGGAAAAAAAAAATATTTGTGATATTATTTCCCATGAAACGATGCAATTTGTAAACAACTAAAAAGTGATAGATAACTTTAACACACATTACTTTACTTTCGGAAATCATGTGGCAATACAAAACAACAAACACAAAGCCACCTCCACCGACTTCCGAAAGTAAAGTAATGTGTGTTCTGTGCTAAAGTTATTTATCACTTTTTAGTTTTTGAAGGCGGTTTTCTTCTTTTTTTGAAAAAACTTTTGTCTAGCTTCTTCTGAATTAATTTATAAATATGTAATCTTTTCATTCCAAATAAATTAGTTTTATTTTTTCACATCTGGAAGTTGTGAAACATCCCGTGACGGCTCAATTTTTATTAACCGAATTCAAAAAGGAGGAGGTTCTCAATTTGATTGTCGTCTATGCCATACATATTTAAAATCATGTGTAGCATATCAGCGATAAAATTATCATTCAAAAGAAAATCTTAGTTACAATAACGGGCCAACCCTAAACACAAACTGTCAGATTCATCTGCATAAAGTTTTTTATGATCATGAAAGTGGACCATGAAATAGGGTCAGCAGAGTGTTGCATGGCCAGCCATTTAGTGCAGGTTTCCAACAAGCGCGGGTGATTTAGTGGGTGCAAAAGCGCGCTCGTTACATTGGGATTTTGAGCAAAAAGTGGCTCCGAGGTCGCGGATGTTGTAACAGTTGTGGGTGGTTTTTGTGGTGCAAGTGGGGTTGGAAGTGCATTGTTTTTTGTACATTTTGTTGGTAATTTATGGTTACTACTACTCTACTTTCCTATTTTAAAAGATTTAATTTGCAAACCTATTAAAGAAGGACATGGTTTTAAGTTTTATTGCTATATGTATCTTTCTAATGTATTCCCGTTATGAAGCAAAGCAAAGATTTGATTTGAAAATTTATACATTTCGTTATAATTAAGATTATTTTTGGCAGTCCCTTCTCCATTTCGTTTCTTGAAGAAAATATATTTATTGTATTGTAGAACCTCGCGCTTCAGGGTTTTAAATTTCTATACCTTTAAGTATTTTAAAATTAAAACTTCCTTTATATTATATCCATGTTAGTGTTGCAGCTATATGTACAATAGACAAATAATAATAATAATTTTAATTGAACACTGCCAGACTGTGGAATTCGCTGCCCGCCTCTCTATTCCCCGATACATATAATCTGGGTATCTTCAAGGCACGAGTGGACCGGTTCGTTCTAGGCAAGCGTGGTCTACCTTACGCCGCATCATTACTTAAGATCAGCTGAATTTCGGTCAAACGCAAGCCTATTAGAATATTAAAAAAAATATTAACAAGTCCAATTACAAAACTGTACAATCATGGTTACATTCAATGCTAATTTATTTCCATCTCTTTGCTCCAGATACCACACATAATATGCGGCCACAGACATGGACATGACATATCTACAGAAGACCCTGAGATCATTGAACAGCACCACGATAACACAACGCACCATGGAAAGGTCAGTACACCATTAGAAACTTAAGTTTGCATAAGCTCGAAGAACCGATAACCGATAGGGAAGATAGGTTCTCGAGTGGCGACCACGAACTAGAAGACGCAGCGTTGGTAGACCTCCCACCAGATGGACCGACGACATCGTCAAGGTCGCGGGTAACCGGTGGATGCAAGCAGCAGGTTGCCGTTCATTGAGGCGTTCTGTAGGGGAGGCCTTTCTTCAACAGTGGACGTCCTTCAGCTGATGATGAAGCAGCTATTAACCCTATTATTAATATAAAAATACCAGCCAATTGTGTCCCTCTGCAGGTCTAAGGTTTCTTCTCATTCATAGATGGCAACAAGCATTCATCACCACGCTTGCTCAAGGTGGATTGGCAATTTCAGACTTAAATTACACGATGCTTTCCTTTACCAATATCAATGATGTTCAAGATGAACTTAAAAAGCCCTATTACTTGATAACCAACTCTTTTATGGAACACCATAAGAGAGTTGGTCGAGTGGATCGACGATCGATCGATGGTAGAATGGATTAGTCGACGTCGATCGATAGTTTCTACCAACGTCAACGTCGATCTCTGCCCGCCCGCGCCCCGCGCGCTTACTATACGTGGCCAGTAGTGCTATTCTGTAATAAATAAATAAGCGAACTTTGGAATTAAAAAACGGTTGCATCCAGAGTCTTCTGCGTTTGCGTCTCCGTAATAATAGCACGAGCAACATCGTACTGGCCAACAACAACGCGTTCTCTTGTGAATATATTTCGAAAGATACTGATGGAATATAGACGGGGTTAATCGATCAACTTCGACTGATTGATTGGTTAGTCGAGCGGTATCCTTCGATCAATTAAAGCTACCACACCAATCGATCAACTCCAACCGATGTCGATCGATAGATTGGTGTGATAACACCCTTAATCGAATGTCGGTCACTGCGACAACACAGTACCTAGACATTATAGTCAGTGTACAAGTGTGTTCTCAAACATAAGTTCTTCCCTCACTCTCATAGTCCGATGGAAAGGCAATCCGAACCGACCACGTAGAAATTAGGGGCAAAATGTTCTTTCCGGGGCATAGCGGTATCACACCACCAATTTTCAAGCTCCGAACTGGTACTGTGAAATTTGTAATGAAAAAAATCCGCTCGACCTGTAAGTCAGACCCAGGATCCCACGTTTAGACCAGATGGCAAAGAGCCGTGTGGTGCCACAGCATCACTCCATTTCTACCCGTGGGTGTCGTAGAAGGCGACAGCGGGATATTGACCACAGGATGGGCAGCAGCGTATTTCTGAGTACCATAACACTTACTGCGGTCGCCAACATGCATCGGCCAAGCATGGCAATTACGGCCTAACCCCTCCTTGGGGGAGACATATACCCAGTATTGGGCGTGCAAAGGTCAAAATGATGATGATATAAAGTCTACCTACTTTGGAACTCACAAAAAGCAGATTGTTTTCAAATATGCGAAACAGTCTTTTTTTTTCAAAGATAAAAGCGTTCATTTTAGGCCGTCAGCGAGGCGTTAATAAAACACATCGATGCCTCGACGCCCCAATCAAAACACTTTGAAAGCCGTTTCAAATTAAAACTAGATGAAACATGTCGAGCGTTTAGCATTTTTTTGCAAAGTTTATGAGAGCAATAAATAGATAAAAGTTTTTTACAAAAAACACAACGGCCGCCTTCAAACACTAATAAGTAGAAAATTATTTAACTTTCACAAGGCTTTGTATCTGTTTGTTTTGCCACCGACTTCCGAAATTAAACAATTTTTTTTACTTTTTTCAATACGGATGCCTTTTAAATTTTTTTTCTCTTTTTATTGCCTACATCTTATCACCTAAATTCAATTAAAAAACAGTAACACCGAACAATTTAAATCATCCCTTAATTTTGTAATTTTGATAACTGTAAATTATGCGTCATCAAACAAAAATAGATATTATACGAGTTGAATTGAGAACAGAGAGAGATTTAGAAAGGGTTTTAGAGAATTTGGTCGTGAATGATTTAATTGTGTGAGACGTAAAGGAATTTGGTTCACTTTAAAGAAAATAATTCATGACTGAAACCCCTCAAAGTGCATTTATTTATTCATACTACATTCAGAGTCAAAATGTAATTGATGTTCATGAATACATTCTCCAGAGATCTATAAGAGTGATCAAAGATAAAATAAGTTTATTTCAGATCATAAAAAATCCATTAGAGTGTTAGAACAGAAAAATCGTTAAATGTTTGTAAAGAAAGACCTTACATAATAATTTGGATATTAATTAATTTAATGTTGAACATAAACAGTAACCAGACTGTCTACTAAAACTTGTTATTTGTTCAACTTCAACGCTTAATTATTTCGGATATAAATAATGATACCCTCCAAACCAATTTCTTTCTAAATACAATGACTACAAAGTAGGAGATACGTCGCGTGAAGTATTGGACGAATCACGTCGCATCGCGTCGCATCAGTACGTGTCGCATCCGTTTTTGGTCGTATGCACCATCAGCCAGGACCAACTTGCTGATCAAAATCTCTCTGACTAGAGCAATTCTCATATTCAGGTCAATCAATCAATCAATTAGTTTACTTGTGAATTATAGGGGTTTACATAGCTGTGCGCTATGTTTTGTCATTAATAAGACATACTTTATAAGTGACCCGGTAGGTGTCATTACATAATAATTATTGATATATTTACAAGTCAGTGAGGTGAATTCTCAAAAGGACTGTTGTTTACACTTTGTCAAACAATTTTTTTTTATGATTGAGATGTATGTATTTTGTGTTTTATTTATTAATTTTTAGTGTGTGACTTGGCTATCGCGTTAGGTTAGAAGTTGGAAGCCGACCCCAATATAGCAATATATATATATATATCGCTTAGCGTTCAAAATTAAAGTTCGAGAGTACATTCACAAGAAGTTGGCAGTTTCATCACAACGGTAGTGTTTTCTCCATTGTTTGTCTTTTTTTTTTTAATATATCCGTGTAAATATCTATTTACAGTAGTATATATGTAGTCTGATGTTATATTTATATAGTATTTATATTATATATTTATAGTTTTTTTTTTATATCCTTGTAGTTTAGCTTAGTCTTAATTTAATTATTTTTTCTGTTACACCTACCACTGCTCGTCTCTGCATCACCCAAAGGTTGACTGGTATAACATGCCTATGGCATTAAGTCCGCCTCTGTACATTGTGCTTAAAGTGTTAATAAATAAATAAATAAATACAGTTTTCCCAATTATATTGGGGTCGGCTTCCAATCTAACTGGATGCAGCTGTTCCAGTGTTCCACATAGAGCGAGTGCTTGTTTGACCTCCACAACTCAGCTACTGAGTAACACGATATCCTTTGGTAAGACTGATCGTCAGACTTTCTGACTTCTGACAACCCATGACGACTGTTAAACGTCTACGAATGACAGCAGGTACCTGCGATTTTACGTCCTCTATGAGACATAGAGGGGTCTAGATGGAAATAGATGATCTCCCATCTATAGACTGACCGCGGCAAACGTAGGGAACTTAGCCATGACCGGGATCCGTACGGCTAAGTATTAGCTCAACGGACTAATTAGCAGACACAATAGTAAAACAATTGAAACAAATGTACGACGAATTTAATTATAGAGATAGAACGAATGTTTGTAAAGGAGCGGGGTTAAAAATGGAAGTATGGGGTGGCAGCTGACAAATTGAAGTTGTACACCCGAGGGTTGAAATTTGCATACACGACAGTATTGTATTGATGTTTGAACTATAGGCGAATAGCGTTTTTGATTTTTAGTAATATTGTAAGCGAATTTGAGCTTAAGTAGCAGATAACGTAGTTGAAGCTTGGTCATTCTTATACTACTACATCACATCAAATGACATTGTAAGCGTTCTTGCTGGGTGGAAAATTTCAAGCGCCAGTTCTTTCACTAGCATCCATTATTTTCAAATCGCGTCACATCAATAAATAAATGTTAAGATAAATTTAAATTGATATTTTTTGAAAGACTATGATGAGGTTAGCATATCTGAGATAAAAACCCGTAAATAAAAACAGATTGAAAAAAGAACACTTCAATATTGGTTAGCAGTAGAAGTATGTGTCATAGTGTTTCTTCACGTCCAGATATAGTCAACATCATCATCTGTCTAACCTTTTCCCAACTATGTTGGGGTCGGCTTCCAGTCTAACCGGTTGCAGCTGAATACCAGTGTTTTACATAGAGCGACTGTCTACCTGGCCTCCACAACCTTGTTACTGTGTAACATTATACCCACCCACCTCTAGAAATTGTATCAAGAAATTACTATTACTTCTTCCCAATTCTCGAATCATTAAAATTCCTGGAACTATTCAGTAGTAGATGACTATTGGCTAATGCCAAGATCGCTTTCAGCGATAAGACAAACCAACCTTTCAACTCTTAAAAGTTCTTATTTGTAATTAGCATCTGCCCACGTTTACGTTCGCGAACTAGTCTAGTATATCTATACTAATATTATAAAGCTGAAGAGTTGGTTTGTTTGTTTGTTTGGTTAAACGCGTTAATCTCAGGATCTACTGGATCGAATTGAAAAAATATTTTTGTGTTGGATAGTCTATTTATCGGGGAAGGCTTTAGGCCCATGAAGCCGGGTCGGGTTGCTAGTTATAAAATATAGCTTGGTCCTCTGCATTACACATCCAGCCACCACCGGCTACCTTTTTCAGATCAACGGTCCATCGGTCTCCACTCCAGGTCAAATCTGCTCCATCGGCCATCTATCCTGCGACAAACATCAACAGCCCACACTTTAGTTTGCTGCTTCTGCGACCGAGAATCAGTAAACAGAAGGATTTTCGGTTCTACTGGTTATCTTGTATATCTGCAGAATCTAAAAAAGCTTTGAAGCTTAAGAAAAGCTTCCGCTTTTGTTTCATCTCTTGTACTCCACCATCCCCCTTTGACGGGTACGTTTCGATTGTAAATTTCAGCACAAACCGGTTGTTGTTATTGCCGTCTTGTTGGCTAGCGCCTCTAGTGCCGTACCACTAAATGTGCCGTCAGAGCCGTCACTTAGCGCTAGTATATTGGCAGGGAGATTGCTCGCCATTGGGAGAACACTCGTTTACTGGCCGCCCTTGGTCTGAACTATATTGGTGCCCAATCTAGTCTAACAAAAGAGGTTTAATGAAAGAATTTTATGAGGTTGGCAACTCTTTTTTATGTGCATTTGTTTGTCTATTTTCCTTTGTTGAGTAAACTTTGTATACGTAGATTTCAGAATTAAACCTAAGACCTAAACGCACTTGCGGCTAGCTGCAATGCCGCGTACCGTTGTGGCAGGTGGCAGTATATACATTCTGCTGCAATGGCACACCATATTCCTGCCGAATATCTATATATTGAACGGATTTTTTTTAAAGAGTAAGTATGGAGTTTCTTGCCCATTCTTCTCCATACGAAACTACCTTTTGGAAGAGGCAACTAGAATTAACTTTGTTTTTGTACGACGTTCAAAAGTGCCTTTTAATGGTCTAATTCAAGTAAATGATTTGACTTTAAGTTTTGAATCGTCTCAATTCTATTGCGGTCCGCAGTAAGTTGTCGTCAATTACAAGCCATTAATTTGTCGGCTATATGCGACAAAAATTACAAATTCTTAACAATAGATGTATGGCCCGCTGCAGCTCCAAGACAACCGAAGCGGATGACGGTTAGCCGCGAGTCAGTGCGTTAATTTCATGATGTTTGATATAAAAATTGAAGTGCGGCCTGCTGCATGCTACACACCGCATAGCCGCAAGTGCGATATAGGTCTTAAGTTTGCATAGATTATTGTAGGACTAAGAAACAGTAGGTATGTAGGACTACTTTATTTCATTTGTTAGAAGTCAATCATGCGAAGCCAGTTTATTATCAGGCCACAAACCCAGAGCTAGTAAACATTTCTAATTCCTCTTAAGTAAACACTGAGTTTTGCAACCCCTAAACGGGTTATCCGGGGTTACCAAATGGAAATGAATATAATTACCACCAAAAAATTTAAATGTGGTTAATACATGGCCATTTTCTTTTTTTGAGTTAACAATGATTAGTTTAAAAGTCATTTGCTTTAATAGAATAGCAAGTTCTAAAATTTATGGTCATTATTTGACATTAAAATGGGGTTTAAATTTTGATGATCGTAGATCTGGTGGTTCGTTAAACAAAAGCCTTACCTAATCCCGGTATCTGAAAATCAGACCGTTAGAAAAGATTAGGGTTTAGGGGGATTACGGGAGCTACTTAAATAACATTTCTCGATATTTAAACCTAACTCACAGCCTATTCACCCCCGAGTCTCAAATGAAACAAGAATGTTAAAGCAATAAAATGAATATAAAAAGTAAAACGAAGTCATAAAATCCACGGAAGGAGCACAATAGAAATAATGGGTTGAGTATAATATAGTACACGTTCGTAGCGAGTATAATAATCGTAACGCGTGGATTAAACATTTATGTATAGAAACAATGTAAACTTGCGACTCTCCTAACTTCTTAGTAATAGAACTGATCCCTTCTCCTAACTCCTCCGACCAAACTCCATTTAACTCTTTAGTCCTAACTCTATTCTACTAACTCCTTCTTAATTTCTAGTCTCCTAACTCCATTCTCTTAACTCTTTAATCCTTCGCCACTCTCCTAACCCGACTCAGCTGTTTTCTCCTAACACTTATGTCGTACATTTATTCTCCTAAGTCGTCCCTCCTAAGGCCTTGTCTCCTAACACAATTCTTTAAACTCTAGTTCTAACTCAATTCTCCTAACTCGTCTCTCCTAACTCTTTAGTCCGGGTTTCATTATCCTAATTTCTTAGTCCTAACTACATTCTCCTACCATAAGGAGCTGCACTATCGTAATTCAATAAAATGACAAAACCGATAAGTTTTTTTTTAATTAATAAAAATTGCATCAAAAAGTCGCAAGACTACTCTCCATATCATACGCTACGCATGTCTGTGTGGAATTACTTCGTCATTCCGTTTGCATGGCGGCACCATCACAAAAGGCACGAGGGTAACAAAAAAAAGTAGCAAATGAGGAGTTATTGTCTATTGCTCGTTATTTTCCAATAACGTAGCTCCGTTGCTACGTCGCTCCGTAGCTTCGTAGCTTCGTAGCTCGTAGCAGCCGTAGCGTGTATGTGCTACGGTGCTACGAGTATACGAATTTCGTTTTAATAATTATTATTCTAGTTAGATGGAGATGTAATAAACAAGATTTCTGTCATGGAATCATTTTAATAATTTCAGTTTTAGATATTATGTTTTACTGATAAAGATGGTAGTAACGAATAATAGATTAACACAATTAGTTTTGCTCAATTTAACTTACTGTTTTAATTTGAGTTACTAGTTTGAGTTATTTGGGATACTTATGAATAATTTTGTAGCGATAAAAAAGGTTAAATAAAGAAATCGGCTAAGTGCGAGTCGCACATGTCAAATCACATGGAGGGTTAGGGAATATTTTACAGTACAATTATATAATATTAAAAAAATGTCCCGATATGGTGTCGGGCTTGTCCTTACTTTGACCCTTAGGCACGCCACTGGAAGCTAGAAAGTCTGGCTACCAGTCTAATAGTCCAAGCGGTATCGTGTTACTCAGTAACTGCCCGCCTCTCTGGTCCCCAATAAGTATAATCTGAGTACCCTCACGTCACGAGTGAACAGTCTTCGACCTTAAGCCGCATCATCACTTAAGATCAAGGGTGTGATTCTGTAAGACCTCATTGTAAACTTCAAATCTGAATCCGCTGTGAGTTTCTTGATTGGCATTCTAAAACTCGGTTGATAATTCGAATTTACACTAGCGCAACCCTTGCGAGCGTGTCAGCGAGTTAAACTAAATTAACAGGGAAATTTTGACAGATAAAGTATGAGATGACCTAAGAAGTGGCATTCCTTCGCGATACCTCTGTCGTCCACAATTTATTTTGTATGATACATGTACATCCTTTGTTGGAGATCCTAAATAAATAAATAAATTCTATAAGTTAATTTCCCCGTCACTTCGCACTCGAACCCGATTTAAAGTGTCAAATATATCAAGGTCATTTTAAACCGAATGCGAAGTGAGAGTGAATAGCGATGTGAGATGCGAGTTGTTGTTTGAATTTTACAGAATCGACCTACAGGTGAGTTGCGGCATATTAAAATATATTAAAAAAAAAAACACTTTGTTGTGAGGTCTGACAGACAGTTGCTCCATGTAAAACACTAGTATTCAGCTGCGTCCAGATACATGATGTGATATTGTTAAGTAAATTGCTTTACCAGTTACTAACTAAGACCTGACCTTCCCAGGCTATAAATTCCCGATGTTTAAAACAATTTCCTTGTGCGCGTGGGAGGTGTTAACTTAGAATGGCAGTTTATAAGGCCATCACGTACTGCACTCACTTATGGACTGAGATCCTAGAGTAACCAGACCTAGGTCATGTTAGCATAGCTGAAAAGGATGAAGATTTTTTTTTAAAGACTGTCATAAACTAGTAATTTCTTCTGTATCATGGGTGTGTTAACGAACATATAAACTTACACAAAAAGCAAACACGGAACAACTACCTGAGGTGTAATTATGTAAGACCTCATTCTAAACTTCGAATCTGAATCCACTCTCGAATATTCTTGATTGGCATTCTAAAAACTCGGTTGATAATTCGAATTTACACTAGCGCCACCCTTGCGAGCGTGTCAGCGAGTTAAACTAAATTGACAGAGAGATTTTGACAGATAAAGTATGAGATGACGTAAGAAGTGGGCATTCTGTAAGGTAATTTCCCCGTCACTTCGAAACTCACTTCGCACTCGAACCTGATTCAAAGTGTCAAATATATCAAGGTCATTTTGAACCTTATGCGAAGTGAGAGTGAATAGCGATGTGAGATGCGAGTTGTTGTTTGAATTTTACAGAATCGACCTACTGTAAGCCATACAAATATTTTTTCATTGCGGGAATCGTACCCGCGATACGCAGTGCAGCAGCCAAATCTGTGAACCAAATGAAAAAGTAGCTATGTGTACTTGTTTACTTCAATACTGAGCTCTTGTTCAGGCATTAGGTAGGTTCTAGCTTCTTTCCACGACTTCGTTAGCGTGAAATATACTGAAGTGAGTGCGTACGCGGAGCAGAATAAAATTGAGAAAATTAACTCTATCCATTTATTCCGGTACACGCAATACTTTAAATAACTGAAGGTGAAAAGTCAACACAAGAAAATAATTACAGTTTTAGGTTATGAATAATTTCTTTTAAACATTGAAAAATTTCTTCTGCTCGACACTGACTCTACACACTAAAAAAGATTACTACAATAGATTAGATTATTACTGCACTATGTCTATGCTGCACAAAATGCAGTCAGAATATGTAAATGATACTACAGTGCCATAAAACAGATTATGGCGTTTGTCAAAAGTATACATTTCTATCAGTGAAGGAATTTTTGAAATCGTAAAAAGTACTTCCAGATATTTTTCTTACGAACAAACTTCACTTCTCTACAATATAGTTTAGATAAAAGCTACCTTACTCACTTTCGAATAAATGAGACAAATGGTTTAAAAACCAGCATTATTACGAGCAAAATGGCCCACAATGGCATACCTTCTAAAGTAGATTACTCTGTTATTAAAATTTCAGACATGTCAGAATGACACAAGTCACATGTTTGGGCTCTAGGACTTTTGCATTTATCTCGTTGGTTTCCATATTCACAACTTCACAATGTTTGAAACTATTGCTGTGTGTTTTGAAATGAATGATTTTTCTGTCAAAGATCCATGTCTACCCGTATATCATATCAATAAAGCGTTTAGCGTACTCAATATTTAGTACGTGAGAGTGTGACTCATTAGAGCAGGGGGCCAAGTCTGTTATTTTTATAATTTCGTCATTCCAACACGATCCCATTGTCATTTTGCTAAAAGTTCGTAATCTGCTAAATTCATAATGGTCGATCATTGGTCGGTCGAATTAAAAGCAATGACACTCTAATGGTCGGTCACTGATCAAAGGAACTGTGAAAATTTTACCAGATTACCGCCTAAGTTAGTCGCCATTATATTAGTAGATTACCAAACTTGTCAAAATCTACAATTATGAAATTAATGCTAGACCATTCTGACACCATTGTAATAGCAGACTTGAGGCCCTGTTCGTTGTTCTATTACAAGTAAATGTTCAGATATACTCACATTTAGGTCAATAGAGAACAGGCTAGAAGCCCGCCACACTATTTTACATCACTGCAACTGCTGTAAGCCAGAATCAACAGTGGCAAACACCAGAAAAGCGCCGAAACAATGAAGCTCAACGAGTCCCGGAGAAACGATTGAACTATCTTGGCTCCCGTAACGAAATTAATCAGAAAACAAAATATTTTCTGCTTCCCTCAATATCAAACAGGAAACAGAACAGAACACAAAGAACATAGGCACAAAGGTACATTTACAACTGGGAGAAGCCCCGTTGCAAAGCAACATGGATGACAAGTCAACTTTATCCCTCCTATTAATAAACGCGGAGTAAAGTTACACCACAGTTCATCGTCGGATTAACTATACATTTTTCGAGGAATATGCTTGGTGTAAATTTATTCCGTGTTTATTAATAAGAGGGTTCGGGTTTTAAGGATATTATTAGCTCCCCGAATAAAACATCGTGAAAACAAACAAACACGTCGTCGTCATCCTAAAATAACCGATCGTAAAATTTAACAAATCCCAAAATCCAGGCGAAACAATTACTTATTCCAGACAGGGGCATGCAAAAACATCACGCGCGCTACCAAATCTCTTCCTCATGCGTTCGCGGAATCACAAACATGGCGGCGAGAAAAATTGAGAGAAAGCTTGTATTGTTTCCGAACATTAACTCGATGTGAAATTGTTTCGTGATGTTTGGTTCAGAGAGGGAGAACGAGTTGGAAGAGCTTGTGGGGTACAAGTAGTGACGGCTTGTGACTTGTCGTGTAAGGTTGAGTTGTGTTTGGCTCCTTTACGATGGCGGATGGGTCTCTAATAGTATTGTGTAACTCTTTGAAAACGAGGATCGTGCGAGGCACTCTTTTTATTAACTGTGCTATCACGAATGAGGAGAGGCTGTGGTGGCTTGTGAATGTGCAAGTATACAGGTGTGATATAGCGGAGACATTGACGACATCACAACCCTCGGCACACATAGGCACACTCGGACTTAATCCGGTGCTATATCCTACGCATTACTCATGGACATAAGTCCTATGAACTTACGTTCGTTCTTTACCGTAGCGAGATCGTAGACATACACAGCACATGAGGTAGGTACTGTAATACCTGAGCTACACTTGTACCAAGTACGAATTACCGAGGAATCCTCGTATGAAACGTATTAATGACTTTCAGAAAACTATATTAATATAATCAGCGAGAGGTAAGATTTACATGACCTTAGCCCTTAGTAGAGCCGTCGGTCTGGCCTAACTTGTCATAGTATAAAAGCTATATTCTACATCATTCAAATATAATCGAAAATATCCAGAAAGTTCTTCTTCATAGACTAAATAGTTATGCCTTCATTACATAAAGCCTCTCTGCTTTACAAACTCTCTACAGTACATACAACGAAGAAAAACATTAGCTCAATTCACACTCAAAATACATTACTTGTGCTACTATGCTAGGTGTGCTAGCACATCAAAATAAATAGTAAGGGACTCTTGTGTACCCAACACTAGTATCTAACCAATTTTTGACTGCCAGTTTAGTTTGACTCTCGGGTTGGGCAAAGTGTTCTTGGGTTTTCCTTCAGGAATTTCTCAGTAGAAGCCAGGAGTTTCGAAGGTAGTGGTGTCCCGATCCTCGGAAATTACATACAGCCGTTGGTCCTGTGTCTGATCTCTCTTCAGTCGTGTCGGATTGTCGTTCTATCGGACAATGACAGTGAGTCATGCACTAGGCCTTGCCAGTTTTTTTGCCATCTGACTAACCATAACAACTGTCAAAGATCGGCATTGCGTGGTTTCCAAAGCACGGAGAGATTCCGGTATGAAATAGATTGGTCTCCCATCCTCGGACCGGTATCAAAATAATTAAATGCCTAGTCCTAGTTTTGACGCCATCAAATCTACTTTACTCATTTTAGTGTTATTGTTGTCGCACCTACGTTTGCGAACAAACTGGTACACTATAATGTCTCCTGCGAATTTGGCCAGTCTTCATTGTATGAGTGGCCGTCGTGACCGACACACAGTCCCGACTGAATCCCAAATTGGTTCCAAAGTTGGTTAATAACCTCCCGAGATTATTAACCAATTTTGGAAAGAAGTTTCTCAGAGGCAGTCTGAAATATAGAGTCCTCTCCTGTCTCCTTCCGAATTTCTCTCCTTTCAAATTTGTTGATAATATACGGTTTCTAGCCACGTTTACCTCGCAAAAAACACATCACCTTCATCACAGTGGTTATGTTAATAAATTATGATTGAATATGTCACAGCCATATTAGTTTAGCTGACAAAGGATCTTTGTAAAACAAAGCTAAAAATAGCCGTAACACGTTCAATTAGATAATTACCTAAATTGTGTTAAATTTTGATGATGCTTGTGTCTACCTCCGTAAAATGACACCCACACGAACGGAGGTGTGAATGAATTTTAGGATATTCTATTAATTTTTAGAGGGGAATACAATACGCAAGCTGACAACTCGGTTGACGCAGTGGGTAAGCGATTTAATGCTACGCTTTGCGGCTCGGGTTCGATTCCCGCACGGATGAATATTTGTATGGCCTACAGATACTTGTTTCGGGTCTGACTGGTAGTGTATGTGAGTTTATATGTTTATAAATGAACCCTTTAATAAAACACACTAAGGCTAGTGTTTGGTACGGTCTGATAGTAGCTGTATTATTGTATTATCATCTGTTTTTGTCATGTTGGGGCCGACCTCCAGTCTAACTGGTTGCAGCTGAATACCAGTGTTTTATATGGAGGGTACCTACACATTTCTCTGTATATTATTAAAATTACAGCCATGATAAAATTACTCCTCATCTCTGCATGTTGAAAATTCTTTCCAATTACCCGCTCTGTTGGTTTTGTTCACAAGTCAATCAAAACATTATTATATTATGTACATCTAAATAGCTTACTGTATAATGTTCATGAGTGAATCTGTCATACGCTGTGACTGTATAATTTTGTACCGATCTCATTCAGAACACGTCAACCCGCCGCCTGGATTATAATGATATTTATGAAGCAACCTAGTAGTAGATCGAGGAATGTGGAGGATGTAGGTAATGTTCGCGGAAATGGGATGATTAACAACCTTATTACGAATGCAATTAATGTCAATGCCTTTTATTTTTAACCGACTTCAAAAAGGAAGAGGTTGTCAATTCGGATGTTCGTTTTTTATCTATGTTCAGGAAAACTTCGTCATATATTATACGGATTTGCAAAATGCTTTTTTTTGTGCGAAAGAGGTTTATGCCGAAAAGGTCCCATATAAATTTTATCGAACTTGATTCAGTGTTTTTTGAAAAAATCAACAAATCCCAAAAAAAAAAAACTTGAGAGGTGTCAAGGGACACCCGGATGGAACGAAGTTCCTTTCGATTAATTAGTGAAGGAATTTTATTACAATTTTATTACAATTCCTTCACTAATTAATGTGATGCGTTAAAGTGAATTTAAGTGGCTTTAAGCCAGGGCAAAAAAAAAGCGAGGAATGAAAAGTTATTATGGCTGCTTACATTGTAAGTAAGTAATTTTAAAGATTAACATTTTCTAACATGTTAGTACAATGCGTAGTTATTTAGATAGAAAGACCAATAAATTATTTCTGCGCCATCTATTGGCCGTTCGTAATTCGATCTCGAAGAGCACAGTTGCGCTAATAACGTTAATAGATGGCTCTTAAATCAAATGAATGACGAAATGTCAAATGTCGTGACAACTTTTCGTAAGAATTTTTTCCGTCTAGCCCCCTTTCACAACGCGCGATAAGGAACTTCGTTCCAAAAGTACATAGATGACGTTTTAGTTTATTCAGTCATTGGAGGTCTTTCAATCTAAAATTTAACTGTGTCGCCGTTTCTCAATGGATTTGGAGGGAAAGGCGATACTAAAAAGCGGAAAATAACTTTTTTTTCAAAAAAAGAACAACCGCCTTCAAAAACTAAAAAGTGATAAATAACTCTTGCACAGAACACACATTACTTTAGTTTCGGAAGTCGGTGGCAATACAAAACAACAAACAGAACAAAGCCACCGCTACCGACTGGGTTGTGGAGGCAGTACATCCATGTAAAACACTGGTATTCAGCTGCATCCAGTTCGACTAGAAGTCCCTGTAGTTGGGAAAAGGCTAGGCAGATGATAACTGACCTAGAACCCCAAGATCAAGATCCTCGTCTGCATCCGCGATAACTGACATTTACTCGGAAAAATCGCGAGCAAAAAATAGTATTAGTGTAGATATCAATGCGACCCCTAAAAGCTATAAAAACTAGAATAAATTGGATTTCAATGTTCCCAAAGCTTAGTTTAGCTGCAGATTGATGCAGAAGGGCTTAAACACAATCCTGCAGAGCCATGTCAATACTGCTAGTGGAAACCGTCACTTTTATCGAATTTTCCGACTCAAGTAATCCGAACAAATTATGAAAACACAGAGCGGCGGACGGGTTTTAAAAACGTCGCGGATTTGAACTGAATGCGTTCGAATTTTTTTATTCAATGCAGCTTTGTGTTGTGTTTCAAAATGTAACAAGTTTCATATTTGTTGTGTGTGTTACAGTGACATTTATAAATAGAAAAAAAAAATTGGAACAAGAAACATAATAGAAATGTATAGAATAAAACGATGATGACTGCTAAAGTATAAACTGTAATATGTCAATTGTCTTCTTTTGGACTTAAATCTTTGGTACAAGTCGAGATGATCCAGTAGACCTCTCATGTGTGAGTTCGCAACCGAACACTGGCAAATACAAATGTTTTCAATTGTATATGTAATTTATTGTATTTAGGTTTATCTTGGATATCACTGACTTCGATGAAGGAAAAGATCGTAAGGAAATCTGGACTTATAATTAATATAAGTCTGATATCGCCAATACGCCTTTATTAAGCGTGATGCTCAACGCTCGACCTCGACGTTGCCAACATTTTTTTTTGTTAGCCTATTCTGTCTCACTCCTGTGCCAAATCCTCCCTCCACGCCTTCCATCTTTCTCGATCCTGTGCTTCTTCGCTTCAGTTTTGAAGGAATCCGTCCAGTTTGCCCTGCCATCTCCTTCGTGACCCTGTCTTACTGCACAGCAAACTAACATTAACAACAGTCATTGAATTATACTCAAATAAATCACAGACCGCGTCTTTCATCGCATTACTTTCCCGTATGTTTCCCCTCATGAGCAGCGCAAAGCCACATCGTATGCAATTATCGTCGACTGTATCCTGACAGTCGATCACAACGCTTCTGTTGTTGACTGTACACCGAATCTCGTCACTGTTAATAATGGGTAGCGGGAATAATGAAAGGCTTATTTTACACTAGCGACTTGCCCAGACATTGCACGGTTATTATCATCATATCTAAATCAATTTACACAAAATCTTAACTACATTATACACTTAAGTGTATAATGTAGTCGCCCTTAAGGGCGCGTATTCGATTTAGCGCATCTCAAAATCTAAACGATTGCTAGAACGGCGTAGCAGCATTGACACACACTAGTACAATACAATGGTCTGTTTGTGTGCATCAGAAAAAAAATATGCACGAAATAAGCACGAATCATTGAAATTGATCGGCAAACGAAAGCGCGCGATGTTTTACAGTGTTTTTTAAAATAATTGTCTAAAATAAATGAGCTCGTATAACGAACTGAAAAATATTCTGTATATTAAGCATAACTTTTACTTTCATAAAATAAATATATCAGTTATGTTTTTATTAAAATACTGGTAAAAAAAAATTACAAACTGAACCGATTTTCTACTTTTTCAACATTGTTTTTGAATACATAATAGTAATATTTTCGTAATTTTGGCTTTGTAGCTGTCTTTATGACTATATAATATACTGTTGGAAAAACGCATAAAAACAAAATATTTTGGCATATTGAAATGGTTGTATTGGTCCTGAAAGTTAACTCTGACGTCTGTTTTCGTAAAACGATATGAAAGAATTGTCTTCGCTTTAAAAAACCATAATTAAAAATTATACTTTTACTCTGTAACTGTCTAAATCAAGACTTAATCTTTCTAAAACTGTAAATTGTCTTTAAATAATCTGCTCACATAATTACGATATTGCTCTGGGCAAAACGCAAAAACATGAAGTTTTCGTCACGAATCGAATACGCGCTCTTAAATCGTTCTTATGAATAACTCGGTCTATTGGTGAAAACTGCACGAAAATTCGTTCAGTAGTTTTTGAAACAGATAGATGTGGCTCGGGACTTTGTTTTATTATAATTATGTAGTGACAAGTTCGCGGTAGATTCTGTGTGGAGGACGAACAAGAATATTCCACTGGAACGGGATATAACTAAAAGGTCGGTTAGTTAGACTGTCCGTGAAGTTTTTTGATCGTTCTTCTCCATAAAGACTTAACTATGTTTTGGAACGAGCAACTAGCTTCAATTATTTGACCAACTGACCAACTCCTTGACAAATAAAAAGTGACGGTAAATGGATGCTGGAAGACGCAGCGTTGGCTCCTACCAGATGGACCGATGACATCGTCAAAGTCGCGGGTGTTCGGGCGTTCTATGGGGGAGGCCTTTGTTCATCAGTGGACGTCTTCCGGCTGATGATGATAATAAAGTTAATCGTTTAGATTATTGATAAGTCTCCCCGTGCGCTGACTAGATACCGCCGACGTACTTGTCAAATGGGACCACAAATGCAAAGCCAAATTTTGGCTTACCCGAGCCTGTCTCCTAGCAACCAATGTGTCAGGTGGAGGTACACAGTATTTTTCATGCACAATTTTTCACGCACACTAACCTTTTTGCAATTTCTTTTATAGAATAGAATATAATAAATTTATTTATTTGCACTGAATGTAGGTAAATACAATGAGTTCTTAAGTACTAAATAAGCGCCTGCAACATTCTGCCGTTAAGCATGCAAAATTTGTCTTAAATAAATAAGATACATTTTTACACTAATGATTCTAAAATATTACAATTTATCTGCTAAAAAATCTGATATGGAATAATAACATTTATTTATTTAGAAGGATGTTAGTTGTTTCTTAAACAGTCTTAAAGGTTGTACCTTAATATCATCTGGAATCTTATTATACACTACTGGTGCCATGCACATTACACTTTTTTTAATAACGAGGTTTTAAAACTACTGGTACATAATAAATTTTGGTATTGGGACCTCATTGTGGTCGTACGTTTTCTTGTGTCTCTTAAACTAGGAAATAACTTACTATTAGCTTTTACAAAAACGGCAAGTTCCATTACGTAAAGACATGGCATAAACACTAAAATATTGAGTTGTCCCATTCACGGAGCTATTGTGTTTGTGTATATCTATTCGGAGCTCGCAGATACCTATCAATAATCTAAGGTTAATCGATTATATCTGATTGCATCTTGTCCACAGGATCGCGGCGGCTGGTCGCAGTGGAGCGAATGGTCGTTGTGTTCGCGAACATGTGACGGCGGCGTGTCGCGACAGCTCAGGACTTGTTCGTCACCTGCGGGGTGCAGGGGGGAGCCTGTGCGGTATAAGATCTGTAATATGCAGGTGAGATTGACTTAGCAATAGTGTTCTTATAGCTTCAGTCCTAAAGGCTAAGGTTGACTGCCACGTTGGTCTCGCGACTGCTGAGAGGTCCGATTCCAGTTTCAAGCTGGTTTTCTTAAATTTCTCGGTAACAGCCCGAATTTTGGAAGTTGGTGGTTTGCCACCCCCGTGCTTCGGAAAGCAGGTAAAAGCTGTTAGTCCTGCTCCTCATCTCTCTCTGGTCGTGTTTGATAACCGTCTGATCGAACTTTGAGAGTGACAGTACACCTGTGTTTACGCCATAGATGTAAGAAAACAGGGCTCCCGAGTACATCGCTGTGGTCGGGAGCCATGTGGTTCACATTTACCCAAAAGGCTTGTAATGCTTTGCGTATCCAATATAATAATGCCTTCAGGGTATTGTTGCGACTGCCACGCTTCTGTAGTTCCTCAGCAATGTTTGCCGATGCACGTACTGACAGGTTTGATGCGTTGTGGCTTAAGAAATCTGCCTCGCTGCGAGGCAGTCCCAATACTATCCTGCAATCGATAGCCGCCCGGGCAGATAGCCCGCTAGTGTAGGCGCTAACTAATCGCACCCGTTCTGTACTAGTTATTAAGTGCTAACATAGGCTAAGTTACTAACAAAGTGGACCTGTTTGTATTATTTTAAACTAGCGACCCGACCCGGCTTTGCATGGGCATATAGCCTTCATCGATAAATGGACTATCCAACACAAAAATAATTTTCTTTTTCTTTTTCAATTCGAACCAGTAAATCCTGAGATTAGCCCGTTCAACAAACAAACAAACAAACAAACAAACTTTTCAGCTTTATAATATTAGTATAAATGAATAAACAATAAAAATTAAAATTTTTTAACCGCATCTACAAGTATTTTATGTCGGATACATTGAGTGGACCAATTTTGTAAGACTACAAAAATGCTACTGTATATAGCGTGTGTTTTTCTAGATCAATATTATTTTCTTTTACGAACACAACAAAAACAAACAATGCATTACTCGAAATCGTAGTGCGCAATCAAAGTGTCGCATTCGACTCCTGATAATTACGTCCTTGTACACTGGCGGCCAAAATAAATGGGGCGTTAACTTAATGAAACTGTTTAGCTCGCCGTTCCGTTCGTTTGTGGCGCGCTTAAATGATTAGTGAGTGTGTGCAGGGATTAAGGATTTTGTGTGTAGTTTTAGTGTTTTTTCGGCGGGTAAAATTGATTGTATTAATAAAGCAACGTTATTGTGGTTTGAAATTGTTGATAGTAGGTAGGTACTATCGAGCAAGTTTGACAGTAAAATAGTATTGGGTAACAAGATTTATGTATTGTTTAAAAACCATAAAATGTCCATAATGATCTAATAATAATATAACTTATTTATTATTAATATATTACCATTTACTATTAAGTATAATAAGATTTGTAAGAAGAGAATTTTACTCATAAGTTTTCTATTGAATAATACGAAAATAAATTTACCTATTATATTACTATATGTAATTAGAATAACAAAGCTTTGATTGTACTCACTGCATAATCCACTTAACGAATCTTTATCCTTGAAAATTTTACATCTTAATGAGACTTTAACACGCATTTATATTATACCTACTAGTACTTTGCCCACTACTTTGTCTGCGTGTATTTTCGTACGGATCCATATATATTTTTTAAATAATATGTAGCCACTGTTAATCATTGATAATTGTAGCTTTTAATAAGTGCAAGATTTTTTTAATCGGTTAAGTATTTTTTGAGTCTATTCATTACAAACAATCAAATCCTTTCTCTTACTAATTTTAGTTTACCCACACATTTTAGAAACTACACTATCAGTAAAAACATGTCAACTTCTATACAAAACTTAAAAGATTACGAATACGTCGCTCCTATAAATCAGGGTTCCTGACATCTGTATAAAATTCACAAAAACAATAGTGTGCCCAGCACATTGTCCCCATGTGTACAATACGAGCGATACATTGTCGGCACAGTCTCGTTCTTTATTAAATAAATGCAGGACGCATGCTTGTGAATAAAGCTTATTTGTGTTGTTGTTTCGGAACAGGAGAATAATGCTCGGTTCCTATAATAATAAACGGAACTTTTTTTTTATGTTTTTCAGTGGCAAAATATTCTACTGAAAATTGTTGAAATCAGAGGAAGGGTCTATCATCTTAATTTAATGTGTACTAATTCTAGTTTCACTGAAATTATCTTCGAATTATATCTATACCAAAAGAAAAAGTTAATATTTGTAACTTTACTAACAACTAACTTTACCCCGCAACTTTATCCCCGTGATTTTTTTATGGATCCCTTAATTTTTACCATAACAAAATATAGCCTATCCTTAGCACGAGAGAATGAAGCTTGCTAAGAATTTTCGGAATGTGTGTGGAAAACATGTGTAAACAGACGAACTAAGAACAATGTATTATTCTTTTTTTCACGAAATATAAGGGTTTCTTATTTATTAATATTTATCAAGGTATACTAATATTGTAAAGCTTAAGAGTTTGTTTGTATGTTTGTTTGGTTGAACGCGCTAATCTCAGGATCTACTAGTCCGAAAAAATCATTTTTTTGTTGGGTAGTTCATTTATCGAGGAAGGCTATAGGCCCAGGCGGAGCCGGGTCGGGTCCCTAGTTATCCATATGCGTGTAAGCCATCTGTAGGTAATTCAGTAAACTTATCAGAGTAAACCAATAAAAAGAAAATAATTAAATTTTGTCGTTCGAGAAACCGGGAAAAGTTTATAAAACAACTAGCTGACCCGACAGACGTTGTCCTGTCCCGATCGACCTAATGGGGGATGAAAAAGGGGTGAAAAAAGGGGATGAAAAATAGATGTTGGCCTATTCTCAGACCTACCCAATATGCACAAAAAATTTCATCAGAATCGGTCAAGCCGTTTCGGAGCAGTACGGGAACGAAAACTGTGACACGAGAATTTTATATATTAGATCTTATAACTCACACAATACATGGTAACAGAACACACCAAATAAACTTATAAATAAAAAGAAGTACCAAATAATCTTAAGTTTGCTCTTCACCGTAGAAGGAAACTAAAACACTTAAAACTATCTGCAAACTATTATAACGAAACGATCGCTTCCATCGCCACAAAGTCGAGGTAATATTCTATTAAAAAGTATTAACTAACAATTTATTAGAGCTACATAACGCTGCTAATACAATCAGAAACTATTTGAAATTGTAACTTTCCAATATGATAGTGTAAACGTATTGGAGTATTGTAGTTAGTGAGCGAACATGCGAGGGAACTTTGTTTTCAACGTGATTAATAGCATGACTTAGTGTGGGAGCTTGTTACACCGAAGTGTACTTAGGGTGGTGTTTGATACGGTCTGACAGCAGCTGTATTATTGTATCATCATCTGTCTCCCTTTTCTCAAATATGTTGGCGTCGGCTTCCAGTCTAACCAGATGCAGCTGAATACCAGTGTTTTACATGGAGCGATTGCCTATCTGACCTCCACAACACAACCCAGTGACCGAGTGACTCAGTGACTGAGTAACACGATACCCTTTGCTAAGACTGGTTGTCTGATTTTTAACCGACTTCAAAAAGGAGGACGTTCTCAATTCGGTTGTTCTTTTTTTTATGTATGTACATTGATTACTCTGAGATTTATGATCCGATTTACATGATTCTTCTTTAGTTTGATGCGGAATAGTTGCCATTTGGTCCCATAAAAATTTAACTTTGTCTGGCAAAGTAGTTTTCATCACAACATTTTTTATTTTTTTATATATTTATTTTTATGTTTGACCACGCATAACTTTTTTCATTGTAGTCCGATTTCGATGATTCTTTTTTTAATTGATAGTGATTGAAATTTGGTCTCATGTAATTTGGTCTCATATAAATTTCAAGAAAATATTCAACCCCTAAGGGTTGAAAATTAAGGGATGACAGATTTTTTGGTGTCAACTTTTCGTAATTTATTTCTATGATGAGAAGTAGTAAAAAGCGCAAAATATTTTTTTTTAACAAAAAAGACAACCGCCTTCAGAAAGTATAAAATTACTTTCAATTCGCAAGTCGGTGGCAATACAAAACAACAAGCAAAACCAAAGCCGCCGACTTGCGAATTGAAAGTTATTTTTTAGTTTTTGAAGGCGGTTGTCTTTTTTGTTAAAAATTTTCTGACTTCTAACTACCTCGGTTTGAAATGGATAAACAATAAATAAATTAAAATCGTTTATTGCTCAAATTAGAATTTTTACATTTTGTGAAAATCTTGACCTCCAAACTAAGTAAAACTTGTAGTATGGAGGACAAGGCGTTCTCTTATACAATGACTAAAGATTCTAACGACGAATAATTGACGAATAATTATCTGTTCCGTGAATAATACGATAAACATGCAAGGGTGTGCAGAGTATCTTGTGTGTGAAATTTGGTGAGTTAGTGTAGAGGTGTGTGAGAGTGTGCGTGTGAGTGTGGGTGATGTGCGGTGTGTGTGAAAAATCATGTGACAGTTGATGGGTTTAAGTGGGTGTCAGTAGAAGCATTTCACTATCTTCACAATTTAGGGTCATTAGCCACTCAATTGTGGCTAGTCTTATTTTATGTATGGTAAGTTGGAATATAATGTATCTTTTTTATTAATTTGATTATACAAATCGTTTCTTATAACGTCGTAGGATTTTTGGGCCGGTTTGGTGTTACGCTTTTTTTGCGTTTGGATGATCACCCATTCAAAGATCGACCGCGGCAAGCATAGGTTAACCATCATATCCGATCAATCCGTACGGTTTTTATTTGACCACGTGCTCCTCTAGCTTCATCTCAAATTAATAATTGCAACTAAAAAGTCCCCAAGGGATCATGGTAGGATTTGTACAAAAAAAATAAAGACGTTTAGAAAAGTTGAAATTCTTATTTTTATACTTTTGGGTGGCTAAAGAGTATCTTCAGGCATTTATAATATTGTTAAAACCCAGTAATAAAAATGAATGTTAAAAGTGAAAACTTTAACGAAAAGCTCATTATTTCAGAACGAAACTGACAGTGACACAAACTGACAGCAACCGCCGTTTCGCAGTTTTTACACTGAAATTGCATCGTTTAATGGGAAATAATGTTACAAATAATGATACTTTTTCAACTCCGCCATTGTAAATAGCGACACATATCACTTGTCTGCCCATTTTATTGATCCGTTAATGTCATTTGTCACTTTTTTTATAAACACGAAATGTTTTCATGTTTCAATGTTTTCATGTTTTCATTTCAAAATATTTGAAATATGCGGGGGTTTAAAAATATGGTATGTACATACATCAATCTACTCCTGGTAATGTATTCTCCACATTGGAAAATATTTTAAACCCTCTAAATGTTTTTTTTTTCAAACAAATTAATGTTACATGGATCTCGCCATGATTCTTTCGCATATAAGTTGCTTGATACGTAGAAATACATAATATAAAAACTTCCACGAGCAAACACATTTCCAAACTAACTCACACGCAAACACTGAATAATAAATCAACAAGAAAATAAACTAGGAAACTACGTAACGATGTAAACACAATCACATAGATTCAATTCTTGCAATTTCTGCCGCGGATCAGCCGGCTTGTAACCGTCGGTCGTCTAACTTCGATATAAGATCACGCCTAACTTGTTCACAGTTGTCTTATTGTATGGCGTTCGCTACATTGTTTCACGAAGAGTTGAGGCAGAGTCATCTTCTAATGTTTGTATTGTTTGTGTACGAGTGTTGTTCGAAAAGAAAGGCTGTGGTCAAAGGATGAGCGCGCGTATTGTAGGTAGGTACAGATAATGAGATCGAATTTAAATTGGTAATTCACACTTCGCACATAATATTTGTTTACTTACTACCTACTACTACCCCCCCCCCCCCTTACTTTGTTTGGTTACTTAAAGACCTGATTTGTAAAAAAATTACGACAGGTCTCTCAAACAACTTACGACCCACGGATGCCCCTCAACTGAAAGGGGAGAATTCACAAGTCCGTGATAAGACCTGTCGTACTATATCGATCGGAATCTTAGGCCGTGAAGTAGTAGTAGTAGGATGAAAAAAAATTGCATGTAGCGCAGATGAGAATGTGGAGATAGATGTGTTGAGTAACCGGGATGAACAAGGATAGAAATTAGTATATTAGAGGAAGTTTAAAAGTTGCGCCAGTGACAGAAAAGTTGAAAGGGAATCGTTTGTCTTGGTATGGGCATGTGAAGAGGAGGGATGAAACGCATGTGACCAAAAGAGTTATGAATATAAGTGTGGATGAGTAGAGAGGAAGAGGAAGGTCAACGAAAAGATGGATGGATTGCGTGAAGAACGATATGAATGAAAAGGGAGTCAGTGAAAGCATGACAGTTGACAGGACCGAATGGAAGAAGAAAACATGTTGCGCCGACCACAAGTTACGAGCAAGGGCAAGAAAATGATGATGATAACCTTATTCATTTTAATGGGTCATTCCAATTCTACGTGTCGTTTTAATTTGAATGAATTCTTACACATCCCTAAAGAATCGTGGCAGGATTTGTACAAAAAAAATTAAATGTTTAGAGAAGTTGAAATTGTAATTCTTATATTCTTTGGCACCTAAATAGTATCTTCAGGCATTTACAATATTTATTAAATCTCGCAAAAAAAAGTGAATAGTTTAACGAAAAGCTCATTATGTCAGAACAAAACAGCGACTGACAGTAACTGTGACACTGACAGCCGCCGTTTCGCAGTTCTTATACTAAAATTGCATCGTTTTATGGGAAATAATATCACAACAAATGATTATTTTTTTCCACACACTTGTCAGCCAATTTTATAGATCCGTTAACGTCGCTTGTCACTTTCTTTTCTTTAAAAAACACAAAATAGGCAACGAGTTGAAATGAATAAGTGTTATTTTCATTTCATAATATTTTAATTATGCGGGGGTTTAAAAATATGCTAAGTATATCACTCTACTCTTAGTAATGTATTCTTCACATTGGAAAATATTTTAAACCATCTAAATATTTTTTTTTCAAAGAAATGAATGTATAGATCTCGCCATGAGTCTTTATTCCTAATAAAATATAGGCAAAGCACTCAAGGATAAATTACATAGCTTCTTATGAGCAAAAGATTTTTTAGATTAGCGAAATAATATTTTTTATGTGAGTAAATTAATTATCACAAAACAGACTTCACACCTCTAGAAGGACAGAAATACCTATTTAATCAAGAAAAAAATAAAGAACCGGTTCAAGCCTCCTCGGTAGCTGAAAATAAAATTATGTTAGGCGTTAGACCCCTTTTAACAAAATTAGCGCCATCAAAATCTCGTTAGCACAATTGTTTATTAGGAGTGAACGGACAATGGCACATTATTTTATCGTTTACTGAATGCTGAACTAGTTTGGGCAATTGGTGGATAGTATCAGATGGTATTTTTAAACTCCGAAGAGAACAGAGCGGTGTCAGAAGTTTGTCGTGTGTACAAATCTGTGTCTGTTTGTGGCATTGTAGTGCGCAAACGACTGAACCGATCAATGTTGATTCTTTTTATTTGAAAGGTCTTAAGACTGAGTGTTCTAAGGAAATCTGCATAACCGTTTGAAGATTATAAGCTCTTTTCGAGTTGATGAATGGATTTGAGCATGCTGACAAAATGGTTGAGCTAAATGGTGATCATACGCGCGTGATCTTTGTGAATGGGCTCTGTCAGTTAAAATTTGTCATCTCTTAACTGCCATAGTTTTATTTATTTTACTATTAAATGTTTCGATTTTCTCTTCATCTAAATTGTTTTCACATATAGAAACAATAAGAATAATCTAAACAGAATTTTGTATAAACTTGCTAAAAATAAAGAGTGAGTCGCTTGTGGAGTTTCTTGCTCGTTCTTCTCCATTGAAACCTACTGTTTGGTACGTACGAGCAACTAGCTTCATCTTTCTGACTAACTGACCGACTCCTTGATAATTCAAAAGTGCCTGTGAATGTTTTGACTTTGACTTTGATAGACAGCGAAGCGAAGCTTGTTGACGTCTTGACATCAACACGTTGCGTGTTGACGTCTGTTTAGCACCCTTTGGGTGCCGAACCCTTAAGACTATTTATAAATTCAAATATTTAGCCACAAGTACATTTTGTTGCATGCTGGCGATTTCAAAACAATTTATACCGTACCCATTTATCTTATATCCAGTACAGCAGCAACTTTGTAAATTTAAATTTTGCAAATGGAGTGTCGTTGGTATTAAAATTTATCTGGAACATAAAAGTTGATTACAGTTTTTGTTGGTAGCCTGCACATAATGGCATGATCGTTATCTGAAATACATGTTCTGTATTGTTGTATTAATAGTAAGGATTGGGTGATGGCGACACGCGCGACAGAAAGTACCGTTTAAAGTATTGAGAGTTTTAAAGAATACACTGGGGGGGGGGGGGGGTTATGGGTAGTCAGAAGTCAGAAATTCTGACAACCAGTTTTACCAAGGCGTATCGTGTTACCCTGTAGCTGGGTTGTGGACGTCAGATAGGAAATCGTTCCGTGTAAAACAGTCGTTCAATGCGTTTCGGGCCATGTTTAACCTGCCCTGGTATTTTGGAGAATATTCCAGACGCACTACATTTGGAATCTTCTCTGAAAACCGAGTGGGTGACTTCTTTTCCGTTTTAAGAAGGACAAGAGCTTCATGACGACACGGTTGGCGCAGTGGCTGAGCGATCGACTGCTGCGCAGCGTGTTGCGGGTTCGATTCCCGCCCAGGGTAAACATTTGTGTGATGAGCACTTGTGTTTGCCTTGTGTCTGGGTGTTGTATATGTATGTATTTACAAAAAAAAAATGTATTTGTGTATGTATATCAGCTGTCTGACACCCATAGTACAGGGTCTCCCTAGTTTGGGGTCAGATGGCCGTGTGTGAAAATGTCCCCACATATTATTATTATTTATTATTATTATTTCGATCACGATCGCTAAACTGTAAGAATAGTGTTGTAGTAACTGTATCTCACACAATTTTCGTGACTAGAATCAAACTGTTCAACCTTAATAATGACTAGGTAATTACCTAATAATAATGACAAATGAATTTATGTTTTTTGAAAAGATTATGTGCATGCATAATCTATTTATATATAATTTTATTGAATTAGTCATGTATTAATTAATTAATGTAATTTAGAATTATTATAATTCAAATTTTACGTACATGTCATAAATAATAATTATTGCTACATTGCTATGCTACGGCTCAAATATATGAAAATACTAATATGCCTGAAATAAAATGATTTTTTTATTATTTATTTATTAAAACACTGACCTCAATATAGTTGGGAAAAGGCAAGGTAGAAAAAGTCGAAAAAAACATAAATCTTCCGTCTTAAGCTACATCCTCTTAGCAAAAGACATGAGTTGCCTCTAACTTAATACATGTTTTCTGGAAGAAAACAGTATATGGGTCACAAAAATGGTGCTACGGCCAGACCTGTCAAAGGTTATGCAAATATCTTCTTTAAGGGGCTATTAAACGACTTTTACAGATTTTAAAGTGACAGTCACGTCAAAATGTGCAGTGTAAATGATTTGAAAAAAATATGTGTTAAACTAGAACATTCTCCTTATCATTTAGTATGTGAATATTTTTTATTATATTCATATTAAATAGTTTAATTAACTCGTGAAGTTGTGTCTGACGCGGACAAAATATTGACAATCACACAAAATCTACCAAGCATAATTAAACGAAACGTACACCATCTTACAGACAATTTTATTATCTATCTTTTAGTATACGCCTTTTTTTGAATTTTGAAAGAATACTACTTTTATTTAATTTTTTCGACTAAATTTTTTGTGTGATTGTCAATGTTTTGTCCGCGTCAGACACAACTTCACGAGTTAATTAAACTATTTAATATGAACTTAATCAAAAATATTCACTTTCTATATGATTAAGAGAATGTTCTAGTTTAACATATATTTTTTTCAAATCATTTACACTGCACATTTTGACGTGATTGTCAGTTTAAAATCTGTAAAAGTCGTTTAATAGCCCCTTAACTACGAATAATTGGGTCATTTGAGTCCCATTTACTGATGTACCAAAGACGTATAAACGTTGATAAGTAGATACATGTCAGTAAGTACATAACCTCACATTGCCAGTCAATTAAATGTGACCTTCACAAAAATTCCAATGTCTTTACAAAGTTTAGAGCCGTAGCAATATACATAATACATTTTATTACAATAAATTCTATTCGCCTAACAAGATAAAAAGAATCAACAAAAGCTGAAACTCAGACTTACAAAATTATCTCAAAAAAGGAACGTCGAAATGCGACCAATCAGATTTAAAAAAAGCCGGGAGTCAATAAAACCGGAGCGAGCAACTCATTATCATTCTATACGCGTGCCTCTCTCCCTTCCAAAGAAGAGCCGATTAAGTTCGTGAGTGGTTCGGACTACAATATCCTTTTCACTGAATGCAAATTACGCTGCGGTGTGAGTGGCAGCCCCTTCAATGGGATTTAGGCTTTTAGAGCTTTTTGAGTTTTTGGAATTGCGGTGTGAAATATTGATGGTGTATCGTGAATGGAGGATAAAACGTGATTACGGTGAAGAAGAATGGAGCATTTTGTTATACAATAGAAGATCTTAAAATGTTATGAACTGTGGTTTAATGTCGACGATTGAATAAAACCTGTTTTTAGTAGGTATTATAAAAATGTCGTCACTGGCTTTTGTTGAAGAAAACAAGCATTTCTCTTTTGTTTTCGCACCTGTTTAATGTTTATGCCTAGTCCTAGAAGCACAAAATATAGAGGTTAAAGAAGGACCGCTCCCGCCATCTTAAAAAATAATTACCTAAACTTGCCAGACTCACTAGGGCTGCTACTGTATTGACTCTGTAGGTTTTATTTGTGACTGTATTAAATTTTAATAATACTGGTTATAACTCTTTGCATTTTTTTATAACAAAAGTTTCTAGTTCGTCATGAAATGTCAATGTCTCTCATTTATTCATTTTGACAACACGTGACAGTCAAGACTGAAGTCTGCTTGAAACTGCTTAAGAATGTCTATAAACCTAATGTCAATGTGTGCGTGCGAAAAATGATCACTGTTTGTTCTTAGTGGTCTCTTTGCTCGGGCGCGCCGCAGCCGTACGTACTTTGTGGTATCGTAAATTAAGCCCAGAGAAGTCGCAGATATACGGCACATGCCTTGTTAATCAGTAATTCCAAGAGACAACTTTTTTTTTCCTCATCGACTTTCTCCATCGTGGTGGTGACGGAAGGGTATGTCGTACTCTTACCGGCTAAAACCACCGCGGTGTTACATCTCTGCTTATAATTGGGAGTGCGTGATTCGCATTTATAAACATTCACCGCTCCCCAGACACAACAAAACAACATTTTATTTTAGCTTGGAAAAACAGACTCATTTTCAATTGACAATAAATTTCGATTTTTTGATGATTTATGCATCTTAAAGAACATTAATTTGATTGATTTTTATTGAATTGATTTATAATAATTATGGATTTATGATGAAATTGTTTTTATGTCTCGAGACATAATATGTCATGTAACATTATGTATCTCTCAATTTTCTTATATTAAATAAAAGTAACTGTTATATGTTTTTTGTTGTAGAAAATTTAAACACTAAAATATTGATTTATTAGTGCACACTTACATGCTTAAATAAAGTTATTTTTGCATCGAACTGTCAAATTTTTTTATTGCATGAAATAAAAGGTCTCTTTATTTTGTTATTCTATTTAAAGAACATTAATAACGCTACTAATGCTGCGATATGTGGCTACCTAAGGGCGGGTTGCTACAACTACATTACTGACCGGTAATAGTAAAAAATGGCGCTTACTGTCGTCAAATCAAACAAATGGGATGTTTCATAAAATAGTACGTCAAAAAGTTACGATTAGCATAACCGACCAGTCAACGTAATTTTGTGTTATCAAACAGCTACTTCAAACATCAAAATATTATGGAATCTCTTTTTGAATAACTTTAACTGACGGATTTTTATGCCATGAAACAACCCGTTACATTTAACGTACGTTCATCTTACGTCATAGTAACTTTCAACCGTCCGTATGTAACGTTAACCGACTGTTTGAAACAACCTGCCCTAATTGAGCCCAATGAAATAACAAACAAACCATCGATTCTAAAAGAAAAAGGAATTGCTTTGAAATCTTTAAATAGTAAGTCAATTGAGTTGCTTACTAAGTGACGTCATAAATACAGATTACCAGACAAAATCCATTGAGGCATAACTTTTTGACAGCTCAATTACCTAATTGACTTGATTGAACAAACTCAATTTTTTTAATTATTTTTATTATTCAAGTATCTTTATTTATTGCAATAATAATAAGAATTCTGGAGGTTTTAAATATAAAGGCACGAAACAAAAGCTGTTACGCAAAAAAAAGCTGTTAGCAAAAAAAATGTTACGATTACCATAACCGACCAGTCAACGTAATTTTGTGTTATCAAACAGCTACTTCAAACATCAAAATATTATGGAATCTCTTTTTGAATAACTTTAACTGACGGATTTTTATGCCATGAAACAACCCGTTACATTTAACGTACGTTAAACATCTTACGTCATAGTAACTTTCAACCGTCCGTATGTAACGTTAACCGACTTTTTGAAACAACCCGCCCTAATTGAGCCCAATGAAATAACAAACAAACCATCGATTCTAAAAGAAAAGGGAATTGCTTTGAAATCCTTAAATAGTTGGTCAATTGAGTTGCTGACTAAGTGACTTCATAAATACAGATTACCACACAAAATTCAATTGGGCATAACGTTTTGACAGCTCAATTACCTAATTGACTTGATTGAACAAACTCAATTTTTTTAAATCATTTTTATTATTCAAGTATCCATTGTACCAATAATAATAAGAATTCTGAGGGTTTTAAATATAAAGGCACGAAACAAAAGCTCCTTAGACATATATATTCTGATAGCAAGCCATTACCTTTGATGTTTCGTATGAGCTTTCTCGGCCGCTTTGTCATAGGGTTGTGACCTAACTGTCGGATACAAAATCCGAAAAAAAAATGTAATTAATACTAGTTTATTTTTATTTTAGCAATGTCCAATGACATAGCTTTTTTCTTGTTCTTAATGCTAAAACACACAATTTCGTCACTTAGATGCTAATCAAAACACGAGATTCTCCATGCAAAGTAGCTTCAAAAATGAGGTTCCGTTTCAAAAGGGGATATTGTCAGTCTGTGTGTGGATCTGTATGTCTTGTCTTTGTCAGTTTTCTTCATTTTCTGTAAAAAACGATAAAATGTAGATATCCCCTTTTGTAAAGACACTCCTCATGATAGAAGACCTTTGCCGTTTCAGTTGTTATGTTTATTTTACACATTTTTTTATCGTTTATCTATTCATTATCAACACGTTTTACTTTACTTTTGTCAAATGATCGATAAGTCAATATTGTTTTTATTCTACTTTACCACCAAATAGGCTATTCCCAACTTGGTTGGGGTCGGCTTCTAGTCTAACCAGATGCAGCTAAACATCAGTATTTTTCATAGAGCAACTGCCTGTCAGACCTCAATGACCCTGTTCCTGAGTAACACGATACCCCTTGGTAAGACTAGTGTCAGTCTTTCTAGCTTCTGGCTACTCATGATGGCTGACAAAGATCTAGGAACGAAAGCCGGGACTAAACTAGCCTTTAAAAGTCACGGAGATGTTTCGGTATGAAATGGATGGTCATTTATCTACAGACCGACCGCGGTAAGCGTAGTTTAATCACGATCGATTTGTAAGGGTTTTACTCAGTAATTAACAAAAAAATAATATAACTTGATATTGGTCAGGATGTCGCTTAATACATTTAACCCGTGAACCCTCGATACTATGCTCATATAACTAGGTGAATTATGAGAACAGGCCCTTGCAACCAGGGTATTGGTAAATAAATTCATTGCTAGAAAAGTCAACAATTACGTATTAGGGACAATCTATTCTACATTTGCATCAGCTCAACGGGATAATTACAATAATTATATAGTTCATCATAATTTTCATGTTTCAAATGAGACGGAAATGTCTACCACGAAATGAGATAACTATGTGCATAACAATTCATAAAAGTATTTCAATTAACATTTTCATGTATTCAAATATTGTTCAATATGTTTCAATATTTTCAATACATGAAAATGTCATGATGTTATGTTGCTAAATGAACAAATAGCTACGTACTTCAAAAGATATTTCCTGCTAGTACATTAAACAATGGTGCCAATTCTGTTGTGCACGAACTAAATTAATTTTAGGCTATTTATATCTCTTTCTCTCCAATAAAACAAGAATGAGACATAATATAAGAACTGTCAATTTAAGTTGTTCTAAAATGTTCATACAATTATAGTTGTCATTTCAGAACGTATTGATTAAAAACACTGCGAAGTTCAAGGGAAAAACTAATTTGACATCTCTAACTTGTCCTTGTCTATCACCGTCCTTTTTTTTAGCTGCCTGGTAGAAAGGGAGACAATTGTCTAATTTTAGTTTAATTTGTGAACAAGGGAATCGGAACATAAAATAACATGAAATCTGATGCACTACTCAACTAGAATCAACTTGATATATATTTTTTTATATGACGTTCAAAAGTGCCTTATAATGGTCTAATTGAATTAAATGATTTGACTTTGACTTTGAATTTGCTCATAACCGCTGTCAAATGGGACTATTTTTTTTATTAGCTCATTCAAGTTTACTACTAAACTAAACCCTCATAGTTATAATTAACTGTTTATTCTTACAGTAATACTAATTACAACACTTAGCAAACGCAAATTTGCATATTTCCTGATATCTCATGATTAAAACAAGTAGGTATATAAATTCTAAAAACTAACCGAAGATATCCGCAAATATCCGGACGTGATCCCAACTCTATGTATGTCGCACCGCCTTTGAAGTCCGATAGTGTACGTGTTGAAGATTTTCTTCTACGATAACAAACGAAACGGAGTTCTTTCAGTAACCTAATCCCGCTGTAATGACTATTATACCTACTATTCAATAATCTACCTTAATATATATATTCTTAGCAGAATAGAGCAAAATAAGTTTAACAAAAAAGTGAACGAATGAAAATGACTATAATACGTAGTAGCTCCTCACACGCACGTACGTAGTACCTCATTGGTTCATTATATTTTTTATTACACAATTGAAAAATACAAAAAAATAACGAACTTCTAATTATTACAAAATTAAATTAATAAAGGCAGAATTGACTATCCAAACGGGCAGAGGTTTCCTTTAGCAAGTGCACTCCACGAAAAAGATGATCCAAAAATTTTTTTTTTTCGGATGGCATCTCGCCGGTCAACCTAGGATGTTGTCGGCTGCTTAACCGGACTTTTCTGGGGTGCCTTAAAAAATAATATTTTTAGGGCCTCCAGCCAGGGCAAAATAACTTACAAACTAAGCGACTACACGTTAAGGGCACCCCCTGTGGGGTACGAGCCTCGGCTTAGGGCGTCGCTGGAAGAGGACAGCCAAGGGACCCTTTTTAAAGGTATGAGGAACAGAGAGGAAAGTTTCTTATCCTCTGTTGAAAAGATGTGGGCCCACCATGGGTAGGTATAGAAAGGAGTTGTTTCAAAATGTATGGAGCCTGGGCCCAGTCCTTGTACACCATACTTACATATAGGGAAACACATTTTAAATAGTTCTCAACTGTCCAATTACTTTAACATGGCTTTTTGAGCAGGCAAAACACAAGAAATTGCACTTGAAATTGCAACACACAACAAAAAAACAGTCATGGCGGTAAGCTGTCATTTCGATTGATTATTGACGTTTGACATTTATAATTCCGATTTTGCACGTCGATTTGTGGACAACCAGGTAAACAGATGGGAAAGACACGGTGTTGAATTAAAAAAAACGAATGGAAGGTTGTTAAAAAGTACTCCAAAAACAAAACGAGACGAAAGCACAGAACATACGGACGAAAGTGACACTGTTATAACACTGACAGCTGACAGTTCTCTTTCTATGATCAATGGTCGATCTATGGTTTATAGAGTAGCTCACTCTGAGTGACGCCATGTTGAAAATCCATAAAAATAATTGTTAAATATCAATTTGCTACCACAACAGTATTCATTGAAATGAATTATCTGTATTTTTGCCGGATTGTACGGATTTTTCTCTTTTTTTTGAAGTGGTGTACATAGACTGGGCATGAAACATGTCCTTTCTTCTGCGTAGCGCTTTTGCAACTATGTTAGGGTTGGCTTCCAGTCTAACCGAATACAGCTGAATACCAGTATTTTACATGGAGCGACTGCCTGTCTGACCCCTCACAACCAAGTTACGACTGCTTGTAAGACTGGTTGTCAGACTTTCTGAGTTCTTACTATGTGGACTGAACGTTCTCTGTTCTGATAATGACTGTCAAACATCGGCTTTACGTGGTTTCTGAGGCACGGAGGGGAGGGATGAAATGGATGGTCACGCATCCACACACCGATATGGAAACCTAAAATATCAAAATCATGAAAAGCCAGGGGTGTGATTCTGTAAGACCTCATTCTAAACTTCGAATCTGAATCCGCTGTGAGTCTCTTGATTGGCATTCTAAAAATAATTCTAATTTACCCTAGCGCCACCCTTGCAAGCGTGTCAGCGAGTTGATCTAAATTGATAGGGAGATTTTGACAGATAAAACATGAAGTGACGTAAGAAGTGGCATTCTGTAAGGTAATTTTCCCGTCATTTCGACGCTCACTTCGCACTCGAATCCGATGCAAAGTGTCAAATATATCAAGGTCATTTTGAACCTTATGCGAAGTCTCTCACTTCGCATAAGGTAGGGAATAGCGATGTGAGATGCTAGTTGTTGTATGAATTTTACAGAATCAACCAGCTAGTCTTGGTTTCGAAATTAACAAACCTACTAAACATCATTTTGTCATCAGTAACATCAGTTGTCTAGTTTAGAGGTATGAGAATAAGGTGGAAAGTCTTTATCTTCCTTTGAAAAAGGGAGAATCTTCCGACCAGACGTCTGTTGTTTTTGGTGGACTACTGCCCTGCGCCTGAGATTGTTATCGGGATTTTGTATTTATTATGTGTTCGCTGAGACACGTACCGACTGCTTCAATGCTGTACGGCAAAAGAAAGCGCCCTCGCTGAACAGACTCCGTGGCAGCCCCAGCAGCATTCTACGAGCTATAGCCTGGAGACATGACAGCCCGTTGGTGATGTCACTTGTCACCTTGTCAAGTCTATTTTTACTAACCCAATGGATCTTTGTTATCTGAATAAATAAATGACATGTAATATATATTATTATACTGTCATGGAAAACTTTGGTATCACGATGCAGGAAACATCAGGGCCTCAAGTCTGCTACTAATATAATGGCGTCAATATGACTTTCCAATGGTCAACCACTGAAACGCCATTGAAAGAAATGATGTAGAATGGTTATCTCGTACAAAATGACAACTGAATGACTGACTTAGGCGGTAATCTGGTAAATGACAGTTCCTTTGATCAGTGACCTAGCATTAGAACGCAATGACGTTCTAATGCTAGGTCATTGTGCAGTCATCGCTTTTAATTCGAGCGACCAATGATCCACCATTATGAATTTAGCAGATTACGAACTTTTAGCAAAATGATAATCGGATCGTGTTGGAATGACGAAATTATAAAAATAGCAGACTTGACCGCCAGGTGTAGTTCGCATGTGGATCGATAGGTGTCGCCAGAATTTGTTACATTTAATCGTTTGTTACTTACAACTGTTGTGCTAGTTAATCATCTTTTATATTTGACTTAGTTACACTTTGTATTGTTAAAACCTCATTATAATTGTAATCAGAACTGTAATTAAGTATTAGCAACAAGAACTAGAAATAAAATTAGTATTTATAGTGAAATTACTTTGTGGCGTGCGACCTTTGAAGGGCTATGGTGTGGTTATACCGTAATTACAATCATTATGTAAAACCCAAGGGTTTTTGTAGCACTTTACTCCCTTGGATATAAACTTTTACCAGTCCCTGAACTGTAAACACTTCTTTAAAGCGAAATGAGTTTGGTTCTCTTTTGCCTTCGTCGTCGTTCGTTTCAGCCGAAAAACGTCCACTGCTGGACATAGGCCTCCCCCAAGAAATGGGGGGTTTTGCCATAATCGCCACGCTTGGCAGGCGGGTTGGCGATCGCAGTATGGTTGTTACAAAGGCACAGAGAACGCTGCTGCCCATTCTCTGGAGAGTCCCTGAGTCGCCTCTTACGACACCCACGGGAAGATATGGGATGGTGCTATCCTAAATACGTTGGAATCGCCTAGGCTTCCAGTCTAACCGGATGCAGCTGAATACCAGCGTTTTACATGGAGCGACTGCCTATCTGACCTCAACAGTTTAGTTGCTGGGTAACAAGATACCTATTAGTAAGACTGGTGGTCAGAATTTCAAGCTTCTGACTACCCATAACTACAAATGACAGCCGGGACCAACGGCTTTACGTGCGCATGGAGGGGTTTCGGTATGTAATGGATGATCAGCCATCCACTGACCTACCTCGGCAAGCGTAGCGGCGAGCAGATGATGTTGAATCGGATTTTTAGGGCTAAAATAAACTGTTTTTTAAGTGAAGTTGTGTCTTGAAATTTTTTTTTTATTCTTTTCATTTTAATATTTATGTATACACGGTAGACAACCCAGTTACTAGGTAACACGATACCCCTTGGAAAGACTGGTTGTCAGACTTTCTAGCTTCTGACTACCTATAACGACTGCCAAAGATCTACAAATGACAGCCGGGACCAACGGCTTTACGTGCTTTCCGAGGCACGGAGGGAACTCGTATGAAAGGGATGGTCACCCATCCACAGACCGAATGTAGTTAGTGTAGCTTAACCATTGACCGATGGATTTGTACGGCTTTAACTTAGCCACGAGCTCCTCGCAGCGCACAATATTGTATAACGTGAATTAAATATTTATGTTGATGATAAAAACAAGTACTTTTATGCTCAGCCTTGCCGCGGGAACATCTCCCTGCTAGAAGAGGACATCTGGCGCGAGCAGCAATGTAGCGCACATGACGACACCCCCTATGGGGGGGAGCTGTTTCATTGGCGCGCACACAGGGATGACGCCGAGCCTTGCGCTCTGACCTGCAGAGGGTTGCCGCAGCATTCGGGGCAGAGTCCTGAGCCGGTACGTATAGTTGTACAGCTTTTGTCGCCGACTTCGCCCGCGTGACTGTCGGTTATCGCGGGTGCAGATCAATAAGTACCCGGATCCCAATATCATTGCCAAATTTTTTAACAATTTGCCGTGGTAAGGTAACATATAGACAGAGTTAATTTCTTAACGACGTAGTTTAGCAGAAAGGACTCAATCCACAAAACGTAATTTTTGGTTAATCAAGGTTTAGAGTTTAAATAATAATTTTCTGTAATGATGTATTCGGAATATTTTGAAAACTGACACATACTTATTATGTGAGCTAATATATTAATATTTTTATGATTGATAAAAAATCAAGTGAAAAAATGAATCATTAGGACCTTTAAAGTCATAAAGTCAATTATTTCTTAACAATAGTATGTACCTTGTGTCGAAAATTATGTAAGAACAAACCCATAATAAAAATAATCCAAAACCATTAATAATAAGAATAATAAATTAATACATACATTCGATTTTTAATTAATGTCATAAAAATAATAATAATAAAATATGTAATCACTCAGTCACAGCCTTTTGTCATTTTCAAATTCATTAATACTATAGTAGCCCTTCCTCAACAAATAATTATGTCCTTAATTTGTTCTAAAAACATTTTTACCATGTATGCATTTAAACTCTATAGGCAACTTGTTTAATTTTTTAATTTCTAATCAGTACATAGTATATATTATTATATTATGTTCTTTTATAGAAGTAGTGTCTCTGAATAAGTGGTTGGTGTCAAGTACCCAATTAAAAGTGCAATTAACCCTTTTCAGGTGTCTGTTATACAAAAAATAAGGTAAGGTGCATACGAATTGCATTTTAAGAAAGCAAATCTGGAGAAGAACAGAACTTAAAACTGTCAAAATCTTCTGCTTTCCAGTTGAGCGTTGAATCTGAAATACATAATGCAGAGCTGAAAGCAACTTTAAAATGCCAGTCGTGTAAAGAAAAGTTTAAAAATAAAGTTAGAGACTGTCAGAGGAAATTGTAACTAGATTTTAGGGCGGTCTTAGTATTCTGTACAGAGATGACCTCTGTTGAGTTTGACCAAAAAGTTTATAGTTACGACCTAGTAATTAAACCTCGTTACTTATCAACACGTGCTTAAGCTTAGGTACAGTCAGCAAAAGAGATAGGTATGCAGGGTCGTCAGATATAGTTAAAGTTTACTTAGAAACTGATGGATGTTTTTGAATAAAATAAAATAAAATTAATAGAGAATAAACATTTTATTGATTGAAAACATCTATGGGTTTCTAAGAACACTTCAACCATTTCCGATAGGTAACCTGCATACCAATCTCTTTTGCTGACTGTACTATCGTGGTCACACCCGCCTAACCACCACTAAGTTCATTTTTGCTTGCACTCAAAAGATGGAAGCGCTCTCTACCCCGCCCCGTTCACTTCGCAGGCGCCAAGGGAATTTTTTTTTAACTGAGCAGGCGGGACAGTCCGCGATTGTACATATCAGGCTGATCACATGTCATATTGGTACTGATTCCCTTGTTCACAAACTAAACTAAAATTAGACAATAGGCATCTCTTACTGCCAGTCAGCTGAAGAAAAGGAAGGCGACAGATAAGAATTAAGTTAGAGATATCAAATAGGTTTTTTCTTGAACTTTGCCGTGTTTTTTCATACTACACGTTCTGACATGACGACTATAAAGGTCATTTTCCTCTCATGCGTATTTTCGCCCGCACGCGGATTTAGTCTGCATGCAGGCTGCCCGCATCCTATCATTTCATACATGTTTTTCCTATCATTCGGGCAGCACGTGCGCTGAACGCGGATGACTGCGGGCGTGCTAACCGCATGCGGGCGGCGTTCTTCTGCCTTCAGATTTATTATAATATCAGAGGAAAATAGTACAAAAGCCACTAATAGTCCCGCGTAATAGGCTAAAAGTATGCAACAAAAAATGCTATACTATGGCGGTGAAAATATATAATCACTTAGCCGAAGAATTAAGAAGTGCTACAGACTTAGAGTTTAATAAAAAGCTTTTTAACTGGTTGTGTGAGAGATGTTTTTATTCCATCAATGAATTTTTTGAGTGTAAAATGTAGAACTTAGATACTTATTACTATAATTATGACATCTAATTGTTGACATCTTATTAATCTTGCTATTTTTTATGAATTTTTTTAATGACATGACACCATTATTGTTGATCGTTAGTTTTTATATAAATTATTATTTTAAATTAATATAGTCGTATTTAATTTTGTTAATTGCATTGTAATATAAATTTAAATTTTGACATTATTATTAGTATTTTTATGTTAAGTATTGCGAATTACTACATGTTACAAATCATGCATGCTAATGAAAAATATAAACCGCGTACAAATATTTAGATATAGTGAATGTCTCCTAATCTTAAGACCTATGTTGACTACCTATATTCATGCAAATAAATATATCATTGATTCCGACACGGTTGGCGCAGTGGCTGAGCGATCGACTGCTGCGCAGCGTGTTGCGGGTTCGATTCCCGCCCAGGGTAAACATTTGTGTGATGAGCACTTGTGTTTGCCTTGTGTCTGGGTGTTGTTTATGTATATATGTATGTATTTACAAAAAAATATGTATTTGTGTATGTATATAAGCTGTCTGACACCCATAATACAGGGTCTCCCTAGTTTGGGGTCAGATGGCCGAGTGTGAGAATGTCCCCACATATTATTATTATTATTATTCATTCATTCATTCAGTGTTGTTTTTACTATGACACGGGCCACACGCATGGTCATAATGCGCACGAGTTTTGTCACTGGCGACATGCAAGACATTGCAAACGAAATCTTTCTCCTGCGTTGTGGCCAGGAGCGTGCTATCACCCGCAAGCGGACCAGATCCACACGTGGGCGAAAATACGCATGACAGGAAAAGGGCCCTAATTGCATGAACATTTAAATTGACAGCTCTTATAATTGTCTGTCTCTTTCTTGTTGTATTGGAGAGAATAAGATATAAATAGCTTAAAATAAATTGAGCTTGTACATAACAGAATTGGCACCTACCAATTATTCTATCAACAATAAAATATCAATTAGTCTTAATTTTGTATGAACAACAACTTCAACTTTGACGAAAAGCTTATTTGTTGTTTGTTGTTCATACCTACAAAATGAAGACTTATTACAACTGAAAAAGGTTGTTATTATTTTACATATTTTTCCGCATAATTGTGACACACTTGGTTAGCTTCTTGGGCACTTCCATAATTTTTTTCTATTCCGTGGGCAGTACGGCCATGCCATGATGGGTTCAACTCAGCCTAGACCTTGTAAAAAGTCAAAGTCAAAGTCAAATCATTTATTTCAATTAGACCATTAAAAGGCACTTTTGAACGTCATAATAAAAAAATATAAAGTTGATTCTAGTTGCCCTTTCCAAAAAGGTAGTTTCGTATGGAGAAGAACGGGCAAGAAACTTCATACTTACTCTTTAATAAATAAATGTGTACAATATTTGATTAGATTTTTTATTTTTAATTTGTGATGAAATATAACTTCAATATATTTCGCAGACCGTCTCCTTGGATGATGAGGATCGAGTGGTGGTGGCGGTGCTGGCAGCCAGGGTGTCTGATGGTACCAGGTGCCGGCCTGGAAGTCTGGACATGTGCATCGATGGAAGATGTCAGGTTAGTTTCTAGAATATTTTACTATGTGGAGAAGGATGATTATTTTCGTATCTAGCAGTGAAAAATGTAGGTATTTTTTCTTTCTGTCCCATCTTGCAGCGGAATATGATAGAGCTAGTCCATATATATTTTTCATTGATTTATTTAAAAAACATGGAAGATTTACAGCTGACAACTGACTGAACGAAGTTGCGACTTTAAGACCTCTTAAGTGTCAGTTTAGGCAAAATCACTTATTTACGCCAGCCGATTTTACATTGTGAAGCTCTATCGAATGTAAAAACTCTCATGTGTATACGACGTTTCAATCATAATAAAAATTTACCAAACATCAAAATCTCCAATGTGCTTGCTAATTCAAAGTTGGTGTTTAAAATATCTTATGTGTCAATGTTACACATATGTACAAGCTTTTAGTTGTGTCATACTCGTGGCCTTTAGACAATTATTAGAACCGAGAGCATAGCCCTCTGCTGTGTGACCCTGAGCTTCTCTAGGAGGCCAGCAGTAAGGACCACGTTTTTGTGCCATATGTCATCACTGGCAACACACACTGGTTATAAACCCTCGTCTTTAGACACTGGAATTTTGGACAAAAAGATATCTTGTAGTTTTCCGAACGCTGCCCATCCGAGTTGGAGTCTTCGGGCGACCTCTTTAACGAAGTTGAACCTACCTAGTTGGACAGTTTGTCCAAGGTAAACATAGTGTTCCACAACTTCGAGAGTATCCTTCCCAATAATTACCGGTACAGGTGGAACATGGACGTTCGACATAATTTTCGTCTTGTCCATATTCATGTCTTGGATGCCGCAAAGAAATTAATCAGAAAAAAACAGCAGTGGAGTATGAAAAATCTGCTTCAGCCGGAAGACGTTCACTGTTCAACAAAGGCCTCCCCCATAGGACGCCACAACAAGCGGCAACCTGCCACTTGCATCCACCGGTTACCCGCGACCTTGACGATATCATTGATCCATCTGTTGGGAGGCCTACCAACACTGCGTCAAATATTTTATTCTTAAAATGAACAAAATCCGTCAACTTTCTTGCATATTATCAGATCGATACTGAACTCTGACTCTTCGTTCCAATTCAAATTTCAAAGTCACTATGCTATCTACAGCACATTAGGTACTTCATTACAATATCGAAGTATACACTACCATTCAACAAAGCCTCTCCAAATGGACATTATCTTGAAATTCAGGTTTGTTACCCTAAATATAAAGGAGCCAATGGACGCTGAAAGGTTGTCAGAGGCTATTTTGGACAGCCGAGAGTTGGGACTCTCAACATGTTGGTTAAAACAGGCCTTGCCTTCGCATGTTCAGGGTTGTCCAAAATACGTTTACGTACTTTTTTCCGTTTGTTTTAGGATAAAGATAATAATTATTAATATCTCATTTTGGAAGAGGTTGGTTAAAAGCTGCCTTGACGTGTAAACTTAGTTTTTAATTCTCTATCTTGTTTAAAAAAACGTAGAGCTTCTAGTTGATATACCTAAATCAAAATAAATTACAACGTATTGTGTCTAATACTCGGGTTTTAAATCTTCAGATAAACTATTAATAGTAATTCATCTCACAAAGTTATCGTTCTATGAATCAAGATATCAAATCAATAATTGCTATTGAAAAGACAAATTCCGATTAAAATTTCAGAAATCGAAAGTGATTCGAATGTAAGTTAACTTTTCACGAGGTTCCGAATTCAAACTATGGCGAAATCAGTCGTACTGCATGTGAATTAAATTGGACGTTTCCTACAATGCAGTATCAAAGTTCTC